>CM060916.1:407372496-408622496 GCA_030737875.1 Allium sativum | reverse complement strand
CCAAAGTCACACGACCATACGACTTCGTATGTGAATGAAATAGATATTCTATGATCCTCCGATGCGTAGAATGCGTGTCATTACAAATCTCATGTATCTTATCAACCGTAGTACCCAAATACCTAAATAACAATATTCAACTCCTAGGTTACTACAAATCTTTAGGGGTAGTAATGATAAAATTATTGTAATCTCTAAAAAAATCTGTTTTACTTAAACAAGTACCTAAAATCAACCAAACACACAATGGCTAAACACTTTTAAATCAATTTGATCTATTAACAATCATACAAATTTACTTACTAGAGATGTGTATTTTATAACCACAGGTCTGATAAGAACTGAAACGACCCCAAATTTTTACCCAAATTAAAAATCATTTTTAATTATTATTTATGTAAACAGACAGGGTCCACTTCTCGATTGCAACCAAAACACATCCATGATCACTTAACACCAATATAAAAATATCGATTTAATTCAAAATTTACTTGTATATAAGAGGATATACAAGTCTCCTTTACATTTATCAAAGTCAAGTTAAATAGTAAAGGATGCTAGAGTAATTCAAAATATTAATTAATCACACACAACTTAAAAAAGACTAAAATAACTAGTTAACTTGTCTATTTCTCTTAAATGATTTTTCAAAATAAATGACTTATATTACATTAGCTATCGATACTTCAACCATAATATAAAGCTGGTACTAAGTTAAATTCTTAGTTTACCCCATCTCTTAAACTTTTGAAATGTTATAAAATCATGACGGTTCCTGTATAGCTAAATGTGGCACGTATAAGCATCGTGTACCCTTACAATTTATACTGTTGCATAATAATACCCTTTTAAATAGTTTGGACTAAGCTACGCAAGGGCCATATTATGAGTATATAAGCATAACAGAAGGTCAGTATGCATAGAAAACAAGATACATTTACAATGGTTGACCATTAAGTAAAGAATCAAGTTAAATAATCCAGTTTGAGATGTATAAATACATATACGCAGACCAACACGGGTTTTGTTGGTATCAACAATACAGAACGACGAAGCATTTAAAACAAATGGAGAACTCTTTTAGACAACAATAAATAATCTTGTTAGCTTAAATATGTAAGGTACCACCTTCATATATTTACTTATACAATATGGCACCTTTCAGCATAAATACACTAGCTTCATTTCTTATATCAAGTGCCAAGAATATATATTGAACCGTTTAAAACAGTTTGCAACCACTCGAATAATACCCGTTACCCAGCATATAAGAATATACAAGCTTATACCTTTTGCAAATCAGTTTACATAAATTATAACGTACATTTTCTTTGCAGCTTCAAAACATACAGTTTTCAAGAAATATCATATTCATTACAATATAAAATCATATACTGTATCAAATATACTCATGTAATAAGACATAAACAACCATTAAGTATAACAAAACAAATGAATGTCTGTCTGTTATTCACTGTTCTATAACTGAATAGATGTACATAAATCCTTTTATTAGTTTATACAACAATACAATTAAAACATTGAATTATGAAATTGATGCTAAATCTTAAACGCAGACAACTCTATAGACCAGCAACAACTTCTAAAAGCATTAATCGGTCCAGTTTAAACCCATCTAGCAGCTGAACAAAGCATCTATACCTGTAAAACAAACATCCAAGCTACCTCGTTTGAATGAGACACCCCGGAAGATTGCGTGGGCAATCCACAGGGTTAGATTTGAAATGTCTGGTATGAGTGCATTTCATGGTTTATAGTATTTAGAGTATACTGCTACTCTATTATTTTACAGATTACACAAATGATTGTAAAAGCATATCAAAACTGTTTAACATATATATATATATATATATATATATATTTATGGTTAGGTGTTCACATATTAAACGGTAAATGTTTGTAACACAGGAACACCAGCATTCAAAATTCTTCTAATTTCATGTCTGTTAAGGGATGAGATTACCACCTAATGTAAGTACATTATTCAAGCAATACAGAGAGCATATCACACAAACATACATTTACATGTCTGTCCACCCTCTCCATACACTTTGTTTCTTTAATTAAACCCAGGTATTTCCCCTTATTTTTGTGTATTCCTACCACAAAACTGATGTGAACAATATATATACACAACAAGTTATCCATTTCTAACTACAACACATGTCATTCAAACCAAAATGGCATCCATCAATAGAAATCACCCAAAATAGCAAATAAATCATGCATTCATCATATGAACTTTCACCAAATAAAGCATATGGATGTATTTCACCATATTAAGCATAGGATTGAACATAACGATAAAACAGGCTGCCTATAATAGGACTTAGTGCCAAAAAGAGAAAAATACACTCACCAAGCTCAAATCTCGACTTCGTCTCCTTCAGATTCTAGATTCGGCTTCGTGATCCTTCTAGATCCGCTACTCTCCCTCTTGAATCCTCGTTATCTAAGGCAAGATGATTTGGTTTGCAATATTTCCCTAATTTAATCTCTCTAGGACTTCGACCATTTTTGTTTTGTTTTTGAACGAGAGAAAAAAAATAATGAAACTGACGGCTCAAACCTTTTATCTACACGGCTAGGGTTTTTAATTGTTAATGTCTCTTTTGTCCCTAGGGTTCTATATTAGTCATTAAAACCTTTAATCCCATGTTATAACACTTAAGCCAATTGTTATGTCACACACACACAATATACAATCTAACGTATATATTTGTGCACGATGTTAAACATGTATATTTTTCCACACTTGTAAACCATGTACAAATTTTCATACATTTATCAGGTACATACACAAACACAAGTTATGTATTTATTTAATAATTCACCCCATATATATATATATATATATATATATATATATATACTGGAAATTGTTTCACTTTATTGCTAAAACCAATAAAAACCGCCTTTATATGCCTCGTTGAAACCTGGTAATCCCCCTAACCTAAATGGGTACCTTATCGGGACAAAAAGTCAATATAAATTTGGTATGCTATATCATATATCTCTTCCAATACAACTTGGAAATGCTGACAAAAGATGAAACAAAATAATAACAAAGCAAAGATAAAAGACTCTCAGACTGGCCTAACAAAGCCCACATCTTCAATGTCAAACGACCTCACTTAATACTCTTCAACACTTTCAACTACCCAGCATCAAATAATCCAATTCCCCAACGTTCCAGCAACTATGAATTCCTCGGATTCCTGGTAGTTTTGCTCCCATTGTTTCGAACCAAGTACAAAATCTCCTTTCAATTTGCATTAACTTCATGGCTGAATGGGTACTTCGATTTTGGAAAAGCCTCAAGTTTCTCTCTTTCCATATAAAATAAATGGCAGAAGTAAAGCAAGCACAAGACAAATCATGAATTTGATCCTGACTTCTAAAATTGGAATGTATAAATCTAGCTTCATTTCTCAAATCAGTTTCAACATTCAAAGGAAGCATCAACTTTTATCTCAGAGAAATCCAAATAAAAGAAGAAGAATCACAATCAAAGAAGAGGTGTTGCACTGATTGTGGATGGATATCACAAAGAGGACATGTGATGTTTGAAATATTGTTGTACTGAACAATCCTGTCTTTCGTATTCAATCTACCCAAACCAACAACGTATGAAATGAACGACATCCTTTTACTGTTTTTTATGCCAAACCACTGAATACAGACTATCACATTCTTCATGGCTTCTAACATAGTCCCAACATTTCTGAAAAGAGAAATGACCACCTTCACACCATTCATATAAATCTGGACCATTATTTGGAAAGATAGAAATAGAACTAATTTCTTGTATAAGCTCTCTAGTGGCTGGATGAATTTTTGGAACAAACACATCATTTCTTATGATTGTTTTAGCTTTTAATTCTGAATCCCCATGCATATAAACTCTATCATAACCCAACAAATCCACTAAACATTGACAATTGATCCATGGTTCGAACCATAGATAAGTATTAGACCCCTTTGATATCACCTTTCTAAAAAGCTTTTTTGATTGAGTTCTCAATTTCAACAAAGATTTCCAGGTCGAAGATGCATTATTATCCCTTGCCATAGCTCAAAAATGTTTATTTTTTGAATATTTACAATGCATCCATTTGCTCCAAAGAGAAGTGTTGGAAAGATAATTCCATAATAATTTTATACAAGCAGCTTTTTTGAGATCTGAATTTTTTTAAACCAATTCCTCCTTCAGATTTTGGTTTACATAAATTTTTCCATGATACCTTATGAGCCGAGCCTCCCCAAAAATTCAGAACAGAGTGATTCCAATTTATCTAAAGTATACTGAGGGATCTGATAAATAAAAAGCCAGTATAGAATGATAGGAGTTATGACTGTATTGATCAATTCTTCCAACCTGCATAACTCAAAAATTTAGTTTCCCACCCTTGGATTTTATTCTGCACACGTTGAATCAATGAATTACACTCTGAATAGTGTAAATAATTTGAAGATAAAGGAACTCCAAGGTACTTACAACCCTGATCAAATCCAAGAACATTCAAAATGTCCCTTGAATCATTAGCATTTGAACTAAAAAAGACTTTAGTTTTTGTTGCATTGACATTTAATCCATCTTGAGAGCTTAACTTCTGAAATATAGTTCTTAAGAAGTAGGCATTCTGCAAAGATGATTTTCCAAATATCATTAAATCATCTACATAAAGCAGATGAGAAATTGTAGGCTTACAATGGTCACTTGGCAAAAATCCTTTATTCATTGTTGCTTCATCCATTAAATATGAGAAATATTGCATTGAAATGGCAAACAGATATGGTGATAAAGGATCACCCTGCTTAATTCCTCTTGATGATGTGATAAAGCCCTTTGGAATCCCTTGAATAACGATTGAAAATGTTGCAGTAGACATGCATTCAAATATAAGATTTATAAAGTGAGTAGGGAAATTCATACGAGACATTAAAAAACAAATTAATTCCCTATTCACAGTATCATAGGCTTTCTGCAAGTCTACTTTAACACACATTTTTGCTACACCCTTCTTTTTAAAATCTCGCAACATTTCATGGGCTAATAGAATATTATTCCCTATATACCTGCCTTTAATAAAGGCACTCTGATTTTCTGATATAAGAAAACGTAGGAAAGGTGTAAATCTATTACAAAGTACCTTGGCAAAAATCTTATAATAGACATTGCAGCATGAAATTGGACGGAAATGGGAGATTTCAGTTGGTTTGTAATTTTTTGGAATTAAAAATATGAAAGTATGATTAAGAGATTTAGGCAATTTACCGGATCTAAAAATATCAGAGATAGCTGCCAACATATCATGCTTTAGACCTTCCCAGTGAATTTTCATAAACTTTGCATTAAGTCCATCTGGCCCTGGACTTGATTCATCATGAATCGAAAATAAAGCTTCATGAATTTCTACAAGCTCTACCTGCTTCAATAAAAACTGCTGGCCTTGAACATTAATATAGGAAATAGGTTCAAAATCAGGAAACCTATTTGAAGAAGGACCATTAAACATTGTTGAAAAATAGTTAATAGCCTCAGATTCTATTCCTCTGGTTTGAATAATGTTAGACCAAAAATTAGACCAAAAATTAGACCAAAAATGTAACACCCCGTAATTCTGTAACATTAAGTTTCATAAATTAAGGTATAATTAAATGTTAGAGGAAAAATTAAGGGAAACGGGTTACGCCATTGCGTTCGTCTCGAAATTCTGCTTTGAAACGAGTCCGAATTTGCGAGAATCGGAGTCCGTATGAGGGAGATATGACCCTCCGAAGTTTCAGGGATTTTCAGAATCGAAAACAACTCGAAATTCGAATTCGAAATTCGAATTCAAACCCAGAAGCGGGCTGGGTGGGAAAATTCCCGCCCAGGACCCAGGTCGACTGGGTAGTCGACCCCCCCCCCCCGACCAGGTCGACTGGGCAGTCGACCTGGGTGTCGACCTGGGTGCAAAACCCACTTTTGGGCCTGGGTGCATTCTGATGTACCTGGTCTCGTTTTCTACCTAGATTCGTCCGCCTAATCCTATATAAGCAGCCCCTAGTCGCCTTCACTATTCACAATTCTTCTCTAACCTTATACTGCAAAGATTCTTGGTGGACATGGCTTCTTCTTCTCCACTAAATAAAATAATAAATAAAATAATATATAAAATAAATCAAGACAAGGAAATGCTGCTCAAGACTTTCAAGAGGAGATTCAAAACAAGTTAGGATTCAAGTGAAGATTCAAACGACTTCAACGATTGTTTTTCTATGAATCTAATATAATCTCTGTAAGTCGGTTACTTTTTAGATTTGAACGTTTTCTCTATTCGTGACATGAAATTAAAGGAATAAAAGAATATGCCAAATCTTTCTATTCGAATCAGTGCTTATATCTTTGGACCTAATTAAGAACTGTTATGATTCGATGACCAATAAGACTGTGACTATGAAACTAGGGACCTTAAAACCATATGCCTTTTTGACTATGAACATTGCCTATGACTGTGACTCATGACTGTGAGAATTATTTTCCTTTGACTATGAACATCGCCTATGACTGTGATTCATTAACTATGAGGATTTATTGTCTATGACTATGGATATAAGATTATTATTTATGCCCATGACACTGTAGTTACAAAACCATGGTGTACCCCAAACTGGCATTATATTGGATCTAGGCTTGACTTTCTATTTCAGTTTATTCTTAGTTATCCTTGGATCTTGATCTTGGGAATTCACCTATTAAGTTAGGTCTACCCATGTTCTTGAACCTATACTATTCAACCCTTTTCATGTCGTAATATTACCAGATCTATATGCCTGTGAATTATCATCTTATGCCAGTTATTATGTCTATTCTTTCATGGCATTTTGGTTCATTCCCTTTATTTCCACGAATCTGGATTTATTTATAATCTAGGTTGAATCACGATTATACGAACGATGGGAATACGTTTTGGGAAAAACATGAAATTGACTAAACTTGGAAATTGGCATAATTTGGGAACATGCATTATAGCATGACTATTAAGATGAAAATTAGAATAACAAGTCTAGTTTTGACATGAACTGAAATTAGAATATTAAATCAGAATTGGGTGGCTAAATTAAGCATGATAAGTATATTAGCATAATTGTGAACAATTTACATACATTGGGCGTAAATGGTAAATGGTTAAATGGACCACAAAGTAGGTAGTTGGTATGCAAATTAAGTTTTGGGCATAAACGGTGAACTAGAACATGAAATCTAGTTTGGCATAAACTGTAAACTAGAATATAAAATCTAGTTTTGGCATGAACTGTAAATGAGGATGTTGGATCTAAATTGCTATAAACTGTAAGATAGGCAAATCAAGATTTGGGCCTAGAATATAAGTCCATTAGTGGGCATAGCAAATGAATATGGTATAGGCCAAATTTATTTAAAAAGGGAAAATGGACTTTGAGGATAAATTGTTAACAATTTATATATATATACAAAAGAAAGGTTTATTAATGACATCTCTTTTAATAATACATACACCAGAAAGTTCTAGGGTGATAGAGAGGATAGTGTCTAGGCTTGGGTTTGGAAAATACAAGTTTCCTGCTCTCCCTGGCTATCCCTAACTGATCCGACGGACGGGATGGTTACTTTCAAAACCTGATTCGAAAATTAATCAAAACCCTTTGAACTTAGAAAACACGAATATGCCTAACCCGAGGTTAGACTGAGTTGCGATATAAACCTGCCCGGAACAAACCGGCACATCCAGTAATCGCAACAATATCTGTCTAATGTGAGTGGTCGCGGCTTTAATTTATTAATTAAAGCTAGAACAAGAATGGTAGGGTTAAGTTAACTAAAACACTTAACCAACTCAACATGTTAACTAAATCCGATGAGTGGGGTTAGGCTAATCTGGACACTTAACCACTTAACATGTTAACAAGACAAGACTTGTAGGGGTTAAGTAAGTTTAATACACTTAGCCAATTTAACATGTTAACTAAGACTAGAAGGTGGGGTTAAGTAAACTTGGAACACTTAGTCATCATAGCAGGATAAATGAACAGGGTTAAGTTAAAAACATGAAAGGACAATACTTAACCATTAGAACATGTTAATTAAACAGATGTTAGGGTTAAGTTAGCTAAGGGAACACTTAACTGCTATAACATGTCAGTTAAAACAGATGGGCAAGGTTAGGTTAAAGGGAACGTTTAACCAATACAAGATGAATGGGTAGGGTTAAGTAATAAGAAAATACTTAACCAATATAACTCGGTTTGTGGTAGGGGTTAAGTCAACGTGAACTACTAATAACACTTAACCAGTTTTATATGGCAAACGAAAGGGTTAAGTTGACTCGAATTGACTAATGACACTTAACCAACCCAACTTGACAAGAACAAGAACTAAGTAGTAAACCTTAGTTAATATGAACTAAGTCGTAAACCTTAGTTAAGAAAACGATGATTCAACAAACTAAGTGGTAAACCTTAGTTAGAAAACTAAGTAGTAATCCTTAGTATATCACAAGTAGGAGCGAACGTCCATCTGATCTTAAAGAGGCCTCCAACGAATTGGGTTACGAAGCCCGAGGCATCGAGGGGACGTGAGGGTACTCTTGGTATCCCTCTGTGAGGTGGCAGATGATCCTCCTGGGATCACAGAGGTTAAGGTCTGCGTTAGAAGAACCAAGGGTATGCCTTGGTTGCAATATATAGCAACCTAAAGACTAGGGTGGATCAGCGTGATTCGGCGAGACTAGTTTTTGCCCTGTGATAGCAACTCGTCGTCTACCTACCATCTTTAGTCAATCGTTGTACGTATGCGGAAAGGCAGAGAACTCCCAACAGACCATATACTTGCTATCTAGTTATGGGTGAGGCTGGCCAATAGGAAAGTAGGGCATAGGGCGGCAAAAGTACAGTTCTCGCGCTTGATTTTCTTGGATTGCCTTTCATTAGTTAAGGGAGGGGTCACGTGGGACCATAACCACTGGTAGAAAAACAGACCTTAGCATCTGCACCGGCAGATATCTGAAAAGCTCCCGACCGAGTTCCGTGTTTCTAGAGTAGCCCTGCCACGGGACTCGGGTCGCACATTACAGGACATGTGCATCTAGACAAGCGATAACGATTTGCGATACATACGTGGGGAAAGTCTAGGAACATATACCACTCTAGGTAGTGTGTCCTAGACTAGAGGGCATCGTTCGACAGGTAGCATAATCCCTAGTTGGACCTAGGTGGCATAAACCCTGAATTCGAGAAACGTTTAGTAGATAGCATAAACCCTGGTTGAATCTAGGAAGCACTTGATAGAAAACCCTAGATTAGATCTAGGTAATAAATAATAAATGTATGCCTGAAGGCAACCGAAATTACTGGGATTTGGATCACGTTATCATTACTAGTTGGGACACTAGTTAGGTGGTGCAGAGATATAGAAACCAGTATAACAAGGAAATAGCGAAGCGGCGAAAGTATTAGAGCATATCCAGTTTATCTTGTCTTAGCATATCTTGTGTCAATCTTATCTTGTTGATCCTGTCATCATGGTATTATCTTGTATTCAGTTAATTCATGTCGTTTCGTTTGCCCTGTTCATATGCTAGAAGTAACTGAACTTACCAGACTTTATGTCTGACCCATTTTTCTTTTGTCTTCTTTTCTTCCGTTCCCCCCCCCCCCCCCACCAGGTAGTAAAGGAGGGAATAGTATAGCTCAGGATAAGTTGGACCGTCACTCTTTCCCAACTTGAGGATTTGTCGAAGTTTTGCTTGGATTCTCTTTTCAGATGCTATGGCTGGCTCTTGCTACATTAGGGAATATAAATGTTGTTTTATGCTTCTTTATTTTGTAGGACATATGATACTCTGATATTGTAAAGAAATCGTTGTACAAACTATTTTATCAATAAAGCAAAGTTTTATTTTCCGTTGTTTTAATTTTTGTCTGTCTTGTAATTCATCTGCATCTTTTACCTTAAAATGCTCCACAGAACTTAGTGCATTCCCTTTGTGAGTGACACTAACGGATGTGGGGTGTTGCAAAAAATCGGTTCTAACACCCAAATTAGTTATGATTTCAATGAAATATAATCAAAAAGCAACAAAGAACACGTGATTTATAGGTTCGGCGTTAACGAGCCTACGTCCACTTTGTTTTCTTTTAATGGATGAGTTGAATACAAATACAACAATGATTCTCACTCAACTTCACAATTACAATGCATTAACTCACTCAAATCTCTCAAAAATAAACTTTAAGAGACGATTTTGATCTGAATATAGCTGTGAAATTCGGTTATGGAGGAAGTTAGAACTGAGAACTTGCCAAAAGATCCTTTCAAATGCCTTTAGATGGTGTATTTATAGGTGAAAAATCTCTTCGAAGTGGCTCCGGTTCGGAATTGCGTGGCACCCATCCCACAAGAGTCGGGTTCGGAGGCTCTCAGATGGTGACAGCGCATCGATTTGGTGGGAGATCGTGGGAGAAATGGTCATGCTTGGTCCGAGTCTTCAGGAAATGTGTGTAGCAACTGTCACAGATTCAGAGAAAAGGGTTTGGATCGGCTGCCTCCGATCCGATCCGATGAAGCCTCCTGCCTTATGATGTTGCCGTCGTACTCCTCTGTTCCGATCCGATAAGGCCACTTGTTATTTTCTGATGTTGCTGACGTATCTCTCCGATCCGAACAGACGAGGCCACTCGCTATCCTCTAATGTTGCTGACATATCACCGATCCGAACCGATGTGATTTCTGCGTCTTTGATCTTTACTTTTTTCCTGCGCTATTTCCTTCCGATCCGAACCGACTGGTTGCTTTCTCACTGTTTGCTCTTTGTGTAGCCTAGTTCACAAAGTAGGCTAACAAATAAGATATTGCCTTGTTGATCAATCAGAGCTCGATTATGATTATAAAACCTTATATTAGACATTCTTGAATAAAAAATATATTAGAATTTGTATCTCCTTGTTGCAACCATGCAAACTTAGCTTGTTGCCTCAAGCATTGGAATTCAATACTTTGTAAATTTTGATAATGTTTTCTTGCTTGCAGGTGGTCTTCATATAAAGAAATGTCTTCAGGATTCTAGTTAACAGCAAATTCCAGTTGAGATGATAAGAGCTCTGCTTGTTTCAGGTTTGCATCATTTTTATCCCTTAATTTATTCTAACTCTTGAATTCATTTTTGCAATTTTTCAGTTTTTGAGGGAATTGGTAGCTTTGAAATCCCCAAACTGCTGCATTTAAGCCTTTTTTAATTGCTTCATCATATCCAGGAAGAAGATGCCACTCATTCTTGTATCGAAATGGAAAACTCTTCAAAGAAGGAGTAGGAATCAAATCCAACAAAATTGGATTATGACACTAGAGCATTGTGATAAAGATAGAGCCTTCAAGTGGAGAAGTTGCTGAATATAGGTATGATTTACCAGTATTTTGTCAATGTTAGTGGCAATGCCTCTTCTATGCCAAGTAAAAGAGAACCCAAAAGGCTTAATTTCATTTAAATCTGATTGTAATACAAAATTCTGAAAGCCTTAAGTTGATAATAAGGAATAGGAAGTCCTCCTTTTTATATCTTTAGGAGATAAAGCATTATTGAAGTCTCCCATTAAAACCCATGAATTTATAATCAGATTTGATTCATTCTTCAAAATATTCTAAAGATTCTGTCTATCTACATAAGAGTTACTTGCATAAATCAAAGAAAAAGTCATTGAAAAACCTCCCTTATTTGATGCATCCACTGTCAAATGTTGAAATGAGTTGGCTATCACAGTTAGATCCCATACATTAGCATCCTATATTAAAAGAATTCAACCAGTAGAAAAAGGAGAGTTATTGGTGCAAAATTTCCACCCAGTAGGCAGTAAAGAAATAATCCAGATTAGATTTGGACAACTTTGTTTCAACTAAACCAACAATTGTTGATTTAGTATGAGTCAAGAGTGAGAGTACATCCTTCATTCTCGAATATGTACTCATACCCCAGACATTCCAAGAGATAGTTGTCATTTAATAGCTCCACTGCTCCTTGTATTTCTTTTAGGAGGAGCTAAAGTTATATTTGAACCTGATGAATTACCTTTCTGCATATAACATGGATTTTTATCTATAAAAGATGAAGCATCAACTTGTTTTCCTTTATCAGGAACTTTTAGTGGCTCTCTATCCTCAATTGCATTAGCTATATGGTTCAAATTATCTGGCAAAATGTCTTTAGGAAGTTTTGAATTAAGAAAAGCCAAGTCATCTAAAGATTTAAAAGCAATATCTAATTCTTTATGAGGAGCAGGTACCAAAGATTGGGATTCAGAATTATTTACATTAAAATCATTCTCATGAACATTTTGCAAATCATTAGTTATATCAGAATCTTTGGAAAAACCTGGTACTGGAATTTGAGGCTCAAGGTTATCTTCATTATTTTCATGTTCAAAATCATTATGTACCCATCTAGGGTCAGTAGCAATATCATGCTCTCCATCATCATGTCCAAAAATTTTACATTCTAAACACTTGATAGGGACAAATTCATATTCAACAGAAATTACCAATTTCTAGCCATTATGTAGAACAATTGGAATTTAAGTTTTTAAATCTGTTTCTACATCAATAGAAATCTGGACTCCAGCATATTTCGTAAATCTTTTTTTAGCAGAATTTACATCAACAATCTGAGGATTAGAAATAAAACTAGCAATCATGTGAATGGCAGATTTAGTCCATAATTCCATTGGTAAATCATGAAGCCTCACCCAGATCTGTATTATCACTTTGTTTATTAGAGAAATCGTACCTAGGTCTCCAAGCATCCACCAACAAAAGATGCCCAAAATATGAATATGTTGAGCCTTCTAAAATCCGGAAAAAAACATCAATGGACTCAAACTAGAATGCAAAATGATATTGAGGAGTTATGTGAACATTAAAACTCCCCATTGGCCTCCAAACTTTCTGAATATACTCCTTTAACTTTGTAGTTGATAGCTTAAAATGAATAGGAATTAATGATAATGTATTAATCCACGCCTGATTTGATTCATTAAAAATTTGTTCAGGGATAAAACAAAATCCGAAGCTGGTTTAATGAAAGTAAGATTCTGATCCACAGATCCAGAGGATACAGAGCTAGGTTGAACAGGAATATTGGGATTTGATTGTGGAGAAGTTTAGAAATAGTCGAGGAAGAAGGATGATTATTTTTTGAAGAAGGAAATCCAGATCGAGATTGAGGAAGACGCGATGAAAAATCGTTAGCGGAATCCGTCGTTACAGAACAAAAACTGTTATATATATATACACACACACCCTATATATATATAATTATAATCAATATAATTTAGGATCATAAAATTTGGGTTATTACATTCACCCTTCTTTTAAGAAATTGTGTCAGACAATTTATTTATACTTACATTAAGTGTGTGTTATAACCAATTAACATCAAAATTGGATCAACTAATGAACTAAGTATCTATCATCATTCAAAAATGGTTCAGACCTATAATGCTTGCAGATTTTTATCTTTTGTAACTAGAGTTTTATTTATGAATGTATTCTTAAGTCAGTTTCCCTTATTTCAGAGAATAAATTCCCAAGATGCTCAGTATTTCATAAGCTATATGGTCTGCTTATTAATATATTGAACTCTTTGTTGGATCCTTACATGATCATGAGATTAGCACTTGAAAAACATTGCACCCATGTCATTTTTCAAGTGAGCGACATAAGCAGAAAACCTCAATTCCCACTGCCAAACACTCTACTATAATCTCTGACTTTGTTTTATACAGTAACAAATATAACACAGTCATGAAATCTTGTTCACATATATATCTATATCCTTTCATGTGTATAAACAATTTTAAATCAGGGTGAAGATCATCCTATTTATCATAAACATTGCTTTTGGTGTTCTTTGTTACTGTAAAACAAGGACAAAGTGTTTCTACTTAATTTCAGGTACGAGACATAAGCTGGAAATCTTCTTTCCTATCGACTGATACTTTACTTCTTTATTACCCTTATATTTTGCAATAACAAACACATAAATTCTTGAAAACATCATAACACAAGTATGATTAGAGTTATTTACAATTTACAACCTATAAACATAGTCTTTATGGGATGGGTTTCAACATAAACCAAATACGGTTATGCCCATATATTATCAGTTCAATACTAATATTCCAGTTTTCTTCCCATTAACACTTATCAACTTGGAAGTATATATATTTTCTAACATCCTAATATTTATTTAATTCTATCTGTAGCTAACCCCATTCAGCTTGTCTATTGTGTTATGCACAATACTTAGCATCCATACATATAAAACCAACCATCATATTCAACCATTCATAAAACAGGTCATTCTATAGGTGTATATGATATTACTGATATAATTCATATGACCAAGGGTGTTTTTGAGAAGTGGCACAACCCCAAAGCCCATTTCTATTATCTATTTGTGCTTCACTAAACCTTGACACATTTTTTTTAGGCTTAGATAAATCACAGCTTAATGTTTAAAGGGATTTTGCGAAGCAACAGGAGCTCAGCACATGAAACAAATCATTGCACCCCTGGCTTCTTTCCTCATAAATCTAAGACATAAGCAGTATTCTCTTCCCCACTACCTTAGATTTATTTTCTCACTGGTCATATCCATTATATCAATATTCATGCGTTTTTAACATGTATGATAATTCAATGCATAACAAAACAATTAAACAAGACCCACACACATCACAAGTGGCAGTCAACAATATTATCAAGGTTTTCAATACATTTCTTAAACCAATATATGCATCTTGACATTTAACTTTCAATATACAGCTTAAACAAACATCTCATGTATATTCTCTTTTAACAGATATCAATTTGGGTATTTTCAAGTAAACTCTTATTCTTAATTAAGAGATATCAACATATCAATCTACATTTTTTTCTCTCAACTATACCAATTTGCAGATATTCAGTCCATTCATAATTTCCAGTTTTCTCCATTTTAAATTAGTGTATGCCCTTTTAACCTGATCCTTTTTGCAATTACAATTTAGTCAATCATATCAAGTTAATGATGCAGCATATAATACATCATGAGTGCAGGCCAAACATTTTCATTTGTACTAATAACTAAAGGTGGTTTACACTTAGCAGACCCAAAATCAACAAAAGTATCCTCAAAACTTAAATTGTTTACTTAGAACTTAAATTTTCATATTTTAGGGTCTCTATTAATTCTAATTCAAACTACACCAGACTATTTATTCGAATACACAGTAGTATTCACTAGTGTGTGCAAATATCATTATGCTGAAATTACATGTGTATATTTATCAGTGTTCTTTAAATTAACACACATCATTGGTGATTAATTAATCATAACTGATCACTAGTTCAGCCACATAATTCAGCACAAGAATTATCCAAGGAAATTTATCAAACATGAACATCCATCATGTATATCCAGACATGAAATAATTAAATCATCAAACAAATTTATACTCACATATCCCATCGTCCCCAACATTATCTAATGTACTCTAGTGGGCCTATGTCTTTAATAAATTTATTTATTTTCCATTCCTAACCAGGTTATATTACACTTGACTCATAATGTGCACAGTGTTTGGAACCCCCTTACTGTTTCCAAACACTCAGGTCTCTGGGTTTAAACAAGCCGTGTACAAGCTTGCATTGTGGTCCATGCCATGTTGCTCAAGATAATCTTTCCCTATCCTGATCAGTCCTTAGTCTATTACTAAGTGCTTCCCTTGCGTATCCCCTTATTTAACTTATTCTATTCCCCTGAGTTCCTACAGCCCTCATTAATAAATTAAATACTTCTAGCAAGCTCATTCATTCACATTAAACATGCAAACAACATATATATATATATATATAGACACAAACATCATGACAATCAGTACGTATATTAAACACTTATCAATGCCATGGTAGAGTAGCAATTTTTTTTTTAACATAAGTAAAAAAAAGTCAAATTAATTTTAGATATTAGCATCCAATTCCAAGTCCCTTTACAACATGTTATTACTCCCTATAATACCATGCTTCTTGTTTACCTGGACTGAATCAAATTGTACTAGTGAGTCACAAACCTAGGGTACCATGCATCGAACACTTGTGCACATTGTGTTTCCCAAACACACAGAGGCCTACAGGGCTTACATTAAGCCATATGCATACCTAACATCCTAACTTAATGTTAGATAGATTGATGCAATAGGTAAAGACCACCACAACCTGACCCACTATCCTGTTTCTAGTTAGGTTTTAAATTGAATTAACCCAACCATCCCATACACCCATTAGATGTATGAAAACCCCATCCTAAAATGATGAGTAACTTGCACATATTTGAGTATTAAATATGCCTCATGTAATTGATGTAAACAAACATCCATTCACACAACATATACATACAGATTATTCATTTAGAAACATAGATAAACACATAAAATAGGATAACATAAATAGGTTTTGTTATTGAGTATTCAGGTTATTAGAAAAGGTATAACTATGTATTCTATTTCCTTGAGCATAAGATGAAGATGATTAGGAAACCTCTAATCCTTACATTTCTCTTTATCAAATACAATCTGAATTAGAGAAGTGTCAATGGTAAACAAATCAACTTATGAACACTTTCCATAGCTCCATTTACCATATTTTTAAAACTGAACATAAGCTTTAAATCCACTTGTTTAATGTTGCTCACCTTTAAACTTATAATCGTACCTCATGGCAATATTTATATTATTTTATTTATCTATACACTGATCCATATGTACTGCAATATGCATCATAACAACCATGTATATATTTATTCAACCATCAAAGCATACAAATAAACTACATTCATATCCACTTGCATATAAATCATTAAAATGTTCAATAATGAGCATCACAGCTAATTGGTAATTAGCAAAACAAACAATCCATGCATTAAAACCAAATGCAATCAAACAGTAAAATAAACACACAACAGGGTTAAATCTATTTTTATCCATAACTTGAGGGTGTTGTCCAAGTTATTTTGTTAATTCTCCATTTTAATCTTGTGACGGCCCGCCCCGAACCAGCCGACATTTCCCCGAAATGCGTTGTACCAATGCCCGACTAGCACAAGATGGTCGTCAACGAAAAGGGTTTTAAACGATGAATCATCAAGAACCTAAAGTATATCTCACAGCGCATGGAATAAAATATAATAATAACATAACTTCACATAAAACAAGAAAGACGGTGCATAAGCTGAAAACCAAACTTTGTCCATCAGAGTAGCAGAATCCAAAATACAGCTTATGATCCAAACCATTATTACAACTTCAAAATACTGTCTCTAAAGAAAAATAGAAAGGTATACTACTAATGCCCAAAGTAGTGACCAATAACAACACTGGGAGAATATACGTAAATAGTACATGGAAGCCTCTTGCTCGTCTCCGGACAGCTACTCATGCATAACCACCTAACCTATCTCTAGTCTACTCGTTTAGGAGCACCCAGAGTAATAAGAAGAGACATAAAACTATGGGTCAGACAAAAGTCTGGTATGAGTAACAAGTATAATTAATCATACCTGAACCTGCAACCAAAGATTTAGTACAACAAGATGTACAGTACTCTAAGGTAACACTAACATATGGTGTAAAAATGGGAGTGTGTGTGTCATGGTGATAGCAAACATCAAAGATAGCAATCATCCTCACGTCTCTCGCTCAGTGCGTAAAGCATGCGATATCCACCGCTTTGATTACCAAATCTATCGGGGACATGACGGAAATTCCGTACAACTATTGTTATGACCATACTTCCCCGGTCTATAGTCAATAACCTTACCCAGTCCACACATCCCTGACTCTAGGTTAAGGGCTAACCAGTCCACACTTCCCTGGCTCTGGTTCGTCTACATGCCCCCCTCGTCAATGGTGAAACAAAGTTATAGATATTGATAACCCCTCTGCACATGTCCCGCAGCAAAGTCCAATTCTAGACGTTAATACGTTGGTTCCCATCTGGATCCGAAGTAATAACTTCCCACTTGGACTTCCTTTGCATCTTGGGTTTTCAGTCTTCTCCGGTTCGGTATGGGTAACTCTACTGTTCGGGTCGTGACACTCTACTAGGGTCGGATCGGTTCGTGGTTCCCTCCCCCGGCAGTTTGGTTCATGATGAACATCGGGTCGGGTCGGGTCGAGCTCCTCCACCGATTCAGGTCGTGATGCATCCTTCAGATCGGGTCTGCTCTTCGGTTCGAGATCGGTTCATGGCATCGGTTCGGGCTCGTGGGTGCTTCTTCTCCTTGTCGGTTCGCGACCAACGTCCTATAGTGCTTTACGGTTCGGGCGGATCGTGTCATGCCATCTCACTAGGTCGATCGTGATGCCTAGGTCACAAGCGGATGGTCACGAGCCGCACCCTGTCCGATCCGAATTACTATGCTCCTTTCAACAAGCCATTTTGCCACACGATAGCGTTTTCAACCATTCTAACTTTACTAAGTAATCATGAACCATACCAAACAGTAGTAGCATCATATAGAATCAATTAAAAGCATTAAAACATCAATCATATAAGTTATTTAGATCAAACACACCCAAAAAGCATGATTTTCCCCTTAATCCCCTTAATCATGTTTAACTATAGGATTATCAAACTTAATCCAAATTAACCAGAATTTTCACTAGTGACATAAAATAATATTTTAGAATTTCTACATATTTTTCCAGATTTTTATGATGCATAAATTCGCTAATTATCACTAATCACTCCTAATTAGCCGTAATTAGTGAATAAAAGTGCAAATCACTCACCTTAGCCACAAATAAATCTTAGATCTGAAACTATGACTGATATGGCACGAATTCCAATGTATAGAAGCAGCTCTATCTCTGATTTGATGCTAATTTGACTTGATTTGGTGTAATTTTGGTCAATTAGTGGTTAAAAAGCAGTTAGGAAAAGATTAGAATGAGATTCGGAAGATGAAGGTCATTGCTAGGGTTCAAGGAAGCTTAGTTGTTAATCACCCAGTTAAGCCCAATTATGCTGATTGTCATCTTCCAATCCTTATTTCAGCTATATCTCCCAAATGGTAAGTCTGTTTGATTAATATGACCACTCTATGGAAAGGTAAACCATCATTCGAATCTAGTGGAAGTGGTTTCAGGTCAAATCTCCATACCAATCAAAAGTTATAGGTGAAACAAGATTTACCAGGGGCAACATGGTCATTTAAAATTCGACAAAAATCCTGAACATGAGAAATGACCCCAATAGTCGTTTTCCAAAGTCACACGACTATACGACTTCGTATGTGAATGAAATAAATATTCTACGATCCTCCGATGCGTAGAATGTGGGTCGTTACACTCTCCCTCCTTAAGAAATTTCGCCCCCGAAATTCCTTAACTAAAACATACAATGGGTCCCGCATGCCTGACAACCAATTGCAACAATCAAACATACGTAATAAACACAACAAACCTATCCTGGCATGCAGAATAACTATATCGCGACTAAAAATCTTACCAGGTAAAGAACTCTGGATATGACTTCTTTATGCTCTCCTCGGTTTCCCAAGTATAGTCATCCTCATTATCACCCCACTTGACCTTAACCAGTTTCACCGTCTTCCTTCGAAGTTGCTTCGTATCATGTCCGACAATACGAATCCTTATGTGGCTCCCAATTGCCTCAGATTCCACTTCGATATCATTCAACTGATCTGGTGAAATTGTCATATCAGAATCGTGCACGAACTTCCATAATTGGGAAACATGAAATACATTGTGCACTCCCACCATCTTGTCTGGTAATCCAACTTTATACGCTAAATTCCCAACTTGTTCGAGAACTGGAAATGGACCAACAAGTCTTGGTGCCAACTTACCTCTCTTGCCAAAATGAATCACACTCTTTAATGGAGAGATCTTGACGAATACCAGGTCGCCAACGGAGAATTTCAATTCTCTTCATCTTTTATCAGCATAACTCTTCTGCCTATCTTGGGATGCCTTCATTCACTATTGTATAACCTTGATTTTATTTGAAGTTTCTCTTGATACATCTGGCACAAGCACAAATTTCTCATCGATTTCCAACCAACATGATGTTGAGTTGCATGGTCTTGCGTATAAAGCTTCAAATGGAGTCATACCAGTACTGGATTGATAACTATTATTATATGCGAACTCAATTAGATGCAAATGGTCATCCCATAACCCTCCAAAATCCAATATATGAGCTCTTAAGAGATCCTCTAATACATGATTCACTCTCTCTGTTTGACCATCAGTTTGGGGATGGTATGCGGTACTAAGATGTAATTCTGACCTAACGCCTCTTGTTAGCTCTTCCAAAACCCACCAGTAAATAACGGATCTCGGTCACTTACAGTACCTTTGGGTACTCCATGAAATCTCATTACCCAATTCATATACAGTTCCGCTAACTTAGTTGTCGTTCTGTTCGACTTGACGGGTATAAACCTTGCACTTTTGGTCAATCGATCAACAATCACCCAAAATACTATCCTGACCCGATCTGGTCCTTCGTAAACCATCGATGAAATCCATTGAGACTTGTTCCCGTTTCCATTTGGGAATTTCCAATGGTTGTAACAAACCACTGGGCTTTCTCTGCTCGGCTTTAACTAATTGGCAAATCACGCACTTGGATATAAACTTCCCAACGTCTCTCTTCATCCCTTCCCAGTAGTAGATCTGCTTCATGTCTCGATACATTTTGTTACCACTGGGATGTATAGTCAGTTTTGAGTGATGACACTCTCTAAGCACTTCATCTCTCAATCCATTAACATTGGGTACAACTAGTCTCCCATTCTTTCGGAGCCAGCCTTCTCGATCAAGACCATACTTGTTCATTCTCTCGCTGTCGATACCCATCTCCACCTTGGAGATGATTTCCAATAGATTAGGATCGTCCCCTTGACTGGAACCAATCCGCTCAATCAAAGTCGGTCTGATCGTCAAACTTGCTAACATCTCTGAATCCATTTCACACTTAGGTCTGAAATCATATCCCGCAATATACTCTAGTTGCTTCCATTCAAGAAACATAGCCCACAAACTGGCATGTCTTCTACTCAATGCATCAGTTACCGCATTGCCCTTCTTGGGTGTGTATGCGGTATTGAAATCATATGAAGCCAAGAACTCTAACCATCTCTACTGACGAATATTTAAATCCTTTTGAGAGAAAAGATACTTTAATGACATATGATCGGTAAACAACTCGAATCTTTCTCCCAACTCCACTTCTTTAACGCGAACACGATCGTTGCCAATTCCAAATCATGGGTAGGATATCTTTTCTCATGCGGTTTCAGTTGCCAACTAGCATAAGCTACAAACCTACCTCCTTGCATTAGTACAGCACTTAGTCCGGTACCACAGGCATCCGTGTATACCGTCATTTCTTCGTTCCCTTTAGGAATAACTAACATTAATGCACACGTTAACTTTTCCTTTAGGCTCTTAACTGCGTTCTCACACCTTTCGTCCCAGACAAAAGCTTGATTCTTCTTGGTCAACTAAGTTAACGGTGCCGCTATCTTGGAGAAGTCTTGGATAAATTTATGATAATATCCAGCTAACCCCAAGAAACTTCTTACGTCCGTTGTATTCTTGGGCATAGACCAATCCTGCACTGTAGCCACTTCCGTAGGATCCATGGCAATACCATTCTCTGAAACAACATGGCCCAAGAACCTCACTTCCCTCCTATAGAAGTGACACTTCGAAAATTTTGCTTTCAATTGGTGTTTTCTCAACACCTCCATCACTGTCCTCAAATGTTCCTTGTGTTCTTCCTCAGTCCTCGACTAAACCAAGATATCGTCCACGAACACAAGAACAAACTTATTTAATTGATCTCTGGAAACCCTATTCATAAGATCCACAAAATATGCTAGTGCATTGGTCAACCCAAATGGCATGACCAACCACTCATAGAATCCAGACGGTGTCCGAAATGCCGTTTTAGGTATACTCTCAGCAGCTACTCGGAGCTGATGAAATCCTATCGCGAGATCTAACTGGGAGAACACTCTTACCCCAATTAACTGATCAAACAAATCATCTATCCATGGAAGAGGATAATTATTCTTCCTAGTCACCTTGTTCAACTCGCGGTAGTCCACACATAAGCGAAGGGAACCATCGGTCTTGGTAGCAAATACAACTGGTGCTCCCCACTCGGAAACACTCCTTCGGATAAATCCCTTCTTTAAAAGATCGCCCACTTGCACCTCGAGCTGTCGCTGCTCCCTTGGCGCCATACGAAGAAGTGACATCATTATAGGTCTGACATCTTTCACTAAATCAATCTGAAACTCAATCTCTCGGTGTGGTGGAAGTCCGGTCACTTCCTCGAGGATGTCCGGATACTCGCCAGCAATAGGCACATCTGATAACCCATCCTGCGGGATGTCGAGGGAATGTAGAAAAATAGCCATCACCTCATCACTAGGTAGGCAACCCAATACCACCCTCCACCCATCATCCACTCTAATGGTCACCGAAGACCCCTCACAATCTATCATCAACCCATACCTTTGGAGTCAATCGACTCCCTAAATAATGTCAAACCCAGTAAAGCCCAAAACAAAGCAATCACAAGCAAATATACATCCATGACTCGATAAGACCAATTTACGACAAATCATACTAGTCGAATCACCGATCGGGTTCGTCACAACTAAATGTCTATCGACTATCTCGGGTTCAATTCCAACCTATTTACGAGGTCACTAGATACGAAGGAATGAGAAGTCCCTATATCAAACAGCACTCGAACGGGAACATCATAAATAGAAAGCATACCTTGATTAACTATACCTTTTCCCTTCTGTGCCGCAGTTGGAGCATTCGACGAAGAAGGAACAACGTCGATAACATATGCTTTCACGATCTACTTCTCTTTAGGAGGTTGTGGACATTCATCCTTAAAATGTCCCACTTGGCCACAACTGAAACACTTCTTTTCCCCAGGTTTTGCTCGACAATTGCTAGCATAGTGGCCCTTCTTGCCATAGCTAAAGCACTCGATATCTTTCTTATTCTTCTTTTTCTAACCATCCTTGGTCTGGTTCTCTTCCTCTTATTTTGGGAATTATTCTTGCCTCTACCGCTTGCTTGTGGCTTTGGCTCCTCTGCAGATGTAGCAGCAACCTCGGTTTTTGACTTAGGGTAAAGGCTCTCAGACCTTAATGCCTTTCCCACAATAAATTCGAATGTCTCATCGATATGTTTTATGAGTCTATCCCCCAAGTACTCATCTAGGCTAGTTATGAACTTCTCGTTCTTCTTCTCGATAGTATCGGTAAGGGACAATCCATATTTTGATAAAGAATCGAGTTCAGCAATATACTCCGAGACTGCCCAACCATTCTGTCTAAGTGCCAAAAAACTTCCTGAACAATTCTGATTTTTAAGCAGTTGGAATCAACTTATCGCCTAATCGGGTCTTAAAACGATACCAAGTAACTTGATCCTCGGGAGTAGCCGCTTTGATAGTATTCCACCAATTCATTGCTCGTCCTTGAAGCTGACGCGATGCTAACTTTCTCTTCATTACATCATCGATCCCCAAATCCTCGAAGATGCATTCACAACTATCAAGCCAATCCTGAACCTCCGTAGCCGATTCTGTTCCATGGAACAGCTCTCAACCAAGATTAGTATAATCCTTGTCGAGCTTGACGAAATCGGCCCTAGGTGCCTGCATTACCGCACCACCACCATTAGCAGTATTAGGAACTGCTCCCTGAGCATCCCTAAGCATCTCTCGCATGAAGGTAGTAACTTATATCAGGGACATTCCTATTGGATGCCCCTGAACCCATACTCCTCGTATTTCGGCTCATCGTCAAATCTATAAATAGGAAACGATTAACCATCTCCTTAGTGGTGCCAGTGCAATGCGACTTCTTCCTTAGATATACTAATAGTATATATATATAGTTTTGGAAAACCAAAATATCACAAATACAAGCTCTCATATACAAATAATTTATGTCCATGATGTCTTCCCCTAGGTTAACTACACAACTTAGGCTCTGATACCAGATGTGACGGCCTGCCCCGAACCAGCCGACATTTCCCCGAAATGTGTTGTACCAATGCCCGACTAGCACAGGACGATCATCAAGGAAAAGGGTTTTAAACGATGAATCATCAAGACCCTGTAGTATATCTCACAGCGCATGGAATAAAATATAATAATACCATAACTTGACATAAAACAGGCGAGACAGTGCATAAGTTGAAAACTAAACTATGTCCATTAAAGTAGCGGGATCCAAAATACATCTTATGATCCAAACCATTATTACAACTTCAAAAAACTATCTCTAAACCAAAATAGAAAAGGTATACTACTACTGCCCAAAGTAGTGACAAGCAACAACACAGGGAGAATATATGTAAATAGTATGTGGAAGCCTTCTGCTCGTCTCCGGACAGCTACTCATGCATAACCACCTAACCTGCCTCTAGTTTGCTTGTTTAGGAGCACCCAGAGTAATAAGAAGAGACATAAAACTCTGGATCAGACAAAAGTCTGGTATGAGCGATAGTAGCAAAATAAAATAATAACAGGTATAACTAATCATACCTAAACCTGGAGCTGCAACCAAAAAGTTAGCACAACAAGATCTATAGTACTATAAGGTAACACTAACATATAGTGTAAAAATGGGAGTGTGCGTGTCATCGTGATAGAAAACATCAAACATAGCAATCATCCTCACGTCTCTCACTCAGTACGTAAAGCATCTGATATCCACCGCTTTGATCACCAAATCTATTGGGGTCATGACGACAACTCTGTACAACCATTGCTATGACCATACTTCCCTGGTCTATAATCAATAACACTACCCAGTCCACACATCCCTAGCTCTGGGTTAAGGGCCAACCAGTCCACACTTCCTTGGCAATGGTTCGTCTACATGTCCCCCTCTTCAATGGTGAACCAAAGTTATAGATATCGATAACCCCTTTGCACACATCCCGCAACAAAGTCCAATTCTAGAAGTTAATACGTTGGTTCCCATCTAAATCCTGAGTAATAACTCCCCACTTGGACTTCCTTTGCATCTCGGCGTTTCGGTCTTCTCCAGTTCGGTTCAAGGTACTCCACTGTTCGGGTCGTGACACTCTACTAGGGTCGGATCGGTTCGTGGTTCCCTCCCCCTGGCGGTTCGGTTCGTGATGAATCCGGGTCAGGTCGAGCTCCTTCACCGGTTCAGGTCGTGATGCATCCTTCAAATCGGGTCTGCTCTTCAGTTCGAGATCAGTTTATGGCATCGGTTCGGGCTCGTGGGTACTTCTTCTCCTGATCGATTTGTGCCATCTCACTAGGTCAATCGTGATGCCTAGGTCACGAGCCGATGGTCACGAGCCGCATCCTGTCCGATCCAAATTCCTGCGCTCCTTTCAGCAAGCCATTTTCGCCATATGACAGTGTTTTCAACAATTCTAACTTTACTAAGCAATCATGAACCATACCAAACAGTAGTAGCATCATATAGAATTAATCAAAAGCATTAAAACATCAATAATATGAGTTATTTAGATCAAACACACCCAAAAAACATGATTTTCCCCTTAATCCCCTTAACCATGTTTAACTATAGGATTAGCGAACTTAATCCAAATTAACCCAAATTTTCACCAGCGAAATAAAATAATATTTTAGAATTTCTACATACTTTTCCAGATTTTTATGATTATGATTTCGCTAATTATCACTAATCACCCTTAATTAGCCGTAATTAGTGAATAAAAGTGCAAATCACTCACCTTAGCCATTAAATAAATCTTAGATCTGAAACTATGTCTGATATGACACAAATTACAATGTATAGCAGTAGCTCTATCTCTGATTTGATGCTAATTTGACTTGATTTGGTGTAGTTTTGGTCAGTTAGTGGTTAAAAAGCGAATAGGAAGAGGTTAGAATGAGATTTGGAAGATGGAGGCAATTGCTAGGGTTCAAGGAAGGTTAGTGGCTGTTGGAAAAATGAAAGGGAATGTTTCTCCAAACCCTTTCAGCCCTCCCATAACCCTAATCCTGAAATGGGTTATGGGCTTAGCTGCTAATCATCCGGTTAAGCCCAATTATGTTGGTTTTCATCTTCCAATCCTTATTTCAGCCATATCTCCCAAAATGGTAAGTCCGTTTGATTAATGTGACCACTCTACGGAAAAGTAAACCATTATTTAAATCTAGTGAAAGTGGTTTCAAGTCAAGCCTCCTTACCAATAAAAAATTAAGGCGAAGCAAGATTCGCTAGGGGTAAAACGGTCATTTAAAATTCGGTAAAAATCGCGAACATGGGAAATGACCCTAATAGTCGTTTCCCAAAGTCACATGACTATACGACTTCATATGTGAATGAAATAAATATTCTACGACCTTCCGATGCGTAGAATACGGGTCGTTACAAATCTCATGTATCTTATCAACCGTAGTACCCAAATACCTAAATAACAATATTCAACTCCTAGGTTACTACAAATCTTTAGGGGTAGTAATGATAAAATTATTGTAATCCCTAAAAAATATTCTGTTTTACTTAAACAAGTACATAAAATCAACCAGTCACACAATGGCTAAATACATTTAAATCAATTTGATCTATTAACGATCATACAAATTTATTTACTAGAGTTGTGTATTTTATAACCATAGCTCTAATACCAACTGAAGCGACCCCAAATTTTTACCTAAATTAAAAATCATTTTTAATTATTATTTATGTAAACAGACAGGGTCCACTTCTCGATTGCAACCGAAACACATCAGGATCACTTAACACAAATATAAAAATATCGGTTTAATTCAAAATTTAACTTGTATATAAGAGGATATACAAGTCTCCTTTACGTTTATCAGAGTGAAATTAAATAGTAAAGGATGCTAGAGTAATTCAAAATATTAATTAATCACACACAGCTTAAAAAAGAATAAAATAACTAGTTAACTTGTCTCCTTCTCTTAAATGATTTTTTAAAATAAATGACTTATATTACATTAGCTATTGATACTTCAACCACAATATAAAGCTGGTACTAAGTTAAATTCTTAGTTTACCCCATCTCTCAAACTTTTGAAATGTTATAAAATCAGGACGGTTCGTGTATAGCTAAACGTGGCACGTATAAGCATCTTGTACCCTTACAATTTACACTATTGCATAATGATACCCTTTTAAATAGTTTGGAATAAGCTACACAAGGGACATATTGTAAGTATATAAGCATAACAGCAGGTCAATATGCATAGAAAACTAGACACATTTACAATGGTTGACCATTGAGTAAAGAATCAAGTCAAATAATCCAATTCGAGATGTATAAATATATGTACTCAGACTAACACGGGTTTTGTTGGTATCAACAATACAAAACGACAAAACAAATGGAGAACTCTTTCAAACAACAATAAATAATCTTGTTAGCTTAAGTATGTAAGGTACCACCTTCGTATATTTACTTATACGATATGGCACCTTTTAGCATAAGTACACTAGCTTCATTTCCTATATAAAGTGCCAAGAATATATATTGAATCATTTAAAACAGTTTGCAACCACTCGAATAATACCCATTACCCAACATATAAGAATATACAAGCTTATACCTTTTGCAAATTAGTTTACATAAATTATAATGTACATTTTCTTTGCAGCTTTAAAACATACAGTTTTCAAGAAACATCATATTCATTACAATATAAAATCATATACTATATTATATGTACTCATGTAACAATACATAAATAACCATTAAGTATAACAAAACAAATGAATGTCTATCTGTTATTCACTATTTTATAACTGAATAGATGTACATAAATCCTTTTATCAGTTTATACAACAATACAATTAAAACATAGCATTATGAAATTGATGCTAAATCTTAAATGCAGATAACTCTATAGACCAGCGACGACTTCTAAAAGCATTACACGGTCCAGTCTAAACCCATCTAGCAGCTGAATGAAGCATCTATACCTGTAAAACAAACATCCAGGCTGCCCCGTTTGAATGAGACACCTCGGAAGATTGCATGGGCAATCAACAGGGCCAGACTTGAAACGTCTAGTATGAATGCATTTCATGGTGTATAGTATTTAGAGTGTATTGCTACTCTATTATTTTACAGATTACACAAATGATTCTAGAAGCATATCAAAACTGTTTAACAAATATATATTAATGGTTAGGTATTCACATATTAAGCGGTAAATGTTTGTAACACTGGAACACCAACATTTCAATTCTTCTAATTTCTTGTATGTTAAGGGATGAGACTGCCACCTAATGTAAGTACATTATTCAAGAAATACAGAGAGCATATCACACAAACATACATTAACATGTTTGTCCACCCTCTCTATGTACCATGTTTCTTTACTTTAACCCAGGTATTTCCCCTTATTTCTTTGTATTCCTACCACAAAACTGATGTGAACAATATATATACATAACAAGTTGTCCATTTCTAACTATAACAACATGTCATCTGAACCAAAATGGCATCCATCAACAGAAATCTCCCAAAACGGAAAATAAATCATGCATTCATCATATGAATTTTCACCAAATAAATCATATAGATGTATTTCACCATATTAAGCATAGGATCGAACATACACGATATAATGGGCTGCCTATAATAGGACTTAGTGCCAAAAAGAGGAAAATACACTCATTAAGCTCAGATCTCGACTTCGTCTGCTTCAGATTCCCGATTCGGCTTCGTGATCCTCCTAGATCCTCTACTCTCCATTTCGAATCCATGTTATCTGAGGCGAGACGATTTGATTTGCGATTTTGTCCCAATTTAATCTCCCTAGGGCTTCAGCCATTTTTGTTTTGTTTTTGAATGAGAGAAAGAAAATAATGAAACAGACGGCTCAACCCTTTTTTTCTACACAGCTAGGATTTTTATTTGTTAATGTCTCTTTTGTCCCTAGGGTTCTATATTGGTCATTAAAACCTTTAATCCCATGTTATAACACTTAAGCCAATTGTTATGTCACACACACACACACAATATACAATCTAACCTATATTTTTGTGTACGATGTCAAACATGTATATTTTTCCACACTTGTAAACCATGTACAAATTTTCATATATTTATCAGGTACATAAACAAACACAAGTGATGTATTTATTTAATTATTCACCCTATATATATAATCAATATAATTTAGGATCATAAAATTTGGGTTATTACAGCTGAACTGCCTCAGAAGAAAGATTATTGCCTTAGTTATCGACACGTTAGTACCCATATGCCACCGCCTTAGTTGGTGGTGATTTTCTTGAGTGGTGAGATTCTTGCTTTTCTACTGCTTAAGGGTGGGGTCTGCTTTGCAACCTTTAGTTTATGCAATTTCTTGATTTGTAGCTTGTTATTTGGGACTGCTTTGCAGCCGTGTGATGTTAGTATTGTATTATCTTAGCTTGCGTGCTTAACTTCCTATCCTGATACTCCCTACGTGGAGTTTATCAAAATGTAATTTGTAGCTTTGTGCTAGGAATAGGATAAACTTTTTCCTATCTCCTATATTTTTATGTACTCATTATTTGTTGTAATGAGAAAAGTGTTACGGATCACTATAAAAACCGGTTGGCCTTGCTAAAAAAATAAAAATAAAATTTATATGTTAAATTTTCTTAACCTGAAAGTAAACTATATTTAATTCAAGATGTAGCCATGTCATACAAGGACTTTGTAGAAATTTTCCTAATCCAAGTTCAAGTATAAATAACGCCTAAGTTCATTCATTCTAAATTCCTTAAGAAAATAGCTCTCTCCACCATAAAAATCAAGCTCCTCCATCATCAGCTCTAAACACTCCCGACCACCAACTTCCACAAGACATAACTTCTTCAAAATAGTCTAATTCAAGTGTTTCTTTTTCTCAAACCATATAGAATTCCAGTGGCTACAACTTTCAATTTGAGAACTTTTTCTAGTTTTGAGCCTAGCCTGTCCAAAATTCTAGATCTTTGAAGGCCATTTTTTTCGAGTTTCATTTTATTGAATTCGAGAATACCTCTACTGTTTCGACCATATCTCACTCAAAACTAAATCAAATTGGGTGATTCCATTCTAAACCGTATATAAAAGAAATTCCTACAACTTTGTAGTTGGTCACTTTTCAAAATTCAGAGAGTGGTTGGTCCAATAACCTGAAGAAAGTTGGCATATTTTAAGAGTTCGAAAACGCAGTGAAACTAATATTACATGGAGTGGAAACCAAAGGTAAGGACTATATTAGACATGTTTTTATGTTTATTATAATCTTAGTTTGATTACAAAGTTAATTTGTTTGAATGGTTGAAATAGTTATAGATTTGTTTGAATATATGTTACAAGCGTTAAAAGTCTAACACTTAATTGATTATGTTATAAATCGTAGGATTATGTTAATCAATTGCTACGCATGACGATTTGATTGTTAATGATGCCATGGTAACACCATTTATATGTAATACACAATCTTATGGATTTATTCAGGAATTGATTAAGTCTCATTCCAATTTAATAATATAAAAGAATATTATATTCATTTAAAGCCAAATAAGTCATAAAAATAAATATTGAAATTTTATACCCAAGATTGGATCGAAATAAAATTAAAGTCGTTAAGAATTTTTTTTGTAAATGATATTAGTTTTTAAATGAAAAAATAAAATTTAGATTTATGGAATTTGAATTATGTTCAAAGTAAATTTGAATAAAAATCGCGGTATTGCAATTCAATGACCAAAACGGAAAATCTTTGAAAATGGATATTCTTAAATTATTAAAAGTAGGGAAATATTATGATAGGTCATAATAAACGGTATAAAATTGATTTTGAATTAAAATACATGAATTTAGAAGTTAGAAAAGTTGTTTAAATCAATTAAGATGATTTAATCTATTTAGCAACGCTTTTCTATAATATTTAAAATTAAGTGATTACAATAAATTTTGAAGTTGAAATATTTAATCGAATTTAAGAAGAAGATAAACTCAATTGAGTATCTTAAACCACTAGTAAATTTGTCCCATCTATGAGAATTAGGACGATAAAGGGGGTGTGTAACTAAGGTAAGAGATGCAACAATCAGTGCGTTAAACTTAGCTAGCCAACATTTACTTACCTGGGCGAGGGCTGGAACAGATCGAAAGGTAAGCCCGGGTACTTTGAAACGGAATTTCAAAAGATTTAAATTTTTAATAATAAGTTTTAAGCAAAATGGATAAATCAAGGTGAAACGATTAAGGATTTTTATTAGGTAAAGAAAAGGTTTTAATTAACCAAAATTTTAGATGGAAGAGATTTACCAATCCTGTATATCCATATTGTTTTTCAGTAACGATGATTATTCGAAAAAACCAGGATTAGATTTGGGTGATTCCTATTCGAAAACCATTTCAAATAGTGATACGAAGAAATGGAACAAATAAAGATCATTAAAGAGATTATGATAAGTATAGTAAGGAACCACTTGTCGATTGATTTAGGTTAAAATCCCGATTTTCTTCAAAGTGACAGTAGTCCTCTGCTATGGCTATTCGATGCAAGGGAAATTCATTACTGGTCCTTAATTGGATGCGGTAGGAATGTGCCTTCGGTTTCATTCAAACCTAGAATGAACTTTTATTGATGTTTGTCTGACATTGCATTTTACGGCATGAAAATTGATCTTTAATAAACGTATCATTTGTTGGTGGCGAAGAAGACATTTCTTCTTCTATCTTAACACCCTTCTTTGGGACACTAAGAGCTCAATGGTGATATGTTGGTAGGTATCAGTAATGTGTTATGAAATGGCAATGTGGCATGCTAAGTGAAAGGAGATATAGATGATCAAACAATGGCTTTGGATAAAGCGTAACTTTGTGTAATGTGACTTCAAGCCTCACATTCCGTAAACGAATGAAATGGGATGAATGTGGAAAGGCTATGTGGTTCGCTACTATTAGGATATGGTCATTCCATTCTAGATTGAAAGATATACCATGAAATGGAGCTCATACGTTTGACTTATATGGATGGTGGAAAGAGAGCGCTCGATGAAGATCGGTTACGACTGGGGGATGACATATTCTGTCAGATTGTTATCCAATTTAGGGATAACCCGGTCTTATGTTGGTCGAGATCCATCAGTTGGTTCTTGGGGGCATCCCTCTAATGGTGTACCCATCAGATTAAGGAAGATCCTCTGCCTTGGTCATTTTTGGAAATCCATTCTGCAATACGAATCCATACGGTTTTAGTTGTATAACCTAACAGGAAATGGTAGTTATAGCAATAATTTAATAATGTAACAATTCCATGCTAAAGTTCCTAATTTACTTGCAAGGTTTTTGAAATAATGTCATAAAGAATAATATCAAATATTTTAATATAAAAGATTTTGTTTATCATAAGGTAAAATTCTGTTTTGGATTTATTTGCGGCGTGGTCTTATGAGTTACCATTTTGTTTTCAAAAACAACTATTTTAAGTTTTTCACACCAGTCCCATGACTGGCTCATAGTTTACCCTTTTTCGTTCTAAACTCTGGGCACCCTTATTTTCCATCGGGTAGCCAAGTAGTCAGGTTAGCAATAGGAGTACTTGGAACAAAAGTATTGAGCTTTCGGGTTAGAGCTTGGAGTTGAAGTTGAAGCTTAAGTTTTTTGGATTCACTCTTTAAAGCCTTTAGTTATTTTCGCTATGTATTCTGTATTCCAATAGCACTTTAAATCGGATTTATGTTATGAAATCGGATCAATCACCTGGTGTGATTTTAAGTAAATTGATGTAAATTATGTTTGAAATGAAATGAAAGCTGTTTTGTTTCTATTCCAATGTTTTTTACCTTGACAATCTGCCTTCTCGACACTTGATATTTCGGCACGTCAATAACAAGGATATATTAATGTTGAAATTCAAGGATCGAGAAGACAAGCCATCAAACAAATTCTCACTTCAGAATATGATAATGTATTTTTAAAAGGTCAAATGTTATATTACTCTATCATTTATCATGTCAAATGCAGCTTATTATCTTTAAATAAAAATGTTATGACTGACTATCATTGTTCTTTATAAACCGTGCATGTTGTTTTTTGATCAATAATTTTAGACCTAACCGACATTTAAACAAGATCTAATACCTTTGAAGGCATAACAGCAGTGTTTACGTCCAAAGACTTTTCCATTTCTTCTTCGTATTGGTTTTCCAGTTGTTTCTTTGCCCTCGATTTTGCAACTCTTGATTTTAACCTTCCACTTTCTGTAGATTGGTCTTTCAACCGAGGAGTCAATGAAGAATTTCTTCGCTTCGACGTTCTAGGCTTCATTATCCATGTCGAAATTGACAGATTAAACACTAATGTTGTGGAACTCGTCAAAATTGATTCTTCTTCGAATTCTGAATCGTTTTAATGTAATAAAACCTTAAAATGTGGATGATTTATTGATGGTAATAAAACCCTAGACTGTCGATGAATTGTTGACTGTAAGAAGAAACAATTAGTTAGCGGGGTTAAGAAAGTAGATTGCACGTACTTGAAAAAAAAAGTAAAATGTTCCGTCTGTAATTTGAAATGTTTATTTAAGTTTGAACTAATTTTCCTTATCATAAATTAAACAAAACAATTTCCGCTTTAAATACCTACATTTTATAATTTCTACAAATATTTATTGAACCTCCCCAATTCTTTTGTGATATTTTATATTTTGATTCATATGTTTAAATTACTAATGAAACCTTCAATTCTAATTATTTAAATAAGCTTAGAGATTATTTAGTCTATTTTTCTAATACTCTAAAAAATATATGCAAATTTTACTATGTTTATTCATTTTACAAAAGGTGTTTTTAATACAACTATAAAGATGTATACATAGAATGAACCATGCGTATCAACAATAATGACAACGTTAATTTGTAAATTAGTCATGATTCATTTATACCAATAATTTACCATATATTATATCAATAAATTCTTTTTAAACATCAATAACTTCAAAACGAATTTATACTTTTTTTTGCAAATTTCTTTTCAATTTTTCCAGCTATGCTACTCAGTTAAATTGACTTCGTAATTTTACATTTAACTTAATTAAGTAAATTTTATTAAATAATATTTGCTAATTTATTGAATAAATCACTAATATACATCAATTTCAACATGTCTATCTATATTAACAAAAAATGATTAAAAAAATTCTCAAATACACGCACATACATAATGTTTTGGGTAAACTATAGAGCATAAATTATACATAAACAATAATAATTTTAATTAACAGTTTATGTTTTTTACATCAAAATTTATCATATATTGAATAATAAAGCTCTCATTTTAACATTAAAATAATGAATACTATTCTTAATAATATTGTCGTTGTTAAGGGGGGAGAATATTAAGGGGCACCTTCTTATTTATTATTTGTTAAGAGGGGTTGGATATAAAAAATAAAAATAAAAAGAGACCAAACTACCATTCCCTATGTATTACGTGTTGGTAACCCTAACTTTTTTTAATTCTTCAAAAATCGATCAATAGAAAACCATTAAAACCAAATTAAATTGCATACCTTACCCTATTTCCTTCACCATGGTTCGAACGAAGATGACGAAGAGAAGACAATCAGATCCCAATGTAAACACTACAACAAATTGAACATATTACAACTGTGAAAAACAGTTGTAAAATACTTTTTACAACAGTGGATCCACCATCGTGTATTAATAAGTTATAATAGACTAAAATCTTTTACAACTTTTTTCCACCGTTGCAACATTGTTGTGACTTTCTGTATTTCACAACTGTTTTTCACTGTTGTAATTAACTTTAATTACAACTTTTATGCACAGTTGTAGTAACACATACTACAACTGTTATACACTGTTGTGACTTCGTAATTTTTTCAACTATTTCTATCTATTGTAACGCACTTTATCACAATTTTAATTTAATACATTTTGCAAGTGGAACAAAAGCTGGATAAACAGAAAACAAATTGATATAAATTCAAAATATCTACAACTTTTTATTCTAAAAACAAAACTAATGAATCATATATCATCATGGTGATATATATCAGTTCTTCATTATAGATGACGATTACAAAAACTAACATCCACTTGAATACACATCAATTCACATGATGAAGAGCTACAATAAAAACAACAGCTCATGTTCGTTTGTGAACTCCCAATGCAGCGAATAGGAAGAATCCTCGGGAGTACACTAGTCGACGTTGATCCAATAGCTTCTCCAAAAAAAATCTTTATGCCAAACCACATTAATTCGACCGCTTCTCTTAAAAAAAATCTAGTTATATTCTTTCGATTATGCCCAGCACAACCTAAAAACTCTCTTTTGAGTTTTGAGTAGTAGCATCTTTTGTATAAAATTTCTCTGTTGCCTGCATATAACTTCAACGTTCATTATTTATCTTTTATTTTGCCTTTTTATAGGAAATGCATGATGTAGCCATATGCATGTCCGCTCGGTATTTAGATAGTTACCTTTGCATCTGATGTGAAAATACTCCTCGTCTGTGTTGCTAGAACACACAACCTGTAAAACATAAATGAAGTTATGTCTGTTTTATCCTTCCTCACAAAGATAATAATAAACAATGATAGAAAAAAAGTGGTGCAAATACTCACAGCTGGAGTCCCATATGGTTTTCCATTAAAATCTTCAGGAACAACTTGACTAAAAGCAAAAGGTGGATAAATTAATGTAATATATTGATTGATCATTCACAACAACACAAGAATATCAAATCGAAAACTTTAATATAATAAACACTCACGGCTAAAATTTGCACTCATTCTCTCGTTCAATAAAGGCAGGCACCTTTAAACAACCACTGTTGTTGCTCAGATGAAGAAGCTTGAGGAAGTGCAAGTTTCCGAAGTATGCAAGCCTCCTTTTTGAACAATGGTTATTACACTGACACGATACATGTCAAAAGGCATTTAAACAACTACTGTTGGGAGAGGAACATCTCCATTCTTTATAAGTTGCTACATAAAACAGTAATCAATTATTATTTTCACATTTGATATAATAGAATATAACAATATTTGGATGCACTTCATAACCATAGTGATATTTGGAAATTATCAAGATTATTTAGACGAAATGCAAAAGCTTATTATTCAACTGTACTTTGTTGCTTACAGTATGCTCGTTCCCACCCATTGCGTAAAAGTACCCAAAACAGGTTTATAAATGTGTGCTTCACAATCTAGAGAGAAATTGCTATATTAAAAAGACTATACATGCATTGGTATTCCGCATTACTCATCCGCAACCAGGTTGCATGTGTACGTCCTTTCAACCTTTTAATGAAGTAAACATGTATTAATGTATTATCAGTTTCAAAAACAAATATAATTGACCCATTCTGATATGAGAGGTTAATTAAGATTTTTTTTCTTCTTTTTTTTCAGCTTTGGAAAAACATAAATTCTAATAGCTAAATCATCTTTAAAAAACAATTAGACATGAACACTATGAAAACTCCAATTTTTTCAAGTATAACAAAGATGTTGACTATGAAAGCCAAGTTGAAGATTTCTTATTAAATGGGAAACACTGCACTGATGTTCCCTGCAACTCTCATCACAAAACCGACACTTAACGCAGGGCACTTGTGATTGTTGGGGATGGAATCAACATTCTAACATCTTGTCAAGAGGTGGTCATCACTGCCATGACATTAAAAAATGTGGCCTAGAGCAACTTCTGTACATACAAAATAGTAATTCCAATAGCATTTGCAGAATCCGGGAAAACAACTATAATAGTTAGCAAAACGGTCAGATCTTCCACTTATTATTTGGAGTAAGGAGGAAAGCGGACTCGCTCATGGTTTTAAAGTGAAATATTGGAACAATCAACTAAATAGGAGTTAGTCAACTACCCTCCCCGCACTTCATATCTGAAATGAGAAGCTGGTTTAACAAATAAATCTAATATCTCAATGGATCATGAAATCAATATCAAGAGATTTGGAGAAATTTACTCAAATATGCGCTATCGGAAGAATAACTTGTATGAAGACTTCAACTAGAAGCCTTCTTGAATTCATATTTTTGTTAAAGAAGAAGATTAGATCAGTTCTTCTATCTTGTCGCTGGCATTATTACGTGGGCTCGAACATTCTAGATATTATATTGGTTAATTAAGATATAAATATCAGATATACATACCTCTTTTAATTTGATCGAAAAAACAGTTATTACAATCAGAGTTTCATCATGGCAGTGCTCCACGGTCAAATTTGAGACTTCCTGCAACAATGAATATTAACAAGTAACAATTTGATAATATATATATGAAAAAGGTGATAATTACAAACTTAATTAGTACAGACCAGTTGGAAGTCAAACCCCGGTTTCCTGATTCGCCAACCTAAGTCGGAAAAAGACTAATCCAACACCTGCGTACAGTCAACGAAAGCCTCTAAGAACTCCAAGTCTGGAACTCGTTACTTCAGACAGCGTGCTTCTAGCGCTTTTCTCTGTAAAATATTAGCAAGTTTGAGATTTGTATTTTCAACATTATCTTATTATCATTTTTATTTCTAATTTTTTTAGATGACAGTATGATTCATAAATCAAAGGCTTCAGATAGTAATATTACCAGAGAGAAGAGAATCATAGCCGCAATTGAAGTCATAGCCATCCGAAGAAGATAAAGCTTTGAATCGGAGAGGTCACTGAGGAAACCATCCCAGATCTCGGCAATACCATCTGAATCCCACATCTCGGCAGCAAGAGAAAATCAAAAGATCCATATTTCAGAAGTAGGCGCTCTGGTTTATTGAGGCGGAATTTCGTTTGGTTTAACGGGAGGAAGAGAATGGATTTTGATTTATAGGAAACGATCGGTTTAGAGAAGAAGATGCAAGGCCGCCTGCGTGAGATAGAAAACATAGCACGTGAGTTACTTTTTGGAGCCAAATTTTCACACTTTCTGGTTAAGTTTTCTGCTACTTAAGTTTTCTACCACATGTCATTAATTTTTATTGGTTCATAGCACAAAATTGATAGAAATGAATAATTATAGGTTATAATTAATAAGTGAAAATTTATATTAAATATAATATGAATTTCTTGAAAACTATTTTTTTTACTAAAGTACTAAATATTATTTTTTAGTTAGTATTACTTTTTTAACTCTGTGTTATAATTTAATGTTAATTCTAAAATAGTAATTAACTTTTTATTGTATTAATTAATGAATTTTAGTTGCTAATATGAATTATTTCATATTTCTAATTAATTATTATGTAACGATGATTAATATTTTTAATTAATTAATTAAGTAGTAAGTATTAAAATAACTATTAATTAATTATTAAAACGGACAAACAAAAAACTACGTAATAGACTTCTATAACAACTAACAAACAATACTTATTTAAAATAGACATACATTACAACTGAAAAAAGAAAGATTGTAATAGATATTTATTATAACTAACAATAAAACAATTGTAAAAATAGGCATTTATTACAACTGCCAAAGAAGAAAAGTTGTAACAGACATCTATTATAACTGCTGAAATATAAGAATTGTTGAAAATAAGGTTATTACAACTTTTTGAAATTGTAAAAAAACATTTATTACAACTATTATTTTCTGACCGTTGTAAAATTACAGTTGTAATATGATGTTTTTGTTGTAGTGCAAATTTTTGAAAGGTTAGTTCATTCATATTTTTTTCTTTTTTGAAATCGACTGTTTTGATGAAAAAGAGGAAAATAGTGGAGGGTTGCAGTGTATATTGATTAAAAAAAACGTTGGGATTATAATGTTATTATTGGAATTTTTATTTATTATTTCTAGGGAAGGCTAACTTATTTTGTTTTCCTTAACAATTTTAAAATAAATTAAAAATGCAACCTTATTAATTAAAATTGAAGTTCCATTAACAATCTCATTGTATCAGCCACTAGTAAGATTAGAGCATCTCCAACCCATACAAGATGTATTATCATCAAAAACCTATGTGTACACATTGTCAAGAGGGTGTGAAAACACTTACAATTCCACATAACACAACATTTTTTTCTCTCTCCATTAGTGAATTTTAACCTACATGTTATTTCTCTTAATTATAACAAAATTACACCTATGCAATTTTTTGTGTATCTACACTTTTGCATTGGACAAAAAACATAACTCATGAATATCAAGTGCTTTCACATCATCTTGACAATATGTATACATAGATTTTAGATGACAATACATCGTATATGGGTTGGAGATGCTCTTAGACGATGTAACAACCCATGTGCATTAATGTCACTCACAAAGGGAATGCATTAACTTCTATGGAGCGTTTTAAGTGAGCATAGAACAGAAACTTAACAACAAGACAGATATAAACAGTACTAGAAAAATTAAATACTTTATTTCATTGCAGCAGAAAATGCATATGTTTGATTACATCATCAAAACCAGAGCCAAGTACATGATATCCATCTTGACTAAATCAAAGTACATAAATTGAAAGACATAATCCCCAATACAAAATAGCCACAAATAAAAGAGAGGCCGAACTTTACTTCAGCGATCCAAGCAATCTTCTAAAAGCAAGAAGCACAGCTATCCAAAATCAAGCTCCACTGGTGCTAGTTCCAACCTGAGCACGTGGGGGGGGGGGGGGGAGGGGAGGAAGAAAAGAGGAGGAAACAAAGGGGGTCAGACATAAAGTCTGGCGAGTGCGATAACTTTAACAATATAATCACCAAACTAACTAGGCTAAGGCATAAGTTGGAAAATCAGGAAATGACCATGAACCATTGAGTATGACAGAGTAAACAAGGAAACAGGATGAACAACGATATCGTTAAAGCGCACCTAGCCCACTGTAAGATAATTACTAAACTACACCAACACTATGAGATAATTGCTATACTGCACCACCACTAGTATACTGCACCACCACTAGTCACCCTAAGGTTGATCCCGCCTACATAACTTAATAATGATATCGGTAGTTTCGTGCACCCCTAGCTGCCTTCATAGGTGCCGCCTGCCCCTATCTCCACTAGGTGTACCCCACTACCCCCAAGCGATCGGCTCCCTAACTCGTAGATACCCGTGCTGGCACCATAGTGGGGTGTATCACTCCCCAAAGTGCCAACCCGATACCACAAATAATGCACGTCTTATACCTACATGATGCAACAACGTCTTACCTACCAGCCCGGGTCCACACACGCATATGAACCCGTTGGACTTGCGTTGCCACCGCTAACCCGGTTTGGCCTCTTACAGTCAAGCCCAATATGCGTGTCCCGTCCTCGACTTGGGTAAAGCCCACAAAGATACGTATGGGTTACTGGTTGAAACGGGCCCCCATTACTTGACACAAGCTATCCACCTAAGCTTGGTCCTCTCTAGTACATCTCACTTAACCCACTTCTTATTCATGTTCACTTACATGTTTCAATTTTAGTTAAGTATTTCTAATCGTATTTCAAATGCCACTCAAGGCACCCACTAGATTCCACATGCCACTCAAGGCACCCACTTAACCCCCTCATGTGCCACTACATGTTTATCTAGTTAAGTGTTTCTTAATTCATTAAGACCGTAACCTCATAAAGACCTCTCACATTAGACTGGCATTTGTGGCAGCTGGATTTTCCAGGCGGTTCCGGGCAGTCTTACACCACAAAAGAGCCTAACCTCGTGTCTTTACAATTGTTGCGTATTTAATTTATGCCTAAGACCTCCCACATTAGGCTGACATTTGTGGCAGCTGGATTTGTCGGGCGGGTCCGGGCAGTCTTACACCACAAAAGAGCCTAACCTCGTGTCTTAGACGATTAATTACTCCTAATTAATCATTCGCCAATTTGAATTACTTTCCCTATTCAAATTATCAATTAATTCCAAATTTAACTATGGCCATAATTGACTCAATTATGTCCATTTATTTATAGTATGTAAAATCATACCACTTTTCATCACAAATTTATTTTATGCCTTTTAAGGCATCTGTGCCAATTAAATCTTTTAATATTATCCCCTTTTACCCCACGTTGTATGATTATTCGTTTAACATAAAATATATGTTAGACTCGAATAGTCTAACTCATGGAATAAAGAGAAAACATCACAACATACATATAATTAAAACTAGATCTAAACATAAGGGGTGAACTTGCATGTGTGAAGGATGTTCTACATCTAAAACTTGCATAGGCCAAAGTTACAACTTGCATAAAACTACATATGTCATAGACCCAAATCTAAAGGTGTGAACTTGTTGGGATAATGGTTACAAACTTGCATAAATCATGTATGTCATAGATCTACATCTAAAGGTGTAATCTTGCATAGGCAGTAACCACAAACTTGCATAACATGATTCATATTCAAACACGTGTATTCATATAAACTTGCATATGTGATTTATGCAACATAACAATAGTATAAACTTACATCTAAACCAGCATGTAGAATTTGGCATATAACTCACACATGTCATAGCCTAACTTTAGATCTAAAATAGGTGTCATGAAGAATATAAGGTTTTACATATAATTTTCCCCAACTTGCATATGATTCATGTCTTAATAAAAATCTAAATTTGCATACATACTTATGATGTATCATATGAATCAACATACCCAAACTAGCATATGAACAACATGGTGATTTGATTATACATAAGCCTATCTTAAAATTACAACATAGATGATCACAACTTTACAAGATAGCATCATAGAATTTACAACATAAACATCACAATTTTACTACATGAATAATAACATGCGGTCAATAATTCACATCATATCCAAATAGTCCACATCATAACTCAATCCAATTAATTTGCTAATTATTTTATTAAAATTATCGAACTCACAGTTCAGAGAAGGTCTTGAATTCTGAATTCTGAGTTCTGAAGTTGTAATAGCTTTCTTTTGAAGAAGATTCGTTGTTAAAGTTGAAAAGGATTGATTTAGACTAGCTTTCTTCCTCTCTAATTGGTGGCGGCTATGCTGAGTTGCTAGGTGACGGCATGGAGGCCATGAATCAAATTTTGTTTTGATTTTAAGGTTTGAGTCTAGAGGTGTTTTTATAGAGTTTAGGATTAATTTAGGCCATCCGATCAACCTAGAAGCAACCTGAACCATCCAAACAAGATAGGGTGACACCTCAGCCCTAATGACTCAGCACAGTGTATTTTTTTTTTATAATTTACATATTTCTTATTTATGACAAATTCCATATGTAAATTATTCCCATTTTAATTATGCCATAACTATATTTTTAATTATGATCACAATTAATGGTATACTAAATATACCATTTCATGAACCAATATATGCCATGTAATTTTCATGTTTATCCTTCATATTTATATGTAAATTATAAATCTATTATTGTTAATTCAGTATTCTCCCTTTTATCGTATACATTAATTACCCATATACAAATATTCATTTATACATGCATAATCTTTCTTACCTTTAATTTTTCATAAAAGCCAATCAAAGAAGGCCACCTAAAAAAAACAATCATTGACAACCAAAAATGCGCCACGTACGCCACATGATGCGTACAAGTCATATATATATATATGCGTGTGTATATATATATTTTCTATATATATATATATTCTTTTTATCTATCTTTCCAATTACCCATTTTCACACTAAACCACTTTTTGAACTGTGTTCACACTAAACCATTTTAAGTCATTCCCCTAAAACAAAAATATGGCGCTGGCGGGGATCGAACTCTGTACCCCTTGTATGCAAGTCACGTGTTCCAACCAAATGAGCTACTAAGTCTTTTGCTCACAAACCTTAGAACAATGCTCAACATTTATTCTTTTCTCATATTTTTTTCATGTTTTGCTGCAATATTTAATTCAAAGATATCTTTTTCATACGGAATCCAATTTACGCAAACTCGGACTCTATCTCAACCAGAATTCCGAGACGAACACAATGGCGCAACCCGTTTCCCTTAATTCTCACATCTGAGATTAATTATTCTTTAATTTAGTTGATTCGATTATTCAAAAATTCAGGGTGTTACATTCTCCCCTACTTAAAGGATTTCGTCCTCGAAATCTCTAAGTCTAGAAGAAAGTATCCTACCATCCAAACAACCATCTACTCAACCATCAAACACATGCATCCATTGTCCTTAAAATTTTCTAATGCTATATGAACATATGCAAGAAGTGTGTGTATATGTTCCTTATACAATGCAAAATCAGGCGGTCTACTGATTCAATTGACCTCATTAATGCAAACCATGATAGTGCCATGCGTCCATTATGTATGCGAAAGAATCCTATTGATACATATTATCTCTACATGCGTGCACAACCATTCACCAAAATGCCGCATCCATATGATAGCACAACCATTATACATCCATTAGCTTAAATATGCACACACATTTATATGCAATATGCAATATGAAGTGACTGAGCCGATCTAGTGCCTAAAGTGTGTGTGTATGCATCCACGAGCAACCACTAGCAAATACTTGCATCCACAGCATCCATCATACATAACATGTCTCAAACACATGTTTCAACCATAATTTCTACCTAAAGGTCGAAGAGTCGATCGATATGATACAACTGAGTGACAGAGGCAAGTACGATTAAAACAAAAGTTTTGTTCCTATCAGACATCGGTTTAAGAGAATAACCCCCTAAGTATCAACCCCGAAGACCGAAATCAACATCAGATTGATACTCAGAGAATCGCTTCCATTAAACAAATGCCCAACTGGAAATCTACTTCCCGCTTCGAGTAAAAACCCTTAACCTTATCAGAAATATTCAGATACTTACAGACTACTGGTACAGATCAGATTATCAAATGATTCTTATGAAGCCAAGCATGAAAAAAACCGAGAATGTACGCGTCATAGTCAACTTAACGCCCAACACAGATACCCTCAAACCCCAACTTATCACAAACAGATGGGTCGTATCCCTCATGGGTTTGAGTCTACAGCCGGATCAGAAACAAGACTAGTATTAAAGTGCAGAGTATCAATTACAGAATCAAAATGCCAGAATCAGAAAGAGTTTTAACTCAACAATCAGATAAGGAAATTAAACCATCTACATAATTTTTTCTTATTTCTATCATATCCACCAGCCTCGAGGGTATTCGCCTGTCCTCCAGAAGTAGGTCCTGCCCTCTGCCCTTTCCTTGGGCAGTTCTTAATCAGATGTCCCGCTTCGCTACAGTTGAAGCAAGTGCCCTTCCTCTTCCTGCAATCCTTGTTCAGATGGGTCGAGCTTCCACAAGTAAAGCACTTCTTCTCCTTCTTATCTTCAGACTTCTCATCCTTCTTTTGTGTTTCATTTTTGGGCCCCGTTTTCTTATTCTGTGGTCCTTCGAGCTTTTCTTCTTTTTCCTCACTTTTGGCTTCCTCTTCATGCATTAACGCCATGTTAACCAATTTCTCGAAGGTAGCCCCCATAGGAATGTGGGTCATAGCTAACCTATGTAGCGGCTCATTCAAACCCTTAACAAATCTCATGGCCTTCTTTTCTGGTGTATTCACCAAATCCAAGCCAAATCTCGCCAACTGATTGAACTTGTTGATGTATTCCTTCACTGATAGATTCCCTTGCTTCAATGCTAGAAACCTTTCCATGTATAGATTCTCTTCAGCCCGTAAGAAAACTTCGCCTCAAACCTCTGCCTAAAATCTGGCCATGTATCGACTGGGCGTCCTCCATTAGTGACCCCCCACCAAAACGAGTCCTCATCCTTCATTAGCCAGGCAGCTAACTGGACCTTTCTTCCATCATCCACTTCAAAGATTCCAAATAATTCTTCCACCTCCTTTAGCCAGTTTCAAGCTTCAACAAATGTTTCCATTCCGTGAAAAGGTTTTCCACCCATTGTCCGAAATTCCTTACATATCTTAGCAAAAGTATCGACGCGAGGAGGAGGAGTATTTGCTGGACCTGCGGTGGCGGCCCTAGCCTCGAGATATTGACGAAACCAACCGGGTACATGAACACCCTCTGGTATCTCAGATGCTTCAGACATGCTGAAACGAAAAAGGAAAGATTCAATACAAAAGAACCGAAGGAAAGATATATGGCCCTTGGGGTTATGCTTTCTAAAATAAGCTTTTCTCTTGAAAATACTTTCCATAAAACATACTTTTGAAGGTACTTCTTTAAAAAAAATTGTTTTTGAAAAACAACTTTTCAAAATTCATATCTGTTCTGGTAACCTTCAGCTCTGATACCACGTGTAACACCCCATGTCCATTAATGTCACTCACAAAGGGAATGCATTAACTTCTATGGAGCGTTTTAAATGAGTATAGAACAGAAACTTAACAACAAGACAGATATAAACAGTACTTGAAAAATTAAAAACTTTATTTCATTGCAGCGGAAAATATATATGTTTGATTACATCATCAAAACCAGAGCCAAGTACATAATATCCATCTTGACTAAATAAAAGTACATAAATTGAAAGACATAATCCCCAACACAAAATAGCCATAAATAAAAGAGAGGCTGGACTTTACTTCAGCGATCCAAGCAATCTTCTAAAAGCAAGAAGCACAACTGTCCAAAATCAAGCTCCACTGGTGCTAGTTCCAACCTGAGCACCTGGAGGGGGGAAGGAAGAAAAGAGGAGGAAACAAAGGGGGTCAGACATAAAGTCTGGCGAGTGCGATAACTTTAACAATATAATCACCAAACTAACTAGGCTAAGGCATAAGTTGGAAAATCAGGAAATGACCATGAACCATTGAGTATGGCAGAGTAAACAAGGAAACAGGATGAACAATGATATCGTTAAAGCGCACCTAACCCACTGTAAGATAATTAATAAAGTACACCAACACTATGAGATAATTGCTATACTGCACCACCACTAGTCACCCTAAGGTTGATCCCGCCTACATAACTTAATAATGATATTGGTAGTTTCGTGCACCCCTAGCTGCCTTCATAGGTGCCGCCTGCCCCTATCTCCACTAGGTACCCACTACCCCCAAGCGATCGGCTCCCTAACTCGTAGATACCCGTGCTGGCCCACGGTGGGGTGTATCACTCCCCAAAGTGGCAACCCGATACCACAAATAATGCACGGCTTATACCTACACGATGCAACAACGTCTTACCTACCAGCCCGGGTCCACACACGCATATGAACTCGTTGGACTTGCGTTGCCACCGCTAACCCGGTTTGACCTCTTACAGTCAAGCCTAGTATGTGTGTCCCGTCCTCGACTTGGGTCGACCCACAAAGATACGTGTGGGTTACTGGTTGAAACGAGCCCCCATTACTTGACACAAGCTATCCACCTAATCTTGGTCCCCTCTAGTACATCCTACTTAACCCACTTCTTATTCATGTTCACTTACATGTTTCAATTTTGGTTAAGTATTTCTAATCGTATTTGAAATGCCACTTAAGGCACCCACTAGATTCCACATGCCACCCAAGGCACCCACTTAACCCCTCATGTCCCACTACATGTTTATCTGGTTAAGTGTTTCTTAATTCATTAAGACCGTAACCTCATAAAGACCTCTCACATTAGGTCGGCATTTGTGGCAGCTGGATTTGCCGGGCGGGTCCGGGCAGTCTTACACCACAAAAGAGCCTAACCTCGTGTCTTTACAATTGTTACGTATTTAATTTATGCCTAAGACCTCCCACATTAGACTGACATATGTGGCAGCTGGATTTGCCGGGCGGGTCTGGGCAGTATTACACCACAAAAGAGCCTAACCTCGTGTCTTAGACGATTAATTACTCCTAATTAATCATTCCCCAATTTGAATTACTTTCCCTATTCAAATTATCAATTAATTCCAAATTTAACTATGGCCATAATTGATTCAATTATGTCCATCTATTTATGGTATGTAAAATCATACCAATTTTCATCACAAATTTATTTTATGCCTTTTAAGGCATCTATGCCAATTAAATCTTTTAATATCATCCCCTTTTACCCCACGTTGTACGTTTATTCGTTTAACGTAAAATATATGTTAGACTCGAATAGTCTAACTCATGGAATAAAGAGAAAACATCACAACATACATATAATTAAAACTAGATCTAAACATAAGGGGTGAACTTGCATGTGTGAAGGATGTTCTACATCTAAAACTTGCATAGGACAAAGTTACAACTTGCATAAAACTACATATGTCATAGATCCAAATCTAAAGGTGTGAACTTGTTGGGATAATGGTTACAAACTTGCATAAATCATGTATGTCATAGATCTACATCTAAAGGTGTAATCTTGCATAGGCAGTAACCACAAACTTGCATAACATGATTCATATTCAAACACATGTATTCATATAAACTTGCTATGTGATTTATGCAACATAACAATAGTATAAACTTACATCTAAACCAGCATGTAGAATTTGGCATATAACTCACACATGTCATAGCCTAACTTTAGATCTAAAATAGGTGTCATGAAGCATATAAGGTTATACATATAATTTCCCCCAACTTGCATATGATTCATGTCTTAATAAAAATCTAAACTTGCATACATACTTATGATTTATCATATGAATCAACATACCCAAACTAGCATATTAACAACATGGTGATTCGATTATACATAAGCCAATCATAAAATTACAACACAGATGATCACAACTTTACAAGATAGCATCATAGAATTTACAACATAAACATCACAATTTTACTACATGAATAATAACATGCGATCAATAATTCACATCATATCCAAATAGTCCACATCATAACTCAATCCAATTAATTTGCTAATTATTTTATTAAAATTATCGAATTCACAATTCAGAGAAGGTCTTGAATTCTGAATTCTGAGTTCTGAAGTTGTAATAGCTTTCCTTTGAAGAAGATTCGTTGTTAAAGTTGAAAAGGATTGATTTAGACTAGCTTTCTACCTCTCTAATTGGTGGCGGCTATGCTGAGTTACTAGGTGACGGCATGGAGGCCATGAATCTAATTTTATTTTGATTTTAGGGTTTGAGTCTAGAGGTGTTTTTATAGAGTTTAGGATTAATTTAGGCCATCCGATCAACCTAGAAGCAACCTAAACCATCCAAACAAGATAGGGTGACACCTCAGCCCTAATGACTTAGCACAGTGTATTAAATGTTCATTTTTTTCTATAATTTACATATTTCTTATTTATGACAAATTCCATATTGATCGACGCTTTCCTATGAACTAGAAAAGCGCGAAATTTTAAAATAAATTCTGCAAGCGCACAGATCGTGTAGTATGCAGGTCGAACACAGGGAGGTAAATTAAATCATATTATTTATATAATTTCGTGGGCGAGTTAGATAAATCTTGAAGATGGGATAAAATTGAAATTACAATTCAGTTCAGAACAAATCTAATTGAACCGATAACTAAAGTTGTAATTATCAATAAAAACAAGTAAAACTGCAATTGAATGAATTATAGATTTGAATCTAATCGAATCTATAATCAATTCAATGATTAAAAATAAAACAGATTGCGGGAAATAAAATTGCAGAATAGAAATAAATTAATAGGAAAATAAAATTAGGATTACCGCTGAATCTAATCAGACGGTCAATCACTAATGAATATTAAAATTGCAATAGCAATTGTGTTCTAGCAAATCTAATTGACTAGACAACACAAATTGTTATAAAAATAAAAATTACAGAATTAAAAAAAAAGAGCTTTATTAATAGAGAATAGAATACAGGAAAATTGGGATGGTATTTACAATGGATACAAGGTGTATTTATAAGAACGTAGTCCCCTTTCTATTAAAATAATAAGGCCAAGAATGATATAAATTATTTCCACAGATAAAGGAATATTCCTTTCATGGTGCTTGATTTGAAAAATTGTAATCAATGTATTCCTTTTTATGTGTGGCACGGTCAGCTGGAAGATAAGCATATGCTCAATTGGAGATTTGTAATCAAAGCCTTCCCTTTCTCTTTACATGGAAATTAAATGTGATTGATTGGATTTGAATTCTTGGAGAGGATTGCGCCAAATTAAATGTGAGCTACAACTTCTTTTGCAATTGAGATAGCGTTAATATGGAGAAGTAGCTTTTTTTCTTTGAAATTGGCCTTTAATTGAAATGAATGAGACATTTATTGATAACCTGTGAAAATACACCAAAAATACCAAAGGTAATATTTATTTATTTACAAAAGATAAAATATAAGAGCATAAAATAAACACATTTCTATGTTAATCAAATACCCCCACATTTATCTTTTACTCGTCCTCGAGTAAAACAAGAAATGAAAAAATAAACTAGATAGGTCACACTTTCGTAGGAAACACGATTGCATTGAGCGTATGCAACAAGCCGTTAAACCTATAGGTGTCCCTAGTAGGACGAGTGGTGTCTCGTGAGGGTTTTCAGTGGATACTACCCACAAAATCCAAATGCAGTATGCTATGATTCTAATGAAACTACACGAATGCAATGGACATATGCAAAATAAAAACAAAAAATGAAAACAAGACTTGTTTAAAGTGGTACAACAAATTAAATTAACAATTTCTAGTCAGTTGATTTTTATTTTACATACCTCAATTTGTCACAAATTTTCAATATAATTTAAGTTTTCAAATGTTAAATTCCAGTTTGGCCAGTTGGTTCGGTCGATAACATAGTGCAGCCATGAAATAAATTCTTAGTTTGCTTGTCATAGTTTGTAAATTGGTATTCTATTTTTCTTATGTATGGCTAGTCGAATCAATAAGGTGAAACGACTCGAAAATCGCCCTTGCGGGAAATCGCTGGATACGTTTACTTTGGGCTACAACACATCAGAACAACAACAGCAGACTTTTATAAACATTACAATAATGTCACATCAGAGTACAGAATATCGGAGTACATCGAATAAAATTACAGCGGAAGATAAATTACAATATTTTAATACATTGCAGCGGAAATAAAATAACTAAGGCAGCGGAAGACAACTATGCTCTGGGAACAGCTTTAGGCTTCAATCCAGAATCCTGCTCAAGATAAGAACCTGTAGACAAACTACTCGACTACCCGTATGGAAAGAGGGCACCCGAGTTTGTAAAGGTGGAAACAAACAACGGGTCAGTTATGGGACTGGTGTGAGAATTCTTAACTAATTTAACTAATAGCAATAAGGCAAATCCAAGGACCACGCCGCTAACGCGAAACGGGTTTTATTCCAATGGATTACCGTGCATAACAATAAAGTAAATCGTAAAACAACGCAATGTTTTTTAGAAAAATGAAACCATTATAAGACCCAAGTCCCATCACACAATGCAACGCAAACCGGAGGATAGGGTTTTACCTTATAATGGTCAAAAGATGTTTGATACGATAAAAACGGATTTGATATTATTATTAGTGTATATATGTTTCAAAAACAATTTCAATCATAATGTATCAATCATAGACGACATAGTACCCCATCCTACTATGTCGCCGTACTAGTTTTACAATCAAAACCTAATGAGGTCGTATTGGAAATTGGGTTTCCATCATGAGTCAAGGCTAGGGAGGAGCTCCTTACCGATTCGAAACACTCTAGCTAATGTCTCAGGATTCCCCGGAGTTAACCCTTGAATCCTGCAGGGCCGGTCCACACATACAGCTTCGTGGATTAGTTATTTCTGAACACACGTTTCCGGATCCTATAGGACCTATCATCCGAGGCGCGCCACATTCCATCATCCACATAAGTAAATATCAGCCAGTTTAAGCACCGACACCACTTCTAGCTAGAAAGAAACGTGCTACTCTCCCTGCGTTCCCTTCTCCCGTTTTAGACTCAACCGTGTTGTGAGGCTCGCGAAGTAACGTTATAACCACAAGGCCCGCATTTCAACAAAGCCTTGATCATCTTCATCTTAGCGTGCCACGTTGACAATTCACGCCATGCGATTGATAACTATTAATACACAACCTCTAAGGGTGTTAAGCAAGAGAATAAATTCTCCGCCACCAACAGTCGTATATTAATAGAAATCATTTTACATAGAACAAAATTCAATGTCAGACACACATCCATTTATAAACTTATGCTCTGGGTCTGAGCGAAAGCCAAATCCATACAAATCAACACTACGTCCGGATAACTACCATCTTAGCCCCATCTTGGGAGCAAATCAATCAAGGGCCTCAACACTAGTCACCTATTCGATATGAGGATCGTCGCTCTTCAATCGCCGTCTTCAATTCTTCCATTTAAAACGTCGTATGATTATTTGAAATGAGTATAACTCGGTCTTTTCAAATAATCTTCGCATAATTATCATTTAAATTATTTCATAACGTTATTACTTATCACTATTTTTATTTTGATAAAAGTAGATATAAATCATTCCATGTAGTCATTAACATATAAGGGCAACGAATCAACCAAACAAACAGCGCATAATCATGTTCATGTATCATATCAAGGTATTATGTTCAATGAACATTTCAATTCCATTCCCACATTTATTTATTTGTAAATAACAACCAAAATGTAACTTTCAATTTATTCTTTTACTGCATAGAAAATGTCGTTAAGACATCTCTTTTTCTTATTTATTTACACTACATGTGAATAAATGTTTTCCTTTTCTTTTCTTATTTACTTACCCAAATGTAAATAAGTGTTTTCCTTTTTTTTACATATCCTATTTACATGAAAATGTAAATGAAAGTGTCATCTAAAATAATTCTTTTTATTACATAAGAAAATGTAAACTTTTATTTTATATTTTATTTACATTCTTTCTCTCATTTTATTGGAAATATAGTATTTCCTTCTTATTCTTTACACTATAGAAAAATGTGAATTTTCTTTTTCATTCTTTACACTATATTCTCTTTTATTACATTATAAAGAGTGTAATTCTTCTAACTTCTTTTGTTACATAAAAAAAGTAATATTTCTTCTTTTGATTACATTAAGAAAAATGTAATTGACATTATACTGTAAAATCCTATCCTTCAATTGCATTGTAAAATTTCCTTCTTTAATTACGTTGTAAATGTAGTTAACATTACAGTGAAAAATTCTAACCTTTTAAATTACATTAAAGAAATGCAAATTTGATTACATCATCCAATTCTTCTTCTTAATTACGTTAAAAATGTAATTTTCAATATAATGTAAAATCTCTCTCTTTTAAATTACATTAAAAATTGTAATTTTCACAACAGCGCACATTTCTATCTTTTTATAATTACATTAAAAAGGTAAATTTGATTCTAATGTCCAATTCTCTATTTAACCGTTTATATTTTTAATATGGGCCAGACCTCTCACATTAGGCCTGCAACTTGTGGATGCTGGATAGGCCGGTCGGTTCCGGGCAAACTTATCCCACAAGTTGGGCTTAACCTCGTGTCTTGGCCCAATTTACATTTGCGCACTTAGACCTCTCACATTAGGCCCAACATTTGTGGCTGCTGGATATGCCGGTCGGGTCCGGGCAGACTTCCACCACAAATGTAACCTAACCTCGTGTCCAAGCACAATTATAATTTATAATTATAATTAATTTTTCCAAAACATATTATTTGAAATTTTCCTTTCCATTAAGGAATCTTAATTTTAAGATATTCTTTATTTCTAAATTACTTGATTTCAAGTATCTTAATATAAATTGTAACTTTCCATATTCTTATAATATTAAAATAATATTATAATAATACTTTCAAAATGTGTAATTTTGAAATTCAAACTTGAAATATTAATTAGTCTACATTTATTCTTATAATATTTAAAATAATATAATAATAATATTTTCAAAATGTATAATTTTTGAATTTCGAACTTCCAATATTAATTATTTATTTATTACTGCATTAGCCATTCTTGATAACTTTAGAAAATTCTGCATTGGAATGAGACTCAAATCAAATACTATTAATTAATGAATTTCATACAATGCATTTGTGAAATAATGATAGACATTCCTTTTATTACCCAAATTACATTCCAATCACAACATCCAAATAACATTTATTTATTCATGTAATTGACATTCAAACAATATACATTCAATTGACAACATATAATAACTTTTCACAACAAAATTCAAATAATAATAGATTATTTGTGCACTTGGGCGATGTGTGAAAATATCAGCCCAGTCAATATATACAAGTCAAGCAACTTGTATATGGCAGTGTAACATATTTGAATTATCATACATAATAAAAACATTAATTGGTATGGTACAAATTCTCAGATTTAAACATCGCATCACGACCAACATATATACACAACAATCATGCATAACATAGAAATAAACCACAAACATTTCATTACATACAATTAAATATATTTATTTATGAAAATACATAATCACTGAAAATAAAGATTTAGTGAGAAAGAGCTCTCACAAGACATTATCCTCAACAAATGACATATTCATTATACTAATGTATGTGACATATCTAACTAAAATGACCTTATCTTCTAACATGACATTCTTGTCTAAAATGACAATTTAACTAAAATGTCTATTTTATTCTTAGGTGACATTACTAACTAAAATGACATTTTTATCTTTGGCATAAATGACCTTTTATTGTGGCAATCCTAGATGATCATAAATGATATTTATTTTGACATACATGACATTTTTTATTTATTTTATATACACCAATTCTAATCTCAATAAAGATGACATGTGTTGAATTTTATTAATGCATTCTCAAAATGACACGTTAAATAAAATGAATGCATTCTCAAAATGACACATTAAATAAAATGAATGCATTCCCAGAATGACACGTTAAATAAAATGAATGCATTCTCAAAATGACACATTAAATGAAATGAATGCATTCTCAAAATGACACATTTAATAAAATGAATGCATTCTCAAAATGACACATTTAATAAAATGAATGCTTTCTCAACTAATATGATATTATTCTAAATAATGTATTTTTATTTCACTAAACATGTCCTAACTAAATATCTATTTTTTTCTCTCTTTTTTTCGCTGACAATGTTAAGTGACACTATTTTTAATGAATCAACACATGTTTCATAAAAGAACATCTTTTTCTATTCCTCTATCATATAAATGATAATTTTCTAATTAACAAAATAAATTAAAAAGTTGCATTTCATGTTTTATAACAAAATGAATCAAAAAGTTGAAACTTTAAAATTCATCTTTTATAATATATTGCAAATGACATTAAGATGCAATGTCAAAAAAAAAGAGTAATGAAAATCCAATCTTTTATCGCATTGAAGATCCAATCTTTTATCGTATTAAAAATCCCATCTTTTTATTGTCATCAAAATTTGCATTGAAGTGCAAATAAAATTCTAACCTCTTTTGTCTATATGAAAGTGCAATAAAAATCCCAATCTTTTTATTCATATGAAAAATGCAATAAAAATGCATTGACCAAAATCTCATCTTTTGACATTCTAAATCTTTCCTTTCGACTTTCAATATAAATCAAATCTTTTTATATTGTCCATATTCTTATTTTCATTTCCAATAAAAATCTAAGAAGGTATAAGTATGATTCAATAACTAGAAAGATTTAAGTCAACATCCATACATATGAACCCATTATGATTTCAGACTATAATTCAAACCATCCCAAACATCACGACATCAATGAAAAATCATAACACCGCAATTCAGACATAATAATATACATAACAAAGATTTATGAACGAGAAATTAATTAAAAATTAATTTTATAATTAGGAATTCTCACCTTGCTAATTCATTAGTTCTATGGAGGTGAAGGAGAGCCGCCATGATCCTATGAAGAAGGAGGCTATGTTTCATTAGGGTTGGGGGGCTGGGTCTAAGAGATATTATATAGACATTTGCAAATTGTTGTTTAATCCTTATGTATCCTATTATGTTTTAATTCTATTAATTTAACCCCCCCCCCCCTTATGTAAGTTATTTAATACAATTTGGTCCTTTTATTATAAACAAATCATACTTTTCTTTCAATCTTTTCAATGTAATAAAAAAAAGTACATTTAAATGCAATTTTTTATTTGGACGCATAGTAGGTTAAGAAAAAAATACCATGCCTAATCACAGCAGGGATAAATTAATATCTTGTTTCTTAATATATTCGGAATATTTTTGCGTTTCTTTTCATTTAAATCAACATTTATTGATCATAAATCCTGCAAATGTAGCATTATCAATTTTGTTCAAAATTTCAAAAGTGAATATAAATGGGAGAGAGAGACTTGTAGGTGCATGCATTAAAATGTAGCATATGTTTTGTTAATTTGACTTAAAAGGTTGGAGAACAAAGAGGTAAAAAGAGGCAACCATGTTTTAAAATGTGGAAGAGATAAATGAATGCATGCACATTTATGTAAAATTAAAGAATGGATCTAAATTTGAATAACATAAATCATGTTAATACACAATTAAGACTTACAATAACAACCATTTAGTTCTCATTGCTAAATTTTCCTTACGCATGTGTATATACGATTTTTAATTCATTTGTTTCATTATTAATAGGCCCGGCCCATTGCCCAAGCTAGCAAAGCAGCCGCTTGGGGCATCGCATATTCTAGGGCACCATTCCACCACGAAATCCACAAATCCACAAAGCATTATTTTTTTTACCGCAATCTACAAATTACGTTTAACGATCGATTCAAATCGCACGGAAAGGCGGCCAAGCAAGCGCGGCATTGTCGGTGGCAGTTTTAACTTTTCGGATGAACGTCTTGATTCTTGAATATTGAAGGCATGATGCCTTTCCCAGTATTATTTCCAGTATTCATATTGGATGCATAAATTATAATTAGTTAGTTAGTACCCAATTCGGCAATTCCCAAATACCGAGTTTGATGATTTCATGTAAGTAATTAGGGTTCTGTTCCATATCCGGGCGGCTGAAACTGCTCATCTTAAATGTTCCTTTTTCATCTTTCGTTTTTACTTTCTATATTTGTATCTTTGCAATCATAAGCCTGTTAAGTTTAGACTCTGAAAAATTGTAATGGATGAAACTTTGTTTTTAGGCGTTACCTTTGTTTATAGCTTTATGATTAAAGTAATTACAGTGATTGGTTAACAATTTTGATGGATAACTTAAATCCTATCATTAATTGCGGCTTGGTTTGTTTCTCTTGAATTTTTTCAGTGCTAGTATGGGTAGTTTTCGTTTGGCCTATCAAACAAAGATTCATACCAGTATTGAATTGTTCTTTGGATGTATTTTTTCTTTACCTTTTTTTTTTTTTTTTTTTGCATCGTTGCAATTTGTTATTTCAACATCGTTATCGTTGCAATCTGTTGGTCAGGAAAAAAAATCATGTAAGTAATGTTAATTATTATTATTGTTGTTGGTTGGAGTATTTGTGTTTTGATTTGATTGTCTATTTGATGAATTCAATCATACTTTTTCTGTTCAGTATAAATCTTCGTTTTCTAGAATAGTCCGATGCCTCGAAAAAGAAAAGCTTTGGAATTTAGGCAGGGAGAGAGAGGATTTTAAATGAAATTCCAAGCTCAGCTAATCCAATAAATCTTACACTGCAGCACTGAAATTGTAATACATGACTTTTGTGTACGAAAATAATATGTGATGAGACAGCATACATATCATAATTTCAGAGTTACATAATTTTTATGTCATTGAATTTTTGTAAGTCAAAAATCATTCATTAATTCCATCTTCTTTTTTCTTGTAGCCATAGAGCTTAATTCTTAAATTGGATTGTTTATATTACTTTCATATGACATGAACACCATACACGGATGTAAATAACAGATAAGATTTTTATTTTCTTTTCGTTTTTTTTGCTGCAAACAAGCATGTGTTAGAAATGATAATAGAAATACCAATTTCCACTTACGTAATTAGTCGATAAATAACTATGTTTTCATTGGAAGTTGTGGTTAACAAATGATTTTTTTTTGGTATGATACATTAGCTTCTGTGAAAGGGCCTCGTTTTTATTTTTCCACTTTAGGTACCAAAAGTTCATAGACCGGCCCTGATTATTAAACAATTGCATATTTTAGATTCCAAATAAATACATTCTAATTTAGATTTATTGTTTAATTCTCAATTGTGGTATTGTGTGAAACTAATTTCACAAAAATGTAAACTTTGTGTGTCATGAATATTTTGTTTTGTAAACTTTTAAGGCAACAAAAATAATACCTTTTATTTTTCCCACTACATATAATAATTTACCCTACATAATTGATACTACTTAAATCTTTTTATAAAACAAAGGAAAACGTAATCCTTTTATTTAAAATAAATTATTTTAAATATCAAAACTCATTAAAATAACTTAAAATAAATTTTTAAATTTACCCCAAAAGTCAAGGTTGTTACAATCTCCCCCACTTAAAATCTTTTCGTCCTCGAAAAGGAACGGAACTAAAAGTTTTTAATTATCCTACTAAATTTTTTTATTCTTTATTATTCATTTAATAATTTTATTAGTTGATTAACTTTTAAAATATATAACTTCTATATATTCAAAAAAATCATATTTTCTAAAATAGATTATAATTACAAATACGTATATTGTAGGCTTGTTACTCTCAACTCATTCTAGGGCATTACTAACCCCATCTCTAATGAGTATTCTTATTGGGTATTACTAATCCAATCTCTGATGAGTCTTTTGTTCAGTTCTAATGAGTTGTACCCTAAAGATTTGAGCTAACCAAAGCTCTGATACCAACTGAAACGACCCGAAAATCGCCCTTGCGGGAAATCGTTGGATACATTTACTTTGGGCTACAACACATCAGAACAACAACAGACTTTTATAAACATTACAATAATGTCACATCAGAGTACAGAATATCAGAGTACAACGAATAAAATTACAGCGGAAGATAAATTACAATATTTTAATACATTGCAGCGGAAATAAAATAACTAAGGCAGCGGAAGACAACTATGCTCTGGACACAATTTTAGGCTTCAATCCAGAATCTTGCTCGAGATAAGAACCTATAGACAAACTACTCGATTGCCCGTGTGGAAAGAGGGCACCCGAGTTTGTAAAGGTGGAAACAAACAACGGGTCAGTCATGGGACTGGTGTGAGAATTTTTAACTAATTTAACTAATAGCAATAAGGCAAATCCAAGGACCACGCCGCTAACGCGGAACGGGTTTTATTCCAATGGATTACCGTGCATAACAATAAAGTAAATCGTAAAACAACACAATGCTTTTTAGAAAAATGAAACCATTATAAGACCCAAGTCCCATCACACAATGCAACGCAAACCGGAGGATAGGGTTTTACCTTATAATGGTCAAAAGATGTTTGATACGATAAAAATGGATTTGATATTATTATTAGTGTATATATGTTTCAAAAACAATTTCAATCATAATGTATCAATCATAGACGGCATAGTACCCCATCCTACTATGTCGCCGTACTAGTTTTACAATCAAAACCGCATGAGGTCGTATTGGAAATTGGGTTTCCATCATGAGTCAAGGCTAGGGAGGAGCTCCTTACCGATTCGAGTCACTCTAGCTAATGTCTCAGGATTCCCCGCAGTTAACCCTTGGATCCTGCAGGGCCGGTCCACGCAAACAGCTTCGTGGATTAGTTATTCCTGAACACACGTTTCCGGATCCTATAGGACCTATCATCCGAGGCGCGCCACATTCCATCATCCACATAAGTAAATATCAGCCAGTTTAAGCACCGACACCACTTCTAGCTAGAAAGAAACGTGCTACTCTCCCTGCGTTCCCTTCTCCCGTTTTAGACTCAACCGTGTTGTGAGGCTCGCGAAGTAACATTATAACCACAAGGCCTGGTTTTCAACAAAGCCTTGATCATCTTCATCTTAGCGTGCCACGTTGACAATTCACGCCATGCGATTGATAACTATTAATACACAACCTCTAAGGGTGTTAAGCAAGAGAATAAATTCTCCGCCACCAACGGTCGTATACTAATAGAAATCAATTTACATAGAACAAAATTCAACGTCAGACACACATCCATTTATAAACTTATGCTCTGGGTCTGAGCGAAAGTCAAATCCGTACAAATCAACACTACATCCGGATAACTACCATCTTAGCCCCGTCTTGAGAGCAAATCAATCAAGGGCCTCAAGACTAGTTACCCATTCGATGTGAGGATCGTCGGTCTTCAATCGTCGTCTTCAATTCTTCATTTAAAACGTCGTATGATTATTTGAAATGAGTATAACTCGGTCTTTTCAAATAATCTTCGCATAATTATCATTTAAATTATTTCATAACTGTAACAACCCGTATTTTCAATAACCTGTTATAACATAAATCGAGGCAGAATTTAATTTATAAATCTGAATCAAGGGAAACGGGCTATGCCATTGCGTTCGTCTCGGAAAAATACGCGAAATAGAGTCCGAATTTTCGAAAATCGGAGTCCGTATGACCCGATTAAGGCCCAACGAAGTTTTCAGAAAATTTCAAAGTAAAAACAGATTTCAAATTCAAGTTTGAATTTGGAAATTTGGGCCAGTTTGGGCCAGGCGGGAAAATTCCCGCCAGAGCACCCAAGTCGACAGCCCTGTCGACTTGGGAGTCGACTTGGTTGGACCCAAGTCGACAGCCCTGTCGACTTGGCTGTCGACTTGGTCCAGCCGGGCAGTTTTGCCTGGTGCACCATTTTGGGTTTGTGTTGAGTTTGGGGCCAGATTCGGTTTTAAGGGCTGAGATTGGAACTAGGGTTTAATCCTAAGGTTGAAACTAGTCCTAATCTCTATAAATAAGACCCTAACCTAACCCTAAATCATCATTATTCATTCAAGTAACTAAACTATGGCAAAATCATTCCTCTCATGGCCTCCACTCTCTTCATAAAATTCCTAAGTCATTTCTATGAGAGATTTTCCATGCATACAAGTGTTTTCAAACTTGTATGAGCATCATTAGCTTGCATTCAAGTCAAGTTTCCATATTTACATCATAAAGCAAGAGTTTTGATCATTTTGGCTTAGGGGTTTTTCTATTGAAGTTTGCATTTTGGGTTTAATTGGTTGCATAAGGGCTTTGTCATATTTTTGTGTCTTCATAAGCATTGTAAGCCCTATTCTACTTTCATACTTAAACTCTAAAGTTAAATGTATGATATGCAAGTTTGCCATGATATGCAAGTTTACTATGTCATGTTATGCAAGTTTGAGATGTTATGATATGCAAGTTTACCATGTTATGCTATGCAAGTTTGCCATGTTATGATATGCAAGTTTATCATGTTATGTTATGCAAGTATGCCATGTTATGATATGCAAGTTTATCATGTTATGTTATGCAAGTTTGCCATGTTATGATATGCAAGTTTACCATGTTATGCTATGCAAGTTTACCATGTTATGCTATGCAAGTTTGCCATGTTATGATATGCAAGTTTATCATGTTATGTTATGCAAGTTTGAGATGCAAGTTCGTCATATGATATGCAAGTATGTTATGCAAGTTTGGGGTGATCATTTTGTTCATGTTATCATGCTATGCAAGCTTATCTTGAGTATATGAACATAAAGCTTCAAGCTTTATGCTAAAGGTTGCATTTTGGCAACATGTAAGTTATCATATCCCTTATGATAACTTGCATGTGAGGCTAAATACGAACTTATGGTCATTTCTACATGTCATTTATCACCATGTATCACCAATATGCTAAGTTTGGTTTTATGCATGCTTTTGAGACCTAAAAATGTAATATGCAAGTATATGGACACATGTACATTTCATATGCCACCATGTTGAACTTGTGGCTTCAACACCTTTATGTCATGATTATGCCAAGTTCCCTCTTTCTATCCTTTATGCGCTATTGCGATATGTAAGCGATGGGATTGCGTTTGGGGTTGGGTAAACTTAAAAGACATAAAAACATAAGATTGAGAATTTACCTATTAAGTTAGGTCTACCCATTGGGAATTTACCTATTAAGTTAGGTCTACCCAATTGCTTGAAAATTTGTAACATGTTTTGGAAACATGATGGACATGACACTTAGAAAAGATAAGTGTGACCAACTCGAGGTTGGGTTGAGTTTGTAGCGTAAACCTACCCGGAACCGACCGGCTTAACTAGTTGCTACAAACAATAGGACCCAATGTGAGAAGTTGGCCATGTTGTACCTTGAACCCGAGGTTAGACCAAGTTGTGGTGTAAAGCTACCCGGACCCGCCCGGCTTAACTAGTAACCACAACAAGGTCTAATGTGAGAGGTTAAGGCGCATTAAATTAATTAATGCCTCGTGATTAGGGTTAAGTCATGGTCCACTTAATACTTAACCAATTTGGGCTTGGTAGATTAATCAGGGTTAAGTCGTGAACTCATCGTTACACTTAACCAAGTTAATCCATGATTAGTAAAAGGGTTAAACCGTACTTAACCCACTAGAAAATCCTAGCAATGGGGGTCCACTCCAGCAGTAATCCCAAGTTCGTATCATTAAGACCCTAGGGTCTAGGCTAGGGCGGGGTTCACAATTACTGGACTTGAGGTAAGAGACCAAAAACGACGGCAGAGTGGTACGCCGGTGTAGTTCCGGGCGGACTTATGGTCGTGCACATAGTCCGAAGCCGGGGAAAACATGCATGGGTACCAGTAGATCGAGACTGTGCACGCATGTTTATGGTGTCCAGGGGTTGCCACCCTAGGGCTTGATACACCCGACGGGAGACCCGGCACAGTCTGACTACAATTATGTTTGGGCCGCATTGACACCAACACGTGACGAGTTAGGCTTATAGGGAGCCGATCGACTAGACCGTTTGGTTAGACCTTGTATTAGGGTCATTTCATGTTATTGGGCCAAAGCTTGGGCCAAGGGATCAATACTTGTATATTCAAGTCATGTTAGTTTGCTAGTACACCTGTGGTGCAAAACCTTAAACCTGATTATGCGATGACACCTTTATCTACCTTGTTAGTTAATCATCATGCTAGTATGTTGTTATCCTTAAGTTCATCACTGCTTCTCATGCTAGTTAACTTTATCAGTTTACATTGATTGTAGTAGGGCTTACTCAGTCTTTTTGACTGACATGTTTTCCTTTCGCCTCTTTTCTTCCGTTCCCCCCTCCCCCCCCCCCCCCCCCAGGTTCTTAGGGTGGGAATATTGGAGCTTAGCTTGGATTTCTGATCGCTTGCTTGTGGGATTTTAGCTCATGTACGGTCTTGATATGAAGCTAGCTATGGTTATCACTTATTTTGGGGATAGTACTTATGTATTTCAGTTTTTCAGTAATGTTGTTTTTATCTAGACTTGTGTATTTGGAAAGTTGACATTATGTTATATCAGACTTGTTTTGAAATAGATTGAAATCTTCCGTTGTTTTACTTATCTTATTTACTCTGTTTACATATATACATATGTTCTTGTTCTGCCTTGATATATCATTATGCATGTTTACCTGATTCAAACGCCCCTCCAAAGTCAGAGTGCTTGCAAGAGCCACCCTGGCGGAGGTGGGGTGTTACATTTGGTATCAGAGCATATGGTTTACGAGAAGGAACAAAAAGGTTTTTAAAACTTTTGGAAAACTATTTTCAAAACCAAGTATAAAGTATTTTCCAAAGAAAAGTCTAGTTTATTTTAAAGGCTATTCCCCAAAAAGCCATTAGCAAAATTCCTTCGTTTTTCTCCATTCTGAATCTATCTTTTTCTTCGTTTTTAGTATGGCCAATAACTTTGCCATTCCGGAGGGAGTACACGTACATGTTTGGTATAGGAGACTTTTGGAGGCTAGGGCGACCGAAGCCGGCCCGCCAAATGTTACTCCTCCTCCGGTAGTTAATGTTCCTCCTCCTCCTGTCACTGATGTTCCTCCTCCTCCTGTCACTGATGTTCCTCCTCCTCCTGTCGCTGAGGTTCCTCTCCCTCCTCCCCCTCAGCATCCTCAGCTGACTTTGCAAAGATTTGCCAAGACTTTAAGGCGATGGGTTGCAAGAATTTCATTGGAACCGAGACTTATGTAGAGGCAAGGAATTGGTTGAAAGAAACTGAAGATCTTTTTGCCTTCTTTGATATAGATGACCGTAGGAAGGTTTTGTTAGCAGTGTGGTTGCTAAAGGAAGAAGCTGCACGTTGGTGGGTGGTTACCACCGCTACTAGGCCAATTGAGACTTGGGATGACTTTCGGGGAAAGTTTGGACTAAGGTTCCTATCACTGAAGCAAGGGGACATGACTATTAGGGAATACATAGATAAGTTTAATCAACTGGCTCGGGTCGGTTTAGACTTGGTTAACACAGCTCAGAAGAAGGCCCTATACTTTGCTCTAGGATTAAACGAGCCATTACATGGTTTAGCCATGACTCATATACCCTTGGGGGCAACTTTCGAGAGCTTGGTGAATATGGCCCTACTCAATGAAGAGAATAGGAGTGACAAGAAGGAGATCAAGATGAATGATACTCAAGCCAAGAAGACTGATTCCCAGTGGAAAGGAAATCAGGGTAATCCAAGCGGTCAGAGCAGTCAAGGCAATAAGAACAAGAACAAGAGTCAAGGCAACAAGGGGAACAACAACAAGGGCAATAACAAAAAGAGGAAGTGCCATTATTGCGGTTCAGTTGGGCATCTTATTAAGGATTGTAAGAAGAGGAAAAGGGAGAGTGGTGAATGCTTTTTCTGCGGTGAGACTGGACATTTCAGTAAGGATTGCCCGAAGAAGCAAGGGCAAGGCCAGGGTCAGACTCAGCGTGCTGGACCTTCAGGAGGGCAAGTTCATGCTCTCAATGTCGCTCCAGTTCCCGATCGAGGTAGTATTTCTGTTGAAAGTCTTGTTTACATTTCTGATTTTCCTGTTCGTACTTTGTTTGATTCTGGTGCATCGCATAGTTTATTTCATTTGGTTTAGTTGAAAGTTTGCACCTAAGTACTAGTCTAGTTAATGATCCCGTGTGTGTTTCAAATCCAATTGGGGTTTCCGCCCATTTGTCTATTATCTAAGTGGATTTGAAAATCTCTATCTTTAGTGTAGAGTTCTCGTGTGATGCTTATATTCTCGGTTTCATGGGGTATGGGTTAATTTTTGGGCATGGATGGGTTGTCCAGTTTTGGAGCCATCCTTGATTTTTGAGCATAGGGTTGTGAGGCTCATGACTCGCCTCGGTAATACCCTAAAAATTTCTAGTAACCCTATGAGTCCCGTCATGTTGTGTTATCTTGAATCCCTCAACTCGTCTATCGATAGTTTGCAATCGGTGAGGGTGGTCCGAGAATATCCTGATATCTTGGGTGAAGTGAAGGGGGTTACCCCTAAACGAGAGATAGATTTCCGCATTTATCTGGTTGATAATGCCAAGATAGTTTCGTGGCCGGTTAGGCACATGGCCCCGCAAGATGAGAGTTAAGAAAGCAAGTCAAGGAGTTGCTTGAGAAGAACTTCATTAGACGAAGTATATCTGAATGGGGAGCGCCTGTAGTATTTACTACCAAGGCAGATGGTTCTCTTCGACTTTGTGTTGATTATCGTGAGTTAAACAAAGAGAAAAGACAACCATTACCAAGGATCGATGATTTGTTTGATCAGCTTGTAGGAACATCTATTTTCTCTTGATCTTGCTACTGGATTTCATCAGCTCAGAGTAGCTGAAGATAGTATAGACAAGACTGCGTTCAGAACTCCAGATGGATTCTTCGAATGGCTTGTCATGCCGTTCGGCTTGACTAATGCACCCGCATGTTTCGTGGACTTGATGAGTAGGGTGTTCAGGGAGTTCTTGAACAAGTTTGTCGTGGTCTTCGTAGATGATATTCTGATCTTCTCTAAGGATGAGGAAGAGCACGCAAGGCATCTCGTGGAGGTGATGGATACGCTTAGAGCGCATCAGTTGAAAGCCAAGTCCTCCAAATATCATTTTGGAGAAAAGAAGTTAGATTCCTTGGGCATATAATATTTAAGCAAGGCTTAGCGGTGGATCCCGCTAAGGTAGTTGCAGTTCAGGATTGGAAGACTCCAAGGAATGCAACCGAAGTAAGAAGTTCTCTCAGTTTAGTTAGTTAGTAAGCATCCCTTGAGCTTAGACCTACCCTTCTGGATCAAGTAGGCACTTTACAGAAGGAAGACCCACAGTTAGTCAAGATCATGGACCAGTTGATTCGAGGCGAGACGGTAAGTCACCTCGCTATAGATGACAAGGGATGGCTAAGACGCGATGAGAGAAAGAAGGTTCTTGAAGATGCACATCACTAGAGGAAGTGGCCGAGTTTGTCCCAAGGTGCATGTTGTGCCAACAGGTTAAAGTCCGAGTCATAGAAGCCCGGTGGGCTATTACATCCATTGGAGGTCCCCGCAATGGAGGTAGTAAAGCGTCACGAAGGATTTCGTGGATGGACTGCCTAGATCAAGAAAGGGAGTACGAGCATGTGAGTCATAATAGGTAGACTCATGAAGAGTGCTCATTTCACTCCGGTAAAGAACGAAAGGAAGGCATCATGGCTAGCAACGGATTACTTTCAAGAAATAAAGCGGTTGTACGAGGTTCCCTAAAGTATAGTTAGTAACCATGACTCAATCTTCACTAGCCAGTTTTGGGATAGTCTACGGGAAGTCATGGGCAAGCAACTGAATCTAAGTACGGCCTATCATTCACAGGCGGATGGTTCATTTTGTTCAAGCATGATTTATAGAAAATCACGTTAGTAAGAGCAATTGGCAACGTGGATTGGTATTTTCAAGAAAAGTTCTGCTGCGTGGAATACTTTATAGTAAGTAAACGAGATCCAGGATTCACTAGTGAATTTTGGAGAGCTGGCATGAAACCATGAGGTCATAGTTATGTTTAAGCCAAGAATGATAGAAGAGTAAGTGAAAGAGGAAGACGAGAGGCGACAATGAAATGGGTTCCAACTCATATTTGGAAATAAGAGTTAAGAAGCTAAGAAGTCATGAGGTAAAAGACGGTCAAAGCACAGTGGAGTTAAGCTCAAGGAAACGTGACTTAGAAGACTGAAGGCTAGATACGCGCATCATATCTCTTTTTAAGAGCATATCCTTGATCCTTGTTTTCCTGTGGAACTTACTCGTATGTTATCTTTTTACGTATATCCTCTCGGTCCCGTTCTCGGTCCTATTTCTGTCAGGAGGTATGACTTATCGGTTAGTAATACATGTCAGGGTTTGAAGGGGTCCGTTAGGTTGACTAAACCTTTTGGGCTTTTATAGGATTGGGGTTAAGTTAGGAAGGGATTTCTTGTAATCCGAAAGGGAATATATCCTGCTTATCTTCCCGATCTCTATGTAGCATATCTTTTGCTATCCATGTTTGTCTTGATTATCTAGTTTATCATGTAAATCTGGTCATGAGAACCTTAGGTAGAAACCCTTTGGATGAAACATGTTTTGAAACATGTTATGCTTGATGGTTGCAAGTGGTTGCAAGTGTTTGCAAGTGGTTACTCGTGGATGCATTATACACGTTAGGCACTAGATCGGCTCACACACTCCTCATATTGCATATGCATGAGTGTTTACGCTTATTCATGGATGGTAATTTTTGTGTTATCACATGGATGTTGCATATGGATGTATGTTATGTGCACGCATATAGATGTTATACATTATGTTAGGAATTGCATACATATGGATTCATTTCACTAACATAATTTGCATTGATGATATTTGCATTAGATAAGTACATATACACACACCTTTGCATATGTTCATACAACATTTAGAATCTTGTAAGTACAATGATTTCTCGTGGATGATGTTTTGAGTAGATGGATGTTGGATGGTAGGATACGTTCTTCCTAACTTGAAGATTTCGGGGACGAAATCCTTTAAGGAGGGGAGAATGTAACAACCCGTATTTTCAATAACCTGTTATAACATAAATCGAGGCAGAATTTAATTTATAAATCTGAATCAAGGGAAACGGGCTATGCCATTGCGTTCGTCTCGGAAAAATACGCGAAATAGAGTCCGAGTTTTCGAAAATCGGAGTCCGTATGACCCGATTAAGGCCCAACGAAGTTTTCAGAAAATTTCAAAGTAAAAACAGATTTCAAATTCAAGTTTGAATTTGTAAATTTGGGCCAGTTTGGGCCAGGCGGGAAAATTCCCGCCAGAGCACCCAAGTCGACAGCCCTGTCGACTTGGGAGTCGACTTGGTTGGACCCAAGTCGACAGCCCTGTCGACTTGGCTGTCGACTTGGTCCAGCCGGGCAGTTTTGCCTGGTGCACCATTTTGGGTTTGTGTTGAGTTTGGGGGCCAGATTCGGTTTTAAGGGCTGAGATTGGAACTAGGGTTTAATCCTAAGGTTGAAACTAGTCCTAATCTCTATAAATAAGACCCTAACCTAACCCTAAATCATCATTATTCATTCAAGTAACTAAACTATGGCAAAATCATTCCTCTCATGGCCTCCACTCTCTTCATAAAATTCCTAAGTCATTTCTATGAGAGATTTTCCATGCATACAAGTGTTTTCAAACTTGTATGAGCATCATTAGCTTGCATTCAAGTCAAGTTTCCATATTTACATCATAAAGCAAGAGTTTTGATCATTTTGGCTTAGGGGTTTTTCTATTGAAGTTTGCATTTTGGGTTTAATTGGTTGCATAAGGGCTTTGTCATATTTTTGTGTCTTCATAAGCATTGTAAGCCCTATTCTACTTTCATACTTAAACTCTAAAGTTAAATGTATGATATGCAAGTTTGCCATGATATGCAAGTTTACTATGTCATGTTATGCAAGTTTGAGATGTTATGATATGCAAGTTTACCATGTTATGCTATGCAAGTTTGCCATGTTATGATATGCAAGTTTATCATGTTATGTTATGCAAGTATGCCATGTTATGATATGCAAGTTTATCATGTTATGTTATGCAAGTTTGCCATGTTATGATATGCAAGTTTACCATGTTATGCTATGCAAGTTTACCATGTTATGCTATGCAAGTTTGCCATGTTATGATATGCAAGTTTATCATGTTATGTTATGCAAGTTTGAGATGCAAGTTCGTCATATGATATGCAAGTATGTTATGCAAGTTTGGGGTGATCATTTTGTTCATGTTATCATGCTATGCAAGCTTATCTTGAGTATATGAACATAAAGCTTCAAGCTTTATGCTAAAGGTTGCATTTTGGCAACATGTAAGTTATCATATCCCTTATGATAACTTGCATGTGAGGCTAAATGCGAACTTATGGTCATTTCTACATGTCATTTATCACCATGTATCACCAATATGCTAAGTTTGGTATTATGCATGCTTTTGAGATCTAAAAATGTAATATGCAAGTATATGGACACATGTACATTTCATATGTCACCATGTTGAACTTGTGGCTTCAACACCTTTATGTCATGATTATGCCAAGTTCCCTCTTTCTATCCTTTATGCGCTATTGCGATATGTAAGCGATGGGATTGCGTTTGGGGTTGGGTAAACTTAAAAGACATAAAAACAAAAGATTGGGAATTTACCTATTAAGTTAGGTCTACCCATTGGGAATTTACCTATTAAGTTAGGTCTACCCAATTGCTTGAAAATTTGTAACATGTTTTGGAAACATGATGGACATGACACTTAGAAAAGATAAGTGTGACCAACTCGAGGTTGGGTTGAGTTTGTAGCGTAAACCTACCCGGAACCGACCGGCTTAACTAGTTGCTACAAACAATAGGACCCAATGTGAGAAGTTGGCCATGTTGTACCTTGAACCCGAGGTTAGACCAAGTTGTGGTGTAAAGCTACCCGGACCCGCCCGGCTTAACTAGTAACCACAACAAGGTCTAATGTGAGAGGTTAAGGTGCATTAAATTAATTAATGCCTCGTGATTAGGGTTAAGTCATGGTCCACTTAATACTTAACCAATTTGGGCTTGGTAGATTAATCAGGGTTAAGTCGTGAACTCATCGTTACACTTAACCAAGTTAATCCATGATTAGTAAAAGGGTTAAACCGTACTTAACCCACTAGAAAATCCTAGCAATGGGGGTCCACTCCAGCAGTAATCCCAAGTTCGTATCATTAAGACCCTAGGGTCTAGGCTAGGGCGGGGGGCACAATTACTGGACTTGAGGTAAGAGACCAAAAACGACGGCAGAGTGGTACGCCGGTGTAGTTCCGGGCGGACTTATGGTCGTGCACATAGTCCGAAGCCGGGGAAAACATGCACGGGTACCAGTAGATCGAGACTGTGCACGCATGTTTATGGTGTCCAGGGGTTGCCACCCTAGGGCTTGATACACCCGACGGGAGACCCGACACAGTCTGACTACAATTATGTTTGGGCCGCATTGACACCAACACGTGACGAGTTAGGCTTATAGGGAGCCGATCGACTAGACCGTTTGGTTAGACCTTGTATTAGGGTCATTTCATGTTATTGGGCCAAAGCTTGGGCCAAGGGATCAATACTTGTATATTCAAGTCATGTTAGTTTGCTAGTACACCTGTGGTGCAAAACCTTAAACCTGATTATGCGATGACACCTTTATCTACCTTGTTAGTTAATCATCATGCTAGTATGTTGTTATCCTTAAGTTCATCCCTGCTTCTCATGCTAGTTAACTTTATCAGTTTACATTGATTGTAGTAGGGCTTACTCAGTCTTTTTGACTGACCTGTTTTCCTTTCGCCTCTTTTCTTCCGTTCCCCCCCCCCCCCCAGGTTCTCAGGGTGGGAATATTGGAGCTTAGCTTGGATTTCTGATCGCTTGCTTGTGGGATTTTAGCTCATGTACGGTCTTGACATAAAGCTAGCTATGGTTATCACTTATTTTGGGGATAGTACTTATGTATTTCAGTTTTTCAGTAATGTTGTTTTTATCTAGACTTGTGTATTTGGAAAGTTGACATTATGTTGTATCAGACTTGTTTTGAAATAGATTGAAATCTTCCGCTGTTTTACTTATCTTATTTACTCTGTTTACATATATACATATGTTCTTGTTCTGCCTTGATATATCATTATGCATGTTTACCTGATTCAAACGCCCCTCCAAAGTCAGAGTGCTTGCAAGAGCCACCCTGGCGGAGGTGGGGTGTTACAATAACGTTATTACTTATCACTATTTTTATTTTGATAAAAGTAGATATAAATCATTCCATGTAGTCATTAACATATAAGGGCAACGAATCAACCAAACAAACAGCGCATTATCATGTTCATGTATCATATCAAGGTATCATGTTCAATGAACATTTCAATTCTATTCCCACATTTATTTATTTGTAAATAACAACCAAAATGTAACTTTCAATTTATTCTTTTACTGCATAGAAAATGTCATTAAGACATCTCTTTTTCTTATTTATTTACACTACATGTGAATAAATGTTTTCCTTTTCTTTTCTTATTTACTTACCCAAATGTAAATAAGTGTTTTCCTTTTTTTACATATCCTATTTACATGAAAATGTAAATGAAAGTGTCATCTAAAATAATTCTTTTTATTACATAAGAAAATGTAAACTTTTATTTTATATTTTATTTACATTCTTTCTCTCATTTTATTGGAAATGTAGTATTTCCTTCTTATTTTTTACACTATAGAAAAATGTGAATTTTCTTTTTCATTCTTTACACTATATTCTCTTTTATTACATTATAAAGAATGTAATTCTTCTAACTTCTTTTGTTACATAAAAAAAGTAATATTTCTTCTTTTGATTACATTAAGAAAAATGTAATTGACATTATACTGTAAAATCCCATCCTTCAATTGTATTGTAAAATTTCCTTCTTTAATTACGTTGTAAATGTAGTTAACATTATAGTGAAAAATTCTAACTTTTTATATTACATTAAAGAAATGCAAATTTGATTACATCATCCAATTCTTCTTCTTAATTACATTAAAAATGTAATTTTCAATATAATGTAAAATCCCTCTCTTTTAAATTACATTAAAAAATGTAATTTTCATAATAGTGCAAATTTTTATCTTTTATAATTACATTAAAAAGGTAAATTTGATTCTAATGTCCAATTCTCTATTTAACCGTTTATATTTTTAATATGGGCCAGACCTCTCACATTAGGCCTGCAACTTGTGGATGCTGGATAGGCCGGTCTGTTCCGGGCGGACTTATCCCACAAGTTGGGCTTAACCTCGTGTCTTGGCCCAATTTGCATTTGCGCACTTGGACCTCTCAAATTAGACCCAACATTTGTGGCTGCTGGATATGTCGGTCGGGTCCGGGCAGACTTCCACCACAAATGTAACCTAACCTCGTGTCCAAGCACAATTATAATTTATAATTATAATTAATTTTTCCAAAACATATTATTTGAAATTATCCTTTCCATTAAGGAATCTTAATTTTAAGATATTCTTTATTTCTAAATAACTTGATTTCAAGTATCTTAATATAAATTGTAACTTTCCATATTCTTATAATATTAAAATAATATTATAATAATACTTTCAAAATGTGTAATTTTGAAATTCAAACTTGAAATATTAATTAGTCATTTATTGCTACATTTATTCTTATAATATTTAAAATAATATTATAATAATATTTTCAAAATGTACAATTTTTGAATTTCGAACTTCCAATATTAATTAATTATTTATTACTGCATTAGCTATTCTTGATAACTTTAGAAAATTCTGCATTGGAATGAGACTCAAATCAAATACTATTAATTAATGGATTTCATACAACGCATTTGTGAAATAATGATAGACATTCCTTTTATTACCCAAATTACATTCCAATCACAACATCCAAATGACATTCATTTATTCATGTAATTGACATTCAAACAATATACATTCAATTGACAACATACAATAACTTTTCACAACAAAATTCAAATAACAATAGATTATTTGTGCACTTGGGCGATGTGTGAAAATATCAGCCCAATCAACATATACAAGTCAGGCAACTTGTATATGGCAATGTAACATATTTGAATTATCATACATAATAAAATAACATTAATTGGTATGTTACAAATTATCAGATTTTAAACATCGCATCACGACCAAACATATATACACAACAATCATGCATAACATAGAAATAAACCACAAACATTTCATTACATACAATTAAATATATTTATTTATGAAAATAAATAATTACTGAAAATAAAGATTTAGTGAGAAAGAGTTCTCACAAGACATTATCCTCAACAAATGACATATTCATTATACTAATGTATGTGACATATGTAACTAAAATGACCTTATCTTCTAACATGACATTCTTGTCTAAAATGACAATTTTAACTAAAATGTCTATTTTATTCTTAGGTGACATTACTAACTAAAATGACACTTTTATCTTTGGCATAAATGACCTTTTATTGTGGCAATCCTAGATGAACATAAATGATATTTATTTTGACATACATGACATTTTATTTATTTATTTTATATTCACCAATTCTAATCTCAATAAAGATGACATGTGTTGAATTTTATTAATGCATTCTCAAAATGACACGTTAAATAAAATGAATGCATTCTCAAAATGACACGTTAAATAAAATGAATGCATTCTCAAAATGACACGTTAAATAAAATGAATGCATTCTCAAAATGACACATTAAATAAAATGATTGCATTCTCAAAATGACACATTTAATAAAATGAATGCATTCTCAAAATGACACATTTAATAAAATGAATGCATTCTCAAAATGACACATTTAATAAAATGAATGCATTCTCAACTAGTATGATATTATTCTAAATAATGTATTTTTATTTCACTAAACATGTCTTAACTAAATATCTTTTTTTTTCTCTTTTTTTTTCCGCTGACAATGTTAAGTGACACTATTTTTAATGAATCAACACATATTTCATAAAGGAACATCTTTTTCTATTCCTCTATCATATAAATGATAATGTTCTAATTAACAAAATAAATTAAAAAGTTGCATTTCATGTTTTATAACAAAATGAATCAAAAAGTTGAAACTTTAAAATTCATCTTTTATAATATATTGCAAATGACATTAAGATGCAATGTCAAAAAAAAAAAAAAAAAAAGGAAAAAAATCTAATCTTTTAATGTCAACGAAAATCCAATCTTTTATCGCATTGAAGATCCAATCTTTTATCGTATTAAAAAACCCATCTTTTTATTGTAATCAAAATTTGCATTGAAGTGCAAATAAAATTCTAACCTCTTTTATCTATATGAAAGTGCAATAAAAATCCCAATCTTTTTATTCATATGAAAAATGCAATAAAAATGCATTGACCAAAATCTCATCTTTTGACATTCTAAATCTTTCCTTTCAACTTTCAATATAAATCAAATCTTTTTATATTGTCCATATTCTTATTTTCATTTCCAATAAAAATCTAAGAAGGTATAAGTATGATTCAATAACTAGGAAGATTTAAGTCAACATCAATACATATGAACCCATTATGATTTCAGACTATAATTCAAACCATCCCAAACATCACAACATCAATGAAAAATCATAACACCGCAATTCAGACATAATAACATACATAACAAAGATTTATGAACGAGAAATTAATTAAAAATTAATTTTATAATTAGGAATTCTCACCTTGCTAATTCATTAGTTCTATGGAGGTGAAGGAGAGCCGCCATGATCCTATGAAGAAGGAGGCTAGGTTTCATTAGGGTTGGGGGGTTGGGTCTAAGAGATATTATATAAACATTTGCAAATTGTTGTTTAATCCTTATGTATCCTATTATGTTTTAATTCTATTAATTTAACCCCTCTTATGTAAGTTATTTAATACAATTTGGTCCTTTTATTATAAACAAATCATACTTTTCTTTCAATCTTTTCAATGTAATAAAAAAAAAAGTACATTTAAATGCAACTTTTTATTTGGACGCATTGTAGGTTAAGAAAAAGATATCATGCCTAATCATAGCAGGGATAAATTAATATCTTGTTTCTTAATATATTCGGAATATTTTTGCGTTTCTTTTCATTCAAATCAACATTTATTGACCATAAATCCTGCAAATGTAGCATTATCAATTTTGTTCAAAATTTCAAAAGTGAATATAAATGGGAGAGAGAGACTTATAGGTGCATGCATTAAAATGTAGGATATGTTTTTGTTAATTTGACTTAAAAGGTTGGAGAACAAAGAGGTAAAAAGAGGCAACCATGTTTTAAAATGTGGAAGAGATAAATGAATGCATGCACATTTATGTAAAATTAAAGAATGGATCTAAATTTGAATAACATAAATCATGTTAATACACAATTAAGACTTACAATAACAACCATTTAGTTCTCATTGCTAAATTTTCCTTACACATGTGTATATACGATTTTTAATTCATTTGTTTCATTATTAAACAATTGCATATTTTAGATTCCAAATAAATACATTCTAATTTAGATTTATTGTTTAATTCTCAATTGTGGTATTGTGTCAAACTAATTTCACAAAAATGTAAACTTTGTGTGTCATGAATATTTTGTTTTGTAAACTTTTAATGCAACAAAAATAATACCTTTTATTTTTCCCACTACATATAATAATTACCCTACATAATTGATACTACTTAAATCTTTTCATAAAACAAAGGAAAACGTAATCCTTTTATTTAAAATAAATTATTTTAAATATTAAAACTCATTAAAATAGCTTAAAATAAATTTTTAAATTTACCCCAAAATTCAGGGTTGTTACATAAGGTCAAGAAATGTTTGGGCATCATCGCTTATTCTCTATCTCTATAAAAGTTAAAATTTATGATTAAGTGCATACACCTAACTTAGAAGACCAAGGTTTACCACCCATGCACTGCCTCGCGGACTAACATAGAGTGGGTAAAGAGCTTGGCGGATTGTGCAGACCGACGCTGACTTTGTCAACAACATGTCGGTAATCCTTAGGTGTCCAACTCATAAAATGAGACCAAGATATTTCAACGCTGACTTTGTCAACAACATGTCGGATAGAGCTTGACGGGTTTGCACACCAACGCTAGATATACAAGCAATGTTGGATACCCTTGGATTGGTATTATTATTATTATTGAAAATATAAGAATAAGATAGAGTTACACGAATTCAGCTTAATACACTTAGTTTTAAAGATTCGAAAAACCAATATAAATATTTTAAGTCCTCCACTTATTTAAACAAAAACTACAATATAGAATAGATTTCATGGCCATCACCTAAGAATTTCCCTATGTACTGGTTACACTAATATCCCTCAAAATTCAACTTTTCATCATATTTCTTATTCGATCTTAGTTGAAAGAAAAAAATACTACCAACTGACTAACAATTGTTAACTTATTTTGTTGTATCAATCTAAAATGAGTCATGTTTCCAAAAAAAAAAGGCATGTTACTACAATCTAAAATGCATGATGGTCCTATTTAAATGGCTGAAAATGAAAAGAATGAAAAAATAAAGAAAAAACGAAAATGAATGAAATGCAGACTCCCCCCACACTTGGACAAAACAGTGTCCACACTGTAGCACGTTTCCTAAATTTGAATGATAAAACCCATAGATGGATTAGATGCAAAATGATTTGCAGAATGAAATGCAGCCTAACTATATGTAAGAATGGATCATACGTACAATGATATATGTGTTTACGATGCATGCGATGCAAATAATGCCACCAATTTTTTCCCCCACACTTGGTTCTAGCCCGATGAATTTCATTCCCACTGTGTCTAGGCATGTTTTCTAATAAGCAAAAGGTTTTGAAACCATCTCATCTTTATACCTAGATTTATAGTCCAGTAGATAAATGTCCAGGGTCATCCTAACATGAAGTATTTCAAGCAAGCCAACATTCCAAAAATAATTCATGTGTTCCACAAATTTATCAGTGTAATTGTTCAAAAATTTGTGATCGTATATAAACTCAGTTGCAATCGTGAAATTTAAATTCTGAGTGTTGTTCAAGATTATGTGATCACATTTCTCAATTTGATTCATTGACAACGTATTTTTGACACTGACAACTTCAAATTCGTTCGAAGTTTCCTCATTTGGCAACTCATCTTCATACAATACAAAAAATTCATGTTCATTAAAATCCTTTTCCAATTCTGAGTTTTCAAAAAATTCAACATTTTCATTTTGTTCAAATTCAAAAATTTCAAGTTTTTCGCATCCTGAAAGAGAGAGAGAGATCAAAATCTGAGCTTAAATCGTTTTCCTGAAAAGAATCGAAGTCTAAATCATTTGTTGAATTTTGAACAACTTCATTTAGATCGTTATTCTCAATTTCCAAAGTTGTTATCTGAAAATTTTCACTATCAGTAAAGAATGGATTATTTTCTGATTTATCGCTTGTTTGAATTTGATTTTGTTGCTCTCGTTGTTCTTTCAAAGATGCCATTAAACAAAGAAGTTCATCCATCTTTTTATTTAGCCTTTCTTCCCTCTCATCAAAATGACATTCTTCAGAATCATTGATTTGAGATGTCTTATTTTGGATCTCTTGATTCTCAAAATTATAGGCCACATCAATTTCACAATCAATATTATTTCCAATGTAGTAGTTGTTTGAATTTTCATTTTGATATTAGAAATCATCTTGATTGTAAAAATTATGTTCGTAACCAAAACTGTTGAAATTCGAGGGAAAATTACAATTTTGGTTATTTTCAAGATGTTGATATGGGCTATAATTTTGAAAATTTTGATTTTCAACCTCATATTGATGTGAATCAAAGCTATATTGGGATTCAAAGCTATTTTGATTTGGATGTGGCTCATAATCGAAATTATTGAAATTTGAATTGAAGTCGCAATTTCGATCATTTATATGATTTTGAAAATGTTGGTCAGTTGGAAAATTTTGAAAATTGTTGACATTGGACTCATGAAATTTTGGAAAATTTTGCTTCATGAGTTGTAATTCATAGTCATACTCTTCAAGAGGACGTCTACTCCGATTATTATCCCACATTTCTCTCAATGATTTTTTTGAATCAGACATTTTAAAGAAGTCAAGACAAGACAGAAATTACTCTCACTTCAAAAATAGTATAAAATACTAAGTTGTGCTCTGTTAATTAACTGACTCAATTAGACGGGGAAAGAGGGTCTTATGGCCGTTCACGTATAGTATAAATACTAAGGGATACGACCAATGTTTTACGGGTAGTATGCAACCTCTTTTGCTAGAAGTTCAAAAAAATTGAACTACTATATATCCGCGATCAAATCCTTGAGAAGATCAATTTCACAAAATACACTCTTGCAGTTAAATATTTTGCAAATCAAATTAAACAAATAGATTGAAAAAGTTAATTTGCTAGAATGTCGAAAAATTCCTGATGTAATACGTATCACCGTTCTCTACAAAAGGAATAGAATGAATTCCACACTGCAAAATAAATTTTTAAATCTAAGTTATTTAACCCAATTTGTTTGTCCTATTGAGCTTGAGTTTTTGATCCTAAGGCCAACGTCTAATCAATTTTTTATTTAAGTCCTGGGAGTATGCAAATGACAGAGTTTAATTCTTTTGGAGCCAAGGAAAGGTAATGACTTCCTCACCTTATGTTTGTTAGGGATTTGCTCGTAACTAGATTTATTTCAGAATGCAGCCAAAACAACAGTCAAAAACAAATAATTGCAGAAATTAAAAATTGTACATAGCAAGCCGCTGCCCCTGCAGAAGATTTTTACAAGCAATGTCTATATTTTTTTCTTTGCAGCAGAGCACCTGTAGAGTTCAAAAATTATTACAGTGGGGCATGGCTGTCCATCCAGAAAAAATGAGTAGCGTCAATGATTGAAATCTCACTATTTGCAATTTCTTTTGATTTTTGAATTCTTGATTTGTTTTTTGAATTCCTTTTGCTTTGGCCTTGAATCTTCTTCTTCTTCTTTTTTTCTTTTTTTTAACAGAAAAGAAACAAACTAAAAGAAAAGAGGGAAAAAAAAATCTCAAGAGGAAAAGAAACTAACTCTGCTAGAGAAAAAAAAACTAAACTCAAAATAAATTAATAAAGCTAATAAACAAAGCTTGACTCAACAAGTCCAAAAGCAAAAATAAGCTCAACAAAAATGATGATAATGAAAACCGGCTCACAACAAATCTGCACAACTCAAAAATGGCAACCAACTTCACAAATATGCCGCTCGACCAAAAATCTTGACCCTTTCTATATTTATTCAAATCAACCCACGCCAAAAGATGGAACAAATCAGTTGCTCAAAATAATTAAAGTCACCACATCTAGTTTCTCCACTTTACACGCCTTAATAAAAGGATACAAATCACGCACCAATCAACAAAAATCAAGTTGACCTCTTTCCTTTCTTTCTTTTTTTCTTCTTCTGTGGAAATGAAAACCAGCTTATTGAAAATGAGCAAGCTAATCCAACCAATTTAGGAGCACACCATAGTTAAACATACACCACCAGAACTAGTTGAATAAACAGATGAAAGCACTCAACAAACCGCAATTACACCCCAAAGAAATCTCGCTTTTTTTTTTCTTTTTTTGTTTGTTTTTGGAATCAAATCAAATAAAATAAATGAACTCAAAAAGAATCAGTACACGCCCAAACAATCTCGCATAAACCACGCTCAACTTTTAACGCACCCCTTCTTCTTTGTTTCAAATCGAGTTTGTGAATTATGTATTTGATGGAGGGCGTGGGCTGCTGAGATTTGAATTTGTAGTTTGTTTGTAAAGGGATGAAAGGGGATGGTGAGAGACGGGTCTTTGATAGAAACGTGTGGTGATGAGATTTGGGTATCAGGGTGATTAGAGATTGTTGTGCTTGCTGAGTTTGTGGGTGGATGAAGATGGATGGAAAGAGAGGATGATGAAGAATGGATAGGGTTTCTTGTCTAGGTGAGGGGTGACGGGTGATGAAGGCAGTGATGGAGGAAGTTTGTTCGATTGAACTTTATATGGCAGATGTATATTGAAGGATTGGTGATGGAGAAATATGAAGAATAAAGGACTTAGAAAGAATGAAATAGGGAATATATGAAGAGAGAAAAGGAAAGAAATTAAAGCACTGGAAATGTACAGAAAGGAAAGAAAATCTAATCCAAAGAATTTATTTATTTTATTTTTATTGTTGTAGAAAGAGAATAGGAAAGAAACAAATGAAAAGGAAAAATGGAAAGAGAGATTAGAGGAAGTGAGAGAGAGCTGTAATAGGAAAGCAATTAGTAATAAAAAAAATCGCAAGTTTTTTTTTTAATTTGAAAAGAAAACGATAAAAGTGTGTAGAAAGGGAAGAAATAAAAAAAGAAGAAGGGAAAGAAATTATTGAAAATGAGAAAGAAGGTTGCAAGGAAATAAATAAATAAATAAAAGCAAGTTTTTTTTAAGTAAATTTGAACAAGAAGAAAGAAAAAAAATGAATGGGAAAAAAAGGAAACAAAATGGAAAGGAGGAAAGAAATAAGGAAGATATGAGGAAAAAAATGTAAAAAGAAAAGAAATAAACAATGAAAATGAAAGGAAAATCAAGGAAATCTGGAAAGAATTTTTTTCTCTCCTGTTTAGAAGATTACGGTATCAGCAAATAATACCAAATCAACTAATCGAGATTATATATATATATATATATATATATATACAAGTAAACAAAAGGGAACAAAATAAAAATAAAACTAACACGAATCAGAAATTTAATAAATAATAAAATCTAATCGTTACCTCCCGGCAACGCGCCAAAAACTTGATCGACGCTTTCCTATGAACTAGAAAAGCGCGAAATTTTAAAATAAATTCTACAAGCGCACAGATCGTGTAGTATGCAGGTCGAACACATGGAGGTAAATTAAATCAAATTATTTATATAATTTCGTGGGCGAGTTAGATAAATCTTGAAGATGAGATAAAATTGAAATTACAATTTAGTTCAGAACAAATCTAATTGAACCGATAACTAAAGTTGTAATTATCAATAAAAACAAGTAAAACTGCAATTGAATGAATTATAGATTTGAATCTAATCGAATCTATAATCAATTCAATGATTAAAAATAAAACATATTGCGGGAAATAAAATTGCAGAATAGAAATAAATTAATAGGAAAATAAAATTAGGATTACCGCTGAATCTAATCAGACGGTCAATCACTAATGAATATTAAAATTGCAATAGCAATTGTGTTCTAGCAAATCTAATTGACTAGACAACACAAATTGCCATGAAAATAAAAATTACAGAATTAAAAGAAAAGAGAGCTTTATTAATAGAGAATAGAATACAGGAAAATTGGGATGGTATTTACAATGGATACAAGGTGTATTTATAAGAATGTAGTCCCCTTTCTATGAAAATAATAAGGCCAAGAATGATATAAATTATTTCCACAGATAAAGGAATATTCTTTTCATGGTGCTTGATTTGAAAAATTGTAATCAATGTATTCCTTTTTATGTGTGGCACGGTCAGCCTGAAGATAAGCATATGCTCAATTGGAGATTTGTAATCAAAGCTTTCCCTTTCTCTTTACATGGAAATTAAATGTGATTGATTGGATTTGAATTCTTGGAGAGGACTGCGCCAAATTAAATGTGAGCTACAACTTCTTTTGCAATTGAGATAACGTTAATATGGAGAAGTAGCTTTTTCTTTGAAATTGGCCTTTAATTGAAATGAATGAGACATTTATTGATAACCTGTGAAAATACACCAAAAATACCAAAGGTAATATTTATTTATTTACAAAAGATAAAATATAAGAGCATAAAATAAACACATTTATATGTTAATCACATATGTAAATTATTCCCATTTTAATTATGCCATAACTATATTTTTAATTATGCTCACAATTAATGGTATACTAAATATACCATTTCATGAACCAATCTATGCCATGTAATTTTCATGTTTATCATTCATATTTATATGTAAATTATAAATCTATTATTGTTAATTACATATTCTCCCTTTTACCGTATACATTAATTACCCATATACAAATATCCATTTATACATGCATAAATCTTTCTTACCTTTAATTTGTTATAAAAGCCAATCAAAGAAGGCCACCTAAAAAAAAAACAATCGTTGACAACCAAAAATGCGCCACGTACGCCACATGATGCGTACACGTCATATATATATATATATATTGTGTGTGTGTGTGTATATTTTCTTTTTATCTATCTTCCCAATTACCCATTTTCACACTAAACCACTTTTTGAACTGTGTTCACACTAAGTCATTTTAAGCCATTCCCCTAAAACAAAAATATGGCGCTGGCGGGGATTGAACTCTATACCCCTTGTATGCAAGTCACGTGTTCCAACCAAATGAGCTACTAAGTATTTTGCTTACAAACCTTAGAACAATGCTAAACATTTATTCTTTTCTGATATATTTTTTCATGTTTTGCTGCAATATTTAATTTAAAGATATCTTTTTCATACGAAATCCAATTTACGCACACTCGGACTCCATCTTAACCAGAATTCCGAGACGAACATAATGGCGCAACCCGTTTCCCTTAATTCTCACATCTGAGATTAATTATTCTTTAATTTAGTTGATTCGATTATTCAAAAATTCAGGGTGTTACAGACGAGGCTAATGCATGTGATTTCCAAGTTGTAAAACAAAAGTTGTTGGACTTTAATTTGTACTATAGTCCCGTTTAGCTGAACTGATTGGGATGCCAACTCTGAATAATGGCTGAATCCATTTCATATCTCTTTTGAGCTTCTTTATTAGTACGAGTGCTCCTCTATTGGACAGAGTGCTCCTCTATTGGACACGGTGCTCCTTTACCAGTACCTGTGTTGGTCCAGTTTGTAGTGTGCAGGGTCGTCCCCGAAATATAGTCAATGAATTTAACAAGTAGGGTCGTCCACGTAATATAACCAAGGAATTTAACAAGAAGGGTCGTCCACGTGATGCAGCAAAATAATTTAACAAGAAGGGTCATCCACGCAATGCAGCCAAGGTCTGAGTGTACATTGTGTCGTGTGCCTCTTTAATGGTTGGAGTGTCCTCCTTTATTAGAAGAGTGCTCCTTTATTGGATAGAGTGCTCCTTTATTGGACAGAGTGCTCCTTTATTAGAGAAAATATTCTCTTATTGGACATAGTGCTACAAGCCCGAGCAGAATTTCATATATTTTCAAGTTAAAATATCTCGGGTTGAATTCCAAGTCAAAACGATATTAAATAAAATAAAAATCCTTTATTTTATATAAATAAACGTTATAATTTATAAACGAATTCCATAGCGACTATTTGAAAATTTGATTTGGACATAAAACAAAATGTACAACATGAAAACTCATTTTTTCTCTTCCTATAGGAAAATATTATCAAATAGATTTGAACGTTTCTGGTTTCGAGAAATTTCAACTTATATTGACTCTTGTACAACCATTTAAAGTTCAAAATGTCTATGCCGTTGTAGCTCATTTTATAATTAAATTATAAATTAAACATTTTAAACATCGTTTAATAAAAAAAATCGTTAATATAATTCGAAACCAAACATGTAGATAATAAAGTTATTGACATGAATAAACATAACATGTAGATAATAAAGCGTAGTACAACATGCATCAAAGTGACATAACATGTAGATAATAAAGCGTAGTACAACATGCATCAAAGTGACATATGAAAATGAGCGAACATGGAAAAAATAATATAAAGTCTAGTACATCAAGCCGTAAACATATATACATCATGATAACCATAAACAAAATATCATCATCAGGATCCTAAGGAAAGTCATCCTAAATCCGCAGCATCATCGTGCTCAGACTCCTCACCATCCTTCTCCATGTCATCCCCGCTATAATACAGAATAAGGTCGTCATCGTCACTACCCATTAGATATATGATCCACGGACAATTCGGCAAATACTGCAGGTAAGACTCGGCTGACTCATATGAGGGATCAAATGGGCAGGAGACTTTATCAGGAGGCCAATCTCAATCTTCGTAAGCATGTAAAAATCGGTTGGGGTGATACCTAGCTCAAAATCGGGGAATTGGAAAGTATGTGTCGTAGGCCGCCATCTCTCTAATAAAGCATTTGGCAATGGTCGATCGAAGGACCGAGAAGGTATAATCTATAAGAATAGTCCGAACGGACTAGCCAGTAATCTTTCTCGAATAACCAATGGTAATATGTCAAGGACCTGTGTATTAAACTTCGCCAAATTCCCTCGAACGTAGATGTACCGTGTCTACTAAAGATTATAACAGTTCAATAACTATATTGGACAATAGTTCATAATATCAAAACTTATAACGTACATGTACTAAACTATAACTATAAAACCAACAGTTCATATTACCCACGTAATTTAGTAAACTATTTAACAGTTCAATAAATATATATGTTAAAATTAAAATTTATACCGGAATGATGTCGAGCGCGGTAAACGAACGGTGAGTGTATCAATAGCACAACCAACTCATTAAGGCCTACTGCGCTATATTTATAGACGCGGTAGGAGCGCGCGTCCATTTTATCGGCTCGCGATGCTCACGAGCCGATAAAATCGGCGCGCGCTAAATACAGGTGCGCCGATAAAATCGACGTAAGACTGTTGGGATACTTCAACAATATATCTTTGAATGTTACGAATTATAAGATTATGACTCGTAACCTTGTTGGAGATGCTTTTTGACTAGGCTAAAGCATGTGATTTCCAAGTTGTAAAACGGAAGTTGTTGGACTTCAATTTGGACTATATAGTCCCGTTTAGCTGAGCAAATTGGGATGCCGACTCTGAACTGAATCACAGCTGAATCCATTTCATAATCCCTTTTGAGCTTCGCGGCTTCCTCCTGCGGAATTAGAACTTTAGCGTAGCCCAAAAAAAAAAATCGCTTCTCCTTCTCTTTTTACAAACCTAAAGACGCCATGCTTCATAACAAATCCTTTAATGTCAAACTTAGAAGCGGCAAAATCAAAAAGGCACGTTCACTTCATTCTTCTTTAAAATATTCGAATTTTTTTAACCCTAATTTCTTGTTTCTATTTTTCCCGACTTTTTTCCAGCTAGTGCGAGAGAACTACTTGAGAGACGATATTTATTGCGGGTGCCGCTCGTGCACCACATGTGATGCCACTTCAGCTCGCCTTGATGGATCATCCACCGTTCTTGTTGTTGATACCAACGTCGTCCTCAATCAAGTAATTGATTTTTTTTTTCTTTCTTTCTGTTTCAGGGTGTTAGTGGTTATTTGTTTTGTTTATTTATGTCATGGTCTGTTTTATTGATAGATTGATTTGCTGGAGAATGAGGCAATTGATGAGGTGGTTGTGCTATTGATTGTGTTGAATGAAGTGAAGAATAGAAATTTAGCAATTTACAACAGGCTTAGTGCCCTGTGTACTAACAAGGCTAGGAAATTCTATGTCTTTGCCAACGAAAATTTTAGGTTTGTGTGTTTGCTGAATGGACTTATTATAACATTGTTAGAGATAAACCTGACATGTATTTTTTGCATGGACAATTTAGAGATACAAATGTTCTCCAGATGAAGGGGGAGACTGTCAATGATCGTAATGACAGAGGTATGTTGTTTCCTTTGGATTAAAATTCATACTTGAATTGAATATTACTCCGTTACCTAATGATTAGAGACAGTAATAGTTAAACTATTAAAATATAAAACATGTCCAATGTTTTGTTAGAGATGGAACCAATGCATTGTGGTTTTCTCATATGATGATTTTAGAACTCTTTATTAGGATGTGACTCTATGGCTCTTTAGTGCTCTTCAAGATCTTGGCGACCACTGTATACACAAATTAGGCGTATAAATGCTGAAAATTCATATTAATTTTGTGTAACATTTTTCTTATTTATTTCACTTTAACAATGTGCATTTTCAATTCACAATTATTTTGCATTAAACATTGCATTTTTATTTATAGAAAAATTTGATGATGTGAATTGGAGACAACCATAGTTATTAACAATATATATGCAAAACCCGTTATGAGTCTAGGCGTACGGCGTGACAAACGATGTATACCTTTCTTAATTGTTGCTTATGATGTAATATATGTATATATATTTTATATTTTCTTGCCAATAGAGATAAAGGTGGTTATTTTAATCATTTCGCAGAATATCATGCAACATAATGTTTTGAACATAGATCTTCATTCAATCATATTGATCACTTGTTTAGAAGTTAAATTTCGATTTAAAAACTTGTAACTATAGTTAAACAATTAAATTTCATGTCTAAGCTTATGTTTTATTTTGTATGTCTTAAGTGAGGGAAAAATAAAGAGCTGTTTTTTAATATTATTTTTTGCTTTGTGCAGTGTTATTTTGGTAAATTTATTTAGTTTCATGTTACTTTGGTGTACTTATTTTATATACTTTGTATCCTTCTTAACTTGATCTCGTATATTTGATCACATCCAACTACAAAAGTCTATATTTTGATCCTATGTCAATTTATCGTACTGTCGTATCGTACAAATATATATTCAAACATCAATATTAATTTATTCATACATGGCGAATGCTATATTACAACATAAAACATACTGCATTTTTTTTCCACATCAATATCTGCATGTGTTTGTCTTTAACCAATACAAATTAGAAAAAAGCACTTGTTTGTCTTCAAGCGATAAAAAGTAGAAAAAAGCAAGTTTAAAACATGAAAACCAATCAATTTGTGAAGATGATTATATGATGAATGCTAATTATATGTATTTTTGGATTGCAAAAAAAGAAAGGAATGTTCTCAATAAAAATAGCGATAAAATTAAAAAAAAAAACCACATTTTTGCATCTTGTTCCATTTGCATTATTGCATCATATGTGTCATTTAGTGTGCCTTTTCATGAGCCCTACATCATAGAGCAAAAAGGTGCAATCACCACATCCGGGCCTTGTGCCGGATCATAACTTTTTGGTCTAACAACTTTGGATACTACTAAATGATTGCTTAAAAATTACTTGAATTGAAGATCGTTGTGAATGTCATTGATCGATAAATGTTATGGCATAAGACTGAAAATATTTGGTACTTCCACGAACACTATTAATATGTTTCATTCTTTCTAATACCGTAAAATATGGATATGTAGCTAATTAACTCGACCAACGAAGAAAAATATTTTCTCTAATATTTTTTTCCAACATAGAAGGTGGTGTCTGGCGCAACGGTAAGGTTACCCGGCTGGTAATCTGAAGCGCGCAGTTTCGAGTCCCGGCCTCTTCACATGTGTTAGGGAGAGGCTGTGTGCACCAATCGACCACCCCCAGAATCCGGAAAGCCGTGAGAACAGTACCGAGAAGGGAGACTGACCTGGGAAGTCCTCTCGCGCTTGAGTACGGGAGCCTTCGGCACTGGGTATCCGAATTTTTTTTTCCAACATAAACTCTTATAATATCTCTTTATGTTCTACGTAAAATCAGATAGTTCTTGTTACCATTGAAGTCGTCAAAGTTGAATTTTTTTAACCTTCGGATCATGGATATTTTCTTGCCAGCGAAGCAATTAATATGCACATGATTGAAAGGTAAGGCTATAAAATTTTAATTTTAATTGCATCTTGTTTTAGGGATTTTACAAACTTGATATGTACGAGATAAAATTATGAATGAGTACTGTGGACGTTCATCACGGATTTATATTCGGAAACAAAGTTCATTTTATATTCAAAATTTTATTTGCATATGCCACTAAATTTATGCTTATCAAATTTTCATGTCCTTGCAGCTAGTAGTTCGAGAACACATCTCGATGCAAATACATATTGAGGATTCATGAACATATGATATACAATGTTAAATTAGGATATGCTACCCATTATTTCCAAGTTCACAATGGCTATAGCACCTATTATAATGAATTTCCAAGTTAAATTGCTATGCCTACCCATTATTTATTCATGGACAACCAAACATTTAATATTCTTGTGTTGGTTTCACGTAACTGCTTCACTGCACAGTTTAAGACGCTAAATTTAGAATTATCCAATGATAGATCAGTAACATTCTAAATTAGCAACATTTTTAGCTAGGTTAAAACTTGGAAATTCATTATAGTAGGTGCTATAGCCGTTGTGAACATGAAGTTAATATCATGAAAAATAAAACGCATGAATGCTTGAATTGGAAATAAAATGAAATATGTCCTACTTCCGATCAAACTTTGCTTCAATTTGGAACTTTCAAACAAAATTTGATCAGATCAATATCAAGGAATGAATTTGTTTTAATCGTATTATTTTTGGATAAAATAAAATGAATTCTAAAATGTCGTGAAAATAGAAATGAATGAGAAACGATGTAAGAAATCTGAAATAAAGTGTCATAACGATCACATTTATTGTTTAATTGCAAAAAGGTGCATATTTTTTTTGCAAAAAATGTTCTTTTGTATGTCTGTTGGTATGTGGCACGTTGAGTATTTTTTATCCAATGCATGCTTGTGGGTACTCCTTAAACTTGGACACGACATAAGATGTTGGATAGGGCTGTCAACGGATACTTTCGGATGCGGATAGTGCCATATCCGCATCTCGGATATCGGATATCCGCATCTGTGGATATAGACGGATATCGGATAATTATCCGCTCCGCTAACGATCGATAAATTAATGAACATAAATGAAATTTTTTAGTTTAATATTAAGTTTTTTCAACCTACTTGATTACTAAAATGCTAAAAATAAATAAATATGATGATAATTTATAATTTTGAACAATTAGTATGCATTTTGTATACTTTCAACTTTACGACATAATAAATTAATATATTTAATTATGTTAAAATATACATAATTTAAGCTATAATCATAAATTAATATGCATTTAGCATCCGTTTTCCCCGATATCGGATATTTATCTGCTTTTCGGATGCGGACGTGGACGGATTTCAGATTTTTCGGGTATCCATTGACAGCCCTAATGTTGGAGTTATGAAAGAATCAAGTAGATGCTAATCCTGAAACATTCTCAAAAATCAAGGAGCATGCATTTTTATTTCATATATGAAAATGCATTTTCTCCCAAAAAAGGGAAGGGAGAAGAAGAAAGGAAGAAAACCATGCATTTCAATGAAATGTTCCCTGTGAGTTGCGATTCCACAACAATTAATGTTTTGATGGAGGGAGGATTAGTAGTTCGAGTTTGTTAACGCCATTGAATACACTTGAAAATCAAAATAAAAAATAATGTTGGAAGAATAGGAAGCATTGTTACTCGGGGTAAGTACCAGTATAGGGTTGAAGTAGAGGACTAGTATAATCAATCATTTTTTGAGCATATTTATGTGTTTGTGTGTGTGTTTGTGTATATATATATATATATATATATATATATATATATATATATATAGAGAGAGAGAGAGAGAGAGAGAGAGAGAGAGAGAGAGAGTTGACCTGTTCAAAAAAGAGAATCATGTGATGTAAAAGTTACATGATGTTGTTCAAGATATATCTCAAACGAGATAAGCTTCAAACACGATCATCGAACTCATGTGTAAATGAGATCTCGATCCCTTGACCGAAATTTGAAACAGTGTTTGAGCTTTAGTGTAATATTCAAAGTTTATTTCTCAAAAAGTACAACTTGAATCGTCCTTTTTAGTTCTGAGTCAAGAAATTTTAAGTTGAATTGTTATCACATATCTCATCTTCATAACCTCAACAGTGTTTTATGTATCTAGTTAGACCATCGTATATCCACAATAAGATTTTCTTGAATTTTGACAAGTACTCCAGTTTTTTTGACCAAGCGATGCACGATCCAGCAAGTTGTACCTCTTCTTTCAGAATCAAAATTAATCCAAATGATTAAAAATATATATGAGTTTTTCCATATTTACAGCTAGGCATGTCATAAAAAATAGATAACCAAAAGTTTCAATTCTAAAACTTACAGTTAACTTGTGATTTTTAAATGTAAAACAATTAAGTTTAAATATCGACTGCAAAAAATGTGTAATAAAAAAATTATTTAGTTTTTTTTTCTTTCAGTTATATCAATTAAATGAGGATTACATAAATATTCTTAGTCAAATATTTTTCTTTCATAAAAAAGTCAAAATAATGACACGTTTACCTCTTCAAATCATGCATTTAATATCTTATTCAAAAGACCTTGCCAAATGTAAAAAAGAGGAATAAAATGGACCACTATGATGCATCTAAACTTCAAATTCAAATTTAATTGGTGATTTTCATGTTAAGAACATTTAAAAATGCTCTTAACATGGATTTGAGTTAAAATTAGGGTCAAGACTAGATTATGAATTGGAGTTGAAATTGCCACTATGCTCAAGGCTTTGGAATGATAATGACATTACACGGTACAATTTATACACACATTGAGCGGCTACTGAGACACAAAATTAAATACATAATGTGACACAACAAATCATGACCATTAGATCCTTTTGTCATTACATGAGGTGGAATTTAGAGGAAGCTGTAATGGTTGAGGTCCCTTGTGTCATCATTTTATGTCCAAATAAATTTTCCCATATATTTATCCATATGCACAGTTGTGCACACAGACACACATATGTATATGTATATTTCGATCATCGTCCATGTTACAATGGTAGTGCTATTAATTCTGTATGTTTTCTTTTCTAAAAAAGGATAAGGTCTTTTTCTACTTTGCACATCTTTCTTCTAATTTCTAAGGAAGGAGTATTTGAAATAATTCTAAAATTTGAAAAATGCCTCTTTAGATTTGTATGATGGTTGGGCACACATTGTTTGGCATGTAAGTTCTTGACTTTTTATCCTTTACACTGCAAACCAAGGTTTGAGAACTTGGTTTCGGTCATTTGAAATTTAGTTCGTTTTGGATGATTTCATAAATTTCGATGGGTTAGTTTTTTGTTTCGTTTTTGGTCCAAATTTTGGTTTTCCGTAGTTTATTAATAAACTCGTAATAAAGACAAATTTTGTTTTCATAACTTACCCTTGAATTGAGGACGATATTATAAGAGAGTGAATTATTATAATAATTAAAGTGCACTTACTAGTAAATAATCTAAACTAAATTAAATAAACTAACCTAATTAAATTATTTAACATAAAGCAGCCTGACCTATGCCTCCCCCCTACCTTTCATCCCTAAATGATGACTAAATATAAACATAATCGACATTTGAAGAAAAAATCTGGAGCAGAAGCACTTGATTTTTGTTCGTTGCTGAAACTTTGTTATCAAATTGATGTATTTTTATAGGCTTTCGAGTTGAATTATTATTTTCCACTGTTGAATCACGCTTGGGTGATTAAAGATTTTGATTTGAAATGTTATTCAATTTATTTTGTTTTTTTTATCGCTTTTGGTCTTCAATCTTGCTGTTGCTTCACGTATTGAACGAATTTTTGCCTCAGAAAATGATTCGATTTGTCCTAGGAAATGATTCAGTTATAACAAAAGAGTGTTTTTTTTTTTTTTTTTTTTTTTTTTTTTTTTGTGGTCGTACGCCTGAAACCGATTTTCACATCCGGTTTTGGATCTTCTACCAACGGTACCGGTACGGTACTCCCGAAATTTTGGGGTACTGGCCGAAACCTTCATCCATGCTGCAAACCTTCATCATCCAGTAAACCAATAATCCAGTCCTTGCATTTTCGTTGAGTGATACCTTTACAAAGCTATTTGAATATGGTACACATTCCTTCTTTGCTGTAGTTACTGATATCATTTAATGTTTATGTCAGCAATTCGAGTGGCCGCACAATGGTATCAAGCTCACTTGGATGGAAAATGTCAGGTATTACTTATTACCAATGATAGAGATAATAAAAAAAAAGCCATCGCAGAGGGACTTAATGCAGAGACAGGTATATTGCTAATAACTATGTGAGCTATAGTGGTTACTCACTTGCATCGGGAATCCAATCTGACACACGGTTTACATTCAGTTGAGTCATTTGTGCAATCACTTGGGAATCCTAGTCTGTTGGATCTGCTTGTTCAGCCGTCCTCTGAAGACACGATCATGGAAGAAGTTGAAGACCCGAGACCATCAAAAAGAAAAATAATATACAGCGAAGTAAAAATTTCTTTAACTCAAGCACTTTTTTTTTAGGTATTTTTCAATGCTTTTAGCGATATTGTTATGCTATAATAATAAGTTTGTAATTATGCAGCATAAACCAATGTCAGAGATCACCAAAGGTCTGTTATGTGGAATATATCATCAAGGAAAACTAAGAGTCAATCGTTACAATCCATTTGAAGGTTATGTCGGCAGTGAGAGTATTGGTGATGAAATAGTTATTCGCACACGCTCTAACATGAATAGGGCGTTTGATGGAGACATTGTTGCCGTAGAACTATTGCCTCAAGAACAACAATATGACAATGAGTCATCAACCATTGCCGATGAGGGTATTTGATGATCTGTCTACAAGAGAAATCCGTTTTTACGAGTCTTGATATGATATTTTTTACGTTTGTAGATGATGATATTGTTTACGTTTGTAGATGACGATGAAGACGATGACTTTCATTTGGCTCCAAACAGTGTTGACGATGCTCCACGAAATACAAAGCAAATGCAAGGTACTTCTGCATCTACTGGTTCTCTTTCCAGTCGTCCACTTGGAAAGGTCATTGGCATTATAAAGCGAAATTGGCACTCGTAAGGGTTTATTTATTTATTTTTACATTCCTAAAGTTTTCCCTGCATGTGTAATGCTGTATACCATTTTTGAGTTACCTGGATTAGATGCGATGAAGACTGAACAAAATTTGTCTATCTGAACATTTATTAAACTTTGATAATCACATAATAACTGGAAAACATTAGTTGACCATGGTTCTATAACTTTGTTAAAATATAACATGGTTCTAGCTTACTATATTACAGATTATAAAATGGTTGTAGGAACCTAAGGGTGTATTCTTGTTGCCAAAAAGTGGAGAATGCTTAGCTGGTCTTCCATACAAAACCTATCAGTAGTATCATGCATTTATTCTTTTGTTCTTTAATTTTTTTCCCCAGTACTTCTCTACAGTCAGTCAAAGTCTAATCTTTATTTTATTATGTACTAGTTACTCGAAGCCTTGATCTTCCTTTGTTATATTGCAAGTTTAGTTTACTATTGCTTAGTCAGGACTCCATTTTGTTGGATTGGGTTTAAATAATTAAACGAAGACACTGCCATGTATATTTTAATTGAACATTCTTGGTTTTAAAGTGGAATCCTTGTGCCTAAACCTTTTTCAATACCCAGGACATAGAGAAAGTCTTCTGTAGTTTAACTGAATAATTATGGTTTTGGATTGTACTCCTTGTGCCTCTTTAGAAACAAGTAGACCTTTCTCTAGTTCCCAGGGCATTCTTCAAGTGCTGCAATTATATGATTAAAATATAAAGCAGTGCATAACTTTTGGCTTGCATTAACTCTCTTGTAGTTATTGTGGTTCATTGGATCCGATGCCTATGCCAGCTGGAAATGGTGGCGTTGCTCATGCCTTATTTGTCTCTAAAGATCGTAGAATTCCTAAAATTAGAATTCAAACTCGTCAGCTTGGGAATCTTCTTGATAAGAGAATCATTGTCACAGTTGATTCTTGGGATTGTTCATCTCGTTATCCGTCAGGACATTATGTACGAACCATAGGAGATATTGGTGATAGAGATACAGAAACTGAGGAAAGCTTTTAACTTCAGATTTGGTTTAAATTCAAGCTTGTTTTCTTTGTTTGGTTCAAAATGTCAAACGTTATTGCTACATCAACAGGTGGTATTGATCGAGAATGATATTAATTCAAGGCCTTTCTCTGCACAAGTTCTTTCTTGTTTGCCATCCTTGCCATGGTCTCTGTCTTCCGAAGATCTGGCAAACCCTGATAGACTTGATCTGCGGCATGTGAGGGTCTTTAGTGTGGATCCACCAGGTAGGTTTATTCATTGAAGATGGTGCATGCTTTTTTTTATTTTTATTTTTCCGTATGGAACCTTAATGCCTTGTTTTATCTCAGGTTGCAAGGACATTGATGATGCATTACACTGTACACTTCTTCCTGATGGAAATTTCGAAGTTGGAGTTCATATCCTTGCATCGTTTATCCACTCTTGTTTGATTTAAGATCCATATTTCTGTATATGCTACATACTTATTTTCCCTTCTATGTGGAGTTTCAAAGTCCTTAATAATATTGATTAAATATAGCTGATGTAACAAATTTTGTTCATCCGGGAACTCCTCTTGATGACGAGGCTTCACAAAGAGGAACTTCAGTTTATCTTGTTGAACGTAGAATTGACATGCTTCCAAAACCCCTAACTGAAGGTATTTCATTTTCTTTCATTGTTCATTAATTCTCTGGATCTCACACCTAATACTTGACTGTTCAATATTAGATTAACTTTCAGCAATATATGTACCTAACTTTATTACTGTTATTTTGCAGATGTTTGTTCTCTTCGTTCTGATGTTGAGAGGCTGGCTTTTTCTGTAATTTGGGTACTTTTCCTCTGAATTCTAGTCCATATTCTAAGAGTTTTGTAACTTTACTTACATGACAATGTTATGGATGGTTTTATTTGTCCGACCTATGTTAATAACGATACACAGTGCATACACAATTAGACCTTTTCCCCCTGCTAAACGTGTTTTGTTAAAACCAAGGTTCAAAATTCCATTACCTTTTTCCGTTCCTGTCATAAAAAAAAAAAAAAAAAAAAAAATCGGTTCCTTTCCAAATTTGTTGGAAATTCATTAATTTCGGTTTGTAAATTCTGGTATTTTTTTAATATATAAATAATATATGCAATACAAATAGTCGATTACACTAATTATTCAAATTAATTAACCTTTATTATGTGTTTCCAGTTCCATTAATCATAGACAAATTATTTATGAACCCTAGCTATAATTATTTCATAACCCATTTGTTTAACCCCAGCCCAGTTCCCTTAATTCTCATTAGCCTAGCTGCACACACGTTTCTTCAGCCCTAGTTTATTGATTCAGATGCAAATCAGAAGAGGAAAAAGAAATATATATTTTTTGCCCTTGCTTTTCGATTGTCATCGATGTTGATGCTGCCAATAACTGGGTATTTTCTTATTCCAGGAGAGAAAATACTTCTGTATTTTCTGTTTTTTTTGGTGGTAAACAACCGGGTTGGGTTTTGTTAAATTTTCAGTCCGGTACATGCCAGCTGGCAGTCCGGCTGGACTTTAGAATCTTGGTTAAACCATATACATTCATTTTCAAATGCATTGCATGGTTGAATTACTCGAAACCCTTATCCGTTAAAATACATACATTATATAATTCTAGATTTACCATGTGCAATGTGTATGATATAATTTGATAATTCGGTTTGCACTGGATCATGATATATGTATTTGAGCATTCGCCTACTCCGCCATAATTCACTGTCTACGCAGCACCGTAGGAAATAATTGATTTGGTATCATTTTGTAGTTGGTAAAGAGATGTGGGTTGAGATGAAATAAGAAAATATATATGTATATGTGTACACGTGTGTGTGTGTGTGTGTGTTTACACACACACGTCTATAGATATCTGTATATGTATGTATGTGATCCTAGAGGTATAGTTTTCATAGGAGATATCTATAGATACCAGATAAAAATATTATTATTTTATCTTGTAGTAGTATATTACCTTTTATCACTTTCTTTATTCCACAGGAAATGACACCGAATGCAGAAATTATATCTACAAAATACACCAAGAGTGTTATCAAGTCTTGTGCTGCAATGTCTTATGTGGAAGCTCAAGCTAGAATGGATGATAGGTACTTAAATGTGCTGATTTTGTGCTCTGACATTGCTTTTATTGGGATGAGTTATGTGTGTTTACATGTGATTTCTTTGGTGTATTTTGTATTAAAGTTTGTTCTGTGCAAGAATCGTTAACTCTTTCCTGAAACACCCTGCTACATAAATCTTATGCACAGACCACCTTGTAATGTTATGACACTTTGTACACATGACCCCTAATCATGAGGGCTTTGATACGTGTAATGCATGTTTGTATTAAAAAAAAACACAGGCATGTGAAACACGGATGCTTGACTGTTCAACAAAATCGATTTTTTAACAAAACATGAGTTTTTAGTTGAATAGTTTTTTTTATTCATCTTTTATTCTATGTTTCTTTAGGAACATGGTAATTCGTTGAATCATTTCATATTACTTATGAAACAATTCCCATAACTTTCTATTGTAAAAAAGTTAAATTGATTGTTATTTCACTTCGATTTTATAGAGTTTTTTCTTTTCATTTTGAATATTTATTAATCCTTTTTATTAAATATTATTTATTACAAATTTTCTATTGCTTGCTACTTTTGGACTTATTAGTTTTATTTAACATTCTCATTTCAAATTAATATTGTTCTTTGGAAGTTCTTCATTCAAAAAATGTGACACGAGACGTAATGCAGAATATATTGTTATAAGGATTATATAATTTGAAGTAATTTTGAAATCATTCAAGTTCAATCTTCAAGGTTTGTGGAACTAATATTAGACTGTATAGAATTCAAAATTTGGATACGAAATATAAACATTTTAAAAAACAATTATAGCTTTTGTCAAACAAAATAAAGTATTTAATACCATTACATATCCATTTAAATATGTACTATATTTTGAACATTAAAAGCTAAAAAGATCATTTAACCTGGACTAGTTTTTAACAGGGATTTTATTTTGAAGATATATAGTTAAGTAAAATATGAAATATATGTTTGCAAAACAAAATCTATAAAGCATATATATATATATATATATATATATATATATATATATATATATATATATATATATATATGTGTGTGTGTGTGTGTGTGTGCGTGTGTGTGTGTGTGTGTGTGTGTGTAATGGTATTAAGAGTAAAATAAATAGAAAAACAAATAGACACAACATGTTACAACTATGATTTGAACCCATGACCTTATAGGAGGGAACAAAAAGATTTTTTCTTTTTGGTCAAGATGGTTTGGAATTTCCAATGGAGACCTCACGATGCACCAGTGCGTGTTGGGGTTATAAACTGCAACAAATGCTCCAAGAAAGATGGAGGTCGACCAAGGATAACATGAGATGAAGTAGTAAAAAAAAAAAGGCTTGATAAATTGGAATATATCCAAACAGCCGGTGACGAACAGAAACACATAAAAATTAGCGATTCATGTACTGGAACCTTGAGGTTAGGGTTAATTTAGGGAGTGTGTTATAAATTTTAGATTATAGGACCAGTGAGTAAGGTATAAGGCATAGTGTTGGTCTTTGGTATTTAAGTACCACCATCATCATCAATAACAACTCGATTTTTATTTATTCGTTATTATCACCATTATTATTTGTTTTATTATTTTACTTTATCTTTATTTATGTTTTCACCTTTAAATCTGTTATTATTATTAACTTCGAAGTTCAAATTGACTTTGTCATTTGGTTTAGGGTTCTATCTCTAGTCAATCCCAACTTATTTGGTATTAATGTCATAGTTGTTTTTACAGTTCCTACTCTTACTAATTTAAGCCTTATTCTGTTAAATAAATGGAGCAATGTTTTATTTTTCTTCTTTCTGCATTCATATCTTATCATTTGTTTGTTCAGTGCATATAATCACCAGCTCAATATTACTTTTGGTTTTATCTCTGCAGTCGCTTAGTTGATCCGTTAACAACTGATTTGCGAAATTTGAACTCCTTAGCAAAGGTTAGCGCACACACTTAGATACAGACGCCTACACTTAAAATGATTTTTCTCCTCATGGTAGGTATGTTTGATTGTTTGTAGACAATGAGACAAAAACGTATTGATAGAGGTGCTCTTACTCTTGCGTCGGCAGAAGTTAAATTTCAGATTGACACTGAAACCCATGATCCTATGGATATTGGTATATGTTTATTTTAACAGATTTACTTTTACCTTCTTTTGAGTGTAAAACTACATTTGTTTAGCAATTAACGTGTGCAGGTATGTATCAAATCCGCGAGGCAAATCAAATGATTGAAGAATTTATGCTTGCTGCTAATGTTTCTGTTGCAGAAAAGATCTTGAAACATTACCCATTGTGCTCCTTATTGAGGTATATTTGTAATATGTTGGTACTAAACAATAAGCATATTTCAAATATACTAATCTGGCTTCTGGTTATTTGTAATCTATAACCAAAATTTTAACTTCATATTTGGGACAAATATCTCTTAAAGTTTGTGTCTGTATTCGCATCTTGCATTTGAAAGCTTGTAAGTTAAGTTCACGACTAAATTTCAGCAGCATCCGTAATAAACTTCAGCTTTTAAATTTATCTCAGTCCAACCATATGGAAGAATCTGTGGAAAAATTAGTTCATTACCCCTGTCAACATTCAAACAGAACCTTCTTCTTGTTCATTATACACTAGCATGTGTGATGTATTGTCCAGTGGTATACATGCGAGATTTTAACTTCTCTGTTTGTAGTAATATCTAGATTTGTGTCCTGCCATTGATCATAAAACACATTATTTTGTTCTTTGCATGCAACTATGCATTCCATAATGAAATCTTTTCTATGCAGTAACATTAGTTCTCAGTGATTCAAATACATTGTTTTTGTCATAAACGTCCTGGCATGTATGGCTGCATGAGCTGAATGAATATGACCATGTCCAACTAAAATATAATTAAGTTACTGGATTACCGAGAGAGTTATATTTTGTGAAGTAAGATTAGTCCTTTAATCTGGAACAAGTCATTTTGATGTCTTGATAGTCGAACCCAAGTTCTTTAGAACCACCATCTAGACAGCTTTCCGCCTGAGCTAGTGGTTATTGACATTGATAAGAGTTATATTAATTCACATGGTTTTTAGTACTAAAAAAGCATTTTTATGTTTAGTTCTTGCTTAACATTTTTTGGGTGAAATCAGGCGTCATCCTACTCCAACAAATGAGATGCTTGAACCATTATTGCGTACAACTCATGCCATTGGCTTAAGCCTAGACGTCTCATCTTCAAAAGCACTAGCTGAATCTCTTGATGCTGCTGTGGTATTTTTTGGAGTCACTTTCAGTTTAAACTCAATATGCTGTTGCTCACAATTTTTGCTAGTGCATTATCCAAAAATTATATCATTGATAATAAACATGCTGTATTTATATGAAATCATGGATGCATTTCTCATTATTTACAGGGTGACGATCCGTACTTTAATAAGTTGATACGCATTTTGGCTACTAGATGTATGACACAGGTATGCTTCATGCTTGATGTCTTTGTTAAAGTTCACCATTAAGTTTCTAATATTTCAAGCTGATTAAGTTTTTATATAGAACAGGCTGTATATTTCTCCAGCGGCGATCTAACTGCATCTGAATTTCATCACTATGGGCTTGCTTCACCTCTATATACTCATTTCACTTCGCCTATTCGGAGATATGCTGGTTAACGTTTTAACTTTTGCTACTACATGTTAATTTTATTTTAATGTAAGATACTCCACAAGTCATAACGTGAGCTAACGTTTAAGTGTTGCTTATGCATAAGTAAACAAACATGCATCTCTACATAAATGGTAGCTTTAAATTAACTGACATTTATCCATCAATTGTGTATTTCATCTTGGGTTTGGTATGACCCTCTCTTTCATCACATCCAGTAGGTTCCAGCTTGGTAGCTATGATGCTACTAAATATGATCTTACTATTGTATTTGTGCTATTCGTACTAGATCATTTCACATAATTCAAGGTGCTTGTCTCCATCACAGCAGACAGCGCTAAGTAGGCTGGTGGATATATGTGAAATTTATTAGTTACAGGTCATTAGCTAGTATGAATAATCTGTTCTAGCATGCCATCAATAACTGAGGTTGACTTGGACTCTTAGACGTGGTTGCACATCAGGAAACATAATTTTGATTGAACTTGAAAATTACAATGCTCTGGTGGTAGAATTTGTGGACAAGTCACAAGATTATAACCAATGTACTATATTCCCGTACTTGTTTTCCTGATTAATCATATTACATATGAAAGTGATCTAAGTTATGCTGGAAATGAATGCTTGCCCAACATATCTTTCTGTTATAAAGCTACGGATTTGTAAGAGTTGATTTACCCTTTTGGGTTAATTTTTTTAAGGAATATTCAGTTTGGACTTCGATAAATTTCCAAACCATTTTTGCCCTTCGCTGCAAATAAAGTTCACATGTAATATGATGTGTCTATTTATTAATGATGATACTTCCATGACTTCGAAGATAGAGGACACTTAAAATAGATTTAAACTTTAATTATTCTATTGTTCTAAATTTCACGATATACTCACGTTTACACTTTGCGCAGTAGATATAGTTTCACACGCATGAATTAGGTAGAGAAAAGCTATGGCTTGCAATATAATATATCAGAGACATTCTTTTCTTTGGGATCAAATCAATGTGTGAAATTGTGATACGAAATTGAGAAAACCTTTTGTAATGCAATTTAACTGAAATAAGTGAGATAACCTCTACAATTTCATTAATAACTATAGTCGATTTTAACAGAGTGAAGTGCTTATAAACTCATTTTGATATAAATAAAAAACAGGCCAACATCCCCCCCCCCCCCCCCCCCCCCTCCTCCCCTCCTCCTCCTCCTCCTCCTCCTCCTCTCTCTCTCTCTCTCTCTCTCTCTCTCTCTTCTGTCTCCATATAATGGGACCTGATACCACTGTCTTGAATGCAGATGTGATTGTTCACAGATTGCTTGCTGCTGCTCTTGGAATAGCAACGCTTCCACCAGTATTTCTTGATCGAACAAAACTCACTGACATTGCAGACAGTAAAATTAATTTCCATTTTTTGCTTTATTGTTGTGTTTCTCATATAACTTGGATCTAAAATTATTCGTATCACATTTTAGATTTGAATTACCGCCATAGAAATGCCCAGATGGCCAGTAGAGCCTCGGTTGAATTGCACACGCTAATATATTTTAGGAAGAGGTAGTTTTATTTCTGTGTATATTCTTCGTACTTGCTTGCTTGTTTGCTAGCATAGTTGGGGTATTTATGCTTTTTTCTGTATGACAGGCCCACTGACACAGAAGCCAGAATAGTGAAGATAAAGTCCAACGGTTTTATTGTATTTATTCCAAAGTATGGTCTTTTTTTTACATATAGATTTCAAAAATCCTAACTACGTTTTTACTTGGTTTTGCTTACGTGCAAATGCATTATTCTCTAGCTTTCACATCAATTTTCAGGCATAAATCAATTGCTTATGCAATTAACTTGATTTAAATATGCACATTCGTAGTAAAAAAATATAATATATCACAGCTGCTGTATTACCCAATATTATTTGATTTTTGTTTATTAATGGCAACCTATAGAAGTTAATTATTTGTTTACAAGCAATGCTGCTATGACACTGTTCGTTGGAAGGATGAACGAGTAACTTATTTGTCATTTTGGTTAACTGGGCTATTGAACATGCAAATATTAAACTGGAGCGTCTGTCTCTTCCAAATGTGCATTTACTCTTTGCATAAGCATTTCACTTCTCTTTAGAGAGATGCGTATGTATAATTGTTGGTTAAAGTCAGCATTTGGCGATAAAAATAATATTCCAAGTCTTGTCAGTAATAGTTACGACCGATACTTGTTAGTATTTCAAGCATTGAACTGTTTATTCAGCAACTTCAAATACTGATTACGTTCATTTCTATTCATCTCTGCCTGAGTAGTTTTAATTAGTTCCTAACAGCTCTCAGAATTTATGTTTTTTTTTTCTAACCAGTAACTGGAATCCTATAAAATAATATCACTCTGAAAATTAGAAACCTTGATGACACAAATTCAAAAAATTAGGTTACCATAAAAGTCTTTATATATAAACTTTTAAGACTGAATCTGTTTATTTACATGAATCTATTCTGATGGACACAAAATATTGAAGATGGATATTCCTTATCATTCAGGTTTGGCATAGAAGGTCCCATATACTTGATGGCTAAGGGAGAGAAAGCCGGTGACTGGGTGATAGATGAAGTGCAACAGTTAGTTAAGAAAGAGTCAACAAACACCTGTTATAGGATCCTGCAAACAGTGAAAATTCACATGGAAGTGGTGGAGCCACAACCTAATAGGCCGAAGCTAGAACTTACGCTCATATGAGAATCAAGTAAAATTTTCATCTTTCTTTGTACAATTTACTTTCAATGGTTAGAAACTTTTATAGTACATGCCATTGTTATTCTTCATTGATGAAAATTAATCTGTCATTATGTTTGATTTTTGTAAGTTTGTGATATGCTCATATGCAACACCACCTTTTTGGTCCAGTGCATTCGGTACTTACTGTCATTTCTCATCAGAGCTCTCATATAAATAAAATTGTACATGCTAGGTCACCCTGTGCAAACAAATCCATCTCCCTGCCAACTAAATTTTAATGTGAAACGTATACGATATTGATCTAAATATGAGTCAACAATTAAATTACTTGTCTCAAATTAAATATAGCATAAGCAATCATGTTGACTTTTGGTTACTTCATACACGAGGGTTGTTGATTATATGCTAGGGCCAAGCAGCAATTGACCATGATTGAACATTTTAAGTTTGTCATTGTATTTTCAAAAATTTGATATCCGTCCGCCTTTATATCTGAAAAGCTAAGAAATTTGTAATATCCGAAAAAACAAACATCGTCTGGATATTATCCATTGTTTTCTGTCAAAATTACGAGTACAATATAATGTATGTATTTGTTGTTCTATTAAGTTATTAGTTTATATTATATGTATTTAATGTTTATTAACCATTTTAAAGTTATTAGAATCACATTGGTTAATTTTGCATACTTTTACAGTCGGTGCAATTGGAAAATAATAATAATAATACAATGAACCAAAATGTATGTTTTCAGATATATCGATCGTATCTGTGTATGTGGATGCGGATATTGCAATATTTGCATCCCTCTATTGACTTGCCTACCTCATTCTTGTTCAGCATTCAAGAAGTCTGCCATCGTGGATGTGCGTGTGAAACAAGCATTTTATTTACCTATAGAGCGTCATCTCTGTTTTGATCAAATTGGACTGAATTTTAGGCATTGGTTCTTCAGTTTGACATGTCTTCACGATCTATGATTTGGGTGAAATGCTTAATAACGTATCAGGTAGTAGTTAAATTGTAATTGATAATATATCATCATATGCAACACATTAATGCACAATCCATTGGCATAAAAAAATACAACGGGCTCCCTTAACTTAGCAACATGCATGGAAATATATCATTGATTACCTGCATTATTGTTATCAAATTGCTGTAATTAAAATGACCAGAAACTAATTCAACTTATATGGTGTTACCTGCAGAACAGCTTGCCATGATGTAGTTTACAAGATGGTCGTTTTATGTTTCAACAATTTATCAGCCATGGACCCTCAACTATTGATGTAGTACACTCCACCGTGTAGCTTAAAATCTACAAGTGCTCTTATAGAGTCACGGTATAGGATGATGAGCTCTTATACCTGTATTTTCTTTTTCCCTATCTTATTTTTTATCCATTAATCAGTATACATTTAAAGAGTTGACTTGACAATATTGTATATTATTTGATTTGAGCACTGATTAATAGTGAGCTTTAGTCATATGCCTTCGAGACTATGGTAGCGTTTGATTTTCGGAAGGGGCACGTTAAGTTGGCGTCCGCGTCGGAAGCGTCCGACGCGAGCATCAATTTGCCCCTTCCGAAACCAAAGCTTGCTTGTGAACCTTTCAGCTCAACCGTTCAGTCTTTACCCTATTTTATACCCTTTTACCCCTTTCGTGTGTCCCTTCCTGTTCAAAATCAAACACATACCCCTTTCCTTAATTTTCTCCTTTCCCAACCCCTTCCCCATGCCCCCATTCAAATAACCCTTCCTGTTCAAAATCAAATGCACCCTATATATGATTCATTGTAAAACATTGAAAAATCTAATGCTCTCATCTTGATTATATTTGTTGCCACACTTGAACAGACTTATATTGGTACTGGGCAGTTCCTACTGGGATATAGTTGCCAGAAACGCTATACAGCTAAAGAATTCTGGAACCTCTCTGTTATTAAGACTATTGTTAGTCTTGATTATTCACTCGTATTATTTCATAACAATTGTTAGGAGGGGAATAAGGTGAACGTTAATCTGAATCTTTGAAAGATGTAGTTGATGCTAGAGGGAAGCTGCTAAGCTATTTGTGTTCGCAATTTAGGATGCGTTCTTAGCGAACGCGAGCGGGGCATTTGAATGGGGTATTTGAGCATGGTACTGTAGCAAACGGGAATGTGTTTTTAGTTATGAACGGGGTATTTGAGCGGGGTATTTAATTGTTAAATTAATTGTTTTGAATTAATTAAATACTAATTGCATAAAACAAAACGACTACATTTTTCATTACATGAACAGAAATACAAACATAAAGAACACAACAGGACTGAAATTAAAACAAATACATGAAAATCTAAAATAAACGATGATGGGGCAATAAGCTTAACTCCGCCAAAATAAATCCATGTATGCCCTCATCGGTAAGCTCCTGAACAATATCCACATTCCGCGGATCATTGCGGAAAATGTCAGAATCTCCCAAAGCTTCACATGCGTACCCGGTCCCTGAACAAGCTCCAAGCAACGAATAACAAGCTGTCTCAGCTGGTCGGTCATAAACGAGCTGGGACGCTCTACCTGTCTGCGCCTAGAGGGCTGACCGGAAGGGGGATCGCCAGAAGTCATCCAACAGGTATAGTAACCCGCTTCGGTAGGGGAGAAGGAAGCGGCTGGCATAGGCACTGGTGGAGGTGGAGGTGCAGGTGCAGGTGCAGTAGGAGGCGCAACCTCAGGAATCAGATACGCACAAGTATCTCTGCGCAAACATCCCTCGAACATAATGTCCTGCTCTCGGAACTTCAACGGCGAGTTCTTCCTGAATTTTCTGTATGGTCTGCCACCGCCGGTACTCCAAAAATCATCAGGCCAGTCCAAATAATCGAACTCTGCATTCCATACACCGCCAGGTGTTCGTAGAAGTCTGTCCCAATCGCGAAAAACGCGTTTCATGTTGTCCCATTTATTTTTGATCTGCGTTTCTGTGAACTCCAGATTATAACGGTCATTCATTGTTGCCGCGACTGTTGAGTAGAACCCACTGACGTCTGTATCGCGAGCGGCTATAAACTCAACGCAAATATCTATGAAAGCGGACTCCCGGTCGTCCGTCCAGTTCGCAAATGGCTGCGAGGTAGCAGAGGTGGAAGACGAAGCCATCTGCATAACCAAAAAAAAATTCAAAAAAAACATATGTTATAGGAAATTGAAAAATATACACAACCGTATAAAAAATTACCGTTTTTGAAGCTTGAAATTGCTCGAAAAAATTGAAATTCGGAGGTTAGGAGGAGAGGAATCAGATTGAGGTGGGGAGAAAAGGGGGAGGCGGTGCGGTTTTATAGAGCAGGAAAGGATATGTTGGAAAATCAACCGTTGGCGTCCGACGATACCAAATGTGACGGCAAGGAATTTCGCTCGATCCGAATCAGTCGTTAAACCGATTTAGACCGTTCGAAACCCCTGATCGTTTTGAGAACAGGACAAAACAGAACGCAGACGGAAGAACATTTCATTGTATATTGCAACAATTCCATCAGATACAAGAATATACAGAGTATAAATGAATAAATTACATTCGATAAATATCAGAGATTACAATAAATTACATAGCAGCGGAAAATAATACAAAGCACAACTGAAGGTGATATACGGATACAGAGCTTTCCGGATATCATTCCAGCTGTAAACCAGGATCTTGTGAATATAAATCTGCAAAACCAAAACTACTAGCTGTCCGTGTAGAAAATAGGGGCATCCAGAGTTTAGGTTAAAACAATAAACTCCAGGTCAGTCATGTGACTGGTGTGAGAACTAAAACAGTTATTAAAACTTTATTTTTAAAGATAGTAATTCAAGGGACCACGCCGTATAACACGGAACGGGTTTCCTCCCAAGAATACCAGTGCATGGAATAAACAACGCAATGCTTTTTCGAAAAATGAAGCTGTTATAAGACCCAGGTCCCATCACACATTGCAATGCAAGCCGGAGGATAGGGTTTTACCTTATAACAGCCAAACATGCTTGATACGTTTAAAACAAATCATTTGATACTATAATAAGTGTATAGTGTCAAAACAATGTCAATCATAAATATAAATCATAGACGGCATGAGTGCCCCATCCCACTATGTCGCCATACTAGGCTCTACAAATAAAGCCGAAATACACGTATTGGAAATTGGATTTCCGTCATGAGTCGAGGCAAGGGGCAAGCTCATCTCCGCGTTCGAGACACTCTAGCAAATGTCCCAGGGCTACGCACTCTGGGCAACCCCTGGATCTTCAGGGCCGGTCCTCTCTTACGTTTGAGGATTATTTATTCCTGAACACACATTTCCCGGTCCTTACAGACCTAAAATCGAGGCGCCTCATCCAACAACCACAAAGGTGAAAAATATATAAATGTCAGGGCTGGTAAGTCACTGACACCACCAAAGCTAGAAAGAAACGTCGTGCTCTCCCTGCAGTCCGTATCCCGTTTTTAACTCATACCGAGGTGTGAGGCTCACGAATTCACGTTATACACAAAGCTGCCCCGTAGGCCGTGCTTTGATCATCAACCACAAGACTCTGCTTTTCAACAAAAGCCTTGATCATTGCATCTTAGCGTGCCACACAGGCAATTCATGCCATGCGACTGATGTCCATCGATATACAACCTCTGAGCTCGTATGTCTCAGAGAAGGGCGTTAAGCAAAAGAATAAATTCTCCGCCGCCAAACAGATGTATATTTAATAGAAATCAATCAACACAGAATAAAATCCAATGTCAGACACACAATCCATTTACAAGTCCGTTCTGGGTCTGAACGAAACCGGAGGCACTTTCCTCGCATATCCATCCATCTCCAAGTACGTCTGGACGACCACCAACTATTTCCATCCTCTTGGGTGTACTGCCCAATCAGGATCGTCAGTAATTATCCAAACGATGTGAAGACTTCCGGTCTTCAACCACCGTCTTCATCTTCGACATATCGTCGAATCGGTTATTCAGAATGGGTATAAACCCGGCCTTTCCGAACAACCCGCGTATATTTAAAACAAAGGTTACACAAACACAACATACGCCTCATTCCAATGCAGAATATCCTTTTTATTCACGAAATCACATTCTTAGGGAAAGGTTCCCGTTAATTTTATCCAAGATAAATTCTTTAAAATTTATCCTTTAATCTTCCTTTGGATGTCATTTCAAACCAAATTATGGTTTTCTGAACTAGTCGAGATTAGCGAACCACACCGTATTTGATTATTTATTTATTTTGAATATGGACAGTCCAGTATATAAAAGTTTTGCATATACGCGTCATGAACGTATATTCGAAGTTTTAATATATTAGATAGATATAGAATCACACTCTAGTCGCCCAGACCTGATTCTGATGATTGACGCGTCATCATTAGTAATTATTTTCGTGTTTCGAAGGTGTGATATCTATATATTTCCATTAGACTGGTGTGAGAACCAAAACTAATATAGTTAGAACACATTGTTGTGAATTGGCATCAAAGACATGATTTTTTTTTATATATATATCAAAGTTATGAATTTGAAACTCTAATTCACTGATTGGATTGATTTGTGAATGGCGTGGGCCTTCACTAGACCGGGGATAAGGCTAGGCCTCGTCCCGTTTCTAGTATCGTGCCGTTATGCCGCCGAAATTTTCTAAAATAAGTTAGAAAAGTAAGAATAACATTTTATTGAATAAATGAATTGAATAAAAATTCATGTGTTAAAATAAAATATTCATTTACAAACCGGATACGTCCTTCAAATATACATCTGAAACTGACACGACCCGAACTTCCCCGTGGAGGAAAGCACGGATGGTGTTGAGGACAAGACAAAATAGAACGCAGACGGAAGAACATTTCATTGTACATTACAACAATTCCATCAGATACAAGAATATACAGAGTAAAATTGAATAAATTACATTCGATAAATATCAGAGATTACAATAAATTACATAGCAGCGGAAAATAATACAAAGCACAACTGAAGGTGATATACGGATACAGAGCTTTCCGGATATCATTCCAGCTGTAAACCAGGATCCTGTGAATATAAATCTGCAAAACCAAAACTACTAGCTGCCCGTGCTGAAAATAGGGGCACTCAGAGTTTAGGTTAAAACAATAAACTCCAGGTCAGTCATGTGACTGGTGTGAGAACTAAAACAGTTATTTAAAGCTTTACTTTAAAAGAGAGTAATTCAAGGGACCACGCCGTATAACACGGAACGGGTTTCCTCCCAAGAATACCAGTGCATAGAATAAACAACGCAATGCTTTTTTGAAAAATGAAGCTATTATAAGACCCAGGTCCCATCACACAATGCAACGCAAGCCGGAGGATAGGGTTTTCCCTTATAATAGCCAAACATGCTTGGTACGTTTAAAACAAATCATTTGATACTATAATAAGTGTATAGTGTCAAAACAATTTCAATCATAAATATCAATCATAGGCGGCATAGCTACCATCTACTATGTCGCCATACTAGTTCTACAATTAAAACCGCAATACACGTATTGGAAATTGGGTTTCCGTCATGAGTCGAGGCAAGGGGCAAGATCCTCTCCGCGTTCGAGACACTCTACCAAATGTCTCAGGGTTACGCACTCTGGGCAACCCCGGATGCGGCTGGGCCGGTCCTCACTTACGTTAGAGGATTGGCAATTCCTGAACACACGTTTCCCGGTCCTTACAGACCTATAATCGAGGCGCCTCATTCCAACAACCACAAAGGTGAAAAGTATATAAATGTCAGGGCTGGTAAGTCACTGACACCACCATAGCTAGAAAGAAACGTCGTGCTCTCCCAGCGGTCCGTATCCCGTTTTTAACTCATACCGAGGTGTGAGGCTCGCGAATCCACGCTATACACAAAGCTGCCACGTAGGCCGTACTTTGATCATCAACCACAAGACTTTGCTTTTCAACAGAAGCCTTGATCATTGCATCTTAGCGTGCCACACAGGCAATTCATGCCATGCGACTGATGTCCATCGATATACAACCTCTGAGCTCGTACGTCTCAGAGAAGGGCGTTAAGTAAGAGAATAAATTCTCCGCCGCCAAACAGATGTAAATTTAATAGAAATCAATCAACACAGAATAAAATCCAATGTCAGACACACAATCCATTTACAAGTCCGTTCTGGGTCTGAACGAAACCGGAGGCACTTTCCTTGCATATCCATCCATCTCCAAGTACGTCTGGACGACCACCAACTATTTCCATCCTCTTGGGTGTACTGCTTGGGTGTACTGCCCAATCAGGATCGTCAGTAATTATCCAAACGATGTGAAGACTTCCGGTCTTCAACCACCATCTTCATCTTCGACTTATCGTCGAATCGGTTATTCAGAATGGGTATAAACCCGGACTTTCCGAACAACCCGCGTATATTAAAACGAATGTTACACAAACACAACATACGCCTCATTCCAATTCTGAATATTCTGTTATTTAAATATCCACATCTTTTGGGAAAAGTTCCCATTAATTTTATCCAAGATAAATTCTTTAAAATTTATCCTTTAATCTTCCTTTGGATGTCGTTTCAAACCAAATTATGGTTTTCTAAACTAGTCGAGATTAGCGAACCACACCGAAGTAATTATTTATTTTATTTCCACTACACCATAATAGCCATTTGGTAACCTTTTTTTTTTTCAATTGTCAACACTTATTTCTGTTGCCGTGTAATAACCAAAATAAGCGTTGCAATGTTCAAAAAGTGTTGCCAAAAATACATTAATTCAATTTTTTTATTGACAACCCATATAAGTGTTGGCAAGGCTGATTTGTTGGGGTAAAAAAGTAAACTTACATCTTATAGCCCTATTTTCCTTTTGTTTTGATTTGGCCAACGCTTTCTTGGATGTCGGCCGCATATATCACATTCTTCTTTCTCATCGAACTGACCAAAAAAAAAAAAAATCGAATCGAGATCTTTCTCCAATCGAACTAAATGTCCAATCGTATTGAAATCCGCTCTCCAATCGGCTCGGATTGAAATCCGCTCTCCAATCGGATCGAAATCTGCAAATCGAATTCAATTAGGGATCTCGCGATTCAGGTAAAAATTTCGATTTTCTTGTACTTATTAGATGATGTGTGTTGTGCTTTGTTCATGTATTTATTAGATGTTGTGCTCTATTCAGGTAAAAATTTCGATGTTGTGCTCTATTTACGTAATTGAAAACTGTAAAACTAGATCTTGTACATATGGCGTAGGATGATGGGTTGAACAAGTTTTTAGTTTATTTAACACCCTTAGTATGATGCTATCTTATGATTATTGCATCTATCAATCCCTTAAAAGTTCAGGGATGTCTAGTTGTTCCCTTCCATTTAGGAGGTTGGGATACGATGAGGGAACCCTCTATTTTGATTTTTGGGTTAACCTTTTTATTATGTTTGTCCATTTTGGTTGAATTTATCACATTAATTTAATTATTTCTAGATCTTATTATATTACATTGTTGTTTGATAAATTATTTGCAAAATGTAGTTGCTTGTTTGCCAAGGACTACTTATTAATTTCGCGTCATGCTTATTTGAATTATTTCCTTATGTTAGAATTATGATTAACTTGATTGTTTGTTGTCAACTAGCTGATTTGATGTTTACCTATTAATTCATATCCTGGTTGTTGGAATTAGTCCCTTTTAGTTAAATTGGTCGTTGTTAATTGTTTATTCAATATATTTAGCTTGTTTGTTGTTTGTTTGTTTACTACGTTCGTTAATTTTGCTGACTTAGAGTTGGATAAATTGGGGTTTTTTGGTATGTTTAAATTGGTCCCTGCATACGCTTTCCCCTATTTTGAATTAGGCTGGTAACATAATCTTTACTCGGTCTCTACGCATATCTACCTGGTACATTGCTCTTTTTAATGAAAGTTCTATTCTTAGGTTGGTCAACGTGATTATGAAATCTGAAGCATATACATAATAAACCGAACATGTGGTCAACAATTGGCATGCAATACGACTATTAAATGCACTGATTTAATTTTTACAGATTTTAATCCCTGTACCAAAGGAAAATCAAATTAATCAAACATGTGGTTAAAAAAGCTAAGTGGACTTATAGGGCTTTATGTTTATGCTACGTGATTGCATTGCACAAAAATTCCCCATTTGTGGCAATATTTTATATGCATGTATACTTTCTTCGTAACATGTATACATATAAAGTATTAACCTTTTATTGTATGTGTTTTTAAAGAAGCCATTTAGGCTTCCTTCTTCTTTTAGTTATTTATTTAGTCAAAAAATTTACACTTACTTTGTTTTATTAATATTTACATAAAGGTCACCTGAGCTGAGATCTTTTTTACCTTAGATGTGTAAACATTTATTCCTTGCTTGGTTTTAGCTGACTCTTTCGTTTCTAATTGACATAAACTGCTTCCCATCTGATATATATTGATCTGTCTACTACTGAGTTTTATGTAAATTCTACTCATGTGACTACTATCTGTAGAAAATAACCGATTTTAAGATAAACTAAAACAAATTAAGTTTTTTATAAATACGCCACATAATATAACATTGATTCGCAGTTCCCTAATTTTTTTATTTGATTTCCTAATTGATATGCCTTTTGCTTTCGAGTTATGTGATCGTATTGTAGAAAAGTACATATTCATTTTTTCTCTAAATAATTCATTGCTTTGTCGATGAGAAACAAATATATATCACTGTAGTGACTGGAGTGAAATTTTACGTATAGGATTTCAGACAAACAGGATTATACATGATACATAGCATTCTAATGTGTATTTTGATACATTTAAATTGTTCCTCATTTGATCTTAGGTTAACATATTCTTACATCGCAGTAAATCTATGTTGGAACATCCATTATTTTTATATATTTTTTCTGCTGTCTATTTCAAATGTTAAAACGGACAAGTGTCATGATTATTTTGATTTGCGCTTATTATCTCAAAATGGACTGAGAATCTATCTACATGCTTTGCTAAGGTGATTTTAATTGTCAATGTATATACCTCAGTATTGTATAATTATTAATTTGGTTCCATCAAAAAATATTTTCATACTAACATAAGCAATTTTCTGTCAGTAGTTATAGATATTTTTATAGTAATTAAGATGATTTCATAGGCATTAATCGATGGATAAAAATATGTTAATGTCGATCGCGGTGATTACAATTCTTCTAAGGTTGCGCAGTGGTTCCTAGACAAAACCCCGCCATTTTTTTTATTGTCAGCTTTGTTGCGCTTACCGAATCTGATTTTGATAGGGAACCAGACATTTTGTTTATCAATTCAGTGTCTCTTTAGCTTAGTTTGCCCAATTATCCACCCTATTTGAGGTAATAAAAAATCTATTTCTATTGAGGCATCAGTTCTGATGTTATAGCATTATTTTTTAGCTTCATTTGTTTTTATTTCACTCATATAGTAAATATTATAAGTGATTTCCAAGTACAACAGTGTATGTCAGCACAACATAATGATATTGCATCAGTTTAAATATGTGATTTATGTGAAAGCTAAAGATATGTTGTGTCCAAATGCATTAAACAACAGGAAGAAAGATAATAAATGTTTATACTTTGTAATCATAAAAAAAGAAAAAGGAAAAATCACAAATCAACCTTTCGAGGCTATCTTTTGGAGTGGTGTACCTCCAATCTCTATCACTTTCTTGAGAGGTGCTATCATAATATTGCCTACTATAAATTTCCATTATTATTCAGTTATGTTTTTTTTTTCCTGACAGTTAGGCCAAGTAGACAAATTGTTACACTATGCTTAGGTATGTGCATGCTTTTTGCAAGATACAAGCTGAAAGGCGCCTAAAGTTTTTATTGACACAATTTTTGAAAGATAAATAGTGCTATTATTATAAAATATTAATGTTTATAATCTATGAGTTTTCCATTATTCATCCTTCGTAATTTTGTGCATTTGAAAATAAAATAGCATTTCTCATGTTTTTTTACGTTGCATTGTTATGGAGTTGGATATCAAAGGAAGTGGAAGGTTGAAAAATAATAATATATATGAAAAGGTCGTCGTGCAGAACACATTTGAATAGAGTATGCTCAACGTGGGTTTAAGGTAAAGGCACTACAGTTGTAGGAAGAGAAAAAAAACCAATCATATATAGCATATGTTGTTACATAGCAAACGTTTTTGCTAAAACTTCCTGTTATCATGATGAGTAGATGTTAAGATGCATAATAATGAAATTCTTGAGAATTTTTGTGGAAGTCATCTTAAATTGGATATCTCTTACATAATTGATTTGTCAAGTAGAACTGGGTTGACTGAAATTGAATTGAAACAATCAAATCGTTGCAGAAAATCTAAGCGCCCTTTAAAAATGCGAGTCCAATCAAAAAGGAAACTTCCACCAGGAATTTTGAAAAAAATATATTTTAATTATGGATTATTCTATTTTAGGAAACATATTTCTTGATAATTTAATGTCCTTTCGGGTGTCTTCAGTGGTTAATAATTAACAAAAGAAAAATGTTACAGATCCCTGTTTTTTATGTCGTTGTAAGTAAAATAATGTATAAATGATTTTGTAAATTAAGTTCTTATTTTTGAAACCACAGAAAACGCAAGATAAATCACTTTTTTATGACAGAAAACACAAGAGAACTTGCAGTTTATATATTTAAAAAACTCGAAAATGGTCAAAAAAATTTGGTTATCTACTAAAACTGTACTTAAAACAATATTTTGATTTTTTGAAATATTCAATTTAAAAAGCGTAAGTTAGCATACATTTTTAAGCAAAAAACTGCAAGTAGATTTGCGCTTTCTAATTTAGAAAAATAGGGATTTTATTTTCATATTCATTAATACAGAGAGATTTTTCTTATAACATCTTCAACAATAGGGACCTGATGTGCAAAGCCCCAATAATTAAATGACATACCTAAATTACAATGTTACTCATTTTTTAATTATACATTAAGAATGGAATATTACTTGATAAACAAGAATTGAGCCTATAAGTACTCCAAATTTTATTGCAGCTGATGCATTAGTAGCTTGACCAAATCATGTGAAAGAGATAATTATTGATGTGTTGCAATTTACGAATTGTTGAAGTGGCTACTGTCATAGTCAATTTTATTTAACTTATTTTTTTGTTTGATTGCTTTGAATTCAAGTATTTGTATTCCATATAATTTGTATTTAAAGTGGGATGAATTATTCAAATATTTTCTATATAATCATACTATACACATGACTAATTTATTTAAAAGGTCTTTGTTTCAAGTTTAATTCAGTTCCACATGGACATTCAGTGACATTGTGTTGATATTTAAGTTCAAGGACTAACAAGAAAATGATGTTATGGTTTTTCTATAGTTGTTTTTCTTAATAAAGCACTGAATTAGTCTGCAGTTTCGTTTAGCATAGAAATTGAGACAAAAGCGGCATAAATTTTGGGGTCTTGGCCCTATAAAACTATCTCAAATTAGGTGTTGGATGATGTGCATGGCTGAAGTACCCCAAGCGCTAGCTTTTTAATCTTGGGAATCATGACTATATAAAAGAATTTTAATAAAAGATTTCAACGTATAATTCATTTTCATACTAACTCATAGCCACCTAATTTTACTTTTCTGGCTTCATGTCATATAATGTTCTACTTATCATTTTCAAGAAAAATGAATAATAAATGTTATTTTACATCATTCTTTTGAATTGTAATTCAAATGAAGGTTTCTGTGACTTGAAACCCAAAGCAGCTCCCGCTCAACCTTTCTGTAGTTCTTCGACCAAATAAAAAGTACCCTGTAGTTCTTAGGCTATAAATTTGATTATATAGACAATATGCCTGCTAGAAACATTGAAGTAGTAGGTAATATAAATTGTATGACTACTTATACGAGTGTACATGAGTTTAAACATGTGATTATGCATTCATGATGGCTATGCATGTAATGATTGATCAATTAAAAATGTAGTAATCTTAAGAAGCGTTATGCTTGAATGTGAGATGCCTAAATTAATGCGCCCATTAGTCTTCGTTCATTTAAATTTAGTCTTACTTGAGTTAATTTTTAAAATGAATAATAATCCATATAAGTATACAGTCAGTGCATGTAAAAAGATGTATTCTGTTTTTTTTTTAGTTTTGGTTTTTTGACAATTGTTTGTTTGAATGAGCTTAATTGATAAACTTGATGTTGTGTTTTCCTAATTAGTTACCATATTATTCCACTTTTATATGTAGCCTCAATTATCACTCATGTTTGTGTAATACTCAATTTGCAATTAAGTAGATTATGGTTCAGTTAGTATTGTTGACACCATATATATATTTATGACAAGTAGAACATAATTTGGGGCTGAAAATAAATCTGAACGTGAGATACCTACAATAAATTAGGGAAGGAATTACCATGTAGAGCAATGGGTTTTCACGTGCTCTTTTGTTGTTCTATTTAGTTCCGTGCACATTTTTTGCAACTTTGAATCTCATCTCACCAATATGACCAAACTATTCATTTATTTCAGTTTTATTCACACTGTTAACATTTAAGTTCTCTCAGGCTTGCTTATTTTGCTCATCACTGTAGAGTATCGTGAAGTGAGATATATTTTTAGACTTTGCTTTAGCTGTATTGTTTTTTTTCCTTAGAAATTAAATCAACGCAAGGCAACTTTTCCCTTGCTTCAATTTCAATGCCACATGTTATTACCTGGATGATTCCTTTCAATAGCATTAAATTTACTTTGTTTCTTCTTGCTAATGAATTACAGATGATTCCATATGAGTCATGTTTTCACGAAAATTGTAAGATCTTATAAATGGTTCCAAGGTTTGTAAATAAAACTGAAGCATCTTACATGTTGTTCAAATTTATTTGTTGTTTAAGATCTTCATACTGTGAGCATTATTTTTTTCTTCAACCTTTCTACACCACAGAGGCTGCTAAAGAGAAGGTGAATACTGATGAGCAATAGCTGGACAAGGTAGTCGAGTGATGGCAGAAACTCCATTTCGTAAAAAAAAGGCTCAGCGACCAATGTATTAAACATAGCCACAGGCTCAGCGATTCTAAGCCACGGCTCAGCGATTCACAAAACCGAGCCTGTGTTGGAACTTTATTATATTTGACTCACTGCTCATCTACTTATTTCCAATAGCAAAGTAGCATGTGTCTAACTCACTGCTCATCTACTTATTTCCAGTTGGTGGATTTATGTCTAACTCAAGTTCAAGAGAGTGGATTAAAAGTCCCTATAGAAATACTGAAGAATATAAGCAAGGCGTTCGAGACTTCATTAGTTTTGTGAAGAATCACTCATCTCGCGATGTTGAAATTTGCACCTGCCCATGTATTAAGTGCAAGAACTCTAAGAAGCTCTCACTAGAAAGCGTTGAGAAACACTTAATCATTCATGGTATGATTAAAACATATAATAGATGGTTTTTCCATGGAGAGATGAGCAACAATAACACGGGGATGAATCATACAAAAAATATTATTTCAGATCCCCTTATCCAAGATCAAATTCAAACCGACCATTGTGTAGAGGGAGCTCTTAGAAATCTCATAGACGATGCTTTTGGAGTGCATAATATGCCACAAGCTAGCGGCGAAGAGGAAGTTCAACAGACAAATACAGACAATTATCATTCTTACTTTGGAGAGAAGCACAAAAAATACGCAGACAAAGCAAATGAAAAACTTTATTTTTCTTGCGAAGAGGGGATTACAACGTTAGGTGTAATTGTTGAGCTTCAGAACCTTAAAAAAGAATTTAACTGGTCGGGAAATAGTGTGACTGAGTTGTTGAAGCGATTAAAACGTTGGCTTCCAAAAGAAAATAATTTACCTGACAAGTATCCCACGATGAAGAAAATAATAAAGGATTTGGGAATGGAGGTGAAGCATATACATGCTTGTGTCAATGATTGTATATTATTTTGGAAAGAAAATGTTGATGCGAAAGAATGTCCTGTGTGCCATAAAACATGGTACAAAACTAAAAAAACAGTGTTAGGGGAGGTCAAGTTAACGAAAGAACCAAGAAAAGTTTTAAGATACTTTCCTATAAGTCCAAGATTAAGTAGATTGTACACTATACCATGGATAGCTCGTAAAATGCAATGGCACAAGAAAGCTACACCATCTTGGAATTCCATGCGACATCCTATAGATTCAGCTGAATGGAGATCAGTTAAAAGTCGGTGGCCAGAATTTGCTATTGAAGGACGCAATGTTTGGCTTGGTATTTCTACGGATGGGTTTAATCCAAATGGCGTTCTCTCCAATAGTTATAGTTTTTGTCCTGTTTATATGATACCTTATAACCTACCCCCTTCGTTGTGTATGAAATCACAATTTCAAATGTTGAGTATTTTAATTCCCGGACCAAAAGCACCAAGTCAGGACATTGATGTATACTTGGAACCTTTTGTCGATGAATTAAAACATCTTTGGGACGAAGGAGCGTCTGTTTTTGACACAGACAAGCAAGAATTTTTCAATATGAAAGCAATATTACTATGGGGAATTCATGATTTACCAGCTTTGGGTAACTTATCAGGTTGTGTGACTCATGGTTATAAAGCGTGTCCTGTCTGTGCTACCGAGACAGAATCAGAGTACATCGGCAACAAGACCATCTATTCAAAATATAGATGGTTTTTGAAGAATGATCATCCATATAGAGCATTAAAACACGGATGGTATAGGGATGTTGAATATAAAGAGCCTCCAACTCGGCTAAGAGGCTCGCCTCTTTTAGAAAAGCTTGAGCATGTCAAATATATTCATGGCAAGATACCACCAAGCAAAAAGAGATTGATTTCTGAAGCTTATGGTAATGTAGATTGTCTTGTCGATGAGGAAGGAAGGCCGGCGTGGTATAAGAAGTCAATTTTGTTTGACTTGGATTATTGGAGCAATCATAAAGTTCGTCATACTATTGATGTGATGCATACTGAAAAAAATGTTGTTGAACATCTCATCAACTTTATGTTTAACAAAGGAAAGCAATCTTCTAAACTTGCTTTTGATAAGGATCACAAGTTGCAATGTTGTCAAGTTCTTAAAGATGCAAAACTTCCATCATGTCTTGCAACTAAGTTACACGGTCTTATTTGTCTTCAACCACCCGGTTTGCAAATTAAAAAGACATATGATTATCATATTCTCATCCAATATTTGCTTCCTATCATGGTTCAACATGCATATCCAAAGTGTCGTGATTTAAGACGAGCGCTTTTACAAGTAAGCTTGTACTTCAACATAATATGTTCAAAAGTTCTTGTTCGAGAACATGTGCAAGCGGCTAAAGATATAATTGCTGAAGCATTATGCGTGTTGGCACACTATGTTTCAACGGATTTTTTTGATATAAGCATCCATTTGATGGTACATTTAGCAGATCAAGCTCTTCTTTGTGGACCATCGAATTATATATGGATGTATCCATTTGAAAGGTAAATATTGTTTTTGCATTCAAATTATTTTACCTAAGGGTTATGAAGTAACTAACTGTGGGAAGGGCTTTTGGTATTTTCACTCATATCAATTTCACTATCAAGTTTAAATTATGATATATTTGATTGGTTCATGATTTTTTTCCTCGTGATAGGAAGAATTTGACATGGATGTAGATCCTACCATAGCTCGACCGTTATTAGAGAAACATTTCCCACCTTACTATAGATCAATGAAGTCAACATTAAGAAAAAGTCTTCTTAAAGTTGATAACACTATGATTCCTAAACGTCTTGCCATTGATAGATGTCCAAATGATATAGATAGAGTATGGTGGGAAAGTTCCTTGATATTGAGTATACGAATGAAAAGATGGAGCAATGTAAAAAAAATGCAAACAACAAAGCGAAAAACAAAATCACTCATACTCTAGGAAGGAAACCTTACCATAGAGTGCACCATGAAATGGTAATAAAATTATCTTTCGTAAATGTTGTTTGTAGAATGTTATATTAACTATGTGTTGTCAACTTTGATATTTCTTGTAGGTCGTAGCCAATCCAGAAGCAAATATTTCACGAACGACGATTTGGAAGGCTGGACATAAAAGAAAATCGGGAGAAGTACTACCATGTGCTGCGGAAACATATGTAGGTTTGCATATATATTATTTTTTCACAAGCACTATTTTTTCCAGTGTTACACTACTTCATAGTTAAGTTAGTACATCAGTTTGAGCATATATCCCATTTTATTCATATTTATATGCCATTCAGCTTTTAAATTACTACCATGTGTTGTCAACTGTAATTCATAGTTAAACGTATGTGCTTTTGGTACGTGCTTTCAGCAAAACTGAGCTGAGCCAAACTGAGCCACGGCTCAGCGAAAACCGAGCCTGTGGCTCAGCAAATCTGAGCCACGGCTCAGCGAAAACTGAGCCTGTGGCTCAGTTTTTCTGAGCCATTAGGCTCAGTTTTGCTGAGCCTATGGCTCTGTTTTTTCTGAGCCATTAGGCTCAGTTTTGCTGAGCCTGTGGCTCAGCGAAAACCGAGCCTGTGTGGCTCAGTTTTGCTGAGCCACAGGCTCAGCGATTCTGAGCCATTAGGCTCAGTTTTGCTGAGCCACAAGGCTCAGTTTTGCTGAGCCACAAGGCTCAGTTTTGCTGAGCCTGCGGCTCAGCAAATCTGAGCCATTAGGCTCAGTTTTGCTGAGCCTGTGGCTCAGCAAAACTGGGCCAAGGCTCAGCGAAAACCGAGCCTGTGTGGCTCAGTTTTGCTGAGCCACGGCTCAGCGAAAACTGAGCCTGTGGCTCAGCTTTTTCTGAGCCATTAGGCTCTGTTTTGCTGAACCTTGTGGCTCAGCAAAACTGAGCCTTACGACTCAGTTTTTCTGAGCCCGTGGCTCAACAAAAACTGAGCCTATGGCTCAGTTTTTCTGAGCCGTATTATTGATCACTCCATGCCTGCAAGTTTATATTATTTTGTGCGAGATGTAAACTCATGTTTTTCTGTTTTTTAACAAGAAACTGAAATTTTCAATTTAATGTGATATTCAATTAATGCAGGCACTTCTAGAGGCAGCGGAAGAAAAGAGAATATTGGATGGTAGTTCTAGTGGCGCAGTAGATGATCTTGATAATGATCCAATTGCGAAAGATTTTGGTTCCGACATGAAGAAAAATTATTGTCGAGCAATTAGTTCTACTTCTTCTTTAAAACAAGTAAAGGTGGCTCGAGCTGTAAAAGCTGTAGCTGATAAAAAACAAGCCGTGGATTTGTCCGTTTGGAAATTGGAGATAGAAAGGCATGTAGCTACTCAAGTTGATAAGGCCATCAATTCAATTACTTCAACTTTTATGAAATTTATACCTAATTTGCAAGAAAAAATTATTGCAAGTCCTTCAAGTACTACTCCTCATACAGAAGGTGCTTCTAATTTAAGGGATCCTCATATAATCAATAATGTAACCGTTACTCCAAATGTGTCACTTAATGATCTTCATTCTTCTACAATGGAAAAGAAATACGTAATGCTATTGTCCAATGATCTAGAGAAGGAGGTAGCAAGAGGTTATCTTGGAACACAAACAATTTGTCATTTTAGGAAAGTGGTACCGAATATAGAGAAAGTAATTTGGGTTGTTGAAGTTCTTGAACCGGATGCACCAATTTATGATGGTCCTCAAAATGGAATGTACAAGTTATGCGAATTTTCAGACGGAGGCTTCGTTATATGGCCAGAGTTTCGTATTCGGTATTTGTAGGATCTAATTTATGTATTGAATTTAGCAAACTAATTATGTATTGAGTTTGACATCTTAATTATGTATTGTGCTTGTTTATTGTTAACTGATATTCTATATCGCTATGTGATTATGAATGTTATCCATTAGTATGCATTGAGTTTAATATTAGTTTTTGGTTCATATTAAATATCGTCTATATTATTGTTATGTTGGTTATTAATTGACTATTAATGTTAGAATATGCAAGTTGTTAATACATATTTCTGTTTTTATTGAAATTTATATTTGTTGTGAATTACAATTTTGTAACATGTATAGGCGTTGCGAACAAATATATTGCAACATGTATAAGCATCGCAAATATAAATCTACCAACGCTAATAAGCGTTGGTAGAGAAAATCTACCAACGCTTATAAGCGTTGCGACTTAAAATATACCAACGCTTATAAGCGTTGGGACAGAAAATATACCAACGCTTATAAGCGTTGGCACAGAAAATCTACCAACGCTTATAAGCGTTGCTACTACATTGCCACGCCCCCGTAGCAACGCTAATAAGTGTTGCGGAAATTGTTTGCGATGGTTATACTCGTTGGCAATCGCCTGTTTTGGTGTAGTGTTCCCAATCCCAACCTATTCATCCCATGAAGCAAAACTAGTAATACCCCATATCTAATACTATGGTGTTATCGGTAAAATTAATTACCATCTCACGTTCAAATCTAATTAAAGATTTAACTATCGCTTTGGAGCAAAACTGGCGATACTCCATTCTCGCTCATTTCTAAATTTGATAATTTAGATTATAGATTTACATTTCAACCTAATTGCAGATTCGTTAAAACTCCTTTTACTGGGTTAAAGAACTAGTGTTATTTAAAACACAGTTCACGACAAACCCAAATCACATTCTATTTATTATCGGGTTAAAGAACTAGTGTTACTTAAAACACAGTTCACGATTAACCCATGAATCAATTCTATTTAAAACCCATTTCAAATCCAATATATTTATTTGAAAATAAACGGTTTTAAATTTTAGTTCAAAACTAGTTCATTTCGATAAAAACTATTTTTACCTTTTCAAATATGGAATTTTTCATCCCAATTTCTCCCAAATCATTTCTTACGATTTTACACAAATTATTATTATTTTTAATAATTTTATCAAGGCCCGTACAGTCGATTTCCATCAACGGCCATCGAACTGCACTTACAGCGACCTTTTTCGAATTTGATTTGGACGTATCTCCAAATCAAACCGTTAGATTTTGAATTTCAAATATTCGTTAGAAAGCCCTTTTCGATACGAACCCAACGGTTCCGGTTTGTTTATATAGTTAAAAATATTCTATCGTTAAAAATATAATTTTTAACATGAATGTGAATAAATAAATATTCATTTACAAACCGGACGGTTTGTTTATGTACACCTATTTGAAGGACGTATCCTGTGAATACGGATTCGGACGCCAACGGTTGATTTTCCAACGTCCAAGAGTCGCGCTATCTGGAAGGGGGAAAAGGTACTTGCGTCCGACGCGTCGGACGCGAAATAAAAAATGAGTGTGCCTAAATTTGACTGCGAACACACTCTTAATCTGCACTGAATTTGGCCCGTTCTAATATAGAATGTTTACTGAGAAAAGGAAAGTTTAAGCAGAAAGTAGGCATTATAGAAATATTGCAGAATCTTGCGTTTGTTTGCCAGTATGGGGGAGTCACTTATTGTCACAATTATACTCGAATGTGGGAGGAGTGATCAAGTATTATAGAGGATAATTTATGTTAGGTTTCTGGTTTACTGTGCACCAGATGTTCCGCTATAACTCTGCCGTATCCCATAATAGATTACCACCGCTGCGTTTTTTCCAAATAGCCTCTGATATGGTTTTTTTTCTTTAATCCTCGCTGTATTCCGCTGTTCACGATATATTCAGATATCTCCGCTATATTATTGTTGTTTCCGCTATATCTTTTATGAAAGAAACGAATTGAAAAATGATATATATGCACTACAAAAATTATGAAGTCAGTTTTTTTTTTAATTGAACTTTTTAATATATATTTTTAGAAACAAAAAAAAAAACTTTAGATTGTATAAATTTAATTATTGAATAGCAATTTATGTTTATTTACGGATATTTGCACATGTTTTTGTTTAAAATTCAGAATGTACTTATTACACTTAAATTGAGTGCTAGTTTTGCATTTAATTATCGTTTTGAAATTCGTACAAACATTACGAACAAGTTACATATGTTTGTTTTAGAGTCATCCACTATATCCTGTTATTTCCTTGTTTTATTTCAGTTACGACTTTTTGAACCTTCGCCGTATTGGATTCGCTAAGCGCTTTAATTGCATAGTTGATGATCGTCTTAGTTCCGTTGTGATGGGTAATAATAGTTAGACTGATGTAAGTTTGAGACCATGTTGAAGGACTATTTATTATCTCAAAACCTAGTCTCGGGTTGTGAAATGATTGCGGCTAGCGCTCTAGAGATGCTAAGAGCACATCATCTAATTATTTTGGGTTAACAAGTGGTTCTCTTGTGTAAAACTAGAACAAGTACACCTCTGTGTCATTTTAAACATCACCTGATGATGCTCAAAATATGTACACGAGAGATAATATTAGGATTGCTTCCCACCAGGAAATCATTTTAATGAATTATGCGTAAATACTAAAAGATTTCACAATATCGATTTGTAGTATAACGATTAAGTGGTTCTTTGTAATAAAGCGTTTTAAGGTTATATCTACAGGTGAGTGCCCTTTCATTATACAAATTATTGGTAGTTTTAAAATTAGGTTTGCTTTGGATTCACTGCGAGGCGTATGTCACTCCCTAATTAATAAGAGCACCACAGTCGATGATGAAACACCGAACAATGTAAAAAAATCTCAAGTTATGAATATTTTTGAATAAATAATAATTCATTATCAGTCTAACGTTCTCACATTATCAGTATAATAATTTTTGGTATATTAAATCATTTGGTAACGATATCTGTAAGCAATTAATAATAATAATGGCATGGTAACAACAACCAATATCATAATAGCTTATAAATGAATATCTTAAAATCTTTTCCATTAAGTATATGTATGCTACTTGTACATAACAACTGTGATACATTTTATAATATTAACTTCAAATATGGAATTAACTTTAAGATGACTCTGAAAGCACCAGCCTTAAAGACGATCTATCAGACATGGATCCGAAGACATAGCAAGTAAAAAGTATAAAACAAACAGAGAAGCATGATTTATTCTAGGGGCATACGTTTGATTCTTTAGCCCAAATCAATTATTTGTTGTGGACCTATTTTAGAGTAGAAAGTTTCTGTCTACGTATTCTTTCCTTAGGTTTGGTTTAAGATAGTGTTTTCACTTGGATTTGAGAATCAGTCCCAAGATATTATAATTTGAATGATATATTATATACTACTAGATTTGTAATTTGGATGGTAGGATGTTAACCTGTTCAAGTTTATTTCCCTAATTGGTTTAGATCTAATTGTGAGAAGAACATCCGTTGACTTTTATAAATATGTTTGTACTGTTGGTTTCCATAGAAAGAGATGATGTGTGATTTAATAAGGGAAGCAGGCAAATAAAATGGAAGAGATTTGCAAAATATGTATTATTCTGCGTAGTTTGCATTATCTATTTAATATTTAAAAAATAGTCAAATGGAGTCAATCCCTCGTTTTAATATCATTTGTTCTGAACTAATTTTATGGACATTATGTAAAAAGAAGTATAATATCAGCATATTAAATATGAAAAATATACTTTGATAGTTAGTTGTAACTAGAATATGTGCTTTTGGTACGATTTCGGTAGGATTTGGTTATATGTTATTATTGCGCTAGTAAATAAGAATCAAACCAAGAAATCGTTTGGAGAAGTAGCAGAGGTATTAGCTTGTATTAATGGGCAATGAATTAGAATTGTCAAATAATCAGTTGGAAGTGATTGTAGCCGTTATTTACGGACAATAAACATGATTTGGAGTAAGGGTTGCGATTAGTTAATTTGGTATAAAAGGTAGTAATTTTGATTAAAAGGTGATAAGTAAGGAATGGATTTGGGAGTTACAATTAACAATACAAATAGTGATGGAATGGTTATAAAATGTTATTGATTAGAAATCGGTAATTATACATATATGTCTTTGGAGATATTCGGTAGTTACAGGCTGATCATTTAGTATGAAGGGAGTTTGTAAGAGAAGTCCAATATTAGATATTGGAAAAAATAATTAAACATAGGATAGTATGGCTTAATATTTATATTGGCTTAGGATGGTTAACTTGACTTAGTAGATTAGTGATGTGAGGTCTATAGAGTTACCCGATGGAGGGGTCTGGCCTTGACATTACCAGCAGTCGATGGACTTACTATTGATGTGAGATATTATTAATCAAGGAAACCAATAACTACATGAGAGAGAGAGAGAGGACCTGCTTTGGGCTGCCTCTTTCCTAAGTAAAAGGTATTAAATGAACCAAAACGACAATAATAAGCAGTGAGAAATATCTCCAAAAATTCACTGATGTATTAAGTGACCGTTGTAAGGTTTTCCACTCTACCAAAAGAATCAATTGAATGAGATTTCAACATTGTTTTTTAAGAGTGAAAATAAAACGGGGTTCCTGTATAGTCCACTTTGGTGTAAGGTATTAAGTGGTTGGTTGGATGTCCCTCCCTAAGAACAAATATTATGTGATGGAAGAATTTCCATGCAATGTCGTCATTTGGTGGGGTTCGCCTGGAAATAAGAATCGAACGCCTGCTTTTATTAAGGTACTACATGGTTAAAGTCTTCCTAGTTTTTCTTATGATGATATTAAATGACTCTCGCATCGCTACGGTTTTTAGTGGTGATAATCATAGTAGCATTTTGGCTATTAAGTAGTTGTATGTGAAGCCTTAATGAATGATCAAAGGTCTGTATAGCTAGGACCAAAAGATTATTAATGATGATTTTAGTAGCCTGTCTTATGGTTAGTATCAAATGATAGGAGGTTTACGTTAACTGAGGTCTTAATTGGTTATGCCTATTTTCTTTTAGAAATATTATGCTATAAATCTTACGTGATGGGGTTCTACTGGATTGGGGCCTTTAGTAAACCTAAGTCTTTATAGTTTTCTTTTGGTAAGGCTTTATAGAGGTTGTAACGACCCACTATTTCGAACCATTCAAATCGACAATCAACCCCAAATGTCAGATTTGAATCGTCCAAAACAATGAATTGTTACTTTAATTTGAGGTAAATACAAATCAGAACACAGAATAAGAGACACAAAAACAAAGCAATTCGTACTGGAAATTAAACCAAGTCATAACAATACAAAAGTCACCACCCAAAATACGTAATATACATATATACAATCTAATATTCTCATTTAAGTAAATTAACTTACGTGAAACCTTCACAGAAATATCCAATAACTTAAAGGACGTTTGAGATTTCATCACTTAAGGATCTGTGAAGCGAGTACATATAGCATAATACGCTATTATAATAGTGTCTATTCAGTAAAATATAATACTTTAAAAATAGCGTAAGCTTGATTACATTTTTTTATCCTTACACCATTTATAAGTATTGCAATTTATACAACACGGTAAATTCACCTTACTGGTATTATCAGAGGGCATTCCATAAAAAGCAACACCAGGTCAAAACCGTAGGGGATCAATCATGATAATATGACAAGGAATCGAGACTATACCTAACGGTAGATTTCTACCAGACTGCGGACCCGAGCCGCAGGTAACGCATAACAGCAATTAGTGCCCGCATCAAACAACACTCCCCTATTCAAAGGGGATCCAAATCAATTACATTGGAAGAGATAAGGTATCGAAGAAGTGAATTCGATTGAAGGTGCGATCTTACTTATAAACCCGGGTATGACTCCTGTTTTAGTCATTTTAATTATGATTCAAAGGTCAAGGCTATTCGATCATCGTTCTCTTACTTCATTCTAATATCATTAGACATTCACCGTACTTCGTTCTGGATTTTCCGCCACGTACATAGTTGTTAAAGTGGTACTGGTATTAGCAGAAAGTATGACAATACCGACTCTGGTCTCTTTAATAATAAAATTTTACGGTGAATTTACGTTACATGTTTATATGGTTATAAAGTAAGTTTATAGTAAAATTTTGGAAAAAATATATAAAGTTATAAAATAGGTTTAAAAATAATATTTAGAGTAATTGTATTCATATTGTTAAAACCTTTTCCACATAAATCTTAAATCTTATTTGGTAAGTATCTTTTTTTAATAAAATCTATGATTATATATTTAAAGAACAAAATTTTATTTTATCTTTGAATAAACTTATTAAGTTTGATTAAATTAAATCAAGTTAATAACATATTTAGAAATCCCCATTCATACCTTAAAATTTAAATTGAACTACATTCAAACTAAAAACCAAACCATGATTGAACTAGGTCAATACTTAGGTTTGAAAAACCTTGCTTTAAAAATTATAAATAAATTTTGATTTAACAGAATATATTTAATACTTGATAATCGACCAACGATGTCCGTATATAGTTTTCTACCTAGGTCAAGTAACATAAATATTTAGCATTTTAATCCGTTTATTTAATATTTCAGGTATTTATCATTACAACCCGAATCCTAAAATTTTGATTTTTCAAAATCTATACCATTGTTTTTGGGTATGTATCGTATCAACCCACGGTGATTTCCTAAATCTAAGGGAACTTGTAGTGTGAGCATATACATACACACACACACACACACACACATATATATATATATATAAATATAAATATAAACATATATATATATATATATATATATATATATGCGCGCTCGTTAATGGCAATAGGTGAGATCTTCACCTGATTTCGTCATGCATGAGTGTCCTTCAACGAATTATTTCTCTTTTACAATTGATTTCTTATAATCATTTTTCTTCAGCAACCTTCAACGAATTATTTTCGTTGATAAGACATTTTTTTCTTCATTCTAATTCCACAACCAGAATCAGACCTGACTTCTTCTTCAATAAACGCGTAGCCAAATTCAGACCTTCTGCCCTATACCTTAGATCTATGTATCACCGAGTTTTAAATTCCAAAATTTACAGATCTAACACGGCTATTTGGAATCAGTAGATCAAGCCACTGGGGGAGCTAGGATATGGCATCGCCGACGTAATTGTTGAATCACTGCATGCTCCTCATAACCGATCTGTCTGGTTTTCAACATTTTCGTGTTTTTGGTAGGTTTGCGGTTCTGATATTTTTAGAATGATTGTGTATGAATTGGGGTTTCTCTGATTGAATCGATCAATTGGGTTCAGATGATTATGGTTTGTAGTTTAACTGTTGAAGATAGTGTTATTATGCATTGGAAGGAGGTGGAACTTATGGGTTTGATAATACTCCACTACAGCTTTTTCTTGAGATATATAATGGTACTGTGAAGTAGCTTGCCTCTTAGGGCAACTCCAGTGGTTGCTATTACGGGTTGAAAATTAAGGGAATTGCCCCCAGTCGTGCAATTCAGTCGTAATATTAAGGGTAATATTAACGATCCAATTCAGGATCCTGAATATTACGGGGTGTGTTCTAACGCCCATAAAATGGGCGTCAGAACACACTATTCTTTCGGTTTTCCTTTCTTTTCTGGTCAGTTATTCTTTTTTTTTTCCAGTCATTTTTTTTCTTTTTGGTGAAAATATTCATACGTCTATTTAATAGGCGCCAGAATTCTGGCGCCTATTAAATAGGCGCCAGAACCACTAAAGAAAACCCAGCACTTAAGGGCGTAATATTCAGAACACTAAATATAACATCCTTAAGCCATTGGAGATGCTCTTAGTATGTATTTTCCTGAAAATGTTTTGTCTTTAACTCTGTTAGATTCAGTTTCACCTCAATATTATTAAAGGTACCCACACTGTATCTACAGAGTACTGTTTATATGTGTATTGGGGATATGCAATCTTAGATGTTAATTCTGCACCCAAATGATCCAAGTATGTAGTGTTGGTTTTTGATGAAAAATCAATTCATCGTACAAACATTATAGTTGAACTACGAATGGAGTGTCATTTTGTGGGAAGCAGTCGAGTATTCTGTCAGGGGCGGACCGACATTCACGTGAGCTAGGGCAGAGGCCATAGCTGGAATTTTGTATTTTGGTAAGAATGGCTGAAAAAATTGAAGGTATAACATGTTGCCCTACCTAAAACTCAGGTTCTGCCCCACTTGAAGCATACAAACAGCCTTCATTTTGCCAGCAGCTCCAATATATACACTGACTTCAAATGCTTAAACATTGTTTTATATATATGAAGCATGCTCGTTAACTTTTGTGATGTGGGACTGAATTTTTTCTTTTCTTTTGGCCATACCTCACTTTGGAGGCTGGGTCCGCCACTGTATTCTGTATGTAGGAGTGCTAGTTTTCAAGAGCATCTTGAATTTTAGGTTAGTTGAACGGTGAAGATGGTATCAGATCTATTTTTGCATTTATGTGTTTAGTATGCAGATCCAAATGGTTGGGGATGATTCACGTGATAAGTATTGGATTTGTTTTACAGAAAGAGTTGAAGCAAACTTGATCATTTTGGACCCGTTTAATGATCTGGTGCTCAGTTTTTTGTTTTGTTTTGGTGTTCATTCAGACTCTCCGACCAGTTCCAGCTCTTAAATTCTAGAAATCTGCACTTGGATTCATTTTGTTGATTCTTGGCCTAAGATTGATTCACAAAGTTGTGAATCATCAACCAAATTTAGCGCTTAGAGTTGAATTATTTTTGGGAGTTAGGTGCGGTTACATATGTGTAAGGACTGTCCTGTTTATGGTTTTCACAAGAAGTCTGAAGTTGATCAGCTATAGATGACTCTTGGCCGTTGAGTATGATTGTATGAATGAAACGGGGCGAATTGCTGAAAGATTTGTTATGTATTTGAAGAGGTGCTTCTGCTTATTATACCGAAGTAAAATGCTATATTGTGATGTATTTTTTTGGGATATGATTGGTTAATGAGCGAAGTGCAGAGCGTTGCATGTCAGAGGGATGGTGGCCGCCGATATTTGTTAGTTTAGGCTTATATTTACTTGTATTTTCATGTTTTCTTTTTGCTTTTGTTTATGTAATGGTTAGTATGCTAACTTTCCTCTTGTATGTTTTTTTAGCATTAATAAAATGAACTAATGTGTATATATATATATATATATATATATATATATATATATAATAGAAATTCCATAAAACATCACATGTCAAAGCAACAATTTTGTCTCATAAACGTCATGGTGTGTGTCACATGTGCACCACTTCATAGCAATTTAATTAACACATGTCTAAAACAATTCTAATATATCGTATGGCATTTCAAGTTCGTTAATTTTACTTAAACGATAAACTAGTCGTGGGTGAGTCAATACTCACCTTTCGCGCACGAAAACTGAATGTAAAACGCGACGACACGATTGATGCTAATGATAACGAATCGAAGGGATCAACTACCTAAAATAATTTAAATGGAATGGTTTTACTACACAATGATTTTTCTCAAAATAAAGTGCAAAGGTGATTCTGTTAAAAATTTGCAAAATCTATGTCACTATAGAGACTTGGGAATAGTAACCTCTTAATTCTTAAACTAATCACATACTACCCAACTACACAGTTTTTGTTATTGCAATCAATAAAACATGCTCCCTCCAATTCATATTATATGATGTTTTGTGAAGCTTTTTGCTAGTCCATAATAAATTGTACCTATTTTATTGACTTACTATGAAGTGCTTTTATTGGCTCATATGGGTAGGTGGCTCCTTAAGAAACCCCAACAATCACTTTTTTGTACTTGAAAATAAATAAACTTAACTTTGCATGAAAAAAAGAATTCAACCCACCAAAAAGAAGCATTTGAATTTTTTCTTAATTTCCGTGTAAATCTCTAAAACGACTTATATTATGAACCGGAGTATGTATTTAATTCAAGGACAGGTGTACAAAAAGGATGAACCTTAAATGACTGTTTCATGGAACAAATACACGATACAGAAACTACTATGAAATTATGCATGTATCAGTAAACAAAGGACGCATACAATTCTTCCTTTTTTTTATTTCTTTTCCATGCTGCAAAGTGCCAAGCACCAAAATAACAAACCAAAGCTATCCTAGTATGCACAGTCAAGTGAATCTAGCAACAAGTTTAACATGTATCTATGTAATTTTTTTTTCTTGCTTTCCTTTGCATGTTGTTGTTGATCAAACCAAACATAAATATTTAACACTAGGCCTAAACGCATGCACATGTTGTTGAAGCTTAAAATTTTTTTTTTTTTTTTTTTTTTTAGATGACCTACGCATGCAGGTTGTTTTTATCTTTTTTTTTTCTTATATAAACAATGGACCTGGGCAACAAGAAGGAAGAGCAAACTCACATAACAAGAAGGAATAGCTAGCTTACCTGTTGCCGTGCTTGTAACGACCTGCATTCTACGCATCATAGGATCGTAGAATATTTATTTCTTTCACATACGAAGTCGTATGGTCATGTAACTTTGGGGGACGACTATTGGGGTCATTTCCCATGTTCATGATTTTTCCCGATTTTTAAATGACCATTTTACCCCTAGTTATCACTGTTTTGGCCATAACTTTTGACTGGAAAGGAATTTTGACCTGAAACCACTTCCATTGGCTCCGGATGATGGTTTCTCTTTCCGTAGAGTGGTCACATTAGCCAAACGGACTCACCGTTTGGGAGATATGGCTGAAACAAGTTTCAGATGGTGAAAAACAGCTTAATTGGGCTTAAACGGGTGATTAGCAGCTAGGCCCAAGGGGAATTTCAGGTTTAGGGGTATATAGGTGCTGATTAGGGTTAGAAAACATTTCTTTAGACATTTTCCAGCCGCCACTTTCATTTCCCTTAACCTAGCCATGGCCTCCACTCTCTAAATCTCTCTAAAACACCCAAAAATCACTATCTAATTGAAGATTAGGCTTAGCAAACATCAAATCAAGGAGTATTAGCACGAGAATCGAGGTAGAGCTGCTGTGTAAGATTGGGAACAGCGCCAAATCAAAGAATATTTCAGTTTTGGGGTTTTAGTTGTGGCCAAGGTGAGTGATAGCATCGTTTTGACACTAATTACAGTTAATTAAGGGTAATTAGTGAAGATTAGCGAATTTATACACTAATAAATTCTGGAAAAATGTTTAGAAATTCTTAAATAATATTTCATGCCTCTGTTATAAAATTTAGACGATTTGGTTAAGTTTTACTAAGTATGTACTTAAACATGATTAAGAGGGACTATGGGAAAATATGAAGTTTTAGTCACTTTTGATCCCTTTTGATTCATTTGAATTGTTGTTTGTTGTTTGTGGTTGCTATTACATGTTGCTATGACTCTATGGTATGTTTTATGATTGATTAGAATAGTTAAATTGGTCGAAAACGTCGTCGAATGGCGTAGAAAGCTCGCTGGAAAGTTGCAGAAATGTGCAGGTCCCGAACCGGTTCGGATCGGAGCAGGGGTCGGATCGGACTAGTGAACTGACCAAGGGAATCCGAACTGGATTGGGACTTGTCACTGGAAGAGGTTTGGCAGAAAGGAAGGCCATTGCTTAGAGTTGGAGTTGGGCAGAAGATCGGATCGGAGCAATAGAGCAGATCGGATCGGAGAAAGGGAACAGGACGGATCGGAGCAGGCAAACAAGTCAAACAGAAAGAATCGGATCGGATGAACTACCTCTGAACCGAACTCAAGCAGAGACACCCGAACCGAACCGATATCTGAAGGGGGAGAATCACTGAACCGACCCGACCCGGAGGAGGACACCGACCCGACTCGAAGTGGAGTATCTGACCCGAACCGAATGAAAGGATGACTATTAAACCGAACCGTGTTATACGTATATATCCGAACCGAACCGAATTCAGGACCACTTCTATGCGACGACTCTTTTGAAGACCAACTCCAACTCGATCAAAACCCGAGATGCAAAGGAAGTCCAAATGAGAAGCTAGAGCTCAAGATTTAGATGGGAATCAACGAGTTCGCTTCATGGTTGGGCTTTGCTGCGGGACGCGTGCCAAGGAGTTATCGATGTCTATAGCTTTGAACCACTATGGTAGGAGGTACGAAGACGGATTCAGGGCCATTATGGCATCGGTAGAACCAAGGGCTACAACCAATGAAGTGGGTCATTGAAATGTTTGGTCATGACTCCATATGTTTAGCTTGGTCATAGCAGGGTTTCTACAAGTCGGGATTCGTCGTTACCTCAGTTTGTCTAGTGTTCCAAAGTGGTAGATATCGTATGCTTTACGCACTGAGTGAGAGATGTGAGGATGGTTGCTATGGTTGATTTGTTTGCTATCATTATGACATGCACACCCCACCCCCGTATCCTTACACCCTTTATTATGGCACCTTGGAGTATTGTACGATATGTGGTACTAACTCTTTGGTTGCAGGTCCAGGTTCAGGTATGGTTTAGTATACCTGTTATTGTTCTGTTTAGATGCTTATCGCTCATACCAGGCTTTATGTCTGACCCAGAGTTTTATGTCTCCTCTTATTACTTTGGGTGCTCACACGAGCAGACTAGAGACAGGTTAGCTGGTGATGCACGGGTAGATGATCCGGAGACGAGCAGGAGGCTTCCACGTAATATATATATATATATATATAGTATTCTCCCTGTGTTGTTGAAGATCACTGCTTGGGCATTGGTGGTGCATCTTCTACTTTAGTTTTCTTTTGATTAGAGACAGTAAATTTGGAAAGTTGTAATAAGCTGTATTTGGATTTCCGCTGCTCTGATGTTGAAATTGATTATTAGTTATCAGCTTATGCACTGTCTCGCCTGTTTTATGTCAAGTATGTTATTATTATATTTTTATCCCATGCGCTGTGAGACATTCTACAGGTTCCTTGATTAGTTCATTCTCTTCCTTCCTTTCTTTGGCGACCGTCCTGTGCTAGTCGGGCACGTGTACAGCGTACTTTCGGAGGAAATGCAGGCTGGTGCGGGGCAGGCCGTCACAGTGCTAGACGTTCTGGTGACTGTGCTGATGGTGCTCCAGCTGTATCCTGGTGTTGCTGCTCCTTGCTTCACCTATTTTTTATAAAAGGAGCCCGCACATGCAAGAGAAAAAAGAGAGGAAGGGAACTAGGCTGGTTGGAATAGCTAGGTTAGGGTAGTGCAGCGTGTGTGTCGGTAGCCGGAGCAGCTGGCTGTGGTGGGAGGGCTGCTGCGTTTTTTTATTTATAAGAAAGTGTTTTGGTTTGACAAGGGAGGAGGAGAGGGGATGGTGTTCACCCTGGGAAGAAGATGTTAGGATTTCAAACAATTATGAAACCCACATGTCACCCAACATTGATTTAATTGAGAACAAAACAGATAAATAGATTAGCGGAAGCGTATCTGAATCCGTAGTTAATCGTTGCAGTACCTGAATCCATAGTCGGTTGCTAAGGGCAAAATGAATTTGGTTTGGTCTTCCAAATTTGCACAAACCCTATATCTGAAATTAGCTCTCGGATCCGTAGAAGAGGATTAGAGAGTTGCTAAGACTTGCGTAATTTGAGGACCATAACCACTTATTTATAACTTGGCATTTTATAATTTGATCTTTCAACAAATTAAAATGCCCGGTATCTACGCATTAGGCCCATGATAATATAAGATTATAGCATCTTAACTTTAATTTAAAATTAAATCACTTCAGTTAGGCTTTACAACAAAATAACGCAACACATTTTATTTGACTCAATTGTCGAAATATTCCAACAATCTTCCCCTGGGCCACATATGAAATAACCTTAAAAATGTATTTAACTTTATGAGCTCCAAAATTTGCTATTTATAATATCTGGTGTATCTGAAACAATCTTGTCCATTAAATGTGTTAACAAAGTATCAAAGCGGCGTTCGTTACATATATCGTAACTAAACCCATCAATAGTCACATATATCAATACAGTCAAATGACATAGATCAATCATGGATGTGTAGCATGGAAATTACATGAAATGTGATATATACATGTTTATTTCCAACTGGTCCTTTCGTGAGATCAAAACATTTAATATTTGAACAACCCGAGTGCAAAGGAAAATTTATTACTTTATTTCTGTTCAGAAAAAGAACTTGATATACATATATCTGTAACAAAAAACATAGAGCAATAAGCCATATGTCAATACCAAATACAATCTCCCCATGAAGCAAAATATCCTTACATAAAAGTTACACCAATTGAGCTACATGCTCACGAAAGACCTTAAGTGATAATCTTTTGATAAGCGGATCCACCATAATGGAGTTTGTAAAAGTATGCTTTATGAATCACAATATATTTTGTACTCTTCCCTTATTGGAAAATAACATGTTCCTTACTGTCACAATATTAATTGGTCTTTCAATTCTTTATCAATAACTGGAGTCTTGTGACAAAATTTCTTTATTATTTTCCATAGTTGGATGTCTTATAATTATCCAAAAAAAAAAAAACACGATATTTCAAAGTTGTGGAAGCTATAAGTGTTAAAATGACACTTTTCCTTACATAGTTTCACCCACAAAATATATTATCTTTACCTGAAGTGGATCTTTTGTAGTAATGACATCCAAAATATTCATATCGTAATTCTTTGTGATCTCCTATGATCGATCCAATTTCTTTTCTTTTTTAATATATGAGCATATAATCTTTTATTTTGTTTCTTTAAAAATATCTAATAATCATATTGGCTACTAACCAGTGATCCACTTTTAATATCAATAAGATACATGCCAAATAATGCATGCATATCTATATGTATTTATACTTTAGTATACATCAGGTTCCATGCTGCAGATTCATGGGGAATCTTCTGCATTTCTTTAGTTTCAAGGACGTTAACATTATCTCCAGTGTCGTCGCTGGGACTTCTGATGCCTGGTGCAATTTACCAAATAATGCCCCTAATGTACTATTTTACACAATGATACTAAATAATATTCACACATGTAACACATAAATTTTTTCTACATAAAACCTGTAACCAATTCTTTTTCCTTCTTCCAAAAATAAAAGAGCATCTCAGCTATTACTATATTCTTATTCAACAAATACAATAAGAATAATCATTCATGAACTTCAGGAACAAAGGATAAGTTTAAAACAAGTTAATGTACAATAACATGACATTTGTTAAATTACTGAAAAGATACAAGAAGGACTTACTAGATTTGTGCATAAATGACGCAGACCACACAGAATAACGAAGAGGAGAGGATGTCTTTGATGGATTGCAATCTTTGTTACCAGGGCCATGTTGAAACTTTATTATTATCTTTACCTTGCTGCTCTTGCATGTGGTTTTTCTTCATTTCTTCTAAGACGCCATCATTTGTGTATTGATGAAAACATTCATTTAGTTCTTTTGCCTGTAGGCCACTATGTCAAACTACAAATACGGATTTTCCTCTAGCACAATCAACATATTCTGTAGCATATCCGCTACACTCTTTCGGTGCCTTTTACTTCATTTTGCTGCGAAAAGCTTGTTCCACTTTCTTTTTAACATGATTTTCTCTTGCCTGTTGGGCGTAGCTCATCGTCGCGTGCTCCAATACAGGTTTAGGTATATCTTATTAACAGACAGTACACAAATCATAGGACATGGCATTTACTTCATGGCTTGAAAATGACATGCGTTTTCATGGCTTGAAAATGGCATGTTAAATGTTAAAAAAAAGACATGTCTTGCATAAAATAAACCAACGAGGAAAATGAATCAATTATAGTAGTATATGCATCCACTGTTATAGAATTAAATATGGCCTTACCTCACAAGCGGGCAATATTCATTAATTGTATAATGTATTTCAACATATACGCTCCATGCCTAAAAGCAAAAAAATGTAGTATTCAGAATATATGCTCAGTAATGCAAAAGCAGTCTAATCATTATGTTCTATATGCAGCATATATGCAAAATGACAGGAGGGAAGCAAGTCAAATTAGAAGTTAGAATATTCATCGAAAAGACCATTACCAACAACAAAAGAGATCGTTTGCATTGTCTATTTTTTACTTGGCAAAATTTATTTTCACCTCATAAGTTTTTAAAAAAAAAAAGCATACACCCCACATTTTTCCGTTGCCACCCCACTATCTTCTCATATTACCCTTGCTCAGAAAAATGAACACGTTAGAAACAACTTCTTCCTCCTCAGCAGTCCTCAGCCTAACGTGATTTGCATAGAACCAACGTCATGGCATAACGTTATTTGCAAGGAACCCACGTCCAGTCACAACGTGGTTAGCATACATACATCGTTCCCCATTTCAATTCTAAAGCACATGAATCCTGTCCAGACATTCGGGTTGCAATTACCTTGAAACTGGCGATGTTATTATTAAACTCTAGGGGATGTTGAGCATGGGATTCTCATATACCACGTCATCTTGCAACGTGGTTTCGAATATATCATCGTTTGGGTTATGCGTAGTGTATGAGAAAAACTAAAGACAATATTTTGAAAAGAACCACGTTGCTGTAAGAACAGAATTTGTTCCTCCGCTTAGCCAAAGCCATTCTTCCTGCGTTCCCTACCAGGCAATAAGGAGGTAAAGTTGTCATTTAAATTTAAAATATTTTGTTGGGGTGGAAAAGGAAATTAACAGAGTGGGAATAGAATTAGTCTTTTTACTTTAACCCAAATAACTAGCTTGCAACCAGAAAAGAAAAGCCAACCACAAACTTCCGACATAATCAAACCGTTAGAAATAAAATTATACTTGCATAAATAAAATTATACTACTGTAACTGATTCATTTTTCTCGTTGGTTTATTTACTTGGTTACAGATTGATTCAAAGTGAGTAACGTATGATTTGAAATCAAGCATATTAAAATAGGATAATTTAGAAATTAGGGTTACCTATTTCGAAAATCGGATATCATGATTGTGTGCTAAGCGTCTCCTTCTTCTTCATAATTAGTTTCTCTTTCCTCCTCGCTGAATCTCGCTGGCCACAATTTCTGCAATTAATTTTTTCTATGCGCATTTCTATGAGTACGGTATTTTTTATGCCTCTATACACGTCGTTGCCCCATGCAATGGCCAATTTAGCACTGGGCCAGAGCCGGCTGTGAGTATCTCTTTTAGTAAAATCAACTGAATTGCAATTTGTATACTAAACCTTGAAAGCAATTATCTATCAATCCATTTGCGATAATTCAAATATCACCCCATGAATAATATGGTGCATTTGAATCCCAAATGCAAAAGAATAGTCCAAAAGTGAGATCCTTAGGCCGTTTCATCAATGTCTCAATTAAGAAACACAATTTCAATCTCTGTCGAATAGTGATTAAAAGCAAAATATTGAATTAACTCCAATTCGGTTCTAATAAGTCGTTTCTAAATCTCAAAGAATATTACTTCAAAGAAAAACAAAATTCTTAAAGAACGGTCTTTTTAATAAGGATATCTTATACAATTCCATATCACCCACTTAATTCCCTTTACCTGTGAATAGTTATTCACAATCAATAATCTTGTTACTTAAGTTAGAGGAAAAATGCAAATTTTATTGCCCATATAGACATACACTATATGTTCATATCTTAAATCCACCATTTAAATTAGTACCTTATCTGGATAGATGTAAGTACATATAGTAATATTCGTCAATCTATTACTTATGTTTGATGAGAAATATCACATAGTCATCTGGAATAAAATTTCTTCCTCTACAAGTGGATTTCCTTAGTAACCATACACTTTGAGGTTGTTGAATTTGTTTTCTTGAAATAACAATCTTAGCTTAAAAGAAAATTTTCTTTAACATTGTCTTATTATGATTCTTAATTTACTTCTTCTTAACGAAAGAAAATAAATCCTAAACTTTAGCCAAAGAAGCAACCCTAGTTGAATCAAAGACAATGAACATACTTTATTTCTCTCCCCCGAACTCAACATCCTCAAAAGACTATTGCATTTCCCATCATAATTTTTTTCCTTAATGTGGGTTCATAAAATTATAACATTTAACTCGCTTAGAATATCAGTAAGATATTTGCTATCTTTAATGTCCCAATCTAAAATTATTTAGTGAGCTAAAACATATAATCATAATTATCACCAAATCAAAGTTTGAAACTTCAGTATTGACGGTATTTAGCACAACTAGATATAAGCTATAATTTAAACATTAACAGCTTTAATTCCAAAGAAAATATTTGAATTTTATTCGTAAGTCAACTTTATTATTTCTAAACGAACAATAATAACCAAATTTGTTCATATTAGAAATAGAAAGCCATAATCTATCCAAACGGTAGATAGCATTAAAAAAAGTCAATAAGATTTAACAGTTTGTCTGAAATCTCAATAATATTTTTAAATATCTAATATACTTTACTTTATATATATGTCCAAATATCTCATCATAGAAATCATAATAAATATATTTATGTGTTAATTTTTTTTAGATCTTCAATGACATAAAAGTGTATATCAAATGAGTACTTTCAATTTGAAAAAAAACATCAATCTTTCTTTTAATTACCAAGGCGCCAAATTATCCGATTAAGATGACATCTTATTCAGAAAATGGTATTAATCTTAAAATGATCATGATGGAGATAGCATTAAAACAACAATAACTTGAGTGACTGTAACTTTTGAAGCAATATTTTTCCATATAGTACCCATTTATACTTCCTCTACTTGAGTTTATGGAACCAAGCACCACAAAGAGTGCTATTTTCCCCTTATTGTTTTCAAAAAATCACTTCCACTCTCAGTGGATAACTTGTCAAAAAATAGTTATCTTTGCATATATCACATCCTTGAAAACTTCTGAAATACCTACTTAATGATTGTTTAACTCTTGCCTTTTGAACTATATCACCTTTCAATATTCTTCATAATATTATAAGAATATTTAACCGTAGTAGGGCTGGTTGTAACCCTTCTAAATGCAAAAGCTAATTCTATGAAGTCAAGAACAAAAAATATGCTCTCTTACAAATCCTTTTAGTTACCCCAAAATAAGATGAGAAGCCTCTTAAAATTGGCAGACACTTAATCCAAATTAGTTGAAAATGAACAAAAATAAAAAATGACCTTATATGCTTATAGTCAAATATCACCCATAATAAGTACAAATAATTGGTTAGTCTCTTATCAAGATGCCTAGTACACATTAATATCAAGTGTTCGGACAGTAATATCAAATGTAAGTGGCACTCTTATTGTAATGATGAAACACTGACAATATATTCAAGTCAAATAACAATCTTCCTTTGGGACTATTAATTATTCACTCGTAAAACCTTACAACTGTCACGTATTTATCTTCACGCATGTGTAAGCGATTCAACCAAATATTAGCCTTCCTTTGGGTCGGCTAATACTCGCATTAACAACTACACACAAATATAAAATATTTTCATGAACCACCAAAATAAGAGAGGTCCCTTTGGTGAAATATTATTTCAGTTAGTTCAGTATAAATATAGGAAATTTACAGTTGCAAAAAGAGACACACAAAAATAATAGTGGAAATTAGCGGCAAGGGCTCCTAATCACGTCTTCATTATTTCTAAGGACGCTGTTTTGAAACAATTAGTTTTAAGGACAGAAAACATGGCGAGCCATTTTCTTTTTTAAAAACATCGATCTCATCGAATAAATCAGGCGCAGTGATCTCGATATCTCTGATTTTCCATTTTTTTAAAATTCGATCTGCGATCGTTATTTCTTTCAGGTGAGTTTTAATAATTTCGATTTTCTTCCTACTTTATAATTCAACGTAAAATTTTCAAATTCTTGATATTTAAGAGGCGATTCTTTTGTTTTGTTGTTATTTTATTCTTTATCAGGTGATTTTGATAAATTTGGATTGAATCATGGATCATAATTTTAATGAGTGGTTTTAAATTTTTAATAGAATATGAAATTGTGGAATATGATATGGAAATATGCTAATTTGTTCTTTGTTTTTGTGGACTATGTAGTTAAGTCAATGGAAGAGCAAACTCAAAGTTCAGATATTCCTTTAGTTGAACAGGCTGTTGTAAGGTATGGCGTAATTAAATTGAAATTTTCATATGACACGTGAAATGTGATTTTAATTTCTGTTTATTAGTGAATTTAATTGTAGTTTTTGTATATCTATGATTTTTTTTCATTAAAAAAATCTGAAATAAAAAAGATATTTTGTTTTCTCTTTTTACAAATTGTTTGTAAAATTAAAAGATAAGTGTTTATTTGGGTTTCAATGGCAAATAACAATATTTTTTTATAGTTAATTTTAAAAAAAATTGGTTATAATATGCAATAGTTATGTTTTATATATAACTCAAATGATATATGATTAAGAATTATACGTTAAGATAAGACAAAAAAATGCATGTAAAGATAATACAACAATTATATGTACAGATAACAGAACAATTATAATAGAATTATGTTTTAAAATCATATATATTATTTTAAAATTATTGTTTAATATTGTAGTTTAATCATTATCATAACAGCAGTAAAAAAGATAACTGGTTTTTATCTTTTTGTGAGATGATTTATAAAAAGGTTTAAATTGTATTGTTATTTACTTATTTATGTTCTGAATTGCAGGTATGATATATTTGTGATGGTTGTATTTGATTTTAATAAGAATTCATTTAGTATTCATCTTGGTTTGGATGCATCAATTAGTTATGTAAGAAGTAAGGTTTGTGAGGTGTGGAATACTTTTACTCCTTTATGTTTTGATGTGTTCTATGTTAGAGAATCTAAGACTACTTACATTGAGATGGATAGTGATTTACAAGCTATTTTGTGCTTGGCGTGGTTTAAAAAGAAGGATTTCTTGGTTTTTTTTTATGCTTGAAGAATAATTCAAATGATGTTGTTGTTGACAGCAGTAAATCAGTCTCATTTGTTGGTGTTGGAGAATCAAGCAGCAATTTGGTTGAATATAATAATGATATAGACTCTGCTTGTTGTGAATAAAAAATCTTGCATGAATTGTTGAAGAAAAATTCAAATTTAGAATTTTTTTACTGGTGTTGGACAGATATTTGATTCGGCTATTGGATTTCGCAGAATTATTAGTGCTTATTGTTTGAAAAATTGATTTAAAGTAAAATATCTTAAGAATTGTAAGGAGCGGGTTACAGTTCAATGTGCTATAAATGGTTGCTCATTTAGGATTCATGCTTCTTGAAAATTGAAACAATTGGATAAGTTGATTGTTAAAAATATGCAGCTAAGTCATACATGTGGAGGTGGATTTAAATCAGTTAGTAGTCCAGTTATTACCAGTGATCTTGTAAAAACATTGATCACTAATCAAATACGTGATGAGCCGAAAAGGAAGACTAAGGATATTGTGAAAAGTTTTAGGAGAGATTATGATGTGGGTTTGAATTATTATTATGCTTATAAGGGTAGAAAATTGGCTATTAATGATATATATGGTGATGAGAAAAAAAATCATATAATGATTTAGTATGGTATATGAAGGCTATTGAGAAATATAATCTGAAAAGTTATACAACTACGGATGTGGATGAAGAGACTAACCAATTAGAGAGAGTTTTTGTTTGCTATGAGGCTTGTATATTTGGATTTAGGTATTGTCGAGCTATGATTTTTTCGGATGCAACTTTTTTAAAAGGTCGAAGTGGTATTTTGATGGCTGCAACTGCTAAAAATGGAAATCAAGGTACGTAATGTTATTAATTATTTTCTTTTTTAGTAAATAATTAGATATTAATAATCAACTTATTGTATTATAGTTTTAAAATACAATAAATAAGAACTTGTAATTTAATAGAAGAGAAAGATATAACAATATATCTTTCTTATGCAGTTTTTTAATTTTATCGTGTTCTGTAATGTAATAGGAAAAAAGATATAATAATATTTCTTTCTTATGCAATTCATTAATTTTATCATGTTTTGTAGTATAAATGATAATTTTATCATCTTATGTAATTTAATAGAAGAAAAAGATATAACAATAAAATTTTCTTATGCAGTTCTTTAATTTTATCATGTTCTGTAGTATAAATGATAATTTTATCATCTTATGTAATTTAATAGAAAAAAAAAGATATAACAATATATCTTTTTATGCACTTCATTAATTTTATCATGTTATGTAGTATAAATGAAAAATTTATCATGTTCTGTAATTTAATAGAAGAAAAAGATATAACAATATGTCTTTTTTATGTAGTTCATTAATTTTATCATGTTCTTTGCTATAAATGAAAATTTTATAATGTTCTGTAATTTAATAGAAGAAAATGATATAACAATATATCTTTTTTATGCAGTTCTTTAATTTTATCATGTTTAGTAGTATAAATGAAAATTTTATTATGTTTTGTAATATAAATGAAAATTTTATCATGTTATGTAATTTAATATAAGAAAAAGATATAACGATATATCTTTTTTATGCAGTTCATTAATTTTATCATGTTCTATAGTACAAATTAAAATTTTAAGTTGTATTGTTGGAAAATGTTATTTTGAATAATTGTTGATGTTGTTGTTTTATGTTTCAGGTTATTTTCCATTGGCTATGGGTATTGTGCCTAAAGAAAATGAAGAGTGCTGGAGTTGGTTTTTGACCCACTTAAGAGATGCTCTTCGGTTTGCTAAACTAATGACTTTTTTAAGTGATAGACATTAGAGATTGTTGTTGAGTATTCCTAATTTTTTTCCAAATAGTCATCATTTTTACTGTCTACATCATATGCAAAGTAATATTGCTAGTATTGTTAAAAGTGGGAGGGGTGCTTGGGTAGGTCATTAGCTTGAACAGTGTGCTTTAGCTTCAAATGCCTATGAATTTGAAAAAGCTATGGTTAAATTTAAAGAATTGGTGGTGCAAAAGCTATTGAATATTTGAATGATAAGCCGTATGATCATTGGGCTGATTTGTTTTTTCTTGGGAAAAGATATGATGAAAATAAATCTAATGTAGCGGAGAGTTTCAATTCATGGATCTTGGATGAAAGAAGTCTGCCTGTTACTGCATGTCTTGATGGTATTCAGATTAAGCTTATGTTGCAAATGTCCAATCGAAGAGAAGAAGCAACTAACTAGAATAATGTTCTTTGTCCAAAAATGGAAGCTTGTTTGTTGAAATTGAAGGAGAAAGGGTTTGGGTGGAGTGTTACTAAATCATTTAAGTATGTTTTTTATTTTGGAATAATGTTATAAACATGTAACAAAGATTTATTTTTTAGTGCAAACTGTTTATGAAAAAGATATGTGCATTTATATTTTTAATATTTGCTCATTTAGTTTATGAAATAGTTGAAAGATATAAATGTGACAATATGATAACTTTAGTATTCTTTAATTTTGTTCTTAAAATTTAAGGATTTATGTATTTGTAGCGTGACAATATATAATGTCTAAAAAAAATGCTTATTATAGAGATATCAAGATAGATTAGTTGTTAATGTGGGGTTTTTTATGTAATAATATTATGTATTCAAATATGATTTATTTTCAATTTTGCAGATTTATATATGAAGTTCATTCTCCAACGTCGCACAAAGTAGATCTTAAAAATCGCATTTGCAGTTGCATTCAATGGAAAGTGAAGGGTTTTCCTTGTGCCCATGCTTTGAAGTGTTTATATTTGTCTAAAAATTCCGTATACGATTACGTTGAGCCATACTTTACTGTTGAGTATTGTCGAGCTGCTTATTCACATGCAATAAATCCAATTCCAACTTTTGATAAAGAAGCAATTGAAGATGAAGATTCATGTATTGTTCTTCCTCCTAAAGCTGTTTGTGAAGCTGATAGGCCTAGAGTGAATATAATTGAAGGTGTTGATTTTGATGCAAAACAAAACCAATGTGGAAAGTGTAAAAAAACTAGGGCATAATAGAAGAAGTTGTTCTACGAATGATTGAATTGTTGTTTAAAATTCATTGTATTTGAATGAATTTTTTACATTTAGTGTTATAGTTGAATAATATTGTAAAATGAAATTTTGATTATATATATGTGATGAAATTTGATTTTTAGGACTGAATAATGTTAAGAACTGATTGAAATTCTGTAAGTTTTGTTATATTATGTGGTTTAGGTTATTTAAAAGATATTCAATTTTATCGTTTTATTTTATATTATTCAAGTTGTTCTTTTGTTGAATGATTATTTGCTTATTTAGCTTTGTTAAATTTATGTTGCGTTATGATGAACGATTATTTGATTTATTTGGTTTTTTGATAGAAAATGTTTTAAAAGATAACTGCATTTATATTTTCATGTAAAAGCAATAATTTTAGTTTGTTGGATGTATTAAATTTAATAGGTTCATGTTGTTTGAGTATCTGTGTTCTATAATGTATTTTTGTTTCAATACAGTAGTAAATAATTGCATAATTATTTCATTGTCAAATTATAATGTTATGTGGTTTACAGGTTGAAAAAGATAAATATTTTTATCTTTTTATTTTCTATATTTCTATTAACAGCGGTGAAATAATAATTGAAATAAATACAATTCTGGTATCATTAAATCATACATACTAACGAAAGCCACCAACTAATCGTACACACTAAAAAAAATCAGCAATTAATCATACACACCAACATAAAGATGGATTTAAAAGAAAAGATAAATGTTTTTATCTTTTCTTTAAAAGACAATGGTTATATGAGTATTTTTTTTAATTTGCATGAGGGTCTTATATTAGCATTATAATTAATAACAAACATAGATATAAATACATACATGAATTTTGATGTTTTGGCTTTTTTAACCAACATAAAAGCAATTGAATTTTAAACAAAAGATAACAGCATTTAAAATTCAATATCTAGTAGTTAACATCAGCATTTAAAATTTAGAAACATCATTCATGATGAATATTGTTTTAAAGGTTCATCCAGAGCTGCATTACTTCTCGAGCTTCCAACAGTATGGTTCGTCAATAAGTATTTCAGCAGCTATACTTGCTCGGAATGCTTCTACTTGTTTAATATTGAGTTTTGTTGAAGTTTGCATTCCTTAAGTTATTTTTTGCATAAAAATCTTTATAAATATTCCACAATCGTACCTGCATTCCATGTAATTAGTATTACGATTATGCAAATAAGCACTACTTTATTAAAAAAAAAATAAGTACCTTAATATCAGGAAATTATTAAAAATTTATATTTTAGAGAAAATCAAGTTACTAGTAACTTTTACTCATTACATAAAATTTTAAACTATTTGAGTAATGTTTGAAAATTAAATTGCTTAAAATTACCCGGTATTTTGTTGAGTACAGTCAACATTATGTATCACTGAATTTTTTTACATAATGATTTTCTGTCCCTCATCTTGTAACTCTCTATTTATTGTGTTGACTGCTGCTTTATGGAATAATTGAATTTTTTTTATAAAAAAATATAAACACATTTTTTTTTCATTTATCACATTTGTTGCAAATTGTGCATGACCGCTTCTTCTAGTTTTTGATCTCGTGGTTAAGTGTAAAGAGTCATAGTGATTCCAGGTGCAATCTCCAACAACAAGTTCCAGCAAGCTCCAATGTTCATTTCCACGTATGGGGATCAATATGTTGGAACATAATGGATTTAAAAGTGTCTTCTTCATGAATGGGATGAACATCTGTTTCTTGATTTTTTCCAAGTTTCCATCAGTTGCACTTTTCTGTTAAAATTAAATTTTAGATATTTTTGGTTTACAAAATATTAATTTGATAATATACCCCACTTACTGTCATTGTTGTGTTCACATAGACAAAGCTGTTGCTTTCTTCTTGCAGCATTGTTTTTGGGAACCAGAACCAATCGATTACCTACATTTGAAAAATAATATTAATAAAATGAGATAATTTAAATTTATGGAAAGAATATTTTGATGTACTTACTTGACCACAATACTATGTTGATATAGAAGGTCTTCTATCATGAATTTTGATATGGTGATTAAATTTTCATCATTACAACTGAATGTTTCATTGCTGTAAAATTATACAATTGTTAATAAAATAAAATTTGTTTGTATGAGTATAAAGTAGTTTAATTACTTGCTTGTTTTCCCCTGAAAATTTAAAAAAAGTTTTTATAGCTTCTTGATGTTTTTCACTAAGATGCTTTAGTAGTGGACATTTTTCAACATTTTTTGGTTTCATCTTCTTCTTTTCTTCTTTATTACTATTTTCATCTTCAATGGCAATTGCTTTTTCATCAGGAATTTCATCAGTAGCTTGTTTGTTATTTTCAAATATAAGACTTTCATCAATATCTGAAATAAAATTTTCAATATTTATCAAATTATAACATAGAAAGTTATTAGACCTATTTATGTTAGTCATACTAACTGTATTATTTTTATTTTTCCTAACCTTTAGTATGTTCAGTCTTTTCTTTAAAATCTTGTTTTTCCGTGATCTCTTGTCGATCACGCATTTGAATCTTCATTTCTAGAATTTGGACTCTTCTTTCAGCTACTGCACGTAAAACTCTTTCTTCGTTTAATTGTTCCCCAAAACTTTTCAACTCCTCAGTCAAAAAGTTTAATTTTGTTTCTAGCTCCTTCAAACGTTTTTTCAAACTTTTAACCTCCATATTGTCATCTAATTTCCTTTTTTTACACTTCTCATCATCATCTTCAACTAGTTTAATTTTTTTTGACAAAAGATCCTTCTCGTCTTTTGTAACATCTGAAAAGAAATTTAAAATCTACATGGAAAATATTTTAAAAAATAGTTAGATCAACTACTCATCACTATTACACAAAAGCTTTATTGGACTAGACAATCATGCATACAATACCAAGACTTGTATTAGAATATGTAAAAGATAAATACATTTATCTTTTTGTATATTTTGTTTATATCATTTGAACACATTATGTAAGAACTTCAAATTATGTTAAAAATGTTTAATATGCATTGGGAAGTAGGATATGTAATTACAGTACAATATGTTATTTATTTATTAATCTAAAAAGATAAATGCATTTATCTTTTCTATATGCTGTTTAAATTATTTATATACTTTATGTAAGAACTTCAAATAATGTTAGAAATGATAATTTTTTTTATCATGTAGTAGTATATGTACAGAAGAAAATTCAGTTGAACAATCATTTACACAAACAGTACTATGGTACTGAAATTTATAAGAAGAAAGTAATGCAAACATGTAACTAAATTAAATATAAAAATAAATATTTATAAACACGATTTACCTTGATATCATCAATTTTGGTTAAGTCGATGTCTTTTAGTTTTGATAAATCCCATTTCCTCAATCTTGGGATTTTGTCTTCAACGCCTTCTTTTTTATCAATGATTTGGGTTCTTTCACAGAACCAATACTACAAGAAAAAGATAAATGGTTTTATATATTTTAATAATAAAGAAAATATTCAGTGTGTTTGTATTAAGTGAATATTATAAATACATACCAACAAAACCATAGTACAACCAAGTGTATTCCTTGGATCAACATGGTATGTCTTAACATTTTTTAGAATATTTTGACAAATTTCTCGCGGCCAAGAGATTGATTCATTTTTTTTAAATTTACTAATTTACCCAAAAAAACCATGGTAAATAGCTTCGATTGTTTGGAAAAAGAAATGTTATGACAAGGAGTAATAATAATAACTTTATTAGATTTTTATCTCCTTTTTTCTATTTAATCATTGAATTCAATTTGCTTGTCACTATTTTTCTACTTATTACATTTTCTTCATTGAAATTGTAAATTAATAAGTCAGAAAAACTTTCCATGGCAGAAGCCTTGCTTGAAGCCGGAATAGGAAATAATTCCTCTCCAGCTAGTGGCATTCCAAATATAAGACTCACTTCTTTCGGAGTTATTTTCAAAATTTTGTCTCCCACTTTAAAAGCATTTTTAGTAACATCAAAAGAAGTAATTATATCATCTAGATTTGAAGTGCATTTTCTTATATCTTGTCTTGATATTGAATTGTTAAGAAAAAAATTTAAAAATGTTTTTAAAAGGTGTTTTCTCTATGAAATCTTTTGCTTCCTGAGAAAGAATATTTTCCTTTTTAATTACTGACATTACTTTATACATTGCATCTAAATTGCATCTATATTTGTCATTGTACTGTTGCTTTTTTCTTTTTCTCCCTGTTTCCACGACTTCATAGTTATCTGCATCATCCAAGTCAGTATTTGTTTCCTAACTTTGGTTATCTTTATTATCCAACTCATTACTTGTGTCCTCACTTTGGTTATCTGACTTTGTATTTTCTTCCTCAGACTCTGTTTGTATTTTTGTAGTTGTTGGTTCATGTTGTTCATGGTCAGATTGTTCTTGCATTCATGAAAATCTTATTATTAGATTAAGGTGTTTAAAATATTATAGTAGTGTATGTAAACAATACTAACCAGAAATTAAATGCTATATAATCCAAACAATATCATGCATGCACAATAATGTGTACACAAAGATAGTATTATTTATCTTTTTGACATAGTTTGTAAACAAGGTTTATAACCAGTGTAATAATTTGAAATAATCATTAAAACAATAAACTTATATAACAAATATCATTTATTTTCAAATATTAGCATATTTTAACATCTAATTAAATTCAAGAATGATAAAGCTAAACGCATTTTTTTTTCCAGTTTAATATTGAAATGATTTTTTCATTTTTATTTAAGCTTTAAACAACATTTTATATGGTATGTAATAATTTTAAATAATGAATAAAAATAGAAAACTAGTTTAAATGTATTGTTTTTTGTACTGTTTGTTATTAAGATATCGTATTTGTTATTTATCCAATTAAGTGTCTCTAGTCATTATAAACAAAATCAAATGATAGAACTGATGTTATATTTGATTATGAAATTCTCATAATTGATTATGAATTTGTAATTGTTAATGTTTATAATTCTTTGTTAAAAGATAATTGCATTTACCTTTTAATGACAGTATATTGCAATACTTTCTTTTATTGACATTATGTTTTATAACTTTATTATTGTTATACAAAAAATCAAAACAGATAATAATTGTACACACAATGTAAAGAAAAAAGGTTACCAATGTTGATATTGACAATGATTTTCTTCGACTGTGTTCTTCACAGAATGGAGAAGAAATTGGTCTTATGTTTAAGCATTGCGTTCTGTTGTCTGTGAAAATGCATGTAGCTTCTGTATAACCAATTTGTTTTTTTTTCCGACCTGGTGTTCAATTTTATCCTGGATGAATGTACACAATTATTCAATTATTGAAATAAACAAAAACACGAAGCGGAAAAAAATATATATTAATTTATATTTTTCATGAATCTAACAACTTTGAGTATCCAATCATTCAAATAGCCAATTCAAAAAGTTCGAAGGAGCAATCAATCAAATAGATTACATTTTATAATTAATGACAAATCAATTTTATAACCACTTTTCAAAGAAAGAAAAAAACGTTTCTCTTTTAAAAAACCGTTTATTCAGTCAATATCATCAACGAACAATGACTAGTAATTATTGTAAATCGAGTCATAATAAAAGATTTTGCAGAAGTAAACACTGATTAGCAATTATAATCGATTGATTAAAGCAGTATTATCAACAAAAGGCAAACAATTAAGTAATAACATGCAACATTTACAGGAAAATTATTCTAACTATTCATTCTATGTTAATTGAAACTTACTTTTATAGTAGATGCTTGCTCTATCAATATGACGAAGATCGATTTTGTCGAAATTTTGTTTTGGTAACGGTTGAAAGTACTGATTCGAGCGATTTACAAATTAGGTTTTTGTGAAATAGAAGCGGCGAATGATAAATGTCCTGGAAAGTAATTATTGACAACCCTTGTCCTAGAAAATAATTGTATAACGTTAGTAAGCCCTTGTAGTAAAATTCCCCATAATAATATTTGAATTTATTTCTTAGTATATGTACAATATGTTTTGAGCGTTACAAAACACTCTAAAAATTGTTTTAGGTCTATATGACAACCACCCATTTATTGTTTAATAAATTACTGGGAGGAGAGAGAGTTAGTGGAAGAATAGAGAAAGAAGACTGTGTGGTGAAAATTAGGAGGGCTAAAAGGGTGCTGCACTATTTGTTGTGCTCCTGATCCTACCTCTCTCTCTCTCTCTCTCTCTCTCTCTCTATATATATATATATATATATATATATATATATATATGGAATTTTCAATATATATATATATATATCTTATATATAAAGCAAATACTTCCCCTTTTGAAGCCTTTTTCGTACGGTCCAAACTACCCTTTTCTACACCGACAACGACATCTATCAGACCGGTCTATTTTGTCTTTTCGTCCTAGCACGTTTACAACCCGCATTCTCCTCTTTTCTATCCCACTTCCACCGACAGTTCTTCCCATCTTCCTCCCACGTCTCCTCATTTCCTCATCTTCATGTTTCAGCATACCAAAATCAGGCGTGAATTTCTTCATAACTTCCATATCTTGATTTCTCACCTTCTGCAATTGCCGACTGTGCCGTAGGCCAAGGTATGAAATTATCTTTTTTTTTTTGGGGGAACATTTGTTCAATTTATTACCTTCTTTGTTCAACTGCACAGGACCATAACATCAGCTGTAAAACCAACTGAAGATCTAAAACTTGCTTCTCCAAATCGAACCATCCACACGTTTGTACACTCTTTTTTTTCGATCTTAATTCAGTTACCTTTTAATTCCAGTTACGTATGCAACCAAGTGATTTTACATACTGCTCCATCGGAAGGTATGAATTAACATAATTTTTTATTTCCGATTATTAATTCCTCTTTATTTCGTTTATGTTAACTTCGACATAACTACTCCTTTTCATGCTTCTCCGGGTTCAGGTATTCGTAAGGCATACCAACATAGCAAATGAAAAACGAACTGAAGATCTAAAAGTTGATACAAAAGAACAATCCACAGGTTTGTAATTTTATTTTGAAGATCTTAATTTTACTCATCTTTTTAAAATCATTATTTATGTACTGTAGTTGTGGTAGAAAGTTTTTAGTTTTAGCTGCTTGCATTATTTTATTAATCTGATTTTTACTTCATGGTATTGTTATTGGATTTTTGTTGCCTATTAGGAATAACAATAGTGTTGGCTCTTTAATGCAGGTAATTAATGGTTGCTATCATGCATTACAATATTCATATACATAGTTGGTTATAATTGACGAAATACAAATATAGTTATCACCTAGGCATCATTAACTAAAAGTTATCACCTAATCACATATTATCTTGGTGATTGTTGATTGTCAAGTCTAAAATTGGTTTTGGCTTCCTTGCTATTTACCATGTTTTAATCAAAGAAGAAGGTTGCTCTACTGAAACCTTAGGTCGCAGCATATGTCAGATTTTCGCATTAGTTTGTGGAATGGATTACAAGGTACTGTTTTTTTCTCAGAAATTATTTTTATCATACATTAGTCATGATTTCATTCATACTTTTCCAGTGTTGTTGGTTGAACCTTGCTTACCCTTAAATTGAGTATCTTGCGTTATCTGTATCCCTAAAAATGAAAAGAATCGTTGTTAATACCCTGCTCTAATCGTAAGTTTTAGCATTTGAAAACTGAAAGGTAGAACGAACTGAAGAATCATGAAAGCAGAGACATATACAAGTCAATAGATCAAAGCAGAGACATATACTACTTTTCATGATTCCATAATCTGTATTTTGAAGGCATGCAAGAAGATCAATTGGCTGAAATTTGGCTTTTCATATAAGCTTCCAACAGCTAAGAGTTTTTTCCGCTATTATTAATATTTTTTGTTCTAAATCATTCTGATCTACTTCCCTTCTCATCAGGTTTATACAGATGAAATCAGATCGCTAAACTACATGCCTAAATCGAAAACTATAAGATAAACAGTCTACAGCTGTATTAAATACACAAAAATTCTGTACCTTTGATTTTTGAATTCAGCAAGATCCAGGTTTAACTTTCTCACTACTGCAAATTTATTGCATTGTGGTTTCTCTTTATTTTATCAGCATAACTCATGTGTTTAGATTATTAGTTTTAAGGCCCCTTTCACATTATAGGCGAGTGTTTGATTTGGTGTAAAGTATTTGGTACATAAACTAACTCGGCATTGATGCAATTTTGTGCCTTATTCTTATACAAAAGATAAATTAACCATATCATGAATGAAAAACAAAGCTTTCCTTTTCCAAGTTGCATTAGGAAGCTTTTCCCAATGGGATTTGCATATTTTTTTATGTATTGAAACGACTGATGTTTGAAGTTCATGTGACTTTAAAATTACTAGCATATAATCAGATCCGCTGTTACATGTTAATATTCTGAAATTTATATGGAATGCAAAAAAGCTGTCCAGACAATGTTTTGAGTTTTCAATTATGATATGGATCTATTAGACATGGATCAAATGTCTTTTTTATTTTGGTTTATTATGCTATTTATTTGGTTTGTTTTAGGAACCTGTGATGATGAAAAGAGGTTGATTTGTTCTACCACTTATGTTTAGACTTTCGGCAACCGAAAATAGGAAGAGGCTGCTGATACGATCCACCGCATCTTTTGGATGATACCGTGAGTAAAAACAAATTTGAACAGAATCTTCAAGACTTTTCATTTAATTTGTCTGCTATTCGTCTGCACGGAAATTATGAAGGTTGCAAGTACTGAGATTTACAGATTATTTCAAGGAGTTTGTTACGTCAATACTTCACAGTTTCACAAGCAGTTTAATGTCTTGATCTTTTGGCTGCTGTGGAAAAGAGTTCGGTTTGAAGCTTTAATATGGTTTGTGTAAGCGAAGCATTCATTGCTATTTAGTATATTTAAGAGTTTATGATATATTCATCTCTAATCTTCAATGCAATTTATTGTTTTTTCAAGTAACTTTGATACGACAACATTGATTTCTTCTTCAATTTGCTTTAGGCATGTTTCAACAGCTTACAGTCGCTAATTATATTGTATGCTGTTTTATTCAGCTTCCTCGAGTATTTATCAAAGTTAATTGTTTTTTCACGATAATAGTAATAATATGCACATGCTAGAGAATTTGACGGCTTCGAAGTTTATCTGCTATAGATCAATCAACTTATTGCTTTTGTTGGATGAAAATTGAATGTCACCTATAACCTATTTGTCGATAGTTCCTACCATATTTGAATTTGTGGCGCAACCAACCATTATTTTATAAAGTGTATAAAAGTAGAAGTTTATGTGCTATTTAGGGACACCTCTGGCAATCATCCCTTTCAATGACTAAGTTTATGACTCTTTACTTTTTGGCTCTTTCCTGGTACTCAATACTAAGTTGCTTTACATTTCACTTATGACTGTGATTAATTTACTTGGATTCCATAATAGTAATAGTTACAACTATACGTGCTCACCCTTGGCATGACTGCATATATAACTATAATTGATGACTAAAACATGGAGCTATTTATGTAAATAATATATGGACGCAGGTAAAAAAGGGTCAATTGCATTTCCAACAAACTCTAATAATATGCTGCTGTTCAATCAATGAAGACGCCAATGGTGAGCTGGAAGGTATAGGCTCTCTCTGCATTAACTTAAGAATTGGAAGGTATGAAATGAAAGGTATAGCTTTTCCAGTTTCAAATACCTGTTTGCTTTTCTAGATCTATATTCTCTCTAACCTATTTTGTTTTAATATTGTTGCAAGAACATGCAATTCCACTGTCCAAGCTTGGACTGTTGACTTAAAATAATGTGCATTAGGCATAAGATGGTTTTATTGTTGACCATTGTGCTATGTATATTTTGATGCTCACTGCCGTTATATAATCCGTAAAAATCCTCCTATTCTTTCACTCTGTATATACTTTTTTATTTCCGTCTCAATTATTTCTTTTGCAGTTTATTATATTTACTGGAATGCGTAAGGGTACATCGTATGTGATACGAGGCATTTTGGTTCAGCATAAAGGTACATATTTAAATTAGTGTGTTGCTAAGGGCACCGCGGTTTCTGCTAGGGGCTACCGTGGTGCCCTTCGGTCGGCGGTTAACCGCCGGCCACACAGGGGTTTGGTGGAGATATATATATATATAATTGACGAAATACAAATATAGTTGGAATGAGGTCTAACCGATTTGTGCCCTTGATAAACAGTTTCCCTCGATAAACCATAGTATATAATCAAAATTTCACTACATGGTTTTTGTACCATTACGTAATCAAAATCTTTATGGTATTAGTTTTCCCTCGAGAAACAGGTTTAGGCCAGAAACACAATGGAAAATCGGGATGCACCATATTTAATATAATCGTACATAAGTAAGTTGGTTTTGAAGATGATAGCATTTGACTTCATTGGAAACTGTTATTTCCTTATCTAAGAATTACAGTCGTTTACTTCACTGCAATTATAGTCATGTACATCTTACGGCAAGCAAACATGTATTATTTAACTTCAGTGCAATTATACTCATGTACATCTTTAACGTAAATAAACATGTATTTGTTCACTTCACTCTGACTATGCTTCATATCACATAATTTTTTCATAACCAAGTAATATTATTTCAACTTGGTCACCATACATTCGACACTATGTCCTGCATCAATCGTGACTGAGAGTGCTTAGCTCCCTTCAAAATACCCCACCGTATTCATTCACCTGATACTTAGTTGATAGTTTTATTTGAAAATATCTTTAACTATTTATTCTCCAATTAGTTATACTCATTTCTTCTCCATGTAGTATTGAATTTTATGTTTGCATGAAATATGATACATTTCATTTCACTTCATATATCCACCAACAATTTACAGCTTCTGCACTCGACTTCAGTGGTGGCCTGCTGTAAAACGTATTTGATTTCTACGTATTTACCATCTTCAAACGTTATCCCTCCATGATTTATTATGTCTACTTATTATTACAAGTATCTATTTATTACTAAAAAGATCAGTTTGTTAGAGGTTGGCCTTCCCTATAAGCTTAATAAACATATGATGCTTTTCCTTTACTATTTTTTTGATCTGAAATAAGTGCCTTTGTTTTTTAGTCCATTATCAACTATGCGTATAATACAAAATGCAATGTCTGTAATGTATAAAATACATGGTTACGGTAAATGTAAAAATAATTTACATATATGGTCTACAAAGACATATTATTAAGCACAGACCACAACAGTTTTACCAACAATGATGCTAATCCAACAAGAAATAGTATTCTGTGACACGTGCTCCTCTTAGCCACTTTAGAAATGGTCTCTCCATACCAACTTATTAAACATGATCTACAATGCTGATCCAACATAACAAATTAACCACTTTGTCTATTTCAACTCCTCAAATATTTCCTTCGTATTTGGCAAGTGGGTGACTCATTCTCCTCATTTTTTTCACATGTTACTTTGCCACATAGGTTCCTCTTCCATCTATAAATGCTACACAATTCCACACTACTTCACATACAAATTTTAATACTCTCTCCAGCTACAATGACAAAGGTAATTCTTAATTTTTACCTATTTCATTTTTCTCACAATATAACATACGCTGCATTTATTTCACTGTTCGCTTTTCTTACACAATATAGGACATATGCGTACACTAAATATGTCGTCTTATTCCGATATAGTAAATATTTCCTACCTTGCAGAACAAAAGCTCAGCAAACGATAAAAAGGCGTTGCTACCTCCTCCGCCAGAGAAGTTCAAACGTAAAAGCACACGTTCAACAAAGCAAACTCAATCAACTCCACCTGAACACTCTGATGCTGTAAATGTTGGTTCACAACTTACTCTTGGGCACATTGAACACGTAGTTCAAAATCCATCATTCCCAACCGAGTCAAGTAGTATGAGCATTACCAATGATCCACAACCGTCTGCATTCCCAACTGAGTCAAGTAGTATGAGCATTACCAATGATCCACAACAGTCCGCATTCGCTGCTGAGTCAAGTAGTATGAGCATTAACAATGATCCACAACAGTCCGTAGACAACGACAATGAAGAGATTGACGACTGGATTGCTTATTTTACTGATGATGTGGTATGCTACAAATTATTTGTTTATACACATAAGTATATTTAAAAGTATATTTATTTTAACCAACTTTTTCTATACTGCAGATTGCAGAGTGCGATAGACAAGCTGCTGAATATCTGGCAAATCATAGACGTTAACTGCAGTTCTAAGCATGAATAATTTGTTTCTGAACTTTCCTTTCGTTCGTTATGTTATCAATCAAAATAAATTTGTATGCTGAACATGTTTTTTCAACTTCTTCAGTCCGTTGTATGAATAAAGCGTTCTATGAATAAAGTTGCAGCATTGAGCCTTTTATGTATATTTTTGTGCTAATTTCTTTGATTTATTATTATGATTGTAATGGAGTATAATGCCGTACGTACATATATATTACTATTATTCTACGCATGAATAACATCCACTTTGCACTTTACACCATTCCACTACTTTCATTTTTATACGTGCACTGTTAGTTCATGCATGCATATTGTCATATGATACTTTAATGTGGGTGGGCAATAATTGTTATGTTATGTCATAAAAGTGTACAAATCGAATTATGAAAATAAGAATCAGATCTTATGCATCTCCATACCAGTTTTAATGGAACACTGATATTATATCATTTTCTTGACACTAAGGAATAAAAGATATGGTAAATGGTTACCATCCTCAAATTTCTGGAATATGGACATTCTGCATTTATCTATATATATGTAGCATGTACGGTTCCACCACCAAACATTACTGAAATTAAACATGAACGACTATTGTTTAAACCAAAATATTTTACACATGCGGCAACAATACAAATCTCAGTACCCTATAATTAACATACTCATATCACGCAAAAAAGGACGGTTGACATAAACAGCATAACTAATATAATTTCACCCATACAAAATGATAATTCAGTTGCAAAATAAACTAATTATGCCCCCTGTATTCGTTATTACGGGTTTATAATTTACAACCACTTTTATTCCCGTTTTCTCACTAAAGTTTATAACGAAAAAGAAAAAAGGCACGTTACCTTTCTTTGAAACCATCTACTCAAATATCCCTTCATTTTAGGTCCAGAATTCCTTGCACATTTCTAGCAAATGTGAACCAGTCATATACGGCTACCACTACCCATCTTCCATAATACCATGAACACAAAATTATATTTTCTTACTCCATCAAATTACATGTTTCAACGCCAGCTTCTTCATCAAATTTAACAGTAATGGACGCACAACAAAGAGAAAGACGACGTCGTGCACAACATGCTAGACGTCTCCAAGCAAGAGATACAACAATCGGCAATCGACAACTGGTGACAAACGACCAAACAAACCTACTTCTGCATCCTCCTCAAAGTTTAGGTATATTAAGCATTTATATATTAATTTTATTTATTTATGCAGTACCTCCTATGGTTGCTCATTTCAACATTATCATTACTACTCCATGCAATAACAGATTCAAATATGGACAGGCCATGCATTACGGATTATGAAATTAGATGAAATCGCTATAAGCAAATAATTGTTCATCTGCATGACTGCAATTACCATTGAGACTGTAATATTTATGACATTGCTCCACATTACTTTGATTCGTTTTTAAACTATAATACAAGATATATTGGAAGATTATTTACACAAAACAACTTTAGTTATAAAGACGCAAGCACTGTACTTGACTTTTGTTCATGAAGCAACCCGTAAGCAATTATTACTACAGCGGTTACGATATTTTTTATTTTGTCCGTCATAACAACCGCTTCTGTTTGCATATATCATTATAGGTACTGCAACAACAGCGGAGGAACAAAATTTAACACCTCTACCAGCACTGATTACTGGCCATAATCGTGGACGAAATTTTATAGCAAGCACAATTTACCGCAAGCATCAACTTCCGCAGCCAACATACTGTGATTCCTGCAACGCAAAAATATTTTTTCATGAAATCTTACAGAGTTGTTGTTCCAGTGGTTCGATTGATATTCATCGTCCTACGACAATACCACCACAGTTACTCAGCTTATTTTTAGACCAAGGGGAGGTCGGCGATCATTTCCGAACAAACATCCGATCTTATAACAATGCATTTTCCTTCACATCCATGGGTGCGTCAATTGATCAAAACCTAGCCAGCGGTAGAGATGGAGTTTACACATACCGTGCACAAGGAACAATATATCATAGTATCGGCAGCATTCTACCCATGCCTGGAAGCAGACCAAGATATTTGCAGTTATACATATATGATACCGACCATGAGATTGAAAATCGACTTCGAGATAGTGAAGCAATGAGAGCAGAGATCATTTTGACTCTAAAACAAATTCTAGATAATCATAATCCGTATGTTTCTGTATTAAGACAGTTGGGGCAACAAGTCGACGTCCAAAATTGTAGAATCAAGATTAAAGAAATCACCGTAAATCAACATCTTCACGAGTTGCCAACCGCATCGCAAGTAGCAGGCATAATTATTGGAGATGAACCAGATAATTTGCAAGGAAGAGATATCATCGTTGAGACAAGAAGTGGGAGTCTACACAGAATTCCTGATACTACGGGCTTTTATGATCCATTACAATATCCGCTCTTACTTCCATACGGTCAACATGGATGGGACTTGAAAATCCACGGGAATGGAAATACATCAATAAGTTGCACATCATACTACTCTCATGTTTTACAGGTACATATGATCTATTTTACATTCTCAATTTTTTTTTCACACACACTCCAAACCATCAACTTTCTTTACTTTATCACGTATACTAATATTAATTCACATGTGACTTCTAGATACGACCGTCAGAAACATCTCTTATATTACTTGGTGGCCGTTTATTTCAACAATATGTCGTTGATATGTATGTAAAAATAGAAGCTATGCGCCTAAGGTTTCTTCGCAATAATCAACATACAATCCGAGCTGAGCTATATCAAGGTTTACAAGATGCGTTGACTGCTGGAGAGACATCCACCAGTTTGTTTCTTTACCTTTTCTACTCAATTTTATTACTATCAATACACAATTCTACACACTTACTAACCACACAATTATGTAATAATTAACTGTACAACTTTTCTATTCCTAGGTAATATTGGTGTTAAAAAAATTCTTCCTTCCTCTCATACCGGTAGTCCTCGAGATATGCATCAACGGTATCAAGATGCAATGGCATTAGTGCGACGGTATGGAAAGCCCGATTTATTTCTTACTATGACATGTAATACTAACTGGGTCGAAATTACACAAGAATTACTTCCTGGTCAACAACCTCAAGATAGGCCAGATTTGACAACTCGAATTTTTCGTGCAAAATTAGAACAACTAAAAATCGATTTGTTTGACACGTTCGTTTTAGGTAAAGTTATTGCTCATGTCCATGTTATTGAATTTCAAAAAAGAGGATTACTGCATTGTCATATGTTGATGATTTTTGATGATAATGATAAGGTCAATAGTCCCGATGATTATGACGGTTTAGTTAGGGCTGAAATTCCATGTAAAGATTTAGAACCCGACCTACATAACATAGTAATTAAGCATATGGTTCATTACCCATGCGGACGTTTTAACCCAAATGCCACGTGTATGAAAAACGACCAATGTAAGAGAGGTTTCCCAAAATCTTTTTCCCCATCAACTTTACAAGGAAATGACTCTTACCCTATTTACAGAAGACGTGACACTGGACAACAATATCAAGTAGGAAGCCAATTAATTGATAACCGTTGGATCGTACCATATAATCCGTACCTCCTTTTGAAATACGACTGTCATATTAATGTTGAGATTTGCTCCAGCATTAAATCTGTTAAATACCTTTACAAATATGTTTACAAAGGTTCCGACCGTGTTTCCGTCGGGTTATCCACTGCACCTGCTGACAACGATGAAATTTCGAACTTTGTTAACGCTAGATGGGTTTGTGCCCCAGAAGCTCTATGGCGAATATACAAATTTTATTTAAGCAGCATATTTCCTTCTGTTACTGGCTTACAAGTCCATTTACCAAATAGACAACAATTGCTTTTTCGTGCAGAGGAGCACTTACAAACTATTTTAGATGATCAACAACGGTCTAAAACAATGCTTACTGAATTTTTCACCAAAAATGTTACTGATGAGCATGCACGTCAATATTTATATCATGAGTTTCCTGAAAAATACTGGTGGGACTCTTTGTCTAAACAATGAAATCGTAGACGAAATAATCGTAGGGCAATAGGTAGACTTTATACCGTATCTCCAACTGAAGGTGAACGTTACTATTTGCGCTTATTATTAACACATGTTAGAGGTCCTACGTCTTTCACTGATTTACTAACAATTACTGGAACACGGTACAATACATTCAAAGATGTAGCACAACATAGAGGTTTACTTGAAAATGATGATAGCTTAAGAGACTGTTTAAGAGATGCTTCAAACACGCATATGCCTGCATCTTTGAGACGACTATTTGTTACCATTTTAGTGTACTGTGAACCGTGTCATGTGCGTGAATTGTGGGAAGAGTTTTCACCATTTTTGATTGAAGATTATCTGTAATATCCCGCGTTTTTGGCCGTCAAATATTTAATTTAATTTATTTATTCTAAATATTTTATTTAGAAAATAAATGGATTTTTATATATAATTCGTTATTTAAACGGAGTTTGAACGTTATAATTTATATATTTATAAACGAGCTCGAAATGGCGCTGCAGTTCGTTATTTGGCGATTTGAACTTCAACTGAATGTACAGAGTTCGTTTTAAATTGGATTTCTGTGAAACAAGAAACGGGTGGAGCTGATGGAGTATATCTTTCTAGTAGAAGAGAAAAATCAGGATTTCGTCATGTAGATTTTGAGATATGTCCAAATCAAATTTTTGAATAGTCGCTATAGAATCGTTTATCGACCGTATCGGTTTATTCGATATAATTAGAGATCGGGTTTAAATTTAGACAAGGTCCTTTTGGGAAGTAGCGATAATTTAATTTTTAGAATTTTACTGTAATTTTTAATTAATTTAATAAGCAACTTTTTATTTGGAGTATGTGGCACCCTGTATCGACATTTCGGGGTTTCACAATATGAGTCCATCTACCGGTATTATTACCTTTTTGGGACCAGAGCACATCACTCCTTTAAGTGGTATTTTTGTTTCTGTCCATAACAGTCCCTACGTGAACAGAATATTTCATAGTGGGGTACGCTATGTTTTTAACTTAAAACAAACTAAACTGAATGGTTAACTGGTCAAACGGACTCAGAATTCAACGAAACAAGTTTCATACGAAACCTTAGGAAGAGATCTAGTGAAACGTCAAGGCCTCATATTTTTAGGATTTTTTCTGAAATTGTTAGGAATTATTGCTCGGTGTTTTTCGTCGATATTTTCTAAGGGATTTTCGCAAACGGTGTCGGAATTCGACGAAACCTGTCCCATTGGGTCCGGAATATCTTTTTATGCTAGAATTAGGTATCACTTCTTGGATTAGGAGTCAAATGGGATGTTATTTTTACGAAAATCTCCATGCACATTTCATAATATTAAAATATTATTAAATCTATCCACTTGAAGGTAATTCTTCCATTTTGCTTTCTCTGGTTACGTACGCCTTTTGGGTTCTTGCGTCTCAAAACATTTGTTTACCTTTCGTTCGTACCAAACTTGTCTGAAAGCCTTTCTTTCCTTGCACCCAACTCTCCATTGCCTTGCGCCCCAAATATTTTAGTTTCTTGCCTGCCAAATTACTCCTACGTGCCGACCAAGCTGTTCGAAATCCAAAGTCGACGCATACAGCTACCTATGAAGCACCGCAAAACCTATACCCTATCATTTCTTGTATCCCACGTACTTACCCTATAAAAGCACTGCTGTTTTCCCTTCCTCCTAAAAAAATAAAATCGGTCTTCCTTCTGAAAAAAAAAAAAAAAAAAACGAAAATGAAAGGGGAAGCCTGTAAGGTTGGAGGGATCACGAGACAAATGGAAGTGAGGAAGTGGGAAGTGTGGGCAGGCGGTATGGGTACAGTGCTGAGGAGTGATGTTGTTTTGTAAAGGGTGGACTTCGGTGAACGAAAGGAAGATGAGGGGTGGAAAGTGAATGCGGCTGTACTGGTGCATGGGCTTTGGCGGTTTGTCCTTCCTTATAAAGAAAAAAAAAATGGATGTGAAACCTGGAAACAGCAAGTGCATGGTGTAGAAGTGGCGAGAAAATCGGAAATGGGGAAGCGCTGAACACAGCATGGTGAGGTACAGTATTTAACAATTAACATTCACGTGAGGGCTAATCGCTTTTGTGTAACTAACTAAGAAATTATACGGGCAAATCTAGCTTATATTTGCTTAATCCTAACTTTAAATGCTAATTAGTTTCCATGTAGCTTAATCTTGTTTCCAGTAATTATATATGTTCGAATTATTATAATAAATAAGGCACAATTGGAAGAAACATGAACTGCAAATAACATGTCCTGATAGTTCCGAAGTAAATACTTAACTTACTTAAGTCGTCAATTAGCAAATTTATAATAATTATATTTATTATTAAGACTTACGGTACAAGGCTTGGGATAGATTTTGTGCCAAATCCAATGCTAATGGCTTGACTAAAGAGGTAGTTGTTTAAGAATTGGTTCGGTCGAGTTATCGTAATATTTCATAAGAATTAACATTATGATCACTGAAAGGGGAAATATATTTAAATGTGCCTAATGAAATACCGGTTCACATTTTGTATAAGCGTGTAAATTAACATACGAGGAAATTAAATAATAATATATTACTGTGTCATACGTACACAGACTCATATCATGCGAAGAGACGATGAGATCGTATGGACCAGCGTAATGTTTTGGGAACTGGTTTGATCGCAGATGGAAGCAGCTGAAGTTCTAACGCATGTTTAATGGAACCATTTTAACATCAGGTGGAAATCAGGTGAGTTAAACTCACTCAGTTACCCTTTTTATATTCTATAAATTGGGTATTTTTATTTTGTGTGCTCTGCTTGCCAATGGTTGACTGTTTTGCTAGTTATACCTATTTGTTGATTTAACTGATGAAATTAAACCGTGTTTAATTTCAGTGAAATACCAAATCGTTATTTTAACGATTGGTTCCAATAAAGGTAACTCACCTTGGTTGGTCACGTTTATTTATAAACGTGTTTAAAATGGTTGCATGGTTTGAATTGCTTGTGGTTAATGTTAAATGATTGTTATTTAGTTTATCAGTTAAACAAAACTGAACAGTCTGATTTGAGATAACCATTTGAATACAGGGAAGAACAGGTTGGAGGGATCCAACCGGATTCCTCAAATGTATTATTTATTTTCATATGATCATATATGAACTGATCGGTTTGTGTGATTGATTTGATGGTTGATTATTGACTGGATATTCAACATCTGTTTGGTTTAAACCAATGGGCGATATTGGTTAAGTGTTTGGCAGAGTATGGCCTTTAAAACCAATCGAGTTATAAATATTTATTCACCGTCAGGTGAATCGATAGAGTTGAGGTTATAAACTTTATTTTATAACCAGAGTTAGATTTTGAATTATATTATTTGAATAAAAGTTATTTAAGAAAAATAAATAAATATTTTTATTTAAGACTTTGATTTGTTATGAAGTTATTTTACAAAGATGTTGATCAGATTTACCAGTTGAAGAATAAGAAATGAATTAAATGGTTAAACCTTGAGAAATTGTTTTGTAAGGAAAACAAATAATTAGAATCTATCTAAATTAATTATATTTTTAATTAATTTAAAGCAAGGATTGTTGAAATTGGTTAGTGAGGTAATCAAGTTTTTTTGAGTTAATTAAATCGACCGTTTGGAATAAGAATTGTTTATCAAGTTAATGTGTTTTGACTAAAATAGTTAAATGAATATTGTTTGAATTTAAATAAGGATTTAAAAGGGATTTAATATTTAATTTAGTTAATAAAGGGATTAACTACTAAAGTAGTTAATGGTTGAAATAAGTTATTATGTTAATTAATGATAAATTTAGGAATATATTTTTAAATGGGAATTCATTTAAAAAAAAAAGTTGCCGAATGTGAGATGCAAGCCAATTGAATGGTGAAAGGAAATAAACGTACTCAATTATATGAATTAAGTGAAAGGAGATTTCGATAAAAGGGTTTAAGATAAACCAAAACATATAAATAAGTTTCAAAGTGTTAAGACGTTAATTTTACATTAACGTTATTTGAAAACGAGATCTAGTAAAAAGGAGAATTTTAAATGAGATTTAAAAATGGGAAATTGAATAAAGTTATTCAAGATAAAATTAGTAAAACATAGTTATTCAAGTTGAGTTGTCATTTCGTACGACTGCTAGCGTAATTCGCAGGGCTGCAGATAGCCTACGGCGGTCGGATGTTTCCTGAGGGAATCAGGCGTAACCATTGTGATCGCTGTGATCTAGGGTCAAGCGAATGGAGAGAAGACGAATGTTAATTAATCAATTAGAGTTATTCAAATATCGTATTTTTGAATATTTAAAAGAATTGGAAGTTTCAATTTAACAAAAAGGAAATTAGTTTGTCAAAGGCCAAGTGATGCTAAATACTGAACCATTGAACTCATTGGAGTGTCATGTTTGAAACACTGTTTATTTTGATAGTTAAAACACCGACTATCAAACCTGACCAATACGATTGTTGGTACGGAAAGACCGGGATCGAATTTATTCGAAAACCATTCCGACCAACAAATACGTGAAGATCTCAGAAGATGATCGAGATGGTGCTGTGAAGACCGTGGATTTCCACAAACGGAAGAACCACTAATATTCTCTGCCTGGCAAGCAGAGATAAACTGTGATTGTGTCGTAGTTGGAATCTACGGGGTTGCAAGGACTTCTCGCTACTGATTCATGGGGTGATTCCTATATGGATGCGGTAGGAGAGTGCCTTCGATTCATCCTGTACCTGGATGACGTATATGGACGAATGTCTGACAGAGTATTTCCAAAGAATCACGTACGTTGATTTCTTCAAACGTACGATAGTTGTTGGCGGGGAATCGCCGTTCTCTTAGCTTCCAGCTAGAGTATTTTTGTGGACGTCAATTAGTGATATCTGACGGATTTGACAATGTGGCATTCAAAGTGAATGATGACCAGATGTTCAAAAGCTAAACTAAGCCTCAAGCCTCATCAACCGGGAAGATGACAAAAATCGGGCAGGCAGCATGGCTATGTGGGTCGCTCCCATTAGGGTGTATAATCACCTATCTAGAGGAAATCCTATTTGTTCTTAAATCTATGTTTCGATGCTGTCCCTTGTCGGGAGACGGTTGCTGATCCCAACCGTCGGTGATATACATTCGATACTCTCAAGCGAAATGAGGGGTCGGTCATGTGGGGGCCGGGTTGCAAGAAGTTCTTGTTGAACCCAGTGTATTCGTCTCTAGAGATACACTATCGGAAGGTGGACCCATACCTTGTCAAGTCGGAATCCAATTTCCAATAAGCGCCTGCGGGTTTTGATTGTATACTATATATGTAGAGCGTGAGATGCAAGCGTTCTACTAGATTGTTATTTACTTGTATATAGACATTATTATAATATCAGACAAGATATTGGTTTCAAACTGTTTTGGGTTATCGTAAGGTAAAAACCGTCCGTGTTTATGTGTGGATTTGGTCTTACGATTATCCTTTTCTTTTGAAAAGATTTTGAACTTTAAAATCATGATTGGATGATTCACCCTTATTACTGTGCGAGTTTATCTCACTCTGGTTCACCAGACTGACCCGGTGTTTTGTAAATGCTCGGGTTAGACCGGGTTGTACATGTTCAGGTTATCGACTGCCGTGAAGAAATGAGCTGGAAGAGTCCAGACGTATGATATTATTACTATTCCGCTGTGTGTTATATGAGGACAGATTAGTATCACTGTCCAGATGTGTACTCTGATATTGTAAGTATTTTAAAGCTTTCAATAAAGATTGATTTCAGTATTATATTTTGTTCCGCTGCGATGTGAGACTCTGTGTGGTGTTTCTTCTTCTTCTTCTATTCTAATATTTCTATCTTATCTATTCTCACCCTCTAACTTCTTTCTATTAATGATCTGGAATGTTCGATGTCTGAATGGTCAACATGATAGTTTGATGTTGATTTTCGGAGTCGAAAATCCCGGTTCGTTACAGTGGTATCAGAGCTTATGGTTAAGTAATTACCTTGGCTCTGTGGCGGTACTCAGTAGAGATGGGGTTAGATTGAGTTTGAGTGTATATATATGAGCACGTATTTGTAAATTGATATAAAAACTGTTTATATTGTGTTGATTGGTTTGTCGAGTAGTTTATGAATTCTGGTCGATACAGTAATGCAAACTGTGTCGATAAGTGTTTCTAAACTCTTGAACAGAATAATTCGACACAGTATGTTTTGAAAGAGGGTAAATGAAATAATTTACCCCAAATTATATTTTAATGATATATATTTGAAATATTATAGTATGTTGGATGTGTTGCTTGGTTATAATTGAAAAGGTTATATAAATAACCAATTAGAATTCGTATAATATGAAAACAAATGAATTAAATCTGGAATTAAAATTCCCCAAAAGTGGGAAAAGTGTTAACAAATGAAATTGGGTTAAATATATGAGGAATTTAAAATCCTGGGAGGTTTTTAAATTATTGTACAAAGCCTTGCAAAGGATATTTTGAACTGATTTCAAAATGGAAGTGTTTAGAAATGATTTTGAAAGTGATATAGTATTGAACTCACTTCGATTGCTGGAAAATAGATTCCGATGATGATCCGGACATCATCGGTGTTCATTCTCGAGTGGTAAGTGACGGATTACTACCAAAAATCTTGTTTTAAATGGCTTTGAGAAAAACAAGTTGTTTTAAATCTTGAAAAGAAATATTTGATTGTTGAAAGCAATGAACTGTTTAAAAAACTCCCAGGAAAAAATTGTTGAACAAAAACAAAATTTGATAGAAATTTGTGCAAGCAAATATGAATTGAATTGAAATAAATTAACTGGAAATTGAATCGAGATATATATATCAAGTAGAATCAGATTTGGGATTTGGAGACAGGAATCTGAAATGGTGTTGGACTGGTGAATTAAGAGTTGAAATTGAAAATGGTTGGAAATTGAGTTAAGAATGAGATTTGGCTTGGACGCGTAAAGGATTTGGTTCTGAGGATAAAATTGGAATTTTGCTTGGGAATGCATCTGTATATGCTGACAGGGTAGCAGATGGAGAGGATATAATGATATGCCCGACAAAAAGGTACACGTTTATTTTTATATGGATTTGGAGATTTATGAGCCTATTTAGCAAGCCGCTTGGCTGTTTCATTTTCTTTTGGATTGGAGAAGGCCTAGAAAGGCGAGTTGGAGTTGTACCGATTGAGCCGTACAGAGGAGGTGCTGGCGAAATTTTTCGGAAATTTAAGGTGTTAGAAAATTTTCAATATTTTTGAAAATATTTATTTACAGTGTTGAATTAATTTTTAATTTAAACTAAATCGGATTTGGAAATTAACGGGTTTGTAGCGTTCTTTCTTACCTTAGCAATTTCGAGGACGAAATTATTTTAAGGGGGGAAGAATGTAATATCCCGCGTTTTTGGCCGTCAAATATTTAATTTAATTTATTTATTCTAAATATTTTATTTAGAAAATAAATGGATTTTTATATATAATTCGTTATTTAAACGGAGTTTGAACGTTATAATTTATATATTTATAAACGAGCTCGAAATGGCGCTGCAGTTCGTTATTTGGCGATTTGAACTTCAACTGAATGTACAGAGTTCGTTTTAAATTGGATTTCTGTGAAACAAGAAACGGGTGGAGCTGATGGAGTATATCTTTCTAGTAGAAGAGAAAAATCAGGATTTCGTCATGTAGATTTTGAGATATGTCCAAATCAAATTTTTGAATAGTCGCTATAGAATCGTTTATCGACCGTATCGGTTTATTCGATATAATTAGAGATCGGGTTTAAATTTAGACAAGGTCCTTTTGGGAAGTAGCGATAATTTAATTTTTAGAATTTTACTGTAATTTTTAATTAATTTAATAAGCAACTTTTTATTTGGAGTATGTGGCACCCTGTATCGACATTTCGGGGTTTCACAATATGAGTCCATCTACCGGTATTATTACCTTTTTGGGACCAGAGCACATCACTCCTTTAAGTGGTATTTTTGTTTCTGTCCATAACAGTCCCTACGTGAACAGAATATTTCATAGTGGGGTACGCTATGTTTTTAACTTAAAACAAACTAAACTGAATGGTTAACTGGTCAAACGGACTCAGAATTCAACGAAACAAGTTTCATACGAAACCTTAGGAAGAGATCTAGTGAAACGTCAAGGCCTCATATTTTTAGGATTTTTTCTGAAATTGTTAGGAATTATTGCTCGGTGTTTTTCGTCGATATTTTCTAAGGGATTTTCGCAAACGGTGTCGGAATTCGACGAAACCTGTCCCATTGGGTCCGGAATATCTTTTTATGCTAGAATTAGGTATCACTTCTTGGATTAGGAGTCAAATGGGATGTTATTTTTACGAAAATCTCCATGCACATTTCATAATATTAAAATATTATTAAATCTATCCACTTGAAGGTAATTCTTCCATTTTGCTTTCTCTGGTTACGTACGCCTTTTGGGTTCTTGCGTCTCAAAACATTTGTTTACCTTTCGTTCGTACCAAACTTGTCTGAAAGCCTTTCTTTCCTTGCACCCAACTCTCCATTGCCTTGCGCCCCAAATATTTTAGTTTCTTGCCTGCCAAATTACTCCTACGTGCCGACCAAGCTGTTCGAAATCCAAAGTCGACGCATACAGCTACCTATGAAGCACCGCAAAACCTATACCCTATCATTTCTTGTATCCCACGTACTTACCCTATAAAAGCACTGTTGTTTTCCCTTCCTCCTAAAAAAATAAAATCGGTCTTCCTTCTGGAAAAAAAAAAAAAAAAAAAAACGAAAATGAAAGGGGAAGCCTGTAAGGTTGGAGGGATCACGAGACAAATGGAAGTGAGGAAGTGGGAAGTGTGGGCAGGCGGTATGGGTACAGTGCTGAGGAGTGATGTTGTTTTGTAAAGGGTGGACTTCGGTGAACGAAAGGAAGATGAGGGGTGGAAAGTGAATGCGGCTGTACTGGTGCATGGGCTTTGGCGGTTTGTCCTTCCTTATAAAGAAAAAAAAAATGGATGTGAAACCTGGAAACAGCAAGTGCATGGTGTAGAAGTGGCGAGAAAATCGGAAATGGGGAAGCGCTGAACACAGCATGGTGAGGTACAGTATTTAACAATTAACATTCACGTGAGGGCTAATCGCTTTTGTGTAACTAACTAAGAAATTATACGGGCAAATCTAGCTTATATTTGCTTAATCCTAACTTTAAATGCTAATTAGTTTCCATGTAGCTTAATCTTGTTTCCAGTAATTATATATGTTCGAATTTTTATAATAAATAAGGCACAATTGGAAGAAACATGAACTGCAAATAACATGTCCTGATAGTTCCGAAGTAAATACTTAACTTACTTAAGTCGTCAATTAGCAAATTTATAATAATTATATTTATTATTAAGACTTACGGTACAAGGCTTGGGATAGATTTTGTGCCAAATCCAATGCTAATGGCTTGACTAAAGAGGTAGTTGTTTAAGAATTGGTTCGGTCGAGTTATCGTAATATTTCATAAGAATTAACATTATGATCACTGAAAGGGGAAATATATTTAAATGTGCCTAATGAAATACCGGTTCACATTTTGTATAAGCGTGTAAATTAACATACGAGGAAATTAAATAATAATATATTACTGTGTCATACGTACACAGACTCATATCATGCGAAGAGACGATGAGACCGTATGGACCAGCGTAATGTTTTGGGAACTGGTTTGATCGCAGATGGAAGCAGCTGAAGTTCTAACGCATGTTTAATGGAACCATTTTAACATCAGGTGGAAATCAGGTGAGTTAAACTCACTCAGTTACCCTTTTTATATTCTATAAATTGGGTATTTTTATTTTGTGTGCTCTGCTTGCCAATGGTTGACTGTTTTGCTAGTTATACCTATTTGTTGATTTAACTGATGAAATTAAACCGTGTTTAATTTCAGTGAAATACCAAATCGTTATTTTAACGATTGGTTCCAATAAAGGTAACTCACCTTGGTTGGTCACGTTTATTTATAAACGTGTTTAAAATGGTTGCATGGTTTGAATTGCTTGTGGTTAATGTTAAATGATTGTTATTTAGTTTATCAGTTAAACAAAACTGAACAGTCTGATTTGAGATAACCATTTGAATACAGGGAAGAACAGGTTGGAGGGATCCAACCGGATTCCTCAAATGTATTATTTATTTTCATATGATCATATATGAACTGATCGGTTTGTGTGATTGATTTGATGGTTGATTATTGACTGGATATTCAACATCTGTTTGGTTTAAACCAATGGGCGATATTGGTTAAGTGTTTGGCAGAGTATGGCCTTTAAAACCAATCGAGTTATAAATATTTATTCACCGTCAGGTGAATCGATAGATTTGAGGTTATAAACTTTATTTTATAACCAGAGTTAGATTTTGAATTATATTATTTGAATAAAAGTTATTTAAGAAAAATAAATAAATATTTTTATTTAAGACTTTGATTTGTTATGAAGTTATTTTAAAAAGATGTTGATCTGATTTACCAGTTGAAGAATAAGAAATGAATTAAATGGTTAAACCTTGAGAAATTGTTTTGTAAGGAAAACAAATAATTAGAATCTATCTAAATTAATTATATTTTTAATTAATTTAAAGCAAGGATTGTTGAAATTGGTTAGTGAGGTAATCAAGTTTTTTTGAGTTAATTAAATCGACCGTTTGGAATAAGAATTGTTTATCAAGTTAATGTGTTTTGACTAAAATAGTTAAATGAATATTGTTTGAATTTAAATAAGGATTTAAAAGGGATTTAATATTTAATTTAGTTAATAAAGGGATTAACTACTAAAGTAGTTAATGGTTGAAATAAGTTATTATGTTAATTAATGATAAATTTAGGAATATATTTTTAAATGGGAATTCATTTAAAAAAAAAAGTTGCCGAATGTGAGATGCAAGCCAATTGAATGGTGAAAGGAAATAAACGTACTCAATTATATGAATTAAGTGAAAGGAGATTTCGATAAAAGGGTTTAAGATAAACCAAAACATATAAATAAGTTTCAAAGTGTTAAGACGTTAATTTTACATTAACGTTATTTGAAAACGAGATCTAGTAAAAAGGAGAATTTTAAATGAGATTTAAAAATGGGAAATTGAATAAAGTTATTCAAGATAAAATTAGTAAAACATAGTTATTCAAGTTGAGTTGTCATTTCGTACGACTGCTAGCGTAATTCGCAGGGCTGCAGATAGCCTACGGCGGTCGGATGTTTCCTGAGGGAATCAGGCGTAACCATTGTGATCGCTGTGATCTAGGGTCAAGCGAATGGAGAGAAGACGAATGTTAATTAATCAATTAGAGTTATTCAAATATCGTATTTTTGAATATTTAAAAGAATTGGAAGTTTCAATTTAACAAAAAGGAAATTAGTTTGTCAAAGGCCAAGTGATGCTAAATACTGAACCATTGAACTCATTGGAGTGTCATGTTTGAAACACTGTTTATTTTGATAGTTAAAACACCGACTATCAAACCTGACCAATACGATTGTTGGTACGAAAAGACCGGGATCGAATTTATTCGAAAACCATTCCGACCAACAAATACGTGAAGATCTCAGAAGATGATCGAGATGGTGCTGTGAAGACCGTGGATTTCCACAAACGGAAGAACCACTAATATTCTCTGCCTGGCAAGCAGAGATAAACTGTGATTGTGTCGTAGTTGGAATCTACGGGGTTGCAAGGACTTCTCGCTACTGATTCATGGGGTGATTCCTATATGGATGCGGTAGGAGAGTGCCTTCGATTCATCCTGTACCTGGATGACGTATATGGACGAATGTCTGACAGAGTATTTCCAAAGAATCACGTACGTTGATTTCTTCAAACGTACGATAGTTGTTGGCGGGGAATCGCCGTTCTCTTAGCTTCCAGCTAGAGTATTTTTGTGGACGTCAATTAGTGATATCTGACGGATTTGACAATGTGGCATTCAAAGTGAATGATGACCAGATGTTCAAAAGCTAAACTAAGCCTCAAGCCTCATCAACCGGGAAGATGACAAAAATCGGGCAGGCAGCATGGCTATGTGGGTCGCTCCCATTAGGGTGTATAATCACCTATCTAGAGGAAATCCTATTTGTTCTTAAATCTATGTTTCGATGCTGTCCCTTGTCGGGAGACGGTTGCTGATCCCAACCGTCGGTGATATACATTCGATACTCTCAAGCGAAATGAGGGTCGGTCATGTGGGGGCCGGGTTGCAAGAAGTTCTTGTTGAACCCAGTGTATTCGTCTCTAGAGATACACTATCGGAAGGTGGACCCATACCTTGTCAAGTCGGAATCCAATTTCCAATAAGCGCCTGCGGGTTTTGATTGTATACTATATATGTAGAGCGTGAGATGCAAGCGTTCTACTAGATTGTTATTTACTTGTATATAGACATTATTATAATATCAGACAAGATATTGGTTTCAAACTGTTTTGGGTTATCGTAAGGTAAAAACCGTCCGTGTTTATGTGTGGATTTGGTCTTACGATTATCCTTTTCTTTTGAAAAGATTTTGAACTTTAAAATCATGATTGGATGATTCACCCTTATTACTGTGCGAGTTTATCTCACTCCGGTTCACCAGACTGACCCGGTGTTTTGTAAATGCTCGGGTTAGACCGGGTTGTACAGGTTCAGGTTATCGACTGCCGTGAAGAAATGAGCTGGAAGAGTCCAGACGTATGATATTATTACTATTCCGCTGTGTGTTATATGAGGACAGATTAGTATCACTGTCCAGATGTGTACTCTGATATTGTAAGTATTTTAAAGCTTTCAATAAAGATTGATTTCAGTATTATATTTTGTTCCGCTGCGATGTGAGACTCTGTGTGGTGTTTCTTCTTCTTCTTCTATTCTAATATTTCTATCTTATCTATTCTCACCCTCTAACTTCTTTCTATTAATGATCTGGAATGTTCGATGTCTGAATGGTCAACATGATAGTTTGATGTTGATTTTCGGAGTCGAAAATCCCGGTTCGTTACAGTGGTATCAGAGCTTATGGTTAAGTAATTACCTTGGCTCTGTGGCGGTACTCAGTAGAGATGGGGTTAGATTGAGTTTGAGTGTATATATATGAGCACGTATTTGTAAATTGATATAAAAACTGTTTATATTGTGTTGATTGGTTTGTCGAGTAGTTTATGAATTCTGGTCGATACAGTAATGCAAACTGTGTCGATAAGTGTTTCTAAACTCTTGAACAGAATAATTCGACACAGTATGTTTTGAAAGAGGGTAAATGAAATAATTTACCCCAAATTATATTTTAATGATATATATTTGAAATATTATAGTATATTGGATGTGTTGCTTGGTTATAATTGAAAAGGTTATATAAATAACCAATTAGAATTCGTATAATATGAAAACAAATGAATTAAATCTGGAATTAAAATTCCCCAAAAGTGGGAAAAGTGTTAACAAATGAAATTGGGTTAAATATATGAGGAATTTAAAATCCTGGGAGGTTTTTAAATTATTGTACAAAGCCTTGCAAAGGATATTTTGAACTGATTTCAAAATGGAAGTGTTTAGAAATGATTTTGAAAGTGATATAGTATTGAACTCACTTCGATTGCTGGAAAATAGATTCCGATGATGATCCGGACATCATCGGTGTTCATTCTCGAGTGGTAAGTGACGGATTACTACCAAAAATCTTGTTTTAAATGGCTTTGAGAAAAACAAGTTGTTTTAAATCTTGAAAAGAAATATTTGATTGTTGAAAGCAATGAACTGTTTAAAAAACTCCCAGGAAAAAATTGTTGAACAAAAACAAAATTTGATAGAAATTTGTGCAAGCAAATATGAATTGAATTGAAACAAATTAACTGGAAATTGAATCGAGATATATATATCAAGTAGAATCAGATTTGGGATTTGGAGACAGGAATCTGAAATGGTGTTGGACTGGTGAGTTAAGAGTTGAAATTGAAAATGGTTGGAAATTGAGTTAAGAATGAGATTTGGCTTGGACGCGTAAAGGATTTGGTTCTGAGGATAAAATTGGAATTTTGCTTGGGAATGCATCTGTATATGCTGACAGGGTAGCAGATGGAGAGGATATAATGATATGCCCGACAAAAAGGTACACGTTTATTTTTATATGGATTTGGAGATTTATGAGCCTATTTAGCAAGCCGCTTGGCTGTTTCATTTTCTTTTGGATTGGAGAAGGCCTAGAAAGGCGAGTTGGAGTTGTACCGATTGAGCCGTACAGAGGAGGTGCTGGCGAAATTTTTCGGAAATTTAAGGTGTTAGAAAATTTTCAATATTTTTGAAAATATTTATTTACAGTGTTGAATTAATTTTTAATTTAAACTAAATCGAATTTGGAAATTAACGGGTTTGTAGCGTTCTTTCTTACCTTAGCAATTTCGAGGACGAAATTATTTTAAGGGGGGAAGAATGTAATATCCCGCGTTTTTGGCCGTCAAATATTTAATTTAATTTATTTATTCTAAATATTTTATTTAGAAAATAAATGGATTTTTATATATAATTCGTTATTTAAACGGAGTTTGAACGTTATAATTTATATATTTATAAACGAGCTCGAAATGGCGCTGTAGTTCGTTATTTGGCGATTTGAACTTCAACTGAATGTACAGAGTTCGTTTTAAATTGGATTTCTGTGAAACAAGAAACGGGTGGAGCTGATGGAGTATATCTTTCTAGTAGAAGAGAAAAATCAGGATTTCGTCATGTAGATTTTGAGATATGTCCAAATCAAATTTTTGAATAGTCGCTATAGAATCGTTTATCGACCGTATCGGTTTATTCGATATAATTAGAGATCGGGTTTAAATTTAGACAAGGTCCTTTTGGGAAGTAGCGATAATTTAATTTTTAGAATTTTACTGTAATTTTTAATTAATTTAATAAGCAACTTTTTATTTGGAGTATGTGGCACCCTGTATCGACATTTCGGGGTTTCACAATATGAGTCCATCTACCGGTATTATTACCTTTTTGGGACCAGAGCACATCACTCCTTTAAGTGGTATTTTTGTTTCTGTCCATAACAGTCCCTACGTGAACAGAATATTTCATAGTGGGGTACGCTATGTTTTTAACTTAAAACAAACTAAACTGAATGGTTAACTGGTCAAACGGACTCAGAATTCAACGAAACAAGTTTCATACGAAACCTTAGGAAGAGATCTAGTGAAACGTCAAGGCCTCATATTTTTAGGATTTTTTCTGAAATTGTTAGGAATTATTGCTCGGTGTTTTTCGTCGATATTTTCTAAGGGATTTTCGCAAACGGTGTCGGAATTCGACGAAACCTGTCCCATTGGGTCCGGAATATCTTTTTATGCTAGAATTAGGTATCACTTCTTGGATTAGGAGTCAAATGGGATGTTATTTTTACGAAAATCTCCATGCACATTTCATAATATTAAAATATTATTAAATCTATCCACTTGAAGGTAATTCTTCCATTTTGCTTTCTCTGGTTACGTACGCCTTTTGGGTTCTTGCGTCTCAAAACATTTGTTTACCTTTCGTTCGTACCAAACTTGTCTGAAAGCCTTTCTTTCCTTGCACCCAACTCTCCATTGCCTTGCGCCCCAAATATTTTAGTTTCTTGCCTGCCAAATTACTCCTACGTGCCGACCAAGCTGTTCGAAATCCAAAGTCGACGCATACAGCTACCTATGAAGCACCGCAAAACCTATACCCTATCATTTCTTGTATCCCACGTACTTACCCTATAAAAGCACTGTTGTTTTCCCTTCCTCCTAAAAAAATAAAATCGGTCTTCCTTCTGAAAAAAAAAAAAAAAAAAAAAAACGAAAATGAAAGGGGAAGCCTGTAAGGTTGGAGGGATCACGAGACAAATGGAAGTGGGAAGTGTGGGCAGGCGGTATGGGTACAGTGCTGAGGAGTGATGTTGTTTTGTAAAGGGTGGACTTCGGTGAACGAAAGGAAGATGAGGGGTGGAAAGTGAATGCGGCTGTACTGGTGCATGGGCTTTGGCGGTTTGTCCTTCCTTATAAAGAAAAAAAAATGGATGTGAAACCTGGAAACAGCAAGTGCATGGTGTAGAAGTGGCGAGAAAATCGGAAATGGGGAAGCGCTGAACACAGCATGGTGAGGTACAGTATTTAACAATTAACATTCACGTGAGGGCTAATCGCTTTTGTGTAACTAACTAAGAAATTATACGGGCAAATCTAGCTTATATTTGCTTAATCCTAACTTTAAATGCTAATTAGTTTCCATGTAGCTTAATCTTGTTTCCAGTAATTATATATGTTCGAATTTTTATAATAAATAAGGCACAATTGGAAGAAACATGAACTGCAAATAACATGTCCTGATAGTTCCGAAGTAAATACTTAACTTACTTAAGTCGTCAATTAGCAAATTTATAATAATTATATTTATTATTAAGACTTACGGTACAAGGCTTGGGATAGATTTTGTGCCAAATCCAATGCTAATGGCTTGACTAAAGAGGTAGTTGTTTAAGAATTGGTTCGGTCGAGTTATCGTAATATTTCATAAGAATTAACATTATGATCACTGAAAGGGGAAATATATTTAAATGTGCCTAATGAAATACCGGTTCACATTTTGTATAAGCGTGTAAATTAACATACGAGGAAATTAAATAATAATATATTACTGTGTCATACGTACACAGACTCATATCATGCGAAGAGACGATGAGACCGTATGGACCAGCGTAATGTTTTGGGAACTGGTTTGATCGCAGATGGAAGCAGCTGAAGTTCTAACGCATGTTTAATGGAACCATTTTAACATCAGGTGGAAATCAGGTGAGTTAAACTCACTCAGTTACCCTTTTTATATTCTATAAATTGGGTATTTTTATTTTGTGTGCTCTGCTTGCCAATGGTTGACTGTTTTGCTAGTTATACCTATTTGTTGATTTAACTGATGAAATTAAACCGTGTTTAATTTCAGTGAAATACCAAATCGTTATTTTAACGATTGGTTCCAATAAAGGTAACTCACCTTGGTTGGTCACGTTTATTTATAAACGTGTTTAAAATGGTTGCATGGTTTGAATTGCTTGTGGTTAATGTTAAATGATTGTTATTTAGTTTATCAGTTAAACAAAACTGAACAGTCTGATTTGAGATAACCATTTGAATACAGGGAAGAACAGATTGGAGGGATCCAACCGGATTCCTCAAATGTATTATTTATTTTCATATGATCATATATGAACTGATCGGTTTGTGTGATTGATTTGATGGTTGATTATTGACTGGATATTCAACATCTGTTTGGTTTAAACCAATGGGCGATATTGGTTAAGTGTTTGGCAGAGTATGGCCTTTAAAACCAATCGAGTTATAAATATTTATTCACCGTCAGGTGAATCGATAGAGTTGAGGTTATAAACTTTATTTTATAACCAGAGTTAGATTTTGAATTATATTATTTGAATAAAAGTTATTTAAGAAAAATAAATAAATATTTTTATTTAAGACTTTGATTTGTTATGAAGTTATTTTACAAAGATGTTGATCAGATTTACCAGTTGAAGAATAAGAAATGAATTAAATGGTTAAACCTTGAGAAATTGTTTTGTAAGGAAAACAAATAATTAGAATCTATCTAAATTAATTATATTTTTAATTAATTTAAAGCAAGGATTGTTGAAATTGGTTAGTGAGGTAATCAAGTTTTTTTGAGTTAATTAAATCGACCGTTTGGAATAAGAATTGTTTATCAAGTTAATGTGTTTTGACTAAAATAGTTAAATGAATATTGTTTGAATTTAAATAAGGATTTAAAAGGGATTTAATATTTAATTTAGTTAATAAAGGGATTAACTACTAAAGTAGTTAATGGTTGAAATAAGTTATTATGTTAATTAATGATAAATTTAGGAATATATTTTTAAATGGGAATTCATTTAAAAAAAAAAGTTGCCGAATGTGAGATGCAAGCCAATTGAATGGTGAAAGGAAATAAACGTACTCAATTATATGAATTAAGTGAAAGGAGATTTCGATAAAAGGGTTTAAGATAAACCAAAACATATAAATAAGTTTCAAAGTGTTAAGACGTTAATTTTACATTAACGTTATTTGAAAACGAGATCTAGTAAAAAGGAGAATTTTAAATGAGATTTAAAAATGGGAAATTGAATAAAGTTATTCAAGATAAAATTAGTAAAACATAGTTATTCAAGTTGAGTTGTCATTTCGTACGACTGCTAGCGTAATTCGCAGGGCTGCAGATAGCCTACGGCGGTCGGATGTTTCCTGAGGGAATCAGGCGTAACCATTGTGATCGCTGTGATCTAGGGTCAAGCGAATGGAGAGAAGACGAATGTTAATTAATCAATTAGAGTTATTCAAATATCGTATTTTTGAATATTTAAAAGAATTGGAAGTTTCAATTTAACAAAAAGGAAATTAGTTTGTCAAAGGCCAAGTGATGCTAAATACTGAACCAGTGAACTCATTGGAGTGTCATGTTTGAAACACTGTTTATTTTGATAGTTAAAACACCGACTATCAAACCTGACCAATACGATTGTTGGTACGGAAAGACCGGGATCGAATTTATTCGAAAACCATTCCGACCAACAAATACGTGAAGATCTCAGAAGATGATCGAGATGGTGCTGTGAAGACCGTGGGTTTCCACAAACGGAAGAACCACTAATATTCTCTGCCTGGCAAGCAGAGATAAACTGTGATTGTGTCGTAGTTGGAATCTACGGGGTTGCAAGGACTTCTCGCTACTGATTCATGGGGTGATTCCTATATGGATGCGGTAGGAGAGTGCCTTCGATTCATCCTGTACCTGGATGACGTATATGGACGAATGTCTGACAGAGTATTTCCAAAGAATCACGTACGTTGATTTCTTCAAACGTACGATAGTTGTTGGCGGGGAATCGCCGTTCTCTTAGCTTCCAGCTAGAGTATTTTTGTGGACGTCAATTAGTGATATCTGACGGATTTGACAATGTGGCATTCAAAGTGAATGATGACCAGATGTTCAAAAGCTAAACTAAGCCTCAAGCCTCATCAACCGGGAAGATGACAAAAATCGGGCAGGCAGCATGGCTATGTGGGTCGCTCCCATTAGGGTGTATAATCACCTATCTAGAGGAAATCCTATTTGTTCTTAAATCTATGTTTCGATGCTGTCCCTTGTCGGGAGACGGTTGCTGATCCCAACCGTCGGTGATATACATTCGATACTCTCAAGCGAAATGAGGGGTCGGTCATGTGGGGGCCGGGTTGCAAGAAGTTCTTGTTGAACCCAGTGTATTCGTCTCTAGAGATACACTATCGGAAGGTGGACCCATACCTTGTCAAGTCGGAATCCAATTTCCAATAAGCGCCTGCGGGTTTTGATTGTATACTATATATGTAGAGCGTGAGATGCAAGCGTTCTACTAGATTGTTATTTACTTGTATATAGACATTATTATAATATCAGACAAGATATTGGTTTCAAACTGTTTTGGGTTATCGTAAGGTAAAAACCGTCCGTGTTTATGTGTGGATTTGGTCTTACGATTATCCTTTTCTTTTGAAAAGATTTTGAACTTTAAAATCATGATTGGATGATTCACCCTTATTACTGTGCGAGTTTATCTCACTCTGGTTCACCAGACTGACCCGGTGTTTTGTAAATGCTCGGGTTAGACCGGGTTGTACAGGTTCAGGTTATCGACTGCCGTGAAGAAATGAGCTGGAAGAGTCCAGACGTATGATATTATTACTATTCCGCTGTGTGTTATATGAGGACAGATTAGTATCACTGTCCAGATGTGTACTCTGATATTGTAAGTATTTTAAAGCTTTCAATAAAGATTGATTTCAGTATTATATTTTGTTCCGCTGCGATGTGAGACTCTGTGTGGTGTTTCTTCTTCTTCTTCTATTCTAATATTTCTATCTTATCTATTCTCACCCTCTAACTTCTTTCTATTAATGATCTGGAATGTTCGATGTCTGAATGGTCAACATGATAGTTTGATGTTGATTTTCGGAGTCGAAAATCCCGGGTCGTTACATTATCCTTCATCTTCTACTTCTACTACACACAATTCATTTTTACTGGTCCAATGTCTGTCTGATTTAGACAAACTACTCAAACAATACAACAAATCAGTTATGGATTACGATATTCCACACCATAATTTCAGTTCTTTTGTTCCTATCAGTAATTCCTCTCTTATTTTAGAAGAACAATCTATAGAAATACCCAGTACTGATATTGATTCCATAAATAACTTAAACCAACAACAGCAGGATGCGTTCAACATGATCATGACTTCCGTTACAAATCAAAATACTGCTATCTATTTTATTGACGGCCCAGGAGGTACTGGGAAAACATACTTATACAGAGCAATCTTAGCAAGGTTACGTCTTGAAGGCAATATTGCAATCGCAGTCGCAACTTCTGGAATAGCTTCTCTTGCTCTTCCAGGAGGTCGAACTGCACATTCCCGATTTAAAATACCAATCAATTTAGATTCGTCGTCTACATGCCATATTCCAAAACAATCAGAGCTAGCAAAACTTTTATCCCTTGCTACCGTATTACTTTGGGATGAGGCTACCATGGCTCATCGTCATGCGTTTGAGGCCCTAGATAGAACATTAAGAGATTTAACAAATTTAGACGAACCTTTCGGCGGGAAGATTGTTATTTTAGGAGGAGATTTCCATCAAGTTTTACCCATTGTTGTAAATGGCACTAGGTGTCAAACAATTGATGCATGCATTGTACGGTCATACTTATGGGATAATGTTCACGTTATACATCTAACACAAAATATGCGTGCACGACATGATATATCATTTTCACAGTTTCTTTTGCGAGTCGGAAATGGAGACTAGGTCTATGTTGAAGATGATATTATACAACTTCCAGAAGATATCGTTCTGCCTTGGACCAATCCTGATTCTATTTTCACTTTGATTCATGAAGTATTTCCCGAACTTAATGATAGAATTTGTGATAATGAATATATCATGAACAGAGCAATATTAGCCCCAACAAATGAAACGGTGGATGACATTAATAATAAAATCATACAAATTTTTCCTGGTGAGGAATACACATACTATTCATTTGACAAAGTTGATGAAGATACAAATAACCTTTATCAGCTAGAATTCTTAAATTCCCTTGCTCCTGGTGGTTTACCGCCACATAAGTTAACACTGAAAATAGGATCTCCAATCATGTTGCTTAGGAATATTGATCCTAGAATTGGGTTATGTAACGGCACTAGGTTAATATGTCGTGTCTTTCACAGAAATCTCATTGATGCTGAAATTATTGTTGGACATTTTCGAGGGACAAGAGTATTTATTCCACGTATACCACTTAAGCCTAACGAGAATGTCAACATGCCTTTCAACCTTACACGCAAACAATTTCCTGTTAAATTAGCATTTTCTTTAACAATTAATAAATCACAAGGACAGACCATCCCTCACGTCGGTATTTATCTTCCGGAGCATGTTTTTAGCCATGGTCAGCTATATGTTGCTTTATCTAGAGGAGTTGCAAAAAAATCAACATCAGTCTTAGTAAAAAATGGGAAAATCCGAAATAGGAAAGGTACATATACTAGAAACGTGGTATATAAGGATGTATTGTTAACATGTAACCATGAACTTGGTTAACTATACCGCAATTTTTTTCATTTCTCCCGCACTTTTTCCATTTTTAAATCTTTTGATCTTCGTTTTTTTCTGGTACAACTTTAATAATTTGTCAACAACTGGAAACTATTGCCGATGTCATACCCCCGAATAATAAGCGACGAAGAACAATTACTGAACTACTCCGATGAAATGCAAATTTATCTATCACATTTAAAGACAATTTGTAATACCTGCTAGGATTTAACTGCAACAGTTGAAAAGGACACCTTTGAAGGTACGCATACATTTCTACCCTTTTACATACCACTTTTTTTCCAGTACTATGATAATTTCTCAAATTATATACTTATCTTCTTAACAAAAATTGCAGGACTTAAATGGCAGACCCATTTGACTGTCCATATCACAAGCGAAGCCATCAAAGAAATTGTACGACTTAGGTATTTTCATAATACCTTTATTGGGTCTCAACATTTTAACTTTCCACATATTCTGGAATGAGTATCAGTTAACTACACTCTTTAACCAGTTCAACTTTACTGATATTTTCTTCCTTCCAACAACGTAGCTGTCTTACTGTACGTTATAATGGTTACTATTACTACTGTTACTTTGCTGCTTCATTCCTCCTAAGTTCAACTCTGCATTGTTGTAGATACTTTATGATGCACAAACAGAAAGCTGCAAATGTTTCGGATTTCCGGCAATCACTACTTTTGCTGCTGTCAATTCAATTGTCGATCCGTTCAACGTGTATGTGAGTGTGTTCTCTTTAATTCTTTTTTTTCACCACTATAACACGGACTACAAAAGTTTTGGGACCTGTCTATTAATCATTCACAAGCTTCATTTGTCTTACTGTATTCACTACTCATAACAACAAATCAATGTCGTCCAACTCTGTTACTACCCTAACTACCCACTCCATTAGCGGTTTTCCACTCCACGTTTGCTTAGACTGTCATCTATGCACATTACCATATATACCTTTCTCAATTCATTTATTTCTACTACACCCAGTGTGCCTAAACTAATTTACCAGCAAACAAACCTTTCAACATTGCATATAATTGTCTTTCCTTTACACTTGCCTAACATAGCATTAGTGCCATGCCCCATTTGACATATTAAATATATGTTATTTTCAGGTGAAAATAAAACTCTTATCTTCTGGCATTTTTTTACTGGAATGGTCAACTGAGGGGAACACAATATTTGCGGTCAAATACAGATACCGGCAAACGTTGGGGATTCTAATTTTTAACTTACAACATTGCTGCATAGCCTAACACTGCTATTTCTTCTTTCCATGGCTATGACTTGGATGGACGAACCATTCGCGTGTATTTACCTGCACCAAGGCGCCAACTCAACTCAACGCATTACCTATCCACATTGTCCTTTTTTTCTTCCTTCGTTTCTACAATTCATTGTCCTTTTATCTTCCAATAATTTCTGATGTATGATGAACGGTTGAATTTGCATAGTTCGTTGGCTAACTGTAACCGTGTTTCAATTTTATTTTTTTTGAAGCCTAAGTATTTCACTTTTTATACCATGATTCACGATTGTGAAACTGATCTACCTATATGCCACTTTCATATGTCTCACTAAACATCCAACAATTCATGTATAATACATTATGCATGAAGAAAAATTTCATTTACTTTCACAACGAAAATGTACTGGGAGCAGCACCACTTGATGGTCTTTTACCTAAGTATTAGCTCAGGCTTAAAAGGCATGTACCTGTTTAATACACATTCCTTATCACTTCATTGTGTTGAAATGTCAAGTCATTTGATACACGACCCAATTATCTAAATTATGACTTACGACTATTGGAAGATACGACCTAAACACTTGGAGGTAGGTACAGACAATAAAATTGTGTTTTTTCTACATTCTACTGTCTGATGTGTTATAACGCTAAACACTGATTTGCATTTAAATCTCATTCATTTATATTTTATCCCCTGTTCGATTGCGTCTTACTACTAAAGTATATTTACGCTACTCTGATTCTACTGCACGTATTTGTTAGTACAACTGAACATACTTGAATGATATTATGCAATACTAAGATCGCCGACTCATGTAGAATGGCACCACAAGTACGAATGTAAAAACTTCTCACACAACATCTATGTGGACTTTATATACAAATCATGGCATGAACTTTGTTTTTAACATATGATACATGTTTATTTTCGTATTATGCATACGAGTACATATTTCTGTCAATCGGTACACGAACACCTAAAGTAGCAAACTCATCAAAATCCTTCATCTCTGACTTCAACTATACTTTTCTGGAGGTTGGCCGAAACTTCAGGTTCCTAATACGTACAAATTTATCCTAATAAACAAAACAAGTGAAGTGTTAATCTTACAGGTAAACCAAGTAGTTTGTAAACTACTTCTACTCAAAATATCATTATACATTTTTTTCCAGATTGAGGATAGAGCTGACACGGGTGCAAACATGTGCACCACTGAAATAACCTTCATTGAGCCAATATGGACAACCAAAGTTGAGTTTCACGCGCGAAGCGCGTGCCGTTACGCTCGTATATATATATATATATATATATATATATATATATATATATATATATATATATATATGGGATAGGATCAGGGAACCCCCTGAATTTCAACCCCCCATTTGCATCCGATTTTCAGCCTTTTATTTATAATAAAGAAAGTGAGGGGGGAGTGAGAGAGTTAGTGGAATGAGAGTTAGTGGAAAATGAGTGGTGTAAAAGTGGAAGGCTAAAGAGATGCTCACTATTTGGGGTGTCATTGAACTTGCATATATATATATATATATATATATATATATATATATATATATATATATATATATATGACACAGTGAATGTCACACTGAATAACATGAACGAATCAATAACCACGATGTATATTCAAACAGTAATGTAACAATACAGAATGCTACTTGTCACCTACCATATCTAAAACTGTAACTTGTATAACATTATATAACTGCTTTATGCCATGTGACATGACAACCCAAACATGATTATGATCTCACTTTGTATCAGGCACGGATCGTCTAGATCGAGGACCCCTGGTCTTCTGGTTCGGACTAATAAAAATCCCTCATTTGGAGAATTTTGCATTTTGCCCTTTGAAATTCGGGTGTAATTCAGAAGGACAAAGTGTAAATCATTCCAAAATTGGATGATTTCATTGGTTAGGACCACGGGATCAGGAAAGTCCCGGTCCGGGTGATCCAAAACCGTTTGTATCTAACCAAAAAAAAAAAAAAAAAAATCTTGTATAAGCATTTATAGGCATGTATAGATGTGTGCGATCGTTTAGACCAGGGGTCCCTATTCCCTTGGTCCGTTCCAATCAAATTGCCTCATTTCGGGGCAATTTGCACATAGTCCTCTGAATTCCTTTAAATTATGATTTGAATTCAGGAGGCTACGTGCAAATTGCTCCGAAATGAGGCAATTTGATTGGCTCGGACTAGGGGAAAGGGTCACATTCGGACGATCTGCACCCTGTATAGATTAATAACAAACTATGTGACACCTCTCATAGACTTCAGTGCTATGTACTTCTTATATCCTGCAATAGCCATGCGTATTTCCCTTAAAAATGTCGGAACCTATACTATCTTGAGTATTCGAATACTATTATTATTTTAAAATAATATATCACTTTGTGTAGCGTAATGTAAGCATGACTATAATCATAGCAAAAGGCTCTAAAGCTGAATTCATTTCCTAAATAAATTAAACTTATAGAATCATGGAAAAAACCCATTTAATTCATAAAAAAAGAGACTGATGCAAAATTAACGGATCTAAATGAATAAGAAGTCAAACAACTAAGCCTTGCCACTAATTCCGCAACGAAATAAGCAGGTCCAGAATAATGAACATGAATTTGGAAACATAACAACAACAATAATAATAAGTTTAAATAAGTATCCAGCTAAATTTGCTTGCATTATATCCATTGCATATGAAAAGTTACAATTTAATCATTTGGAAGGCTTTATCTCTCTAAATACAAGTATGTACCGTTTAATTGATGTTATACTGCATGTGTACTACCCCAAACAAAAAAAAAAAAAAAAAAAAAAAAAAAAAAAAAAAAACAAAAACAAAAAAAAAAAGCTGATATGATTGTTTATAAAAAAACTTTTTTTTTCGCCGCTACCAATTTTACGTAAAGTATACTCCAAATCTTTCCTAAATCCATATACAACAGAAAAATGCATATAGCCGCAAATTAGAAAATAAGGAGAGATGGTCCTTTCGTTCCTTCTTTGACTTTTCTAATACAAGCTTCATTCATTATATGCTGGAAAACATACAGGCTGGTTGGATTTAGGTTGGACACAAAAACATTAATTCTAACGCACTGTATACTGTATATATATTTGCAACTTGCCTAAATCAATATCTTTGGACAATGATGATATTTTTCTTATCAAGAAACTCACGTTAATATAAATGGTCCATCCATGTGAGTTGAATGAAGAATGCAAATTTATATATGGGGGCGGCTATTGGGACACAAAATTAGACACAAACTTGGAGACACAAAGTCTCAACCGTCGGATATTTTTGTCTTTATGTGGAGAGGTGTAATTCATGGGGTGATCCAATAGTGGAGATTAGTTGTGTCACCAATTATGTCTAAATTTTGTGTCCCAATAGAATTTCCCTTTATATATTGATATCATAAAGTAAACTTGTACACGTGATCTATAGATTTAATCCAAAGCAAAATCCAGAAGTCCCAACGAAATCAAGCACAAGTTACTCTGATACCACTTGTTAGGATTTCAATATACGATAAACAATCATGAAACTAGATCTAAACATGTTTTAGTTGAGAACTAAACTGGTAAATAGATTAACGGAAACATACCTGAATCCACAATTAATTATTGCAATACCTGAATCCATAGTCGGTTGCTAAGGAGAAAATGAATTTGGCTTGATGTTCCAATCGACTCACTATTCGACCAAACCAGATTTAATTTTTGCTTACAACATTCATACATAATCAAACTGAAATGAGAATACACGGAAGCACTTAAAATATACTAAAGATGAACTTCAGAAACTTTACATGCTTTTGGAGCTAAATCCATGACTCGTCATCGAGTCAGCATAATGACCTGGGTTCAAGTCATACTCGATCATGATGTGACACTATCGACTCTTTCACTTGGCTCCTTTACTTCACCACATCACTCATATGTGATTTCATATGATTTAATTGAGGATTGGATGAGAAATGAACGATCCATACCTTGAACTTGAAGAGTTATAAAGATAAATGATCAAACTGATTCGAAAGGACTTAAGATCGGACCAATCGATTCAGCTTCAAGAAAGTAAGATGATTCAAGAGGAAGTGGCAAGAAATTGCCTAAGTTTATGACACTACATCGAGTCATATACATGATGAGTCATAGTTTGACTCACAAGGGTGAGCGGTTTTTGAAGGTGGCAAATCTTCACTTATGGAACCTACTACAATTTAGGTTTTGGCCCATTGCCCACTGAATTTGCCTATAAATACTATATCATCTACTACTAGAGATACAGTCTTTTGGATCTTATAGGAGACGTTGTTGCTCTGTTGAATCGACTCCTCTTCTTTAGCTCTTATATTCTAACACCTTTATGCACTTGTAACATAGTTCTAAGGATTAATTAGTAAATATCTGAAGAGATCCGACACGCACAATGTAGATAAAAGAACGATTAAAGTGGTTTAACTCAGTCTAACCACTACAAAAATACAATGTATTCGAAGTCTATTTGAACACAACTGTCGACACAACGAATTTACACCGTTGGATCATCCCATGAATTCCACTCCTCCACCTAAAGATAAAATGATCCAAGGCGTAAGATTTTGTGTTTCTTAATTTATTTCCATTTTTGTGTCTACATAGTCGCTCCCTTATTGTTATCGTTTACTTTATTGTTTATATATGATCTACGATCTGAATCGGTGCTTTCAACATTGTTTCAGTGTGTTAATCCAACTTTGAAGTTAACATATACCATATTAAAAATCCCAATACACTATAAAAAAAAATCATTTTAACCATGCTAATCTAGACTTCTTCATTAATCTTTCAATAAAGTAAAACTTTATTTATCCTATTATTTTATATATTGTATTTTCCTTGAAGACATCACTACACCAAAAAATATGTCCCCAACATATGTGACAGTTACAAACAGTTTTACAATGCTTATAAGTGCTGCTATATAGACGTGGACATTTATTTGTAACACTTATAAGCATTAAAAGATATTTTCTCCTAAGGATTATTTGCGTTGAAAAGTATTATTCCTAATAGTTACAAGTGTTGGTAATATAAGGCTTATAATATATACTGAATTCAATCTTCCAATGAATACTGATATAAGCAATATGATTTTGTAACGTACTTCAACAAATATAATGTGAACAATAACTAATATGGTATGCATGATAATAATGTAAATTGTATAGTTAATATGAATTCAAAAATAAACATAATCATGATAACAAATTAGAGTACTGATTAAAAAAAGACAAGTTCAACACATATTTAAATCACTATATTCAATACATAACTTATTAATCGTGTAATAATATCAAATTAGAATAACAAAAGATAACATATTCCTCGCATTTAAATTCTACTAATACCAGATATTAAACTTTGATCATATACCAAATTCTTCATCTGAAAATTCACATAATTTGTACATGCAACTCTGAAACGCCAGCGCTACCACCAGAACTACCACTCAATTTACTTTTTTCGTCCAATTTTTCTGCAAATGCCTACATGCATTCAATATCACAACAAATTGAGATTTATAGTAAAAAGAATCATTATTAATAATTAAGGTGATAACACTTGATTTCACAACAAAAAAACATTTTTTGTTGAATAAGTAAAAACAACGTTTGGCCTAAGTCCTTGCCCCCTAACGGCAAAAATACCCAGTACATAACTTAGGGCTTACAAACCTATGCCACTGCAAGAAATTTATCCATTCATAGCGTTGAAAAAATGCTGTTATAGCCTTTAGTTGCGTTTTGATGAACGCTGTCTACCAACAAGTTGTTATAAGCCACAGAAATATCACAATACATACCAAAAACACTGTAGAAAATTGACATACTACAGCATTTCAAATGGTGTTGTCTTATGTTTGTACAACGTTTTATATTGTTTTAGAAATGTTGTCATCTTCCCTTTTCTACAACGTTTTGCCACATATCACAACATTTCTGGAAGTTTACATGTTATTTATTCTACAGCGTTTTGCCATATATCACAATGTTTTTTTTACATCTATCACAGCATTTACATATTGCAGTATCAAAATATTCGTGCATATACATATCACCAGCATGTAAATGTATATCAACCAACCAATATCAATAACAAATTCGAATCAATTACAAAAGCTATCGTATAAACATATAACTGTTAATCATTTACATAAATTTTATGACACAATAATCATACACAAAGACATCATCAATAAACCAAGTTTACATAATTTCCATAAACAAAAATAACACCATAAACTAAATTTACACAATATCCATCGAACAAAGACACAATATCTATAAATAAAACAAAATATCCATAAAACAAGTTGGCGTCGAATACCAACAAAATGAACAACTTAAAGTTATCGCTTTATCCATAATTAGCTGCCACAAGCGGTCATATTGTTGAGAGATCTTCAGAAGCACCTAACAATATTCCGATTATAGCCAAATGCACAATGATTCCTATCTCCAATATCTGTACACATGTATTCATGTTAACATTTGGTCATGCTTACACATTAACAAGAAAACAATGCTCGACAACAAGAAAGAAAAAAAGACAAGAAGGAGCAAGTCGAAGATAACAACATAGCATACTTGGTAATATTTTATAATAGTTAGTTGATTTTATAATACTTAGTTAATTTTTAATTATTGCTAATATTATTATAGAATACTTGGTAATACTTTATATTTTTATATACTTAGTTAACATTTATAAACTAAACTTCTTAGTTTTTATAAAATTAGTTAACTTACTTAATTTTTATAATAGTTAGTTAATTTTTAAAATACTTAGTTAATTTTTAATTATTACTATTATTATTATACAACACTTGGTAATATTTTATATTTTTATAAACTTAGTTAACTTTTATAAACTAAATTTCTTAATTTTTATAAAATTAGTAAACTTAGTTAATTTTTACAGTAGTTAGTTAATTTTAATAGTACTTAGTTAATTTTTACAGTACTTAGTTAATTTTTAATTATTGCTATTATTACTATAGAATACTTGGTAATATTTTACATTTTTGTACACTTAGTTAACTTTTATAAAATAAACTTCTAAATTTTTATAAAATTAGTACACTTAGTTAATTTTTTTATAATAGTTAGTTAATTTTTATAATGCTTAGTTAATTTTTAATTATTGCTATTATTATTATGTAATACATGGTAATATTCTATATTTTTATATACTTATTATCATTTATAAACTAAACTTCTTAATTTTTATAAAATTAGCAAACTTAGTTATAATAGTTAGTTAATTTTTATAATACTTTGTTAATTATTGTTGTTATTATTATATAATACTTGGTAATATTTTATATTTTTATATACTTGGTAAAGTTTTATAAACTAAACTTCTTATTTTTTTATAAAATTAGTAAACTTACTTTTTTTTTATAAAAGTTAGTTAATTTTTGGAATACTTAGTTAATTTTCATATGTTTATTTAATTTTTATAAATCTTAGTTAATTTATACTATTATAAATCTTATTGTTATTATTATAGAAGTTTAGTTATGTTTTGTATTTTTATGTACTTTGTTAATTTTTATAAACTAAACTTCTTAACTTTTATAAAAATTAATCAACCTACTTGATTCGGTTATTCTACAAACATATTTCTTATTACCCTAAATATTCATCGTAATGGTGTTGCTTTATGTTTGTACAGCGTTTTATATTGTTTTAGAAATGTTGTCGTCTTCCCTTTTCTACAGCATTTTGCCACATATCACAACATTTCTGGAAGTTCACATGTTCTTTATTCTACAACGTTTTGCCACATATCAAAACGTTTTTTTTACATTTATCACATCATTTACATATTGTAGTATCAAAATATTCATGCACATGTATATCACCAGCATGCAAATGTATATCAACCAACCAATATCAATAACATATTCGAATCAAATACAAAAGCTATCGTATAACATATAACTGTTAATCATTTACATAAATTTTGTGACACTATAATCATACGCAAAGACATTATCAATAAACCAAGTTTACATAATTTACATAAACAAAAATAACACCATAAACTAAATTTACACAATATCCGTCGAACAAAGACACGATATCTATAAATGAATTAAAATATCCATAAAACAAGTTTGCGTCGAATACCAACAAAATGAACAACTAAAAGTTACCGCTTTATCCATAATCAGCTACCACAAGCAGTCTTATTGTTGAGAGATCGTCAGAAGCGCCTAACAATATTCCGATTATAGCCGAATGCACAACGATGCCCATCTCCAATACTTATACACATGTGTTTATGTTAGCATTTGGTCATGCTTAACATTAACAAGAAAACAATGCTCGACAACAAGAAAAAAAATAAGGCAAGAAGGAGTAAGACAAAGATAACAACATAGCATACTTGGTAATATTTTATAATAGTTAGTTGATATTTATAATACTTAATTAGTTAATTCTTAATTATTGCTAATATTATTATAGAATACTAAGTAATATTTTATATTTTTGTATACTTAGTTAACATTTATAAACTAAACTTCTTAGTTTTTATAAAATTAGTAAACTCACATAATTTTTTATAATAGTTAGTTAATTTTTACAATACTTAGTTAATTTTTAATTATTGCAATTATTATTATAGAATACTTAGTACTATTTTATATTTTTATATACTTAGTTAACTTTTATAAACTAAACTTCTGATTTTTTATAAAATTAGTATACTTAGTTAATTTTTTATAATACTTAGTTAACTTTTATAATACTTAGTTAATTTTTTATTACTACAGAATTAATTCTTGTTAGTATTTTATATTTTTATATACTTAGTCAACATTTATAAACTAAACATCTTAATTTTTATAAAATTAGTAAACTTAGTTAATTTTTCATAATAGTTTGTTAATTTTTATAATACTTAGTCAATTTTTAATTGTTGCTATTATTATTATAGAATACTTGTTAATATTTTATATTTTTATATACTTAGTTAATTTTTATAAACTAAACTTCTTAATTTTTATAAAATTAGTAAACTTACTTAATTTTTTATAAAAGTTAGTTAATTATTATAATACTTAGTTAATTTTCATAAGTTTATTTAATTTTTATAAATCTTAGTTAATTTACTACTATTATAAATCTTATTGTTATTATTATAGAAGTTTTGTTATGTTTTGTATTTTTATGTACTTTGTTAATTTTTATAAACTAAACTTGTTAATTTTTATAAAAATTAATTAATCTACTTGATTTGGTTATTCTACAAACATATTTCTTATTACCCTAAATATTCATCATATAACGTGTCAAAATTAGCATCTGAGCAGATATGCGTGTGTGTATATATATATAAATATAATAATTCAGTTTGGTTATTCTACAAACTAAAGCCGTTGAAACAGAATTCAAGACATCAACAAAGAAAATGAACTCGTAGGATTTTTCTTAACTGTAAGTTGTATATGTAATAAATAGGACATATATACTCACTAACAGTCCATGAAGCAGTGGCATGAAGCAATTCGACAAAAATCTTTGTAGCATGAAGTTATTGATATGGACGAGTCTACTGAAGTCTCAAAAAGCAGGGTCCCTGAAAGCCAAGCAATAGCACAACTTCCCACCAGGCCTAGATCAGTTTAAAACATAGTACAAAGGAACTTCTGGCTAATATATATATCTATGCACATAACACATCATACTTAAGCAATCACACTTACTTTTTCTGGCTAATATATATAATTATGCACAAAAAATCTTGATCATTACTAATTATAGTTTTGCTATAACTTTTGGTCACCAAAAATGTTTATATTTTTGTTGCTGGACTAGAATGTTTGGCTACAGCTACAAAATGAAATATAGATGTCAATGTAATAAACAAGACTGTCAGTATAATATAATAATGTCACCTTTACATGGATTTTTCGAAAACAAAAAAGGCAGCATAGTAGAGTTTGAAAGCAAAACATTTGTTGCTTAACTGTTATATATACTCATATGATTCCATAAGATACGCTGTATGAAAACTATAAGCAATTGACAGAGTCGACTATAGGATGAATGAGATACCTCAAATGTGGTTGTATCTTTGAATGCATGCATCAACCTCTTCTAAGATATTGATGTCATTGGTCTTCATTTTGTCACTAAACCAGACCAAAAACATGACAAGGAGGAGAAGGAAACTAAATCCCGTTATTTTCTGCAAGAATCATAAGTGATAAGTATACTGTCACTCTCTATTCATATATAGATGTCACTCTCAATGTTAAATTTATATGATAAACTATAATTATAATTACTGTTTATGATACATAATAGAGTGATGCAGAAGAGAACGAAGTGGCCTGTTGCAAACCGATATCATAAACAGGAGTTTCATTGGGATAAAACGAGCCATAATTCCTCTTTGAAGTATTCCTAGGTTTCATATTTTCATTAAACAACGCGAAAATATAAACATTAATTGGCACATTCAGATTCAAAGGAGTGCCTTGATTCATATCGATCCTCTTAATAAAATTCCCATTATAAATAGCAGCATTTCGCAGTGTAGCTCCTGGTTCATCAGAATCGCCTTTAGATGGCCAACCAGTTTCCGATATCCTCACCAAAATATCTTCATAATCCGTCACTTTAATCGCAACATAAATCGAATCAACTTGAGCATATAACATGTTATCGTATGTTAAATTTGCGTTGGTGTCGTTGACCCGTGGATTTGGTTCAAAATAGCACGTAGTTTATAGAGACTATGTTTGGAATAGCACGTAGCTTATAACATGTTATATATATATTTGTGATTGCCTAAGTAAGATTTTCTAAGCATAGATATATAATTAGTAATCATGCTTACTTATGTTATCGTAAATTATACAACATTTTCTGGCTGAGTTATCACCTCATTTCCCAATGCATCCTTGCCTACAGCAACCAAATAAAAAGCATTGGTTTCAAATAGGAATATTTATTCCCCAATTAAAGACTCCCATGGTAAAACTATGAAGCCTGTGATTGCCATCTTCTCTCTTGTGGACATAAATATTTTCAGAGTAATTGTTAAAAGAAATGCAGTTGGCTTCGAATTTTAAGAAGTCAGTAGTGAATAAAAAAAGGAAAACAAACATAAACATGAGAAGCAATGACCATACCTAAGTAATTAAGCTCCACTTATCATTAATGCTTCATTGTTGGCCTCCCACAGTTTAACCTATTCTCCTATTATTTTACAGCTTACTTTACCAAAACCAGGTTGACGTGGATGACGGCATATTTTTAGAATAGTAGTGGCTGAAAATGTAAATAAGTTACTTGTTTTGATATAGAACCTTGTTAGATTTTCACTTAAAACTCTCAGTTTAACCTGTGCTCAGTTTTGACTCAAAACTCTCGGTTTTGATACAACACTGAGCATCAGCTCAGTTTAAACTGAGTTATGCTCAGTTGTGATAACAAACGGAGAGAGTTTTAGTCTGCTCAATTTTGACTCAAAACTCTCTCAGTTTAAGAATCAGCTCAATTTACACTAAGCTATGCTCTGTTTATATATAAATCTAAGAAAATTTGAGTCAAAAATAGCGCATTACATCAATAACAACCAAGAAAAATATGTAGCTATAAACTGATATATAAATCAATGTTCATTTTCATACCAAATATACCAACACCAGAAAAACAAGTATGGGTCCTCGTTGTGGTTATGTTGGCATTCAAGCTCTTGATGGCCTAATCATCTTAGTCATCCTATACATGTACAGTTATTTGGAACTTAAAAATAAAAAGGAAAGAAACAAGCATGAATTATCAAGGCCTCGTGTCTGTCTTGATAAAAAGTGTAGCATACTGACTTTCCCGTACCCTTTTGAGTTGACAGTCACAAGTCATGTCCAACCCAAATTGCAGTGGAACAAAATATAATATAGAAATAAATCTTATTGCAAGCTTGAAATAAAACTTACTATTTTCATAGTACATCACACATCTGGACAGTTATAATAATCCGTCCTCATATACAATCACACAACGGAATATATATTATCATACGTCTGAACTCATCCATCTTGTCTCTTCATAACAACCGATAACCTAAACCTGTACAGCTCACGCTAACCCGAGCATTACAAACACCGGGTCAGTCTGGTGAACCAGAGTGAGAAAAACACACTATGTTTAAAGGAATCACACAACTTGATTTTAACGTCAAAATCTTTTCGAAAGAAAAGGATAATCGTAAGACCGAATCCATACATAAATACGGACGATTTTTACCTTACAATAACCCAAAACATTTTTGAAAACAATATTATTCTGATATTATGATAGTGTCTAAATACAAGTAAATATCAATCTAGTAGAACGCTTGCATCTCACGCTCCACATATATAGTATACAATCAAAACCGTGGGCGCTTATTGAGAATGGATTTCCTGGCAAGGTATGGGACCACTTTCCCTACAATGTACCTCCGGAGATGAATACATTGGGTTCAACAAGAACATCTTGCAACTCAGGCTAAACATGACCGACCCCTCACTTTCTCTTGAGAGTGCCAAATATATCATCACCGTTGTCGGGGGCCAGCCAACCGAACCGATAGCATACATACATAAATAAAAAGGGACAACCGAAGGCATTTGATTTCTCTAGATCAGGTAATGATATACCCCTTTGATGGGTGCGACCCACATAGCCATGCGACCTACCCGATTTTATACCATTTCCCGGTTGATGAGGCTAGAAGTTAAGCTATGCTTCAGCATAGCATATCTCCATCCGCTTTGAATACCACATTGTCAGATCCGCCAGATATCACTAATTGACGTCCACAAAAATACCTTGGGTGTTAAGTTGAGAGAATAGCCATTCTCCATCACCAACTTGGTACGTTTAAAGAAATCAATGTATGCGACTCCTTTGGAAATACTCTGTCATACACTCATCCATACAAGTCATCCAGGAACAGGATGAACCGAAGGCACCCTCCTACCACATCCTATATAGGTATCACCCCAAGGATCAGTAGCGAGTAGTCCTTGCAATCCAAAGATTTCAACCACGATAGAACCACATATATCTCCAGGGATCAGCCAGAGATTGTAAGTGATTCTTCCATTTTATGAGGATCCACGGTCTTCAATTTCTCCAGCTTGATTAACATCCTTCACGTATTCATATTTATTAGATAGAATGGTTTTCGAATATAAATTCGATACCGGTCTTTCCATATCAATAATCGTATGGGTAAAATTTGATAGTCGGTTATTTAACTATCAAATAAACAAAAATGAAATGGATTTACTGGTTGAGTACACAACGTTACTTGGCCCTTTTAATTAATAATAATTAAAGAATGGTTTATTTAAAACTTCTAAATCTTTCAACACAGTAATCACTTCTAATTTTGTATACAAATATTCTCAAACCATTTCTTTTTAATACTTAGAAAAATATCTGATATCATATCAAATTTCTCATTTAATTATCACTTCAAATCTTTTGCTACAACATTTCTTATTATCCAAAATCGGAAAATCGATCCGACTCTTATCTTTCGTGAAATAATCGTTACGATATCTCCTTTTTGTTTCATTATTTGAAACAGTAATCGTCCCTTATTCCTATAGAATAACTCATTCTAAACTCATCTCTTTACTTTGAAATTATCATTATATTTTCAGAACACCTTTTATTACCTCGATTATGAAAATATCATTCCATATTTTCTAGCCCATTTTACTACCGTTACTTTGGAAATATCAATACATATTTCCCCAAGTTAATTTATTTCCTTTAATTTGAAATCTCATTATATTTATTAACCATTTCTTCGAGTAACGTCTAATTATTATTTCTCATATTAAATCGCTTTTAACATCTTTTACATTACAATTAATATCATCCTCCGATAATCCTAAAGTCGTTCAAGTTGGGGTATTTTAATTAGATCTCATACCTAGATCAACAACATTCTTATCTTAAGATAAATATTAATTCAAAAACCCATATTCATTCTAATACCAACAAATACCACTTTACTATTTATTTAAATTATGGTTTTATAAAACCTCCTTACTTTTGAAATCTCCTTTTTAAATATACTATTATTACTAAATTTGTTGATTTAGTAAATGATTAATAAAATATCAACTTTTAAACCTCAACTTTCTTTAAACTGTTTGTTTTGTTATCAGGATTTTATTACAAATCCTATTACTCGATCTTTTACCAAATTCAAGTACAAAATCTTTGTTTCTAAACCTTTTAATCATTTCCTCTTTGGAAACCTCCTTTCAAAACTCATCCATTTCACTTAATGTGACTATTAAATAACGTTAATTTAAATTAACACTTTAACTCTCCATCTCCTTTATCAACTTGTTTATACAATTCTGGTTTAATATAAAACCCTTTTTCCATCTTGATTTCATTTACTTAATTCCAATATTACATAAAATTTATTTTAAGCTCATCGTATTTGCTTAAACTCACTTTATAACTTCATTTACCAAATTCGGTTTAAATATAAACCCGTTCATAAACCCACTTTGAAATCTAATTATATTTTGATACAAAAACGATATTTGCTGTTAAAACAATCATTATATGCGTGTGCTTCGCACACGGTATATTTTTCTTTTTATAAACTTCAATTTAAATAATATATTTAAAATTCTATATTCAGTTATAAAATAAATTTTATAACTTCATTTTTATCGATTTACGTAACGGTAAATCTGTCTTTTGTAAAACAGTTAATATTTAGGCCATCAACTGCCAATTTCTCAACCAATATTGTCCATTGGTTGATACCAAAATAACTGTTGAATTTGGATTCAACAATAAATCATTCAATCACATCCAGTAAACAACTCATATAATGATGATATAAAATAAACATGATTAATCAATTAAACTGGGAATGGTCAATAAATAACAACAGTTCAAGCACCAAATTAAATTTTAGTACGTTTATATTATTATAAACGTAACCAATAAGGTAAGTTACCTTCATTGGAAATAATCGTTAAAAATAATGATTTCATTTCATTTAAATTAAAAAATTGTTTAATTTAAACAATATATGAAAATATTCAGTAAACAACCAAACAATCATCCAACAATCAATTAATAGCAAACATAGCACACAAATATTCAAACCCAATTTATATAAAATATAAATGGGATAACCGAGTGAGTTAAACTCACCTTGAATTTGTCGTTGATTAAAACTGTTCGTTTTAATAAAATAAAAAGGCCGTTTAATTTTACTAAAAATCCTTGTAGCTTCCAACGTTGACCAAACCCGCTCCATCACGTTGTACTTGTCGATCTGGTTCCAGCGTATCTTGTTTGGTTCGATTCTAATAAAACAGTACAAAGTTATCAATATTTAAACTATACGATGCAATTAAATTGATTATCTTTTAATTAATTATTAAGATTAATATATTGACCTGTTATTACCTTCCAAAACTTATCCACTACATCTACATTTTTACCCAGGCGATACGAAGAACCTGATCCATCTTTCCAGGCAAATCAAAAAGAGAAACCCGATTACCCTCCTAATGCCCACTTGTCCCTACATTTGTTTCCACCATCACGTTTTTTTTAATAATTAGGTGCAACCTTTTAGCCCAACGCATTAACTCAGCCAACCCACTTCATTTCCTTCACCCAACAAAACAAAACACCCTGATCTCCTGTTATCATTCCCAACACGAAAGCCTTCTTCCCCTTAACGTTATCGCCGCCGACAACCACTGACGCCGAAGCTCTGGCCATCAACACCAGAAGATGCGCAGTCCTCCCCTGTGTCCGTATTGGTACCACTCAGGGTCTACAACTTCACAACGAGTGCACCCTCTTATTTCCACTATTATTGTTTCGTTCCTCCCTGAAGCATGCTCACGCACATCGCCTGTACACGCTGCATAAAAGAAACTTCCCACCATTTGTTTATTCCCATGTTGAGGCATCCAACGGCAGGCACCTGAACTGTTAAATGAATGTTTATGTTGATCCTTTCTCATACTACCCATAATTGTGTCTTCTTCTTTCAGATGTTCACATCTATATCCATTCTTGAAAACTACGGCTCCTTACTCCCAGCGTCGGTCCTCCGACGAACCCCACGACGACCTATATTCTTCCGACTTTCGCCTCACACCTCCTTCCAAACGCCTGGAAGCTTGCTGACCTCACCACCGTTCTTTATCAGACCTCTTGACCTCTGTTTACAGCCAGACACCAGGCGCCATTTATTTCTTGCCACTCTGTCCATGATACCACCGTACTAGCCCTCGCCTGCTCACACTGCCCCAATGCAGCTCCAATACAAACAACAGCTCCACCTTCCACGTAAACTGCACCTGCCACTCGCCTGCTTTGTTCTCCACGTACCCAGTTCACCACCGCTTCCATCTGCACCATCTCCGTCGTCCATTCCACACTCGCGCCTACCTCCGGTTATGAGATCATCGGCTCATACAAGGTTTGGGAAGCTTTTGTTTGCTGGAGAGTCTTTGTTTTAAGAGAGAGAGGGGTGCAGTTTTAATTATTTGCGTTCATGAAAGTCTATGAAAGAGAATGTGGTAGTGTATTTATATGGGAAAGACGACTTAGTAGCCAAGTTGTTTAGTGTATATAGGTTTTATAGATTAGCTGTTGTGATTTGAGTTGGCAGGATAATGGTTTTGTATTGTCATAGCTGGTATATAGGAGTTGCCGCGATCTTTCATAGCTGGAAAAATAAAAGAATAGGTTGTACATGTTTAGAGTAAGCAGGTGTTCTCATCACAGGACGTGTTTGCACGGTTTGCAGCAATAAGGTACTTCAATTTTCTTAAGGTCCAAGTCATTTGATTTTACCTGTTTAGGGTTGTACGTTTTTAAGGGTAAGCACGTGTATTTTTTGGCTTAGGGTAGAAGTAATTTATTTTTGGTATGGTTAGTTTAATTTACACTGCTATTTAAAATCGACCATTTAATATTCGCACCGCCACATATGATGTCCAAACACAACGGAAACAAACACACTATCACATCTTGACGTTCTGGATCTGACGAAATTAATTTTGTTGAAACCGACTTAATTTGCACGACGATGATATTTTATCTTATCGGTTCACCTTAAATTTCGTCCATCGACAAAATAACTTTGATTGGCTCCAAACTGGAAAACTAGCACTAATTAGCGATACATATTCTAATAAAATTCATTTTGTCGAAACAGAGGTTGTTGGAAAACGAATATTTTTAATGTTTATATAATATCGATATAATATTATAAATTAAATACAAAACAATTAAATTAAATAATAATAAAATTATTTATCGAATATATCGAAATAAAATACTACATCATTTCAAATATAACCAATATGAGATTACAACTCAAGATTAGTATTTCCGAATCAAACAATATTCAAATATATAGAAATCCCTTATTAAATAAATTAAATAAATTAAATAAATGATATAATTTATAAACGATTTCCATAGCGACTATTTCAAAATTTGAATTAGACATAACTGCCAATATATAAGCTGAAATTCCGATTTTTCTCTTCCACTAGAAAATTATAATCAATACGATCCTAACGTTTCTTATTTCACAGAAATCCGACTTAAAACGGATTCTGTATAATCAATTGAAGTTCAAAACCCAATATTACGAACCACCACGACATTTCGGGCTCGTTTTAATATAAATATAAATATTCAGTCGTCGTTTAATTAACGAATTTAATATTAAAATCCATAAATGTTTCAAATAAAATATTAAAAATAAATTTAAATATTCGAATTCAAACAGTCAAAAAATCCGGGTCTTACATTCTTCCCCCCTTAATAGAATTTCATCCACAAAATTACTGAGTAAAGTAGACTAGTCCAAACCCAATTATTTTCAAAAATAATTATTTAAAATATTATAAAAATATTCTAAGTCTTAGAATTTTCGAAAAATTCGCCAGCATCTCCTTTTTACTATTCGATCCAAACAACTACAAATGCCATTCCGAGCCTCATATTTATCAAAAGAAAACAAAGCCAAATGGCTACCCTACTCATGGGTATAAAATCAATCACCTAAATCAATATAGTTAAGGTTTACCTATTTGTCGGGCAATTCAAACTCTAATTCCAAAGTAAAGCATTAACAGCTCTTTCTCTTCCAACCTGCACTGACTCATTATATAATGCAAATAACAGATACAAGGTTAAATCATTTCTGTTTTATTTCATATTTAATTTTATTCAGATTAATTATACTGAAATTTGTTTTCTAGTTTTCAGTTCATCCAACTGTTGATAAATCCTTATATTCAACCAATTCATTATTCAACAACACTCAATCAACATAATCAAATCATGCATATTAACCTATTTTTAAGTTAACCCCTGATTCATTTAATTCCATATATTTAAATCTCTATTCATAATTTCTATAATTTAAATTCTCTTCTGGTTTTATTAAACCATTCAAATCCAATTTGAATTTCCATTCAAATCAACCAACAAACCAATATTACCAATAATATAATATTTTCATTTCTATATGAAAATATATTTTGGGTAAAGTTATTTCATTTACCCCCTTTACAAAACAATATTGTATCGATTACCAGTCCAATGCTTTTCAACACTTGAACCGATCAACCAACACAATACAAAACATTTGTATATAAAATTTACAAATACGGTCTTATATACATATATATATATATATACACACACTCAACTCGATCTAAGGTATTACTTGCCCCATCTCTATCGAGTTACGTCATAGAGCTAAGGTTATTACTAAACCAATAACTCTGATACCACTGTAACATACTGACTTTCTCGTACCCTTTGAGTTGGCAATCATAAGTCACGTCCAACCTAAATTGCAAAGAAAAGCAGATAGTTATTAGAAAGAAATTAGAGGTGAGATAAGAAAGAAAGAAATATTAGAATAGAAGAAGAAGAAGAATCAATACAACACAGAGTCTCACATCGTAGCGGAACAAAATATAATATAGAAATAAATCTTTATTGAGAGCTTGTAATAAAGCTTACAGTTTTCAGAGTACATCACACATTTGGACAGTTATAATAATCTGTCCTCATATACAATCACACAGCGAAATATATATTATTATACGTCTGAACTCCTCCATCTCGTCTCTTCATAACAACCGTTAACCTGAACTTGTACAGCTCCGTCTAACCCGAGCATTACAAACACCGGGTCAGTCTGGTGAACAAGAGTAAGAAAAACACACTAAATTCAAAGGTATCACACAAATTGATTTTAACGTCAAAATCTTTTCGAAAGAACGGGATAATCGTAAGACCGAATCCACACATAAATACGAATGGTTTTTACCTTACGCTAACACAAAACATTTTTGAAAACAATATTATTCTGATATTATGATAGTGTCTAAATACAAGTAAATATCAATCTAGTAGAACGCTTGCATCTAACGCTCCACATATATAGTATACAATCAAAACCGTGGGCGCTTATTAGAGAATGGATTTCCTGGCAAGGTATGAGACCACCTTCCCGACAATGTACCTCTGGAGATGAATACATTGGGGTTCAACAAGAACATCTTGCAACTCAGGCTAAACATGACCAACCCCTCACTTTCTCTTGAGAGTACCGAATATATCATCATCGCGATTGGGGGCTAGCCAACCGAACCGATAGCATACATACATAAATAAAAAGGACAACCGAAGGCATTTGATTTCTCCAAATCAGGTAATGATATACCCTTTTGATGGGTGCGACCCACATAACCATGCGACATACCCGATTTTATACCATTTCCCGGTTGATGAGGCTAGAAGTTAAGCGTATTCTTCAGCATAGCATATCTCCATCCACTTTGAATGCCAAATTGTCAGATCCACCAGATACCATTAATTGGCATCCACAAAAATACCTAGGGAGATAAGTTGAGAGAATGACCATTCTCCGTCATCAACTCGGTACGTTTAAAGAAATCAATGTACTGACTCCTTCGGAAATACCCTGTCAGACACTCATCCATACAAGCCATCCAGGAATAGAATGAACCAAAGGCACCCTCCTACCACATCCTATATTGGTATCACCCCAAGGATCAGTAGCGAGTAGTCCTTGCAATCCGAAGATTTCAACCACGACAGGACCACTTAAATCTCCAGGGATCAACCAGAGATTGTAAGTGGTTCTTCCGTTTTATGAAGATCCACGGTCTTCAATTGTTCCAGCTTGATTAACATCCTTCACGTATTCATATTTATTAGACGAAATGGTTTTCGAATATAAATTTGATCCCGGTCTTTTCGTACCAATAATCGTATGGGTAAAATTGATAGTCGGTTATTCAACTATCAAATAAACAAAAATGAAATGGATCTACTGGTTGAGTACACAACGTTAGTTGGCCTTTTTAATTAAAAATAATTAAAGAATGGTTTATTTAAAACTTCTAAAATTTTCAACACTGTATCCACTTCTAATTTTATAAACAAATATTCTCAAACCATTTCTTTTTAATACTTAGAAAAATATCTGATATCATATCAAATTTCTCATTTGATTATCATTTCAAATCTTTTGCTACGACATTTCTTATTATCCAAATTCGGAAAATCTATCCGACTCTTATCATTCATGAAACAATCGTTACAATATCTCCTTTTTGTTTCGTCATTTGAAACAGTAATCGTCCCTTATTCCTTTAGAATAACTCATTCTAAACTCATCTCTTTACTTCAAAATTATCATTATATTATCACAACTCCTTTTATTACCTTGATTATGAAAATATCATTCCATATTTTCTTGCTCATTTTGTTACCGTTACTTTGGAAATATCAATACATATTTCCCCAAATTATTTTATTTTCTTTAATTTGAAATCCCATTATATTTATTAACCAATTCTTCGAATAACATCAAATTATTATTTCTCATAATAAATCGCTTTTAACATCTTTAACATTACAATTAATATCATCCTCCGATAATCCTAAAGTCGTTCAAGTTGGGGTATTTTAATTACCTCTCATACCTTGATCAACAACATTCTTATCTTAAGATAGATATGAATCGTAATTCAAAAACCCATATTCATTCTAATACCAACAAATACCACTTTACTATTTATTTAAATTATGGTTTTATAAAACCTCCTTACTTCTAAAATCTCCTTTTTAAATATACTATTTTTACTAAATTCATTGATTTAGTAAATGATAAATAAAATATCAACTTTTTTAAACCTCAACTTCTTTAAACTGTTTGTTTCATTATCGGGATTTTATTACAAATCCTATTACTCGATCTTTTACCAAATTCAAGTACAAAATCTTTGTTCCTAAACCTTTTAATCATTTCCTCTTTGGAAACCTCCTTTCAAAACTCATCTATTTCACTTAATGTGACTATTAAATAACTTTAATTTAAATTAACGCTTTAACTCTCCATCTCCTTTATCAACTCGTTTATACAATTCTGGTTTAATATAAAACACTTTTTCCATCTTGATTTCCTTTACTTAATTCCAATATTATGTAACATTTATTTTAAGCTTATCGTATTTGCTTAAACTCACTTTATAACTTCATTTACCAAATTCGGTTTAAATATAAACCCGTTCATAAACACACTTTGAAATCTAATTATATTTCGTTACTAACTTCGATCACATACTTAAATGAACTTCATTTAAGAATAGATTTCTTTAAATTATTATTAATTTACTTTATTTTTAACTGGAATAAATATCCAATTTCTTTTTTATTCTTATTAGGTTAAACTGTTCATTAAATGATTTCATTTAATTAAGCACAAACTCATTTAATTTAATAACCAATTTCCATTAAAATAGTTGACTTAGTCAACTTCTAAACATGATTAATTCGTTAATCAACTCTAACTCGTCTTTTCCATTTAAATTAATTAATAATATAGTTAATTTAAATAATCACATTTTGTTCGATTATTAATAAATAAATAATAATTGATTCAATAGAATCCATTTTAATTGTTATTTAAAACAATTAATCTCAGTTATTAATCGTTACATTAATCCTTGCTCACTTGCTTCACACACGGTATATTTTTGGTACAAAAATGGTATTTGTGGTTAAAACAATCGATATATGCATGTGCTTCGCACACGGTATATTTTTGATACAAAAATGGTATTTGTTGTTAAAACAATCAATATATGCGTGTGCTTCGCACACGGTATATTTTTGATACAAAAATTGTATTTGTTGTTAAACCAATAATTATATGCATGTACTTTGCACACGGTAAATTTTCCTTTTTATAAACTTTAATTTAAATAATATATTTAAAATTCTATATTCAGTTATAAAATAAATTTTATAACTTCATTTTTATCGATTTACCTGACGGTAAATCTGTCTTTTGTAAAATAGTTAATATTTAGGCCATCAATTGCCAATTTCTCAACCAATATTGTCCATTGGTTGATACCAAAATAACTATTGAATTTGGATTCAACAATAAATCATCCAATCATATCCAGTAAACAATTCGTATAATGATGATATAAAATAAACATGAATAATCAATTCAATTGGGAATGGTCAATAAATAACAACAGTTCAAGCACCAAATTAAATTTTAATACGTTTATATTATTATAAACGCAACCAATAAGGTTAGTTACCTTCATTGAAAATAATCATTAAAAATAACGATTTCATCTCATTTAAATTAAACAACCGTTTAATTTAAACAATATATGAAAATATTCAGTAAACAAGCAAACAATCATGCAACAGTCAATTAATAGCAAACATAACACACAAATATTTAAACCCAATTTATATAAAATATAAATGGGATAATCGAGTGAGTTAAACTCACCTTGAATTTGTCGTTGATTAAAACTGTTCGTTTTAATAAAATTAAACATCCATTTAATTTTACCAAAAATCCTTGTAGCCTCCAACGTTGACCAAACCCGCTCCATCACGTTGTACTTGTCGATCTGGTTCTAGTGTATCTTGTTTGGTTCGATTCTGATAATACAATACAATACAAAGTTATCAATATTTAAACTATACGATGCAATTAAATTGATTCTTTTAATTAATTATTAAGATTAATATATTGACCTGTTATTACCTTCCAAAACTTATCCACGTCATCTACATTTTTACCCAGGCGATACGAAGAACCCGATCCATCTTTCCAGGCAAATCAACAAGAGAAACCCGATTACCCTCCTGATGCCCACTCATCCCTACATTTGTTTCCACCATCACATTCTTTTTTTATAATTGGGCTCAACCTTTTAGCCCAACGCATTAACTCAGCCAACCCACTTCATTTCCTTCACCAGCAAAACAGAACACCCCGATCTCCTATTATCATTCCCAACATGGAAGCATTCTTCCCCTTAACGTTATCGTCGCCGACAACCACTGACGCCGGAGCCCTGGCCATCAACACCAGAAGATGCAACGTCCTCCCCTCTGTCAGTACTAGTACAATTCAGGGTCCACAACATCACAACGGGCGCACCCTCTTATTTCCACAATTATTGTTTCGTTCCTCCCTGAAGCATGCTCACGCACATCGCCTGTACACGCTGCATAAAAAAAAATTCCCACCATTTGTTTATTCCCATGTTGAGGCATCCAACATCCGGCACCTGAACTATTAAATGAATGTTCACGTTCATCCTTTCCAATGCTACCCATAATTATGTCTTCTTCTTTCGAATGTTCGCGTCTATATCCATTCTTGAAAACTGCGGCTCCTTACTCCCAACGTCGGTCCTCCGACGAACCCCACGACGACCTCCATTCTTCTGACTTTCACCTCGCACCTCCTTCCTAACGCCTGGAAGCTTACTGACCTCACCACCGTGCTTCATCAGACCTCTTACCTCTGTCTAAAGCCAGACACCACGCGCCATTTATTTCTTGCCGCTCTGGCCATGATACCACCATCCTAGCCCTCGCCTACTCACACTGCCCCTCTCTTCCAGAAAATATGAACAACAACACCACCTTCCACGTAAACTACACTTGCCACTCGCCTGCTTTGTTCCCCACGTACCCAGTTCACCACCGCTTCCATCTGCACTATCTTCGTCGGCCGTTCCACACTCGCGGCTAACTCCGGTTATGAGATCATCGGCTCACACAAGGTTTGGGAAGATTTTGTTTGCTGGAGAGCAGAGCCGGTCCTTGAACCAGGCTGATCAGACATTTGTTTCGGGCAACCCCCGAGCGGGGGCAACAAGGTGGATGGAGGAGGAAGGTATGAGAGTTAATTTTATGCATGTAACATATATATTGCTTTCCTAAAGACATTGAAGAAGTAACTGGTGCAGCGGTAGATGACAAGCTTTATGCTTGTGGCACCTGGGTTCGATTACCAGCTAGACAGTAAATTTTTTTTTATTAATCTTCCCACTTTCAAGACCACCCCGGGCAACATTTCACCCCAACTTTCACCCTTACAGTCCGAATTGCCTTGGGCAACCCATGGGGAAGGACCGAGCCTGCTGGAGAGTCTTTGTTTTAAGAGAGAGGGGGGGTGCGGTTTTAATTATTTGCATCATGGAAGTCTACGAAAGAGAATGTGGCAGTGTATTTCTATGGGGAATACGACTTGGTAGCCAAGTTGTTTAGCGTATATAGGTTTTATATATTAGCTGTTGTGATTTGAGTTGGTAGGATAGGTGGTTTTGTATTGTCATAGCTGGTATTTAGGAGTTGCAGCGATCTTTCATAGCTGGAAAAATAAAAGAATAGGCTGTGCATGTTTAGAATAAGCAGGTGTTCTCATCACAGGACGTGTTCGCACGGTTTGCAGCAATAAGGCACTTCAATTTTATTAAGGACCAAGTCTTTTGATTTTACCAGTTTAGGGTTGTACGTTGTTAAGGGTAAGCACGTGTATTGTTTGGTTTAGGGTAGAAGCAATTTATTTTTGGTATGGTTAGTTTAATTTACACCGCTGTTTAAAGTCGACCATTTAATATTCGCACCGCCACATACGATGTCCTAACACAACGGAAACAAATACATTGTCACGTCTTGACGTTATGGATCCGACGAAATTAATTTTGTTGAAAACGACTTTATATGCACGACGATGATATTTTATCTTATCGGTTCACCTTTAAATTCATCCCCCGACAAAATAACTCTAATTGGCTCCAAACTGGAAAACTAGCACTAATTAGCGATATGTATTCTAATAAGATTCATTTCGTCGAAACAGAGGTTGTTGGAAAACAATACTTTTAGTGTTTATATAATATCGATATAATATTATAAACTAAATACAAAACAATTAAATTAAATAATAATAAATATTATTTATCAAATATATCGAAATAAAATACTACATCATTTCAAATATAACCAATATGAGATTACAACTCAAGATTAGTATTTCCGAACCAAACGATATTCAAATATATAGAAATCCCTTATTAAATAAAAGATATAATTTAGAAACGATTTCCATAGCGACTATTTCAAAATTTGAATTGGACATAACTGACAATATATAAGCTGAAATTCCCATTTTTTTATTCCATTAGAAAATTATAATCAATATGATCCTAACATTTCTTGTTTCACAGAAATCCGACTTAAAACGGATTATGTATAATCAATTGAAGTTCAAAACCCAATATTACTATCTACCGCGACATTTCGGGCTTGTTTTAATATAAATTTAAATATAAACGCTCAATCATCGTTTAACTAACGAATTCGATATTAAAATCCATAAATATTTCTAATAAAATATAAAAATATATTTAAATATTCGAATTCAAACAATCGAAAAATCCAGGTCGTTACAAAAAGCACCTTTCGACTCAAACAAATATATTAGTTTGTCCCATAAGTCCTTTGTGTATTCACTTTATTCTGCGAATATCAAAATATTTTGAGTTTCGTAAATATCCGAAATTTATTATAAAATTTAGGAAGGGCCAAGTATACTTAGGTAAGTGTTTACTATAAAATAAAATCTAATTGAAGCGTATGGCAATACCAACTTTCTCGTTTGGAGAATTCTCCAACATGTCCTTAATCAACTTTGTTAGTGGCTCATTGTAATTTGGCGTATTTGGAATCTGATAATTTCCATTTAGAATCTACAGCTTTGATTCACCATCGAATGCCAATTTGGAATAGCATAATTTAAAAAGAAGACATCCAAGTTCCTGTAGTGAATAATCATAATCGAAGAAACTAAGAGTCGTTGTTCAAGAACAAAATAAATGTCAGTTCTACAACAAATGAATTACTTAGAAGAATCAGGATAGAATATTTGGATTATATTTTGAACGAAATAATCAATTACTAAATACTATCTCGGTCGAAAAACAATATGTTTTTCACTACTACAAAACAGGATTGTTGCTTCGCTTTATTTGCACAGTTGTGTCAACCACCGATGTAAATACAATTTTTTGCACTGGTTCCAGGATAACAACTAGTGCAACTGGTATAGAAAAAGCAATAGATTAGAGGAAAACAATAAGTTGCACTAGTTTTATTTAAAAACCAGTGCAAATAAAGGGAAGCAAATAAAATTATTTGCACTGGTTCCTTGTATAACCAGTGCAAATTTTATGTTTGCACCGGTTTCACCCTAGTTTTTCACCAACCAGTGCAAATGTGAAAATATTTTACTTGCTTTTAAAGTTTGCACTGGAAAGCCTAGGCCTTTTAACTAACCAGTGACAATGTAAATTATTTCACTCCAAAAATAATCGCTCCCGCTTTCACATCAATTATTAGGCTGTTCCCGCGTTGTTAACATCGTTATTAAAATGCAGTCCAGAAGAAATGCGTTGACGATACAGACCGGGCGGTTTCACAAAATATTGTCCTAACACCACGGTCTCAAAGCCGTTAGCACGACATGAAATTCATTTACACGACACGGTCTTAAGGCGTTCGACGCGCCATATGGCTTTAAGCTATTCGCCACGACATGAATACAATATGCATGTCGTTCAATCCATTCATGTTGCAAACATCGTATAGTAAGCCATACCGTAATGACGGTTTCCATCATGTCGTGCATCTCACGTGTACTATTCATGTCATTCTCCACTAATCATGTCGTTGGGGTCAACATGTTTGGAGCTCATGCCATTAATTATCAATAGTGGAAGGTTGAGTTATGCTACGGTTCAGAGCATGTCGCGCAATATCCGGTTCAAGGCATTATTATGTGGACCATGCGAAAACGTTCAAGGTATTAATGAATAGTCATGCTGCTCTGAATAATCAACCTGCATTGATCCATGTTGCAAGTAACCAAAATCATATCGTTGAAGTTGCTTTAGCCAAGTCGTTGCTCACTTCATGTCGTGGGTTCTTTGTGTCAGATCCTTACAAGACCAAGTCGTGTTTTATAATTGATACGTGATGGAAGTTTATATCAGGTCGTACACTGTTTGAGAATAAGGATCAGCTTCTGGGAAAATGATATGGCACGTGGCCTGCAAACTGAGGATTTGTATTTAAAGATGGACAACATGTCGTGGTGTACAGGTGGTAAATCATGACGTTAACAGACTGAACAAACATATGATCCACACAAAACAAGTCGTTCATACCATGAGCAACAGCAGCATGCCGCGTGATGGCTAAGTCCGGCTATAAACCATGTCGTGCCCCAACTTTTATCCATGTCGTTCACAGGCTTATTCAGTCAAGTCATAGGCATGGAACTCCAAACAACATAATGCTTGTCGCTACAGCACATGAATGTACGATCACATAGTACTGTGGGAAGGAATATGAAGCTTGTATAAACCATTATGTTTAAGCTTTCCACCTGTTAACTCTTGAATGGAAGCTTCCTTAAGTCGTGACAAACAGGACCCAAGATGATAGAACAAAAATGAATTCGTGTCGCAATCCCTGGATTGCATTATGTCGTTGAGACATCCAAGTCATGACACAAGAGAAAAGCATGCCGCAAAGTGACTATAACGCAAGACATGTAAGCTCAAGTATCATAATGAGAATTTATTAAAAGTGGATGTAGATTCATATTGAATCGAACCACTACAAAAATTCTTTTGTGTTCTTACTTGTTTTTATCCATTTATTTTGTGATTACGCGGTTCCATATTCTTACTGAATCGGTGAAGTGTAACTTTTACATCTTTGGTGTTTGATCCCAAATTTGGAGCGAACATTTGGCCCACCGTAGGGCCGCGCTCGCATCGCTTACCTCTTCTCGCACTCTCCCAAAGTTGAGATCCTTGCATTAAAGCTCTAAACCGCATTCTTCTCCGAAGTTATGGCTAAATCAAAGAATATCATAAGTAAAGATGTCGGAAATGCCGTTAATGTCGCTAACGAAGAAACACCGCTTAATAATCGTTTTGACGTTGGCAAAAATTCAAAAAGCGGAGCTGGTGTGACCAAAAATGAATTAAAAATCGCTATTGCCAATGTCAACAACCGAATGGATGCCTCTACCAAAATTATGATGAAGAAACTCGACATTATCCTTAATGCTCGATTAAATCCAGCCCCTCCGAAAGTGCATGTGGATCTCGAGGAGAATGATAAATCACCCGCTTCCGATCATAACCGCAACGACAATATGGAAAACGATTATGATTGGGCAAGTGACGGGGACGAAGCTAACATCGAGAATTTGAGATCAAAAGCTAAGGACCATTCCGAAGTGAATGCTCAAAAGGTCATTAATCCTGTAACGGGGGCACCTCCACGTCGAGAAGGAAAAGAGCCTAAGCTCTCTAATCGAGATCATATGCCTAGACGAACATTTGGTAAAAAGCTCAGCTTCATAGAGCGCCATAGCACCGAAGAATACATTTCGGACAAGATAGAATGAGCCATAAGAAAGAATCAGGCTAGCAAGGACGACGAAAGAGAATGGGACTTCTCTCCCGATAGGACTCCATTCACCGAAAGAATCCTTTAAGCAGAATGTCCGAGGAAGTTCAATCCTCCGACTTTGCCTCCGTACAATGGTCTCGTTGATCCGAACTACTTCTATTCAAATATGAATGGCATACGAGTGCAGCTAAGGCGACCGATGAAATGAGATGCACGTACTTTCCGCTCTACTTAGAAGGTGCCGCATCACTATTGTAAAAACCCGGAAATTCTGAACCAGTTTAAAATTTTTATTTTGGTAATTTTTCGAATTTTGAATATTTAAAATGAATTATTTTAAATAATATCGACGAAAATTTATTTTGAATATATTTAGAACGTATATATTATATATGTCATCGTTAGAATATAAATAATTATATATAATTATAAAAGGAATTAAAAATGGCGCGGTAGTTCGATAATTCGATTTCAAACTTCAATTGAATGTATCAGGTGCAAAACAATCCGGATTTTAGTGAAACCAAAAACACTAGGATCAATTTTAGAATATCTTTCCAACGAATCCGAAAAATCAAAATTTCATAACGGGAATCAAAAGATATGTCCAGTTGAAAATTCTGAATAGTCGCTATGGAATTCAGGCCCTTAAAAATGGGAATTTTGCAAACGACCTCGGATTTCGACGAAACCACTTTTGTTGGATCCGCAGTGTCAAATTATTGCTAGATTCCAAATTTCATAAATTTTCGAATCAATATGTGAGCGTGGCAAAGGAAAACGCGTTTGACCAGTTTTAGTTGATTTTAATCGACTGGAAAATGGCCATTTTTCAAACGGTCTCAGAATTAGACGAAACTAGTTTTGTTAGGACCGTATCGTCAATACGAAGCTAGAAAATATTTTTCTAGAATTTTTAGAGTTCGTACGTGACCCCGGTAAATTGAAATGCGCGTTCAAATTCAATATATAGCGTTATATGTTGATTTTAACGGAAACTGTTCGAAACGATCGAATCAGCCTACGATACATATCCCATTGTGTTCGGAATGGGGGTAATTAGCTAAGGACGGCAGTCGTTGGGTCTCGTTTCGAGATCGTAATCAAAAGTTGCTTTTTGGATTAATTTAATAATATTAAATATATATATATTTTATAAAACCTTCCCTTACCCCACCCTTGACTCTCTCTCCCTCCTTCCCCGTTTCATTTCAGAATAAAAAAAAAAACCTAAAAAGAAAACCGCGCCGCCTTCATCGATTCCCCCCCCCCCCCCGACTGACGGCGTCGCCCACCACCGAGCTCCACCTCAGGCGCCTCCCCCGATCGCCTCTCTCTCTCTTCTCTCTCCCTCGCCCTCCTAATTGAAAACCGTGGCCCCAATCCAAAACCCCGACGCCAGCCTCACCGCACACCCCCTTTCGACTTCGCCAGAGCTCCGACGCGCCACCTTCCCCCTCGCCTGCGACGCCAGCGAGCAGCTTCCTCCCCCCTTCAGTCGACAACAACGAATTCGCTCCCCCTGAAAGAGACAGTAAGTTTTTTTTACTTTTAATTTAGTTTGAAAGTTGATTTTGTTAAGTTTAAAAACTGAATTTAGTTAAGTTTAAAAACTGAATTTAGTTAAGTTTAAAAACCGAATTTAGTTAACTTTAAAAACTGATTTTTTTTATATAGGAAAGAATGAATTTTTAATAGTGGAAGGATCGAATTTTTTTTAGAGTGGAAAGATCGAATTTTTAACAGTGGAAAGATCGAATTTCTAACAGTAGGATAAAAATCGAATTTTTATATATAAGAAAGAAGAATAAAAATCAAATTTTTTATATATGAGGTAAGAATAAAAATATGATTTTTATATTATAGAGAGATTAAAAATATGATTTTTAATATATGTAGAGATTAAAAATATGATTTTTAATATATGTAGAGATTAAAAATATGATTTTTGTTTATGTAGAGAATTAAAAATATAATTTTTATATGATAGGAATATTAAAAATATCATCTTTATATAGGTAGCTAAATAAAGATGTGATTTTTATAGTGATGAAATTAAAAAGGTAATTTTTAAAAGTGAAAAGACGATATTTTTAAAAGTGAAAAGACGATATTTTTAAAATAGAAAAGATTAGATTTTAAAAATAGAAAAGGCGAAATCTTTATATGAAGAATAGAGTGATAAAAATAGAATTTTTATCTATATGGTAGTGGTATAAAAATAGAATTTTATCCATATGAGACAATTATAAAAATTCGATTTTTATATATTGAATAGCGAAGTAAAAATTCGATTTTTATATATTGAATAGCGAAGTAAAAATTCCATTTTTATATATTGAATAACATAGTAAAAATTCGATTTTTACATATGTAGTGGCTACAGTAACGAAGATGACAAAAATGCGATAACGATGAAGATTTCTATCAAAGAAGAGTCGAGATAATTGGATAGCTATTGGTGAGAATTCCTCACTCTTCAATTTCTTTTCTAGTTATATATATATATACTAGGATGCAGACGGTGTTTAGTAGCACCCGACACAATCGTCCACAGACCATGGACTTGTTTGTTTGATTGCAAAAATTAGTTAGATTATGTGATTGAAATTGAATTGTTTGGTGAAATGAATGGATTTGATTGATGTGTGAATGGCGTGGGCCCTCACTAGACCGGGGATAAGGCTAGGCCTTGTCCAGTTTCTAGTATCGTGCAGTTATGCCGCCGAAATTTTCTAAAATAAGTTAGAAAATAAAGATATCATTTTATTTGATAAATGAACTGAATAAAAAAATTCATATGTTGAAATAAAATATTTTATCGTTAAAAATATAATTTTTAACGTGAAGTGAATAAAATAAAATATTCATTTACAAACCGGACGGTTTGTTTATGTACACCTATTTGAAGGACATTGATTGGGTCGATAAATTTTACACATCGCCCAACTGCACAAATAAAATCTGTGTTTGATTGTTTGAAACCCCACACGGGTGTTGGGATGAAATTTGAAGTCCACTCATCCTGATTGATTAAATATGTCGATCGATTGATTGACAGGCTGTTATAAGCGTTAGATATCTATATTTGATGCTTATACAGTGTAGTGCACTTTGGTTGATGGTTGATTATTTTTCAATGCTATTATATACGTGTGATGTATGAAAATCCATATAATTAACATTATATGGTGATTGATTGAGCCTCATTCCCATTTAGAAAATAAAGAATAATATAAAATAAAGGTTCATGTGTTGACTGTACTCATCCGTTGAGATTAGTCATGTGTTGAACGAAATATTTTAATAATAAAATTTACATCTTTATCAATATAATATAAAGGTTCATGTGTTGACAGTACTCATCCGTTGAGATTAGTCATGTGTTGAACGAAATATTTTGATAATAAGAAATATTTGAAATAGAAATATTTGAAATAGAAATATTTGAAATAGAATATTTGAAATCGAAATATTTGAAATAGAATATTTGAAAATAGAATTATATGAAGCCGTGTTGATTAGATTGACGCCATTTTGACGTGAACGATATTTATATCGATTTTACACGATTTCGAAATGAATTGAATATAAAACGATTTCGAAATGAACTGAATATAAAACGATTTCGAAATGAATTGAATATAAAACGATTTCGAAATGAATTGAATATAAAACGATTTCGAAATGAATTGAATATAAAACGATTTCGAAATGAATTGAATATAAAACGATTTCGAAATGAATTGAATATAAAACGATTTCGAAATGAATTGAATATAAAACGATTTCGAAATGAATTGTATATAAAACGGTTTCGAAATGAATTGAATATAAAACGGTTTCGAAATGAATTGAATATAAAACGATTTCGAAATGAATTGAATATAAAACGATTTCGAATTGAATTGAATAGAAAACAAATTTGATTTCAATGGAATATATAATGAATTTGAATTGAATAGAAAACGAGAAGAATTCAAATTGAAAAGAAAATAAAATCGATTTGAATTGAAATCAAATAGAAATAAAAGTAAAAAGGATTTATAATAGAAAAAAAATCAATTTTGATTTGAATTGAAATGGAAGTTGAAATTGTTTTTGAAACGAATTCAAAACTATTTATGTAATTCGTTTCAAATAGAAATCGACGAAACATATATATAATATTATATATATAATGGCCTGAATAGAACGCGCCGCGCCGCGGCAGTTCGTGAATTTCGACCATTTATTTCGAACGGACATTACGGGAGATCCGACCGTCGGATTCTCCTAAAACCGGAACCGTTGTGTTCGTATCGAAAAGAGCTTTCTAACGAATATTAGAAATTTGAAATCTAACGGTTGGATTTGGAGTTACGTCCAAATCAAATTTGAAAAAGGTCGCTGTAAGTGCAGATCGATGGCCATTGTTGGAAATCGATTGTACTGGCCTTAATAAAATTATAAAAAATAGTAATAATTTGTGAAAAATCATAAGAAATGATTTGGGAAAAATTGGGGTGAAAAACTCCATATTTAAAAAGATAAAAATGGATTTTTATCGAAATGAACTAGTTTTGAACTAAATTTAAAACCCAATTATTTTTAAATAAATAAATTAGATTTAAAAAGGGGTTTTAAATAATCGGAATTTCTAATATATTTGATTGGATTTGAAATGGGTTTATCGTGAATGGTGTTTTAAATAACACTAGTTCTTTAACCCGATAATAAATAGAATGTGATTTGGGTTTGTCGTGAACTGTGTTTTAAATAACACCTAGTTCTTTAACCCAGTAAAAGGAGTTTTAACGAATCTGCAATTAGGTTGAAATGTGAATCTATAATCTAAATTATCAAATTTAGAAATGAGCGAGAATGGAGTATCGCCAGTTTTGCTCCAAAGCGATAGTTAAATCTTTAATTAGATTTGAACGTGAAATGGTAATTAATTTTACCGATAACACCATAGTATTAGATATGGAGTATTACCAGTTTTGCTTCATGGGATGAATAGGTTGGGATTGTGAAATAAAATAAATAATTACTTCGTTGTGGTTCGCTAATCTCGACTAGTTTGGAAAACCATAATTTGGTTTGAAACGACATCCAAAGGAAGATTAAAGGATAAATTTAAAAGAATTTATCTTGGATAAAATTAATGGGAACCTTTCCCTGAGAATATGAAATGGAATGAGGCGTATGTTGTGTTGGTGTAACCTTTATTTTTAATATACGCGGGTTGTTCGGAAAGGCCGGGTTTACACCCATTCTGAATAACCGATTCGACGATATGTCGAAGATGAAGATGGTGGTTGAAGACCGGAAGTCTTCACATCGTTTGGATAATTACTGACGATCCTGATTGGGCAGTACACCCAAGAGGATGGAAATAGTTGGTGGTCGTCCAGACGTACTTGGAGATGGATGGATATGCGAGGAAAGTGCCTCCGGTTTCGTTCAGACCCAGAACGAACTTGTAAATGGATTATGTGTCTAACATTGGATTTTATTCTGTGTCAATTGATTTCTATTAAATATACATCTGTTTGGCGGTGGAGAATTTATTCTTTTGCTTAACGCCCTTCTCTGAGACGTACGAGCTCAGAGGTTGTATATCGATGGACATCAGTCGCATGGCATGAATTGCCTGTGTGGCACGCTGGGTTGCATTGATCAAGGCTTCTGTTGAAAAGCAAAGTCTTGTGGTTGATGATCAAAGCACGACCTTTGTGGCAGCTTTGTGTATAGCGTGAATTCGCGAGCCTCACACCTCGGTATGAGTAAAAAACGGGATACGGACTGCAGGGAGAGCACGACGTTTCTTTCTAGCTTTGGTGGTGTCAGTGACTTACCAGCCCTGACATTTATATACTTTTCACCTTTGTGGTTGTTGGATGAGGCGCCTCGATTATAGGTCTGTAAGGACCGGGAAACGTGTGTTCAGGAATTGTCAATCCTCTAACGTAAGTGAGGACCGGCCCTGAAGATCCAGGGTTGCCCAGAGTGCGTAGCCCTGAGGCATTTGCTAGAGTGCCTCGAATGCGGAGAGGAGCTTACCCCTTGCCTCGACTCATGACGGAAATCCAATTTCCAATACGTGTATTTCGGTTTTATTTGTAGAGCCTAGTATGGCGACATAGTGGAATGGGGCACTCATGCCGTCTATGATTTATATTTATGATTGAAACTGTTTTGACACTATACACTTATTATAGTATCAAATGATTTGTTTTAAACGTACCAAGCATGTTTGGCTGTTATAAGGTAAAACCCTATCCTCCGGCTTGCGTTGCATTGTGTGATGGGACCTGGGTCTTATAATAGCTTCATTTTTCGAAAAAGCATTGCGTTGTTTATTCTATGCACTGGTATTCTTGGGAGGAAACCCGTTCCGCGTTATACGGCGTGGTCCCTTGAATTACTCTCTTTTAAAATAAATTTTTAAATAACTATTTTAGTTCTCACACCAGTCACATGACTGACCTGGAGTTTATTGTTTTAACCTAAACTCTGGGTGCCCCTATTTTCCGCACGGGCAGCTAGTAGTTTTGGTTTTGCAGATTTATATTCACAGGATCCTGGTTTACAGCTGGAACGATATCCGGAAAGCTCTGTATCCGTATATCACCTTCAGTTGTGCTTTGTATTATTTTCTGCTACTATGTAATTTATTGTAATCTCTGATATTTATCGAATGTAATTTATTCATTTTTACTCTGTATATTCTTGTATCTGATGGAATTGTTGTAACCACAATGAAATGTTCTTCCGTCTGCGTTCATTTGTGTGTTGTTCTCAAAGTATCCGCTCTTTCCTTCACGGGGAAGTTACGGGTTCTTACAGTGGTATCAGAGCTTTGGTTTACAGAGCTCGAGAACAAGACACATTAGAACGATACGAAAGAATTCATCAGATATTGGATTAGTAATATCCAATTAGAATGACTCGTTAGAGATAGGATCAGTAGTATCCTAGAACGAGTGTGAAGAGTATATTTTTCAAATGAAAACAATTTTGTTTTGAAATTTAAATCGTTTTATACGTATTTGAATATTTATTTATTTTGAATATGGACAATCTAGTATATAAAGGTTTTGCATATACGCGTCATGAACGTATATTCGAAATTTTAATATATTAGATAGATATAGAGTCACACTCTAGTCGCCCGGACATGGTCCTGATGATGAAGTATACCATCACCAGTATTTATTTTCGAGTGACGAAGGTGTGATATCTATATATTTCCATTAGACTGGTGTGAGAACCAAAACTTATATAGACCGATTTATTGTTGTGAATTGGCATCAAAAACAAGATTTTCAGTATATATATCAAAATTATGAATTTGAAACGTTAATCCACTAATTGATTGATGTTTGTGTTGTTTGTTTATTTGTTTGATAATTTTGAACCATTTAGCCTAATTGTATCAAATATTGAATTGTATTGGAAATTAGTCGCATTTTCTTGTATATGCATATACTTACAATTGAACAGGTCATAGCAAGGAGGCTAGAGCCAGAGAATAAAATTTATTTGGCCGACAAATAGGTACATGTTTACTATATAATTTACTGTTTTGTTTGGGTGATGATGATTTTATGAGCCTATTGGCTAGCCGCTTGGCTTTTTCTTTTTCTTTTTGAGATCAGAAGGCCTGTATGGCAATTTCAGGATTTTCCCGTGGCTCCCGGTGCAGGGGAGGTTATGGCGAATTTTTTCGAAAATTTAGGGTGTTAGCCAAATTTTTGAAAATTTGAAAATTCTCAGAAACTGAAAAGTTGGAGAATAGAAGCCGGATCGAACGTAGAGTTGATTAGTCAAACCACTTTCGACTTTGTTCCTTTTCGGGGACGAAAAGTTTTAAGTAGGGGAGATTGTAATAACCCGGAAATTCTAAACCAGTTTAAAATTTTTATTTTGGCAATTTTATCGAATTTTGAATATTTAAAATGAATTATTTTAAATAATATCAACAAAAATTTATTTTGAATATATTTAGAACGTATATATTATATACGCCGTCGTTAGAATATAAATAATTATATATAATTATAAAAGGAATTGAAAATGGCGCGGTAGTTCGATAATTCGATTTCAAATTTCAATTGAATGTACCGGGTGCAAAACAATCCGGATTTTAGTGAAACCAAAACCATTAGGATCAATTTTAGAATATCTTTCCAACGAATCCGAAAAATCAAAATTTCATAACGAAAATCAAAAGATATGTCCAGTTGAAAATTCTGAATAGTCGCTATGGAATGCAGGCCCTTAAAAATGGGAATTTTGCAAACGACCTCGGATTTCGACGAAACCACTTTTGTTGTATCCGCAGTGTCAAATTATTGCTAGATTCCAAATTTCATAATTTTTCGAATCAATATGTGAGCGTGGCAAAGGAAAACGCGTTTGACCAGTTTCAGTTGATTTTAATCGACTGGAAAATGGCCATTTTTCAAACGGTCTCAGAATTCGACGAAACTAGTTTTGTTAGGACCGTATCGTCAATACGAAGCTAGAAAATATTTTTCTAGAATTTTTAGAGTTCGTACGTGACCCCGGTAAATTGAAATGCGCGTTCAAATTCAATATATAGCGTTATATGTTGATTTTAGCGGAAACTGTTCGAAACGATCGAATCAGCTTACGATACATATCCCATTGTGTTCGAAATGGGGGTAATTAGCTAAGGACGGCGGTCGTTGGGTCTCGTTTCGAGATCGTAATCAAAAGTTGCTTTTTGGATTAATTTAATAATATTAAATATATATATTTTTTATAAAACCTTCCCTTACCCCACCCTTGACTCTCTCTCCCTCCTTCCCCGTTTCATTTCAGAATAAAAAAAACCTAAAAATAAAACCGCGCCGCCTTCATCGATTCCCCCCCGACTGACGGCGTCGCCCACCACCGAGCTCCACCTCAGGCGCCTCCCCCGATCGCCTCTCTCTCTCTTCTCTCTCCCTCGCCCTCCTAATTGAAAACCGTGGCCCCAATCCCAAACCCCGACGCCAGCCTCACTGCACACCCCCTTTCGACTTCGCCAGAGCTCCGACGCGCCACCTTCCCCCTCGCCTGCGACGCCAGCGAGCAGCTTCCTCCCCCCTTCAGTCGACAACAGCGAATCCGCTCCCCCTGAAAGAGACAGTAAGTTTTTTTTACTTTTAATTTAGTTTGAAAGTTGATTTTGTTAAGTTTAAAAACTGAATTTAGTTAAGTTTAAAAACTGAATGTAGTTAAGTTTAAAAACTGAATTTAGTTAAGTATAAAAACCGAATTTAGTTAACTTTAAAAACTGATTTTTTTATATAGGAAAGAACGAATTTTTAATAGTGGAAGGATCGAATTTTTTTAGAGTGGAAAGATCGAATTTTTAACAGTGGAAAGATCGAATTTCTAACAGTAGGATAAAAATCGAATTTTTATATATAAGAAAGAAGAATAAAAATCAAATTTTTATATATGAGGTAAGAATAAAAATATGATTTTTATATTATAGAGAGATTAAAAATATGATTTTTAATATATGTAGAGATTAAAAATATGATTTTTAATATATGTAGAGATTAAAAATATGATTTTTGTTTATGTAGAGAATTAAAAATATAATTTTTACATGATAGGAATATTAAAAATATCATCTTTATATATGTAGCTAAATAAAGATGTGATTTTTATAGTGATGAAATTAAAATGGTAATTTTTAAAAGTGAAAAGACGATATTTTTAAAAGTGAAAAGACGATATTTTTAAAATAGAAAAGATTAGATTTTAAATATAGAAAAGGCGAAATCTTTATATGAAGAATAGCGTGATAAAAATAGAATTTTTATCTATATGGTAGTGGTATAAAAATAGAATTTTATCCATATGAGACAAATATAAAAATTCGATTTTTATATATTGAATAGCGAAGTAAAAATTCGATTTTTATATATTGAATAGCGAAGTAAAAATTCCATTTTTATATATTGAATAGCATAGTAAAAATTCGATTTTTACATATGTAGTGGCTACAGTAACGAAGATGACAAAAATGCGATAACGATGAAGATTTCTATCAAAGAAGAGTCGAGATAATTGGATAGCTATTGGCGAGAATTTCTCACTCTTCAATTTCTTTTCTAGTTATATATATACTAGGATGCAGACGGTGTTTAGTAGCACCCGACACAATCGTCCACAGACCATGGACTTGTTTGTTTGATTGCAAAAATTAGTTAGATTATGTGATTGAAATTGAATTGTTTGGTGAAATGAATGGATTTGATTGATGTGTGAATGGCGTGGGTCCTCACTAGACCGGGGATAAGGCTAGGCCTTGTCCAGTTTCTAGTATCGTGCAGTTATGCCGCCGAAATTTTCTAAAATAAGTTAGAAAATAAAGATATCATTTTATTTGATAAATGAACTAAATAAAAAAAATTCATATGTTGAAATAAAATATTTTATCGTTAAAAATATAATTTTTAACGTGAAGTGAATAAAATAAAATATTCATTTACAAACCGGACGGTTTGTTTATGTACACCTATTTGAAGGACATTGATTGGGTCAATAAATTTTACACATCGCCCAACCGCACAAATAAAATCTGTGTTTGATTGTTTGAAACCCCACATGGGTGTTGGGATGAAATTTGAAGTCCACTCATCCTGATTGGTTAAATATGTCGATCGATTGATTGACAGGCTGTTATAAGCGTTAGATATCTATATTTGATGCCTATACAGTGTAGTGCACTTTGGTTGATGGTTGATTATTTTTCAATGCTATTATATACGTGTGATGTATGAAAATCCATATAATTAACATTATATGGTGATTGATTGAGCCTCATTCCCATTTAGAAAATAAAGAATAATATAAAATAAAGGTTCATGTGTTGACTGTACTCATCCGTTGAGATTAGTCATGTGTTGAACGAAATATTTTAATAATAAAATTTACATCTTTATCAATATAATATAAAGGTTCATGTGTTGACAGTACTCATCCGTTGAGATTAGTCATGTGTTGAACGAAATATTTTGATAATAAGAAATATTTGAAATAGGAATATTTGAAATAGAAATATTTGAAATAGAATATTTGAAATCGAAATATTTGAAATAGAATATTTGAAAATAGAATTATATGAAGCCGTGTTGATTAGATTGACGCCATTTTGACGTGAACGATATTTATATCGATTTTACACGATTTCGAAATGAATTGAATATAAAACGATTTCGAAATGAATTGAATATAAAACGATTTCGAAATGAATTGAATATAAAACGATTTCGAAATGAATTGAATATAAAACGATTTCGAAATGAATTGAATATAAAACGATTTCGAAATGAATTGAATATAAAACGATTTCGAAATGAATTGAATATAAAACGATTTCGAAATGAATTGAATATAAAACGATTTCGAATTGAATTGAATAGAAAACAAATTTGATTTCAATGGAATATATAATGAATTTGAATTGAATAGAAAATGAGAAGAATTCAAATTGAAAAGAAAATAAAATCGATTTGAATTGAAATCAAATAGAAATAAAAGTAAAAAGGATTTATAATAGAAAAAAAATCAATTTTGATTTGAATTGAAATGAAAGTTGAATTTGAAACGAATTCAAAACTATTTAAGTAATTCGTTTTAAATAGAAATCGATGAAATATATATATAATATTATATATATAATGGCCTGAATATAACGCGCCGCGCCGCGGCAGTTCGTGAATTACGACCATTTATTTCAAACGGACATTACGGGAGATCCGACCGTCGGATTCTCCTAAAACCGGAACCGTTGGGTTCGTATCGAAAAGAGCTTTCTAACAAATATTAGAAATTTGAAATCTAACAGTTGGATTTGGAGTTACGTCCAAATCAAATTTGAAAAAGGTCGCTGTAAGTGCAGTTTGATGGCCATTGTTGGAAATCGATTGTACTGGCCTTAATAAAATTATAAAAAATAGTAATAATTTGTGAAAAATCATAAGAAATGATTTGGGAAAAATTGGGGTGAAAAACTCCATATTTAAAAAGATAAAAATGGATTTTTATCGAAATGAACTAGTTTTGAACTAAATTTAAAACCCAATTATTTTTAAATAAATAAATTAGATTTAAAAAGGGGTTTTAAATAATCGGAATTTCTAATATATTTGATTGGATTTGAAATGGGTTTATCGTGAACGGTGTTTTAAATAACACTAGTTCTTTAACCCGATAATAAATAGAATGTGATTTGGGTTTGTCGTGAACTGTGTTTTAAATAACACCTAGTTCTTTAACCCAGTAAAATGAGTTTTAACGAATCTGCAATTAGGTTGAAATGTGAATCTATAATCTAAATTATCAAATTTAGAAATGAGCGAGAATGGAGTATCGCCAGTTTTGCTCCAAAGCGATAGTTAAATCTTTAATTAGATTTGAACGTGAAATAGTAATTAATTTTACCGATAACACCATAGTATTAGATATGGAGTATTACCAGTTTTGCTTCATGGGATAAATAGGTTGGGATTGGGAAATAAAATAAGTAATTACTTCGTTGCGGTTTGCTAATCTCGACTAGTTTGGAAAACCATAATTTGGTTTGAAACGACATCCAAAGGAAGATTAAAGGATAAATTTTAAAGAATTTATCTTGGATAAAATTAATGGGAACCTTTCCATGAGAATATGAATTGGAATGAGGCGTATGTTGTGTTGGTGTAACCTTTATTTTTAATATACGCGGGTTGTTCGGAAAGGCCGGGTTTACACCCATTCTGAATAACCGATTCGACGATATGTCGAAGATGAAGACGGTGGTTGAAGACCGGAAGTCTTCACATCGTTTGGATAATTACTGACGATCCTGATTGGGCAGTACACCCAAGAGGATGGAAATAGTTGGTGGTCGTCCAGACGTACTTGGAGATGGATGGATATGCGAGGAAAGTGCCTCCGGTTTTGTTCAGACCCAGAACGAACTTGTAAATGGATTGTGTGTCTGACATTAGATTTTATTCTGTGTCGATTGATTTCTATTAAATATACATCTGTTTGGCGGCAGAGAATTTATTCTTTTGCTTAACGCCCTTCTCTGAGACGTACGAGCTCAGACGTTGTATATCGATGGACATCAGTCGCATGGCTTGAATTGCCTGTGTGGCACGCTGGGTTGCATTGATCAAGGCTTCTGTTGAAAAGCAAAGTCTTGTGGTTGATGATCAAAGCACAGCCTTTGTGGCAGCTTTGTGTATAGCGTGAATTCGCGAGCCTCACACCTCGGTATGAGTCAAAAACGGGATACGGACTGCAGGGAGAGCACGATGTTTCTTTCTAGCTTTGGTGGTGTTTATGACTTACCATCCCTGACATTTATATACTTTTCACCTTTGTGGTTGTTGGATGAGGCGCCTCGATTATAGGTCTGTAAGGACCGGGAAACGTGTGTTCAGGAATTGCCAATCCTCTAACGTAAGTGAGGACCGGCCCTGAAGATCCAGGGTTGCCCAGAGTGCGTAGCCCTGAGGCATTTGCTAGAGTATCTCGTACGCGGAGAGGAGCTTGCCTCTTGCCTCGACTCGTGATGGAAATCCAATTTCCAATACGTGTATTTCGGTTTTATTTGTAGAGCCTAGTATGGCGACATAGTGGGATGGGGCACTCATGCCGTCTATGATTTATATTTATGATTGAAATTGTTTTGACACTATACACTTATTATAGTATCAAATGATTTGTTTTAAACGTACCAAGCATGTTTGGATGTTATAAGGTAAAACCCTATCCTCCGGCTTGCGTTGCATTGTGTGATGGGACCTGGGTCTTATAATAGCTTCATTTTTCGAAAAAGCATTGCATCGTTTATTCTATGCACTGGTATTCTTGGGAGGAAACCCGTTCCGTGTTATACGGCGTGGTCCCTTGAATTACTCTCTTTTAAAATAAAGTTTTAAATAACTATTTCAGTTCTCACACCAGTCACATGACTGACCCGGAGTTTATTGTTTTAACCTAAACTCTGGGTGCCCCTATTTTCCGCACGGGCATCTAGTAGTTTTGGTTTTGCAGATTTATATTCACAGGATCCTGGTTTACAGCTGGAACGATATCCGGAAAGCTATGTATTCGTATATCACCTTCAGTTGTGCTTTGTATTATTTTCCGCTACTATGTAATTTATTGTAATCTCTGATATTTATCGAATGTAATTTATTCATTTTTACTCTGTATATTCTTGTATCTGATGGAATTGTTGTACCACAATGAAATGTTCTTCCGTCTGCGTTCATTTGTATGTTGTTCTCAAAGTATCCGCTCTTTCCTTCACGGGGAAGTTACGGGTTCTTACAACTATGGTTCACAAAGCTGCCACCCAAATCCATCGATCGGTTCTCTGACTTGAACAAAAAGTTCAAGGAGCAGTTCCGCCTATACGCTACTAAAGCTAAGGACGCTATAACTCTCTCAGCAATGAAGCAGAAGCCAGGGGAGACTGTCAAAGCCATTCTTAGTCGATTCAATATTGCCTTGTCTGAAGTAAGGAATCCGGTACCACGCATAGTCCTTATGTCTCTACTCGATGCTATAGACAAAGCAAGCGAATTCGGGGGGTGGATTAGGATGAAAGATCCGAATACGCTTGACAAGTTCTATAAGAAAGCAGAAAAGCACATGAGGGTGGATGATAATCCTATACCCCTTCAGATCATTGGTGGTAACCAACTCCTTAAAGCTCATAAAAGTGCAACTATTGAGCCCAGTCAAAAGAACCCCGGAAATGGTCAAAAGAGGGGAAATGACGGGAGGGATGGCCGGAACAGTAAGAAGCCCCGCTTGTTCAATAATTCTGAACTAACCCCCTTGACGGAAACTCCCGAAGACATTTTCGCTGCGACAAGGACACCGAAGAGTATCCAATACCAAAGCATCAAAAAATAGGAGATGATCAAGCCAAATCTGGGAGGTTCTGCAGGTTCCACAATCAGCCAGGCCACACTACCAACGAATATAGGCACTTGAAATCATTAATTGAAGAGCTGATTAGAAAGAACTGTCTTCAACAGTATGTGAAGAACTCCTAAAATGCAAATCCTTCTACAACTCCCCAGGGGCAAGGGACATAAAATGGCCAATCCGGCCCAAGCAACATAGCTTCTGCTCACATTATGCTAAGGCAGATAATCAACTGATGATCATTGATGATGACATCTGTGGCTCAGAATAAGCGATTTCTATCGCGCTTACTTTACTTCCTGCATTACTTTACTCTTTGCTATGTTCTACTTTCTTGTAAATATTTTGTAGCGATTTACATGCATTGTACCAAACAGTAGCATGAATGAAGTATTACCTGCTTGTATAAATCTCCGACCTACCAAATTTGCATAAAATTTGTTAACATACGATTCTTCATTACAGGCTATCCAATAAGTGTTTTCTCTCTCGAGGCCTAACAAAGTGAAATGCTCCCAACGAACACTAAATCAAAGGTTGAGTGCTTTAACCGTCAACATGCATGACGCAAAGAAGAGAGGCACCTCTTTGAAGGGTGAATGGGGAGGATCACAATGGGTTAAGCAATAAAAGAAGAGAAGCACCGCCTTGGAAAGTGAATGGAAAAGTCGCAGAGATTCGTATAGCGAATGAGCGCATCGTTATACAAATAAGAAGGTTGTAACTTTCGTCCAAGGGGCACTTTCCTAAGGGAAAATGTAACACCCCACATCCGTTAAGGTCACTCACAAAGGGAATGCCTTAATTTCAATGGAGCATTATGGGTACTGGAACAGAAATATTACAAGACAGACATATATAAAACAACGGAAAGTAAAGTAGAAGTACTTCAAATCATTTATTAAATAGAATTGTTTTCAATAAAAAACCCACTAACTTCTAATACCCAAATACATAGCTAAAATATCTGTCTTGATCAAAAACAAAGAAGCATGAAAATAAATTGTAGTATTCCCCAATAAAGCAGAGCAAGCCATAGCCAAGAGAGATCCAAGCAGCACATGAAAGAGCCTTGGAGCTTGATAAGATCCGAACTAAGCTGTATTTCCACCCTGCAGACCTGGGGAGGGGAACGGAAGAAAAGGAGGCAAAACAAACCGGGTCAGTCATAAAGACTGAGTAAGTCCTAGTGGCTTTCAGCATAAAAACAGGTGAAGATAATATGGCATGAATAAACTGAAAGTAAACATAAGCATGATGACAAGGTAAGCTACAGGCACGATGAATCAAGTATAACATTGCAAGGTTCCCATTCAAGATGAACTAAGTATAGTTTCGCAAGATTTCTATCAAGCATCGCAAGATTTCTCTGCTTCACCATTAAAATGATATCTATTTGCTCTGCACCACCTAACTAGTGTCCCAACTAGTAATCTATATAAAATGATAAAATCGTAACATGATCCCAATTCCCGAAATTAAGGTTGCTTTCATGTGTACATTTATTATTTATTACCTAGATCTTATCTAGGGTTTTTATCGAGCGCTTCCTAGATTCAACCAGGATTTATGCCACCTAGGTCCAACCTAGGGATTATGCTACCTATTGAACACTTCTCGGATTTAGGGTTTATGCCACCTAGGTCCAACCTAGGGATTATGCTACCTATGTGTGTTATACGGCCCCCAATGATTGTAGATACCTATGCTGGTCCCACCATGGGGTGTATCAAGACCCATGGTGGTGGCCCGACGCAATTCTAGAAGGCATAGGTTATACTACTGGTGCCCCCAGTGCCTTGTTTGTCACGCCCGCACTCCATTAGAACCTACACTGTTGCACCCACCGCCGTCGCTTTGACCGCTCATAATCAGCCTAGTGATCGTGCCCCACCCTGCCTAGTTTCAGGGTACCATGATACATCTAGTGGGTTACTGCTGAAATGGGTCCCCGTTACTAGGGTTTCCTACTGGTTAAGTTTGTGGGCCTATATATACAGATATTACCCACCTTCCCGTGATGTACTTATCCCGCTGATTTAAGCATGCTTATTAATGGTTAAGTTTGTGGGCATATATTTACTAATATTACCCACCAACCCGATATGTACTTAACCCTCTCCGTCCATCACATTAAGTTGGTTAAGTGTTTTCTCTTGTTTTACTTAACCCTAACACACATCATGTTATATTGGCTAAGTGTCGTTCCTTGTGTTACTTAACCCTACCGCAAGGCTAAGTGTTCTCCCTTGTGTTAACTTAACACCACCGCATGTCATGTCATATTGGTTAAGTGTACATTGACTTAGCCCACCTACTTATCATATTGTGACGGTTAAGTATTACCCTCTGGACTTAACCTTACCACGCATCACGTTATTTTGGTTGGGTGTTATCAACCCATTCAAGTTAAACCAACCCATTTAACTTAACCCTCCCATTCGTCAGATTGAATTGGTTAAGTATTTCAAATAATTCATGGCCTAACCCGCCCATGTATCATGTCGAGTTGGTTAAGTATTATCTATATGTTCAAGTTGACTTAACCCTGCCACATGTCATGTAATATTGGTTAAGTGTCATTAGTCTAGTCATATTACTTAACCCACCCATTGGTCTGATTAACAGTTATGTTGGTTAAGCCCACATTTATAAGTTTTACATGTTCTTAACTCATATCGGTTAGGTCCACATTTACATGTCAAATTTCCATGTATCCCACTTAACCCTCTAACCATACCCACGTCTTATTATGGTTGATATTCCTTGATTCATTCATTATGACGAACGAATCATGACCTCTCACATTAGACCGTGCACTTTGTGGCCACTGGATTTGCCGGGCGGTTCCGGGCAGATTTACACCACAAACTGGGTCTAACCTCGTGTCATAAATCATTACGCCTACAATTCGACCTCCGACCTCTCACATTAGACCGACACTTTGTGGCTACTGGATTTGCCGGGCGGTTCCGGGCAGATTTACACCACAAACTGAGTCTAACCTCGTGTCAAAGGTTCATTAATGGTCGTATTCCACCCAAAACCCCAATATCAGTTCGTGTGTATAACATATAGAAATGTTCATGATTCACGTTTTTGCCCCAAAACGTATTCCCAAATTATTATCATAATTCACTATAAGATTATGCCAAGTTATAGCCTTTTATTTACAATACATGCCAATTACCCAAAACCCAACTTAGGCGCGTTCATATTAAACCTCTACTAAGTCATAAATTATCATATATGTTTCAACTCCAAATTTTACATAATTAACATATGCCCAAGTTCTAGATTACATGTAAATTTTACATATGCCCAATTCGTACCAAATTTACATATGTTCAATTTATGCCGTTTTACGTGTATACCAATTTTATGCCATTTTACCATATCAAGTTCTGGCCAAAATTACATGTATCAAGTTTTATACCCAATAAACCCAAATCATGATTTATGATGCAGTTATCCCAAACTATAATCTTTTTATTACAATACATGTCAGTTTCCCAAGTTCATAATACATGTTTATGCCCATTATCAAGTTTACAATCGCTTTCACGTTCAAATTCTCAATTCTACATATGCCTAATTAACATAAACCCAATCTTTTGATTTAATTTACATAGTCCCAAACTCGTGATTTAATTTACATGCCAATTCATGTATGCCCAAACTTGCAATTTCAATTATATTGACAATACCCAAATTTCAAATTTCATGTTATGCCATCAATTCCACCACACACATATATCCAAATAGGTAATATCCCAAAATTTCCCCGTATACAAATCGCATGTATATCGTAGTTTCGGCTTAGGTCCGAAATTGACCATGGTTCATCAAAAGAAAATAAATGGGGGAAGGTAGAATTTGTATAACAATAAGTACAGAGAGAAAACTGGCATAAGAACATCGTTTCAGGCATAATAGATAGATCTTGATAATAATATCAACATGAATCAAGAAAAACTGATTTACGACAAGCTGAATAGATCATAGGCTTGACTTGAAAAAAATGAGAATAGGAAAGTCCCAAAACTCAAGATCCAAGAAGCAACAAAAATAGATCTGTATCAATAAACATACTTAAATCTAATTCCACTTTACTCCATGGCCTTATTATAATTTAAATGTTTAAATCTAAAAACAACTAGAACTTACAGAGCATGGCTAGTGAATTAGGAACTGAAATTGTCATAGAACGTTGTAGTAGTATTGATTTATTGTTTGAACCATTGTTGAAGCTTTGTTCTTCGAATTGATTTGAGTTTGAATGTTTGTACTCCAATTTGGGGGGGGGCATGGTTCAAGAGGGAGTTCAGCAGCATAATGGTGTAAGAATGATTTGATATGAATTAGGTTAGGTCTACGGGTGTTTTTATAGGTGTAGAAACAAGTTTAGGCCCTTAGATTAACCCTAGAATCAATCCGGACCGTCAAAACATGTTTCAGGCTTCAAAAACGAGTTCTGTGTCAAAACAGGCCGACCTGGTCGACCTGCAGGGGGGAGGTTGACACTATGGTCGACCTGGGGGTAGGTCGACCCTATGGTCGACCTGGGGGTAGGTCGACCCTATGGTCGACCCCCTGGTCCAATCCTGCCTGAAAGCTGCTGAAACTTGTACAGGCCATAACTTCTTCATCCGGACTCCGCTTTTCGAAAACTCGGACTCTTTTTCATGTAAAATTTCGAGACGAACGCAAAGGCGTAATCCGTTTCCCCTGATTCTGATTTTAAAATTTAATTCTGCCTTGATTTCTTATTTTAATATGTTATAAAAAATACGGGTTGTTATATTCTCCCCTCCTTAAACGATTTCGTCCCCGAAATCTTCAAGTTAAGAAGAATGTGTCCTACCATCCAATCATCCATCTACGCAATCATCAATCACAGGCATCCATTGTCCTTAAGAGATTTCTAATGCTGTATGAACATATGAAGAAAGTGTGTGTATATGTTCCTTATCTAATGCAAATGATCAGGCCTGATTGATCTTCTTAATGCAAAATATGTTTTAGTGCCATGAGTCCAACATGTATGTAAATAGTCTTAGTCACATAAACACTATATGTGTGCACAAACATCCATCCATATGCATCATCCATATGATAACACATCCAATTTCATCCATAAACAAGTATAAACACTCATGCATATGCAATATGGAAATGTGTCTGAGCCGATCTAGTGCTTAATGTGTGTTCATGCATCCACGAGCAACAACTTGCAACCATCAACCATAACATGCCTCAAACACATGTTTACATCCATTAGTTCCTACCTAAAGGTATAACCGAATGATAGAAGCAAGTAAAGAAAAATTTTGTACCCTAAACACCAGCCCAATACCAATATATATGATTCTAGGAAACCAAGCATGATAAACTCCTTTTAGGTCGCAAGAAATCCCTTCCTAAAACTAACCCGTATCCTATAAAACCCAAAGAGTTTAGTCAACCCAACGGACACCCTCAAGCCCCAAAATGTATTACTAACAGACGAGTCATGCTCCTTATGGGGTTTCTAACAGAAATGGGATTGAGAATAGAACCGAGAGGATATACTTGAAAGATAGCATGCAAATAAGCTCTACAGAAAAAGAGGGATCAAGGATATACTCTTAAAAAGAGATATGATGCGCGTATCTAGTATTTAATCTTTTAAGTCGCATTTCCTTGAGCTTAACTCCATTGTGCTTTGTCCATCTTTAACTTCAAAATTTCTTAATTCTTGTTTCCAAAATATGAGTTGGAACTCATTTCACTATTGTCTCTCGTCCCATTTTCCCTTATCCTCCTTCTAGTATACTTGGCTCAAACATAACTGCGTACTCATGGTTTCATGCAAGCTCTCCAAAATTCACTAGTGAATCCTGGATCTCGTTTATAGGGTATTCCACACAGAAGGATTATCTCTTGCAAATAAACAGATGTCGACCATGTTGCCAAATGTACTTACTAAGGTGATTTCCTATAACTCATGCATAAGCGAAATGAACCATCCACCTTAGTGACGAACACTACTCGGGATCAATAGACGTATCAAGAGATTCTAGGTAACTAAGCATGAAAAAACCCCAAGGGTTACACTAGACTTCGAGGGCATTACCGGGGCAAGTCAAGAGTCTAACTACCCTCTTTTCATACTCGAGAATGGTATCATTTCTGGATAACCACTCCATCCCTAGAAACAACCCATAGCCCAAAAACATAAACATTACTTCTAAACTCAACACTTAGCATAGACTTTCTCAAATCCAAACAAGTCATGAATAAATGAGCCGATTCCCCAACAGGATTTGAGACAAAAAATGGGATCCTCTACTACGCTAGTACTAAGGTGCAGAGACTCAACTATCGAAACAGAATTAAAAGGATGTGATGTACCAAAAACAAAGTTCCCACGATATGATAGAAAAGAAAAGCTAAACTTTTAATAGAAACGTTACCACCTCTCTTAGGTATGCTAGTAGTGAGAGCATACAATTGCCCTCTCGACGATCTTGTACTTTGCCCTTGTCCTTGTCCTATAATACTTAATTACATGTCCATTTTTACCATATTAAAGATATTCTCTCTTGTCATGGGTTTTTATTATTCTTCCACTTGGCCTCTTTCCTTTCACCTCTTTCCTCTTCGTGGATTAAGCCATATCAACAAGTTTCTCATCCTTAGACTTGTGTTCTTTATCCACGTTCCTACTATCCTTGTATAGCTTGTTGAAAAGTTTCTCGAAAGCTACTTCCATCGCACGACAACCCTACAAAGCTTGAGATAAGATTAGTCGCAAGTAAAACTACTACGACTACAGATGGAGGTTGGACACTATTTTGCCCTCCGACATGTGTCGCATGCCTACAAACTATGGTGAAAAAGAAAGAGAGACTCAAGGAGAGAATCAAAAGATAGTGCATATGGCTTTGGGGAATATGCCTTTCGTAAAACAAAACTTTTCTTTAGAAAAATGCTTCTTTGCAAACGTTTTGAAAATAATTTCAGAAGGTTTTTAAAAGCTTTTGCCCAGTCTGGTAACCTTCTGCTCTGATACAAAATGTAACACCCCACATCCGTTAAGGTCACTCACAAAGGGAATGCCTTAATTTCATTGGAGCATTATGGGTACTGGAACAGAAATATTACAAGACAGACATATATAAAACAACGGAAAGTAAAGTAGAAGTACTTCAAATCATTTATTAAATAGAATTGTTTACAATAAAAGCCCACCAACTTCAAATACCCAAATACATAGCAAAAATATCAGTCTTCCTCAAAAACAAAGAATCATGAAAATAAATTGTAGTATTCCCCAATAAAGCAGAGCAAGCCATACCCAAGAGAGATCCAAGCAGCACATGAAAGAGCCTTGGAGCTTGGTAAGATCCGAACTAAGCTATATTTCCACCCTGCGGACCTTGGGGGGGGGGGGGGGACGGAAGAAAAAGAGGCGAAACAAACCGGGTCAGTCATAAAGACTGAGTAAGTCCTAGTGGCTTTCAGCATAAAAACAGGTGAAGATAATATGGCATGAATAAACTGAAAGTAAACATAAGCATGATGACAAGGTAAGCTACAGGCATGATGAATCAAGTATAACATTGCAAGGTTCCCATTCAAGATGAACTAAGTATAGTTTCGCAAGATTTCTATCAAGCATCGCAAGATTTCTCTGCTTCACCATTAAAATGATATCTATTTGCTCTACACCACCTAACTAGTGTCCCAACTAGTAATCTATATAAAATGATAAAATCATAACGTGATCCCAATTCCCGAAATTAAGGTTGTTTTCACGTGTACATTTATTATTTATTACTTAGATCTAATCTAGGGTTTTCTATCGAGCGCTTTCTAGATTCAACCAGGATTTATGCCACCTAGGTCCAACCTAGGGATTATGCTACCTATTGAACACTTCTCAGATTTAGGGTTTATGCCACCTAGGTCCAACCTAGGGATTATGCTACCTATGTGTGTCATACGGCCCCCAATGATTGTAGATACCTATGCTGGTCCCACAATGGGGTGTACCAAGACCCATGGTGGCGGCCCGACGCAATTCTAGAAGGCATAGGTTATACTACTGGTGCCCCCAGTGCCCTATTTGTCTACTCCGAAGTGTGTGCACGCCCGCACTCCGTTAGAACCTACACTGTTGCACCCACCGTCGTCGCTTTGACCGCTTACAATCAGCCTAGTAATCATGCCCCACCCTGCCTAGTTTCAGGGTACCATGATACATCTAGTGGGTTACTGCTGAAATGGGTCCCCGTTACTAGGGTTTCCTACTGGTTAAGTTTGTGGGCCTATATATACATATATTACCCACCTTCCCGTGATGTACTTATCCCGCCGATTCAAGCATGCTTATTAATGGTTAAGTTTGTGGGCCTATATTTACTAATATTACCCACCAACCCGATATGTACTTAACCCTCTCCGTCCATCACGTTAAGTTGGTTAAGTGTTTTCTCTTGTTTTACTTAACCCTACCACACATCATGTTATATTGGCTAAGTGTCGTTCCTTGTGTTACTTAACCCTACCGCAAGCCTTGTTATACTGGTTAAGTGTTCTCCCTTGTGTTAACTTAACCCCACCGCATGTCATGTCATATTGGTTAAGTGTACATTGACTTAGCCCACCTACTTATCATGTTGTGACGGTTAAGTGTTACCCTCTGTTGTTACTTAACCTTACCACACATCACGTTATTTTGGTTGGGTGTTATCAACTCATTCAAGTTAAACCAACCCATTTAACTTAACCCTCCCATTCATCAGATTGCATTGGTTAAATTCATGGCCTAACCCGCCCATGTATCATGTCGAGTTGGTTAAGTATTATCTATATGTTCAAGTTGACTTAACCCTTCCACGTGTCATGTTATATTGGTTAAGTGTCATTAGTCTAGTCATATTACTTAACCCACCCATTAGTCTGATTAACAGTTATGTTGGTTAAGCCCACATTTATAAGTTTTACATGTTCTTAACTCATACTGGTTAGGTCCACTACAAGAAGAATACCCTATTGCAACTAGCTATTTGCAACAGGCGACACATGACAGTTGCATTAAATGTTATTTAGCAACAGACTTGTTATAGCAGTTGCAATAGATGAGATTTAGCAACAGGCCTTTCCTTACTGTTGCGAAAAGCATATTTTTAGCAACTGCCCTTCCCTTCCTGTTGCAAAAACCTACTTTTAGCAACTGTGCTTCTGTAGTAGTTGCAAAAAACATATTATTTGCAACTGCGCTTCCAAGCCAGTTGCGAATAAATATCTTTAGCAACTGTTTTCGCCACTTGCAATAACTGTATTTACTTACAACTGGTAAAGCCAGTTGCGAAAAACATACTATTAAACATAAGTATCATCTTCTAATGATTAACTTTTAATAATTAATTTTAAATAGCTACTATTAAATGATTAACTACTAGTAATTATACAATAATTAAAATTAATATTTAACAACTATTAATTAATAACAAAATTTAAGTATTATAAAGGGATATTCATGAATGATAATTAAATAATAATAATTAATAATTAACAAATAATAATTAACATTTTAAAAATAATAAAATAAATATTAAATAATAATAAATATGAAGTAGCTTTTAATGATTAACTTTTTAATAATTAATATTAAATAATTAGCTATTATTAATTAATAAATAATTTGAAATATGATATGTGTTAATTTAGTCAAGTGTAATAGAGATGCAAAATAAACGACTAATTTCAATCGCTGTAAATATTTAATAATTATAAATGACAACCAAATGTTTCTTCTTGAAATTGGGTAGTTTGACGGTAGTACATATCTGTACAACATGTCTTTGGTAGAGAATACAACATTTTAATAGTAATATTTAACAATTAATAAGTATTATTTATTATTTAGTATCTAACAATAATTAAAATTAACTATTATACTTAATATTCTTAAAAGGATTGAAAATAGTTTTAAATTATTGATAAAATATTGATATTTCATGAATTTCAAAAAAAAAAATTGTAAAAAAGGTTAATAAAATATTCAAAATTCAGAAAAATTAAAGATGTTAAAAAAAGTTCAAAATCCAACAGTAAAAACTTTACATTTCAAATCTCAGTACTCGCTATGGTTTTTTTTTTTTTTTTTTTTTTTTTTGCTTGTTGATATCATAAAATTCAAAATTTCTTATTAATGCAAAATATTCAGTGTTTGTCAGGTAATTCCAATAAAATTAGCCAAGCAACATTTCCCGTTTAAACCAAATATTTCATTCAGGCGGTCAACGAAAATTGGAGTGGCGGGCTCCCAAATTTTTCACTTCGCTACTTTTTATTTATTTCCCGTTTGAACGAGTCTTTGAAACCCTAAATCGCACTTTACCAAATAACAGCTCCCTTCTGCCCGCCGCCAGTAATCTTAGAACGAGCTCACTTCATCTTCGCCATCGTTCCCCCACTTCAATTATTTTGTAACGAACCTGTCCTTTTGAAACCCGTCCGCCGCGGAAAAGTCTCTGCCTTCGCCCATCATCCGTCAGTCAGACCCGACTCCTGCTAGAATGACCACGGTCTCCACCTCAAAGCCCGCTGCACCAGCGTCGTAGGTCCCGGTACTGCTGCCGCACACCAACAGGCGCTAATGCAGCGCCGTCATCTTCGCTTACTGCGCCTAGTCATGGCCGAGTTCCGGTCCCCGTCGATTTAAGGTAAGTAATCTTATGATTAGATTTGATTTCAAGTTTTTAACTTTGATTTACACTAAGTGTCCAATTCTTTATTCGTTACCTGATGCTGTTATCTTTTGGTGTAGACCCAAGATACTCATCTTGCATGATAGGTGCTATATATGTTAAATTAATGTAATGATTTCGCAGTTCGTTGCACCATTTGGCTTCCGCCCCTCCTGTGGTTGCGTTAAAGAAAGATAGGACAGTATACTAGTCTGTTTTTCACACATATATATATTTGACATATATATGACGTTAAGTCCTTGTTGTGTTTACCCCCACACTTGTTTTGCATATTGCTACCATGCTGTAATGGTATGATTTCGAACCTTGTACACTCCTGTTTGTTGAGGTGAACCTGTTCATGTCCCATGGCCACTAATGTTGGGTATATTAATGTTGCATACATGTCCATACTTTGGTCATAACAGCACATTGAAATTTAAGTTTTCGTACTTGTATTTTTATGCATTTGCACCATATTTTATGCATATCTTGACATTCTAATGTTCCATACATTTACCTGCTCAATGCTGCCATGTTTGGGTTTCGGAAAAACTGCCATGCGTATTCTAATTCAGTTATCATATGTATTTGTAGTAACATATTCCCTGGACTTCTATGTTCATGACATTCTAATTGAATTATCATATGTTCATGTTCCATGTTTGCTTCCCTGGACTTCTATAGTTCATGGCTTTGGTGCTCATATTCCCAACATAAGTCTATGATTAAGTACTTATTATGGTAGTAGTTTTTCATTTGCTTGATTACTGAAAATGTTTAGCCAAAAACCAGTTTTGTCATTTGTGGCGTTCCACTGGCTTTAAATTTGATGTATGAAATATTTATTTGTAGGACCAAAGTTTCACATTGCTTAATGCGCATTTATGCAGCTGAGTATGACGATAACGAACGGTTTATGAGGTGCATATGTTTGCATTTTCTTTCTTTCTTTATAATATGTTGACATTGATTTATAATGTTAGCTCAGTTACATGATATAATCTTAGTGCTTGTGTATAATCGTGTATGGGGTTAAGAGTGTAACCACGTGGCTTGAATATAACACACAATCTAGATCTAAATACATGGCTTACTCAAATTTTCTATGTATTGTTGACACTGTCATGGATATTCAATTAATGACTTATTTGCATATACAAGTTCAGGTAATAAAAGAGGTGATTATTATATTGATTGCATTCTGATGTTCTGTGTGTAGATATAGCTAATCTGATGTCCTATTGCTTCTATATTACTATTTGGCTACATATTATGAAAATGTATGTGCTGTATATTGTTCTACCTGATGTTGCCATTTTTTGACTGCAGGACTTCAGCTTTTGTAGAAATGTTGTGCTTACTATTCAGACGCTCGGTTTTGTATTTGCCGACGTGGGAACAAGTCCCTTGTACACTTTTGATGTCATTTTCAATAAGTATCAAATTACCCAGAAAGAGGATGTACTTGGAGCACTTTCTCTTGTTCTATACACTTTATCTTGATACCGCTAGTGAAGTACATTCTGGTAGTCCTTTGGGGCAACGGTGATGGCGAAGGTATGCTAAATGGGAGGAGACATATCTATTTATGTTTAATCCAGATTGGTATCTTAATTAATGTATGATAAATGCGAAGGTATATGTATTATATAGTAGATATATGAGTAGAAAATACTCAATTCGAAAAAAATGTGTTGTGTGAGAGAAGAAATTGTTATACATGAATGGTGTATGAAAATTGTAGAAACTTTTATTGTAATTGTTTGTACTATAAAAACTTTGTTAAAGTAAATTTTTTATTTGTTTTTTTCATTCTGTGATATACACTATTACTAAAACAAATACATTTAATATGTAATATCTATAAGCTGTAATATTTTTTTTTACAGATTTATGAATATATTGCAACGGGCATATACTGTTGCAAAATGGTCTGTTGCAACGGCTAAAGCCTGTTGCAGAAAAGCCTATCGCAACAAGAAATAACCGTTGCAAAAAGGGACCGACCTATTGCAACTTCGGCTATATAGACGGGCCATTGCCTGTTGCAATAGGTCTACTGCAACAGATTTTGCCTGTTGCGAAAAGTGTTTTTTCTTGTAGTGGTCCATATCTACATGTCAAATTTCCATGTATCCCACTTAAACCTCTAACCATACCCACGTCTTATTATGGTTGATATTCCTTGATTCATTCATTATGACGAACGAATCATGACCTCTCACATTAGACCGTGCACTTTGTGGCCACTGGATTTGCTGGGCGGTTCCGGGTAGATTTACACCACAAATTGGGTCTAACCTCGTGTCATAAATCGTTACGCCTACAATTCGACCTCCGACCTCTCACATTAGACTGACACTTTGTGGCTACTGGATTTGCCGGGCAGTTCCGGGCAGATTTACACCACAAACCGAGTCTAACCTCGTGTCAAAGGTTCATTAATGGTCGTATTCCACCCAAAACACCAATATCAGTTCATGTGTTTAACATATAGAAATGTTCATGATTCACATTTTTGCCCCAAAACGTATTCCTAAATTATAATCATAATTCACTATAAGATTATGCCAAGTTATAGCCTTTTATTTACAATACATGCCAATTACCCAAAACCCAACTTAGGCGCGTTCATATTAAACCTCTACTAAGTCATAAATTATCATATATGTTTCAACTCCAAAATTTACATAATTAACATATGCCCAAGTTCTAGATTACATGTAAATTTTACATATGCCCAATTCGTACCAAATTTACATATGTTCAATTTATGCCGTTTTACCTGTATGCCAATTTTATGCCATTTTACCATATCAAATTCTAGCCAAAATTACATGTATCAAGTTTTACACCCAATAAACCCAAATCATGATTCATGATCAATTATCCCAAACTATAATCTTTTTATTACAATACATGTCAGTTTCCCAAGTTCATAATACATGTTTATGCCCATTATCAAGTTTACAATCGCTTCCATGTTCAAATTCCCAATTCTACGTATGCCTAATTAACATAAACCCAATCTTTTGATTTAATTTACATAGTCCCAAACTCGTGATTTAATTTACATGCCAATTCATGTATGCCCAAACTTGCAATTTCAATTATATTGACAATACCCAAATTTCAAATTTCATGTTATGCCATTAATTCCACCACACACATATATCCAAATAGGTAATATCCCAATATTTCCCCATATACAAATCGCATGTATATCATAGTTTAGGCCTAGGTCCGAAATTGACCAAGGTTCATCAAAAGAAAATAAATAAGGGAAGGTAGAATTTGTATAACAATAAGTACAGAGAGAAAACTGGCATAAGAACATCGTTTCAGGCATAAAAGATAGATCTTGATAATAATATCAACATGAATCAAGAAAAACTGATTTACAACAAGCTGAATAGATCATAGGCTTGACATGAAAAAAATGAGAATAGAAAAGTCCCAAAACTCAAGATCCAAGAAGCAACAGAAATAGATCTGAATCAATAAACATACTTAAATCTAATTCCACTTTACTCCATGGCCATATTATAATTTAAATGTTTAAATCTAAAAACAACTAGAACTTACAGAGCATGGCTAGTGAATTAGGAACTGAAATTGTCATAGAACGTTGTAGTAGTGTTGATTTATTGTTTGAACCGTTGTTGAAGCTTTGTTCTTCGAATTGATTTGAGTTTGAATGTTTGTACTCCAATTTGGGGGCGGCGGCCATGGTTCAAGAGGGAGTTCAGCAGCATAATGGTGTAAGAATGATTTGATATGAATTAGGTTAGGTCTAAGTGTGTTTTTATAGGTGTAGCAACTAGTTTAGGCCCTTAGATTAACCCTAGAATCAATCCGGACCGTCAAAACACGTCTCAGGCTTCAAAAATGAGTTTTGGGTCAAAACAGGCTGACCTGGTCGACCTGAAGGGGGAGGTTGACACTATGGTCGACCTGGAGGGTAGGTCGACCCTATGGTCGACCTGGGGTGGGTGGGGGGGGGGGGGTAAGTCGAGCCTATGGTCGACCCCTTGGTCCAGTCCTGCCTTAAAACTGCTGAAATTTGTACAGGCCATAATTTCTTCATCCGGACTCCGATTTTCGAAAACTCGGACTCTATTTCATGTAAAATTTCGAGACGAACGCAATGGCGTACCCCGTTTCCCCTGATTCTGATTTAAAAATTTAATTCTGCCTTTATTTCTTGTTTTAATATGTTATAAAAATACGGGTTGTTACAGAAAGTTTCAAAGCTCTAATTCTTAAACTGAGTTGACTCGCCAGGTCGAGCATTCAACAAAGGAATTAGATTCAGCCCCGTGAAACGATACAACAATCAACCAATTAACTTTTGCAGTGTCTGAATATCTCAGATGCGACAGGTGTTGGATCATCAACCAATTAACTTGCGCAGTGTCTGAATATCTCAGATGCGACAGCTGTTGGATCATTAACCAATTAACTTGCGCAGTGTCTGAATATATCAAATACGACAGGTGTTGGATCATCAACCAATTAATTTGTGTAGTGTCTGAATATCTCAGATGCGACAGGTGTTGGATCATCAACTAATTAACTTGCAATGTGTCTGAATATCTCAGATGCGACAGGTGTTGGATGATTAACCAAATCGCTTGCGTAGTGTCTAAAAACTCAAACACGACAAGTATCAGATTTTAGCCTAAGCAGGGGCATAAAATCTAAATTACTTCTCATAGAGAAGACTAGAGGACCTCCTAAATTGGGGCATGAATACCTAAAGCTTCTCCAAAAAGAAGAGAAAGGTTGTAGCGGTGAAAATGACCCGAGTAAGAGCCGGGGCACAAATATCAAAGACTTCTCCAAAGAGAAGCAGAGAATAAATCGCAAATACGTATTTCTCAAATGAGAAATATCGTATACCATCATATAAGTTATAAAGCGATAATGTTTGAAATCCCCAGTCGGCATAGTCGATTAGTTGATTCCAAGCATTAACACGAATTCGAATTAGAATATCGCATTTGTGCAGATAGTATTCGACGAGTTATAAACCGTTGAATAAAACAATTCTGTGCAGATACTTCATTCAGTTCAAAAATAAAATTCACTATAATTCATAATTAAACTAATCCGCTATCGATATGGACGACCGATAGTGAAGTATAAGTCCAAGATTATGCAAATATTTGTTTTGATTACAAAACAGGTAACACGAAGCATATGAATTCAAAGAATGGTTCGCTATATCAGAAAAAAAAGCCACGACTGGATCTCAACGCAAATTGGATTTATTTCGAAGCCCGCATTTCTCACAAGAAAAAAATGCAAGCTTCGAGGGGCAAATGTTAAAATCGTTATTAAAACGCAGTCCAGAAGAAATGCGTTGACGATAAAGACCAGGCGGTTTCATAAAATATTGTCTTGACACCACGGTCTCAAAGTCGTTAACACAACATGATATTCATTTACACGACACGGTCTTAAGGCGTTTGACGCACCATATGGATTTAAGCCGTTCGCCACGACATGAATACAATCCGCATGTCATTCAATCCGTTCAGGTCGCAAACATCGTATAGTAAGCCATACCGTAATGATGGTTTCCATCATGTCGTGCATCTCACGTGTACTATTCATGTCATTCTCCACTAATCATGTCGTTGGGGTCGACATGTTTGGAGCTCATGCAGTTAATTATTAATAGTGGAAGGTTAAGTTATGCTACGGTTCAGAGCATGTCACGCAATATCTGGTTCAAGGCATTATTATGTGGACCATGCGAAAACGTTCAAGGTATTAATGAATAGTCATGTCGCTCTGAATAATCAACCTGCATTGATCCATGTTGCAAGTAACCAAAATCATGTCGTTGAAGTAGCTTTAGCCAAGTCGTTGCTCACTTCATGTCATGGGTTCTTTGTGTCAGATCCTTACAAGACCAAGTCGCGTTTTATAATTGATACGTGATGGAAGTTTATATCAGGTCCTACACTGTTTGAGAATAAGGATCAGCTTCTGGGAAAATGATATGGCACGTGGCCTGCAAACTGAGGATTTGTATTTAAAGATGGACAACATGTCGTAGTGTACAGGTGGTAAATCATGACGTTAACGGGCTGAACAAACATATGATCCACAAAAAACAAGTCGTTCATACCATGAGCAATAGCACATGTCGCGTGATGGCTAAGTCCAGCTGTAAACCATGTCGTGCCCCAACTTTTATCCATGTCGTTCACAGGCTTATTCAGTCAAGTCGTAGGCATGGAACTCCATACAACATAATGCTTGTCTCTACAGCACATGAATGTACGATCACATAGTACTGTGGGAAGGAATATGAAGCTTGTATAAACCATTATGTTTAAGCTTTCCACCTGTTAACTCTTGAATAGAAGCTTCCTTAAGTCATGACAAACATGACCCAAGACGATAGAACAAAAAATGAATTCATGTCGCAATCCCTGGATTGCATTATGTCGTTGAGACATCCAAGTCATGACGCAAGAGAAAAGCATGCCGCAAAGTGACCATAACACAAGACAGTCCAAGTCGCATGTTGTAATTTTGCCAACCATGAATTCATGTCGTGTAAAGCAAACTGAATTCATGGCGCATGAATTCATGTCGTAATATCAAGGCGTTAGCGCGCAAATGTACTCATGTCATTTATGCTTTAAGGCAAGTCATGGCGAAGTGGAGTCATGGCGAAATTGAGTCATGTCGAAATTGAGTCATGGCGTTTTCTGCATAATTACAAAATTTCCACCCGGACCGAAAATCACCTATAAATACCCCTTATAACTCACTTGAGGGGGGGGGCCGAATTTCATTCCAAGGAGGATACTCCGCAAAATTGAAAACTCACCTACAACTTCTCTAATGACTTCTATGGATTCAATAACACTCTTCTAACTTCATGAAGATCAAATCCATGTCAATGATCATGAGAGTTCTCTACAATTGAATCTAAGGATCTTTAATCTCATTCAAGCTACAAGATGAATCACTTCAACATCATTCAAGCAATTTCATATCTTCTCTAATTCACTCCAAATCCGGATCTAACACAAAATTCTTACAAAATCATGAAGAAGGGCCAAAGCACTATTAAGCTAGAGACTCCATCAACTCCTCGCCAAATTTAAGAGAAGTTAGATCATAAATAGAGTTAAAAGAGAGGAATGATTGTAGTGAGGGAAAATTCATACGTTGTAAGCTCAAGTATCATAATAGAATTGATTAAAAGTGGATGTAGATTCATATTGAATCGAACCACTATAAAAATTCTTTTGTGTTCTTACTTGTTTTTATCTGTTTATTTTGTGATTACGCGGTTCAATATTCTTACCAAATCGATGAAGTGTAACTTTTACATCTTTGGTGTTTGATCCCAAATTTGGAGCAAACACGCGTCTTACCCCAAAATTTTACAATGCACTCACTTAAAAAAAAAAAACTAAATTGAAACCCATAATTCATTAATCTCGTCTGACAGAGGAGACTTCAGCCGCCATCTTAATTCAACCTAGAATTCGTTAATCGCATCTGATAGAAGAGACTTTGGCCGCCCATCTCCATTCAACCCGGAATTCATCAATATTCTCATGCCTGACTAGGGATATTTCGGTCACCCATTTCAATATAAGGTACAAAACCCTTGATTTAAATCGATTTTGATTTGATTCGACTTTAGCATTGATAGCAGTGTTGTTCATAATTTTTGTCTCCTGCGCCATCGAATAGATTGTGTGCTATAGTATTGATAATAATTCGACTTTAGCATATGATAGGGGAGATGTCGAGAGTGGTATAATTTGTCGATATAAGCTGTGGGTGCTATAATTTGTAAATATGAACAAATTGTGTGCCATTGATGGGTCATCAATGAAACCATGAATTGTTTTCCATCAGGCAGAGAGTTTTTTGTGTGTGTAGAGTTCTATTAATAGTCGAATATATGATAGAAAAATTGAGAATCAACTAAATTTCTGTAGTAAATTTTTAACACACTAAAAACAATAAAACTGACCGTTGCATTGTATTAGTGATTTGACAAACTTATTTGAAAAAAATACACAACAGTAAGAAAGGAAAGCTAAGAAAACTGTAGGCCTTTTGATTTTCTTTGGAATACTCAAGCTATTTATGATGTTTCAAACATTTAAGTCACATAATAAATGCGAAACAAATGAAGTAAATTGCATCAAACAGTTTAAAATATTTATAGCTTCAATTTAAGTGAAACAAAATTTTATTAATAAGATACATTTCCAACATCAGTAAGGAGTGGTTAATAGGGATAATCCAGAACTCATGATGCTTTTCAAAAAAGAAAATTTCTATAATTTAATCAAATAAATCAATTTTCAATAAATCACCTTATTAAAATGAAATATAATCCGATAATTAACAGATCAGTGGATTAAAGTATAATATAGATGTAATAATTGTCAGGATTAAAAGTAGCGTAGGATAAATACTCTATGACACCTAAGGAGAAAAACAGTATTTCGATTTATCTCCTCAAACGTGATCTGGAGAATGGAGTGGAGACTAAACAGAAATAGCAGACTCCTGATTTAAAACTTTGAATCAGGCTTCAGCTTTAATTAATCAAATCGACTATGAATAATGAATTGAAGAAGATGGACATTGACGATACGGCTGTGGCTTGCGGTAGGGTAATCGAAAGTATGTTGAGTGAGAAATCTCAGATGCGTACTTTGCTCCCTGTTTTTTCTCAGTTTTTCACAAAATTCTTGGGGTGGGCAACTGCCTACCCAACCTATGCTTTAGATTCGTCTCTGGATCGGGAACCATTGATTTGTACATATGAATAGATTGAGTACTTAAGTTATTGATTGTTTTTAATGGCATGTTAATTTACATCATTGAATATGGATTCATGAATGGTTCGCTGGATCAACTTTTACTTTTGTTGTTGTTTCATACACTAAAACTATTATGTCGATAATAGAAAATTGCAAATGATAATTGGTATAACCAAAATTTACCACATATACGAAAAGGTACGTTGTAGCAGTTTTGCTATAGAAAACTTGTACAATGTTAATGGGTCTACACCTGAATTAAGTAGGCTAAGACTTCTTAACAGTAAACCAATGTGTAGAACAATCTTTGTACATATATAGAAGTTCTAGTAGGGATAAATTCAGAATACAAGAACATGCTATAGCGATAATTATGGGGGAAAAACATGTGTACATAGTTAGTTTTCAAGTCAATTTGTATGTGTGGAAGCCAAATGAGACAATGGAAATTAACAGTTGCTTATTTGTGTAACTGTGTACGAAAGTTTAGTGATGTGGATATTTATCAAATAAGTGCGTTATCAAAAGAAAAGGGAAAAAACACCAACTATGAAAAGGAAAGGCACCATCTCAGTATATTGTTTCTGAATCCCTATTTAATTGCAACACCCAGTTGGAAACAGATATATATGCTTGAAGACCACCAATCAGTTAACTCCACACAATATGATATACCAGTGACGACATACGAATCTGGATAGTTGGACATGTGTATGACGGCCAATGGTTATGGTGTACCTCAAATTACATAAATTTTGAATTCCATTATATTCTCATATTTCAACGATATGGGTTGTTATTCATGCTGTAGGAACAGACCCGGTCTTTTCAAGAGGCACATCAGGCTTTAGCCTTGAGCAACCCCCTCCTAAGGGGCAACAAAAACTGAAACCTATATACCGAAAAAAAAAACGTTTCTTCTACTAATCAAAACACAACTCCCTAAATCCAATCACTTGCGTTTTCAGCCCTAATAAAATACCGCAAACCTTCACGAATCCGACTGAATTTGCCTCCATCTCCATTGCTTCAGTCGTGCCTGTGCAGTTGTGCTTTCGAAGATTGACACTGGAATTTGGGAATCCGAACAGTAATTTTTTTCTAGTAATTTGTATAATTGTATTGTAGTGTGTAAATAAATTAGTGTTCCTTTCTATTGACTTTTGCGGAAACATTTTACACAGTTGAAACCGAAATGAGAAAGCATCCGATTTTAGCTTTTCCTGTAGGCTGCAGTAATTTGTATTGAAGAATAAGTGCATTATGCACTGAACCTTTGTATTAAATTGCAATGAAAGTTTGGCTTTTGCTTTGCCTGTTGTAAATTGCCGTAGAAAGATGGAATTTTTCTTCCTAATTAATTTGCTTTGCTTAGACAAAGGAATCAAGAACTGTCCCTTATTTGCAATTGTCAATTTACTGCCCCTTAATCCTTATTTTCAGTTGTCAATTTACTGTAAATAATTTATGGTCACAAATTGTTTGCTTTTACTTAATTGTGGCTTTGAACAATTTTGTGTGAAAAACAAAAAATACTTTTGACCATAAATAAATTTCTTTTAGTTCAAAAGTAAGTTTCTTCAAAGAATGCAAGGAGGAGTTGTTTCCGGTGAAGTTTAATGTATAATGATGCTAGAATGCTTGACATATAGGATGATTTGTCATTATGTTTTTGTCATAATATATTTTGTACTTAAATTTTTATTTTATTTTTCAAAGTGAATGATGAAAAATATATTTTAATGGTACCTTTTATTTTGTTTCTGATTAAGTGGGCAACGAATATTATAGTCGCCTTGGGCAACCCAATTCGCAGGACCGACCCTGTGTAGGAAGTAGACGTTAGAGTTTAATGAAATACACTTGTTTTGAGATCAAATCTTTTGTTCCTATTTTCAATCTCCTTGTCATGGAAAATCTCAGCCATTAATCACAACAAATCAAGTGAATTAGTGGAAACTCGCTATATTTGATTAATGACTATATTGATATCTAATCTATGGTTGAGATTACTGCAGGGGACAGCCAAAAGGGACAGAGAGATTGAACAAATTTATTTTATCTTCATAATCAATATAGTACTCCCTTAGGTTTGAGTTGCAGACAGAAAAATTGTTCAAATTTGATGAACAATGTGATTTTATGTGAAAAGGCATTTATTTGAAAAAGACATGAACTAAATAGTGCATAATTTTTAAAGGCATTGCATTGTACATGAAAAGAAAATATAATGAATGAACAATAATTTATTCTTTTGCAGGAAAACATCTACAATTAAATATATATTAGTTCACCTTTAATAATAATATTCATAATCTGAAACTGAGTTTTCTTCAAATAATTTTAGTTAATTTTTGGAACATATTTTTGGTGAGTTAAAGTACAATTTAAATACCCCATTCGATTCTAAATCACTGAATGATTTGTTTATGGTTTCCTACTAATTGTTAAAGCGTGGTAAGCAAAGTTCACCTCAATGTCAATCTAAAAGTCATTGAAGGATGTATTTGCCATAACAAGATAGATCCATACATAATCCAAGTACGAAAATATACTGTGTATCAACTGACCTTCAGTTTGCATGTTTGTTTCATCATATTTCATCCATTTATACAGTGTAGAACCTGGCACTTATTCAGCAACTAATCCCAGTTTACAACAATAACAAATGTAATGAAGACCTGACGTTTCTTGCATTTTGATCATCAGTATTCCATCATTTCGTCTAACAATATGGTTATTAGGTCCTACTTGGTATGCAAGAATCACTTTTCCCTATGTAGTATGCGACAGGTTTGTTTCCAGTGGCTTTTGTGCATATTGTTGAAGCATAATTTTTCTGACTAGTTCTTGAATGATTTTAGGTGGCGAGACTCATTAGTGGTATGTCCATGCATTTCATTTAACATCAATACTTTCCAGATAGTTTTTGTCCTTCTATGTATTTTATGGTGATGGATTTTAGAGTAATGCTCCACTTCTTTTGTAGCTAATAAGATGTTCTCCAAATTTTCAGTCAAAGACGTATATTCCTATAGATTAAGGCTCCTGAAGCATTTGTTATCTCTTTTAATTTTTTATCCTGGTTTCTCATCTTTTAATTTCTCACTTTGTTTGCCCTATCAAGAATGTTTTCTCCTTGTTTTGCTTTAGCATTATCCTAAGGAATCAGATTCTATTATTTAGCAGCGGAGCTTCTTTCGATGATTTCTCCTTCCTCTGGTCTTAGGAATTTATCAAAGCTTTCTTTATGATTTCTCAAAATTCATAAGATCCTTCATTTTGATCCATTTTCAAAAATCCGTCTCTTTATCAATAACATGAAACAATGCTACAAGGACCACTTTTGAACTAGGCTACCTTCTTTGGTGATTGTTGTATTAAATCAATTGAAGAAAGGCTTTAGATATTTTCAAGGGCCCTGGGATAATCCAGATAACGACATACTTCCTTAGAACGAATGGTGTACAATTGAATCTATTCTTCATACCTCTTTGCTATCTCTTTAATTCATGAAATAGACTTAGGTGGAATCTTGGTGAACCATATTGAAGCGACCCTTTCATGATAAATGGGAAAGTATCCACATTTCAGAGCAACTGGTCCTTAGCTCCATTATAACAATAACTAGCTGCAAATCATGAGTTGGATATATAATTCCATGCAGTCTGAGTTGTGGAGAAGCTAAGTAATGGCTTTACCCCTCTACATTAGCATAACTGACAACCATTGAAATATTTATTTTATTATTTGTTAAATTTGGGTACTTTTAGGAGAACTAGAAGATGAGAAAAATTGTATGGGTATGTTGGTCTGTAAAAGTAAATCTGTCATGTAAAGATCATTTACAAATACATGAAATCTTTCATTAATATAGCTTGACAAATCAAGCTACTGTACATATTGCAATAAATCGATTTGCTATGTACATAACGCAAGTTGCATCATATTATCATTGGTTTCCGTTTTTCTAGAAAAATTGGCTTGCTGCATTGGTGGATTCCATAACAGTTAACATTGGGGATTACAGTTACTAATTAGAACAAGATAAATTAAATTTATCTTGAAGACTTTGTTGCATTGTTACAATAACTAAGTGTAAAGACCAATTCTGTTAAGAAACTTAAAAATCATATGGTTTGGTTCTCGTTTCGAGTTAGATTTTTCCCTTTACGATTTAATTTACATTTCAGTTCAAAATAAAATAAAATTACAAGTGTGAAAAATCGTTTAGTTAGTAATGATATGTTTAAGGTATCTATTTGGATTCAAAATTCAACGTTTTCCAAATAATTTAAAGTGGGATATAGTAGTGAAAATTGAGTTTGAATGCGTATGAACCTTAGAATATATATTGAATCTACAGTTTAATCTCGTTTTGATTTACACGTTGGATTTTATTAGAATCTACAATTTAAGTCTACAATTTTATTAGATTCTACAATTTTATTAGAATCTTAGTATGTTCACATATCTTAGAATTTTCAGTGTATTCAAGTTGCTCTTATTGTTCCCCTCTTCAATCGTTTGTCCTTTTATATGGGTTTTTCTTTATGATTAAATCAAGATTGAAGCATACTATGTATTTCTATATTGTGATTATTTTTTGACCTGTTTACTTAAAAAAAACAAATATATTCTAGTGCTAAATTTTACAGCTGCAGACTATATTTATTTCTACGAAGTTGTTAATTTGCAAAAATATATAATATGAACTTCAGAAGAAGAAATGAACGTTTTGGAGTAAATTCCTTGACCTACTAATTTCTTTATGTATGCATATGTGTGTATGTGTATAATGTACTTATGATGTCTTTTTCACTTGCTTTTTTATTGACTTCCTTATATATATATCTGTAGCATCTCTTGCATTTGCACATGGATTGTAATTGGATGTACAATGTAAAATGTAGCGATGAAGCTTTCTTGAAAAAAATTTAAGAGTTCATCAGTTGTGCATCGAATGATCAATTAAGAAAAAGGGAAGAAACTATTGTTTGTCCTTGTAGACACTGCAAAAATAGGAGGAGGTTCCGTAACATTGATCAAATTAAGGATCATATAATTCGTTATGGGTTTAAGCAAAACTATATGCGATGGATATGGCATGGTGAAAGTATACTTAGCAGAGTCTGTTCTAGCAACCATGAGAATGATCAAGAAGATAATCGTGAGAATGACGAATATGATGAGAATGACCGCGTTCAAGAGATGTTTCGTGATGCTGAAAACCAATTGATGGAAGAGCCAGAATTGTTCGAAAAAATGTCAGCTAATGCCGAGAAGCCTTTATTTCCAGATTGTGCTAATTTCACAATATTGTCTGCTGTGCTCAAACTTTTCAATTTGAAAGCAAAATACGGGTGGAGTGATATAAGCTTTACATCATTGCTGAAACTTCTGAAAGCAATGCTTCCGGAAGGTAATGAGCTTCCCACTTTTAACTACGAGGCAAAGAAAATTATGTGCCAATTGGTATAGGATATAAAAGGATACATGCATGTCCAAATGGTTGTATATTGTATCGAAATGAATATGAGAAGTTGCATGAGTGTCCTAAGTGTGGATTATCCCATTACAAGTTGCAAGGGAACATTCGTAGCAAAGCAAATAAAAAAGAGTCTCCAGCAAAGGTTTTGTGGTATTTGCCAATTATACCAAGATTTAAACGTTTATTTGCAAATTAAGAAAACGCAAAAAACTTAAGATGGCATGCAGATGTGAGGAAAGATGATGGATTTCTAAGGCATCCAGCCGATTCTCCACAGTGGAGAAACATTGATGCAATGTACCTTAATTTGGTAAAGAAATTAGAAATCTCATAATTGGTCTTTGCATAGATGGCAGAAATCTATTTGGCAACTTAAGTAGTCAACATAGTACTTGACTTGTTCTTTTGGTGATTTACAATCTTCCGCCTCACTTGAGTATGAAGCGTAAGTACATCATGTTGTCTCTTTTGATCTGTGGACCACAACAACCAGGAAACGACATCGATGTTTACTTACCTCCTCTTATGGATGATCTAAAATTTTTGTGGGATAGAGGCGTGCGTGTATTTGATGCATACAGTAAAAGTGATTTTACATTGCCTACCATGGTTTTTTGTACCATAAATGATTTTCCCGCGTATGGTAACTTGTCTGGCTATAGTACAAAAGGTGCCAAAGCATGTCCAATTTGTCAAGATGATATGGTTGTTGAGCAATTGCAATTTTGCAAGAAAAATGTGTATATGCATCATCGTAGATTTCTCCCTTCTGATCATCATTATCGTAAAAAAAGGAAGTCTTTCAATGGGGAGATAGAGAATGGAGTTGTTCGTTTACCATTAACAGGTAATGATGTTTATGAACGTGTCAAAGATATTGAAAATAAATTCGGTAAAAATTTTCCTCTTCTAGAAGGCTCATGGAAGAAGAAGTCTATATTTTGGGAACTTCCATATTGGAGACATTTACTGGTTAGGCATTGGTAATGCATATAGAAAATAATGTTTGTGATTGTATCATTGGGACACTCTTTAATATGTCTGGTAAGACAAAAGATGGGGAAAAAGCTAGGCAAGATATGATGAAAATGGGTATTCGAAAGGAGTTAGCACCAGCGCAGAAAGGTAAACGCACCTATTTGCCTACTGCATGTTATACATTATCTAAAAAAGAACAAACCAGTCTATGTGAATGTCTTCATGGTGTCAAGGTTCCATCAGGTTATTGTTCGAACATTAGCAGTCATGTATCAATCAAAGATATGAAATTGACTGGCATGAAGTCTCGTGATTGTCATGTGTTAATGGAACATTTGTTACCTATTGCAATTCGAGGCATATTGCCTAAACATGTTATTACAAAGCTTTCTATATTTTTTAATGTAATTTGTAGTATGGTAATCGATCCTGATACATTGGATGCTCAACAAGCTGATGTTGTTTTTACTTTATGCCAATTAGAGATGTATTTTCCTGCTTCGTTTTTTGATGTTATGGTGCATTTGATTGTCCATCTAATAAGAGAAATCAAATTATGTGGTCCTGTGTTTATGAGATATATGTATCCATTTGAAATACATATGGGGACACTAAAAACAAAAACAAAAAATCGATATAGACCTGAAGCTATTATTGCGGAAGGTACTGTAGCTGAGGAGGTTATTGAATTTGTCACTCAATACTTAACTGGTGTTGAACCTACTGGACTTCACAAGTCTCGGCATGAAGGACGAATTGACGGTCATGTCACACTTGGGTTAAAATTGATTTCAATTGGTGAGAAAATGTTTCATAAAGCCTAACTACAAGTTTCTCAACACCTTACCGAGGTTCATCCTTACTTGGAGGAGCACATGTCAATTCTAAAGTCTAAGAATCCTTCAAAGAACGAAATGTGGTTGACAAATGAACATAACCGTACCTTCGTCAAATGGTTTAAGAACACAATAACGACTCAATTTCCAGAAGAAAATCATTTCTCCGATACAATAAAATGGTTGGCATATGGGCCTCGAACTTTTGTTAAGTCCTATGAAGGATATGATATGAATGGGTATGCCTTTTATACGAAGCGACATGATGAGAAGAGCATAATGCAAAATAGCGGAGTTAGCTTCGTGGCATGTTCAAGAGAATTTGCTAGTGCTAAAGATAATAAGCCAATAAATGCGACAATGTCATATTATGGGATAATTGAGAATATTTGGGAGCTTGAGTATATGGACTTCACGATCCCGCTATTTCAATGTAGATGGGCTGATAACCATTATGCTGTACGAGTGGATGAATATGGATTCACACTTGTTGACTTTAGTCGAGTTAGTCATGATAATGATCCACTCATTTCGGCACAAATCAGGTTTTTTACATCACCGATCCAGCTGATAATAAGTGGTCTGTTGTTCTTCCCAGCAAAAGACGCATTGTTGGAGTTGATAAAGTGGTAGATGAAGAAGAGTATAATCAATTTGATGAGAACCCACCTTTCTCCATTGGCGTAAGTCTACAGGAAGAAGAAATTGATTTAAATGCTAATTATACACGTTCTGATCACAACGAAGGGGTTTGGACAGTGAGGAAAATTTGAAGTCGATACAACTAATTTATCGTAATTATACGCTTGGCTAGTGGTTTTATTTATGTGTTGTCCATTTTGATGAACAGGGAAAAGGATGACCTAAAAACATGAGTCTGATGTTTGCCATTTCGTTTGGGCTTTAGGAAGCTATTTCAGGTCTACTTGTATTTTATCAATTGAGTTTGTTATAAGGCTTAGACTTCCTCTGGTTAATTCAAAACATAAATAACGTTCATCTATTATAATTTACTACAAATCTTATAGCTTCAATCTTCCCATTTATTATTCTATCAATTACCATATTTTGGTTTTATTTATGTGTTGCCCATTTTTCATGTTGATTTTGCTATAAATGTATACTAATTGTAATCTTCTCATTTATTACACTTGTTTCTGTTAACACAAAATCGTACTATATAACGGAAACCCAATAAAGTAGACTTTGCTCAGTGATAACTTGGAATGCTCAGTGATAGATTTTGAAATTTATAACCAACTATTGAAATTGATGATGACTTTATTTCAGAAAAAATATTTATTTTTTACACAGTTCCATTATGCGTAAATATAAGAACAAATACCATGATAATGCATTGATAAACTACATAATTTATCTAAAGTTTATTCTGATACAATACTAGAATCCATGAGCAAAGGTTAATGTATTATCTAGTTCCTCAACATCAAGACCATAGAACTAGAAAAGGAATGTGTTGCAGCACGTGACTAGAATGAGCAAGAATCAGAAGATAACCAAGAAGTAAATGAATCATTCACTGATACGAATTATAAAGTAGCATTTAAATCTACAATAGTTGAGAACACCGAAGGCAATAGTTCTAACCTAGACGCACAAACTTCTGAAAATGAAACTGTAATTGCAGAAAATTTTATTGACATTTGTGAGAGAAAGTGTGACGGATAAAATGCAGTGTGTGTGTTTTAGTGATAATAATAATTTTGGTTCCTCTCTTCTATTTGTTCTTCCAGCCAGTGATTCTCTAACAGTAAAAAGGTGTCACAAGTAACCTGACACATAGCTAAATACGAAACACAATAATGAGGAAAATTAAATTGTGTGTATGATACATCTTTTTTTTACCTCATCTACAAATAAATAAGCAGCAGTGCGAAACACTGCTCCCGATCACTACGCATATGAATTCCTTGTTCCCCTCTCTACCCGTTCATTCAATTCATTCCACCGTTTCCCATGCTTCCCTCTCTCTTGTTTATTACCAACATTTTTCTATCACTGTAAATATTTATCTGTACTATGCTAGCCTTTCTGTACATAAAGCAACAATTTCATAATGTATACTTCTTTTGTCTGAAACAAACTCAAGTTTGAATAAGTTAAGAAAATTGCAAAGAAGAAGCAAAGAAAATTGCAAAGAAGCAAAGAAGATAGTGGTATACTAGTTCTAAATATATTCAAAGAATTATTAATGCATCTACTACCTGGTTGTGTGCAGTATGTTCGAGGAATTGATATGTTGTAAATCCTAGAAACGATTTTGTATAGGGGATTGAAACAATGGTGAAGTTGCAAACAGCTCTACAAAACGAAAACCTCACAAAGAGAATCCATGACATTCTATTATTCCACCCTGATGTTGATTGTACTGCATTTTTTTTAATTTGGAGACTTAGCTTTCATAATTGATGTTTCCAGGAGCTCAATAAGTTGGTGGGATATTGCATCTTTTTTGCCCACCAAATTTGAGTGTTTATCCAGCAAATGTAGATAAAGATTATCAAGTTACTTCACCTCAAGGTGAAGTTTTCCATTCTCATCCTAGTATGCGATGAATTTAATTGGTTTGAATGGTTAGGATTGTGATCGCCTATATTAGAATAGTCTCGATGTTCAGTCAATTAAGAAAATCAAAGGTTGGGTTCATCTGATCTGATTTACGAAGTATAGAGTTATATAGCACAACATGGTAAAAACAGAAATTATTACAAAAATAAAAACACACTAATAGCCCAAAAAAGGTTTAAGATCCTAAAATGCATATGTTGTAGTGTACTAAAAATTATGCTCAACTTTTGATATAGGAACAATGGAGCCAGAGCCATATGAACACACTGAAGAGCGTAGCCCTTCTACTTCGCAGTTGTCATCTAAGAAGATGTGAAGAGGTCCAACAACCGAAAAGAAATATATGACACAAGAGCCAAAATACATAGAGTGGAGTGAAAATGGCAAACCCATTTGGAAAGTGGGCAAAGTCTCATAAGGCATATGCCGGTGATTTAGCTAGATCTAAAATTGATATAAATATTAAGAGTTGGGACATCATTAGTCAAGGGCTTAAAGACCTCATTTGGGAAGATGTCAAGGTATTATAAATTAATTTGTAACTCCCTTATGTTACAGTTCTATAAGTTGATTTAATTTTAAAATAAATAATGTAAAGACCTAGATATTGGTGGATTTTTCATGAAATTATTGCCTTTTCTTAAGAACGATAACTTATATTTATGTCTTATCTTTTATTATCTCAGACCGAGTACCATATGGATGACAAAATGAAAGACATTACGTTAAGATATGTTGGTGGACGATGAAAGGATTTCAAAACAAAATTGGTTGGGGTTGGATTACGAAGACAAGATAGATTTCGGAGGACCACAAAAAGCCGTACGAATTTTATGATGGTATCACTAAAGAACAATGGGAAAATTTCAAGAAGAACCGTGAGACCGAAAAATTTAAGGTGTAAATGTAATTTTATTTATTTATATATATTGAATTGCATGCAAAGATGAATTTAATCGATTTTTGAACTAAATCATATTTTTCTTTCGGTATTTAATTACATAATTGAACGCATCATTTTTGTTTTATATTAACATTTTGGTTATAAAACAGCAAATAAGTGAAAAGAATAGGAAGAATAATCAGATATATAATGATCATCCTCATTATTTGGGGCAAGGTGGATATGCAGGAAAGGAGGCTATATGGATAGCTGAAGGCCATAATTCTTTGTCCACATTACAAAGTGGATCCTTTCCCGATCGAAGTCTGGATTGGGTTTTGGCAAGATCAAAGAAAGGACCAAATGGAAATTATACAATCCTAAATGAGAAAACTAAGAAGATTGCAGATAAAATGGTATGATTAGTTTCTTTGTTCATGATCTCTTTTGATTAATCTCATGCAAAGTGTAGTAGTGAATTATTAAGACAACTTTTTTTATTCATAGAATGATTGGAGAGAAAAGGCTAATGAAGGAACATGGGTTCCAAATAGGCATGATGATGTCTTAAAACGCGCTCTTGAAAAAAGAGAGCATCCAGGCCGAGTTAGAGGAATTGGTGGGACAGTCGGTATCAAAGACGTATTTAGGAAGGTAGAGATAAAAAATAAAGGTCCAAGAGGTGTAGTATCAGCAGATGAGTTATATATTATCAGCCCGGAAATAGAAAATAAAGTGAGTCAACGGTTCGAGTATATGGTGGATATAATGGTTGAGGAGAAGGATGCAAATATTTTGAGCATGATTGTATTCAGATGCCCAAGAATGGAGGCGGACAACAATACGCCATCGGTTGGTCATCGTAGCAGCTGTCGGTCTGTGCAATTGGACAAATTTCAAACTACAAACAAAATGCAAGAGACGGACCCTTTTGCAGACCTGTAGGTAAATAATTTAAAAGTTTATTTTTGTAGACGTATATGATTTATGAATTTGACACATGTTAGTGATAAATGCTAATTTTGTACTTGCCGTTCTCGAAACAACCTAAATGTCATTTAGCCATGAATTTCGACTCCAAAGCTATCGTAGTGGGCCGTGGCATCGTGAATCCTGCTTCTAAGCTAGGAGACCAATGCCATAACCAACCAATTTTGGCTGATCATGTAAAGGTTGGGATTGATATATTGGTGTCAGGTTATGAGGGAACCCCGCTTCCGGTTCCAACTAAAAATCTAACCATGATAAGAGAGTCAGCTGGTAGTTTTGCTCAATGGCCTAAAGTCTTGTACTTTTAGGAGACGGTGATACGGTAAGTAAGACATTTTTGGTGTTTAGTTTGTTGAACTTTATTGTTTTCAAACATAACTCAGTTAATTCGCATTCATCCTTTTGCATCCATATATCAACTATATTAGATCACTAACGATTTTACACATGCTAAAAATTATACTTGAATAAAGTGTATAAAATTTTGTACGTGCAGTCTACACTTAATATGAGCAAAGAAAAATTGGAAGATCATGTTGTTAAGGTCGTAGATAATAATGAAAATGTCAAGTATACGATGACATATAGTCTACAAAGCGTAAACCAATTATGGATGTAGAGATTCTTAGATCTTTACCTAATGAGTGCAAATATTTACATACCTTATAGCTCAAGCGCCATCCAATGATAATGTCATCTACCCAATACATGTTAATAAGGATTTATTTACATATGACGATGACTTTGAAATCAATATCATTATGAATGATTTCATCCAATTCCTTACCATGACATGGTTGAATGAATCATGGTTGCAGATTTATATCATGTAAGTATTTTTCATTTCTTTATCTAATCAATTCTACTTTCAAGAAAACACTTTTGCAGTGGTAGGCACTATATGTTTAAATAATGTATGGGTGCTTAAATCATATGTGCAACGACATCGAAGTGGATATCATCGGGTTTATGTGTCCCTATAAGCTTTCAAAAGTGCGGAAATATCCAGATGCGACAAATACATATATCTCACACACATGGCTAGCGCTGCAATCTAAGACTTTAGTCTTAGCCCCATACTACGAAGGGTATGAATATTAAACTTTCGGAAACTAGTTTACAAATTCAATGTTGATTTTAACTCCTATAAATCTTATAATGTAGTAAACATTGTCTACTACTTGTAATCCGTATGGAGAAGAATGAGATGTATGTTTAGGATCCCGAAATCCAACGCAAACCTAAACTGCAAATTAAGGCGCAAGTTAACATGTATGTTGTATCTGTTTTTTGATTTTTTTTGTTAGGTGCATAAATTAATTATTTAATAATTTATTTCATGTGTAGGGCCTTTAAAACGTACAGGGCATATGGCGACAAGTCTCGAGGAAATATCTTGAACTGGAAAAATGTTAAGGTGATTTGTTTTGTTAAAAATGTATGTTGTTTGGCTATAGATACATTATAAATTGACTATTAAATTATTTTGGAATATTGTTATAGTGCCCTCAACAGTTAAAAGAGACAGATTGTGTGTATTATGTGATGAAATACATGTATGATATAGTAAAAAAATTTCGTGAAAACATCGATTTGCAGGAGGTATCAAATTTATTTATTTCTTTCAATATACTTTATATTGAGTGATTATATGATTAATGTTCCAAAATAATATCTTTATTGTAGTGCTTCAGAGAAGATGGCTCTTAGAGCCAGAAAGATATGGACGAGATTCGTGATAATTTAGCTAGATATATCGTGCAAAACTGGATGTAGTCTTCCTATATGCTACTATATGGTGAGTTTATTCATGCTTTTCCATATAGACATATTTTTACTTTTTGTATAAAACTGGAAGTGTTTTCATTCATTTCTGTTATGATAACAAAGTGTGATTGTTCGTTGCAGTCGGCATCAACTTATTGCTAAGTATTTTTTTTTAAAAGATTTCTTCATTATAGACGGCAACAGGATGCCTACTGCAATGAAGAGAAAACATCATCTTGTTGTTAAATTTAAGCAAAACACCCATCTATAGTTTTGTTTTAGTACTTAATTCAAACAGAACGCCATGTGAAAATTCTAAGGAAGCATACACATGCATTGATCCGACAACACATACCTTAAAGTACATAATGATACCAGGAATAATCTTTGGCATAAAGTTGATCATTGGAAAAAATTAATTAATTAAAAAGGTGCATTTATGTAAATTGGTCAAGATGACATTGTCCCACTTGTATTCCTCTATAGTCCTAAATGAGAAAAATCCTCATGCCATTTTTTTAATTTATAATGTCAATAAATTATATTCTATAACCAAAGTCCAAAACTGAGTAGTGCAGATATAATTTGATGTAAGAATTTCAGGAAGAACCGCATATTATTAGCACAATCTGAGCAGTGCATTTATAATTGAAGTGATACGAATACATAAATGAAATTCATATGAAGAGAAAGAAAGCCAAGCATTTATTAAAGTTTAGCGATGCATATACAATTAAAAGTGAAATAAATAACTAGATAGGTGAACCATATTTGTGATTCTGATAAGGATTGAATTAATGGTTATCATTTCTAAATGCTAACAAAACGGTAACCATTAATGCTAAAAAAAAACCATCATGTAATAACAGGCTCTTGAAAATACAACAATTGATTGATATATATGCACATTTTGGAGTAATTTGCTAGAGCTTAATTGCATGAGGAAGTTTATTTTTGCATCTGATCATATATAGCATATATAAATACACACTATAATGAAGCTAGTTCATGCCGTCAATACCTGTGAAAACTTTATGTTATAAATAAATCATGGTTATGTATTGTATGGCTTCAAAGTTTGATTTGTTTTAAAATGGTTATGTATGAACATAAAAACTATACCTTGGATCGATCATTGCACACAAAAATCTGTTCATCTGTGTACATGTATATGTTAGTACTTTGCCCTTGCATTGCATGAATTCTAAGGATAATTATTATCAGTTTTTCATACATGCTTTTTTTCCAGTGAATACTCCATCTTGGTATGAATCAGATTCCAACATAATTGGTGGTAATCTAACTCACATGGAGATTTAAATAAGGGATGAATTTTCGAAAAATTCGAAACCCGTCCGCATCTATATTCGAAAAACGAATAAATATTCGTTAATTCGAGAAACGAATGTGGATAACAAGATATTTACATTTGAAAATTATTCTTTTGGTTTTTGAAGATTGTTGTTTAAATTGTAGTGCTGCACAGAACTATACACGTTTTATTTAGTAGTCATCTTATTATGTGATGATTTAAAGTGATTTACAACGCGCAAGAAAGATTCATGGACTCCACCTAACAGTCCACCTAATAGTCATACGAAAAACCACTTCCATAACAAATACTCAATTTTATCCAATATCGTTCTCAAATTTTTCGCTTACATGATGATTCAAGTCAGAGGGGGAGTTACTCATTGATGAAATTATCAAACAAACAAATTTCATTTACAAACTTCGCATTAAGCAGCATTATTGGTAGAATTCAACCTCACTTAACGCCCTGTAATTCGATTTTACTCTTGCTGCACTTCAAATTCATACTTTTTATATATAACAACGTAAAGCACCATGCTCCATCTATTTCATTATACTCGACACTTTTAAGCCTTTGGTTCACTTATGCCATACCAGGACTGTGAAATCTATGAAATATAAAGAGAAAAGAAAACACAATGTCAGTGTTAGTGTTTACTGAGAGAGCGCAGATGATTATGATTTGAGTCGTTCCTGCTTTTGTTAGCTTTGCCTTCAGAATTTTAGGAGTTAAGAATTTAAACTTCAAATGAGAGAGAAGAAATCACTTGCACTGTCAAGGTAATTTACCAAGTAAAGATCAGCCGAAGTTTTGAACTTTAAGGCATGCAATTCAAAGCACCTAACAATACAATGTAAGTTAGCTGTTTTGGATAGATTAATCAATTATCTTTCAAAGTTTTATTGACTCCACCTCAACTTAATTCTGCCCAGCATCAAATAAAATTATTCTTAGGTTTTTCTTTTTAGTTTAATTCTCCTTCTATTTTGAAACATTGATAGCTCTTGTTTTCAACCCTACCATCTAAATTTGGAATGTTTTTTCTTTCCCGTTTAGAAAATACCGATGGTCAATGTCAATGTTCCCAACACTATCATATATACCGATTAGTTTTTCATCTAGCGGTTTCTGTATATTTCCAGTGGGAGGTGGCACTACGGAAAAAACTAAGCAAGTTATTATTATTTTTATTTAGAAAAGAAACCATATCAGATTCTGCAAACACACACCACTTCTGGTTTGCTTCTTTTCAGATTTGTAGCAAGTACGTAACAAATTTAACATAGCTCGGGTACGACTTAAACATACATAAAAGGGAAAGCTAATTATTCCAAGTACATGAACATTGTAAGGGGTGATCAATCCCTTTCAGCGGAAAAACCTCAATAGGTTCTTGCAATGATGTGATAGAACAAACAGCTTGAAATGAATATCAATCTCAGATCACAGAAAAAATAAAGGCAACAGAGAACACACAAATTTATAGTGGTTCCACTATCACGAGATAGTGTACGTCCACTTCAATGGGAAAGAGATTTTATTAATGTTTAAGAGATTACAGAGTTTTTAAAGTAGAGCAAAGGAAATGAAGAATACAAATGTTCTCACATATCATTCTTAAATAACATCCTTTATGCCTTTCTTTATATAGAGGAAAAGGTTTCTTGGAGACGAATTAATTTGATTTATGTAAATAAATCAAATCATGGAAGGCTAATATTCCCATTAATTTGATTGTCATATGATTGATTGATAACTTTCTATTTTCTCCGTTAATCAATCCTTTTTTCCAATTTTAATTTCTTTCTATTTCGTTTCCATGAAACATGGCAACAAATTAGATGGCGAGTATCTCCAATATCCCCTATTCATTAATATTCCTTCCGTTTCTTTCCATTCATTTCTTGCATAAAACAGGTAACGAAATTATCACGAATATCTCCATAATTAATTAGATATGGAAATATTGTATCACTAAATTCCATTAATCTCCAACTTGATACAATATCTCATGCAACCTAGAGACTCCAATGTGAATGCTTCCCAATGAGTTCCTGCTAAAGCCACCCCTCATTGCACTTTGTTAGTGAATTCCGGCAAGGCCACCGCCCACCAACAAAGTGTTGAAAGCATTCAAAAAACAAGGTAGACATTGTGCAACCAACTCATATCTCTTCATATAGGAAGAATATCATATCTTCTCTTGACTTCAACCAAGTAACTCTCTTCCCCATTGTGCCACCATGTGGCACCTAGCACTTCATCAATCGAATCAAGTTCGAGCAATGCTCGAACGAAGAAGCGGGTAATGCCTTCGTAAACATGTTTGCTGCATTTTCATTTGTGTGAATATTCTAAAGACGAATTAACTTCTCCTCATTCATAGAGATAAGGAAAGACACTCTTACCTCTATATGCTTTGTTCTAGAACTGAAAGCTAGACTTTCAGCTAAATGAATTGCACTTTGACTGTCACAATTCACCAAACAAGCATCTTGCATGAAGCCCAAATCACATAATAAATTCTTCAAATAAAGTGCCTCCTTAGCTGCCTCAACTGCCGTTATCAACTCTGCCTCTATAGTAGACAAAGCAACTATAGTTGCAACCTCGCTCTCCAAATAATAGCTGTTCCTCCAAGTGTGAACACATAGCATGAGGTTGACTTCCTTCTATCTCTATCTCCGGCATAGTCTGAATCATAGAATCCAACAAAGTTAAAATCCTTATTTCTGTCGCAAAAAACAAGCCCATAATCTGATGTTCCTCTAAGTTATCTAAAAATGTACTTCACTGCCTCCTAATGCGATTTTCCCAGATTTGCCGTATATCTACTAACTAATCCAACAGCTTGAGCAATGTCAGCTCTAGTGCACACCATAGCATACATCAAGCTACCTACTGCACTGGCATAAGGCACCTTCTTCATATAGACCTTGTCCTTTTCTAAGATTGGAGGGCCCTGATTAGAAAGTTGTATATGCGAAGGCATGGGTGCACAGATAGACTTTGCACCATCCATGCTAAACCGAGCAAGCACCTTTTGAACATATTCCTTTTGAGTAAGTCTCAAAAATCCAAGCTTTCTATCTCTTTGGATTTCCATCCCCAAAATTTTCTTTGCTACTCCAAGGTCTTTCATATCAAATTGCGCTTTTAATTTCAACTTCAATGCATCAATTTCAGCTTTATCCTTGGAAGCAATCAACATATCATCCACATACAAAAGTAAATGTACCCAATTATTATTCTTTAAATGCTTAAAATAAACACATGCATCTTTAGTACTATGATTAAAACCATGTGAAAGCATAAAAGAATCAAACCTTTTATACCATTGTCTAAGCGACTGTTTTAGATCATAAAGAGATTTCTTCAACTTGCATACCCAATCTGACTTCCCATCTACAATAAATCCTTCTGGCTGCTTCATGTAAATGGTTTTCTCCAAGTCACCATTCAAGAAAGCGGTCTTCACATCAAGTTGTTCTAACTCCAAATCGTAAGCGACAACCATTGCAAGTAGGATTCGAATTGAAGTTTGTCTAACAATCGGAACAAATATTTCATCATACTCTAACCCCTTTCTTTGTGAAAACTGTAGGATCTAAATTAACCCTAGAGGGGGGATGAATAGGGTTTATCGCAGATTTTCACAGAATAGTTAAATAATCACAGCACAGATAATAATCAAAGTAAATACGGAAAAATAAATAACTCGCAGATACACCCAGCTTCGGCAAAACCCTGCCTACTGCTGCATTCCCCAAGGTTTCTACTAGGAGTAAAAACAATCTCTACGCTTACAATCCCCTGTAAACTCGCGACACTCGCTCCAACTGTTCTTAACCCTACGCTCAAAACCCTGCACTGGTTTTTATCCCCAAAACCAGATTTCCCCGAATTACATACCCCGTAATTCGTCTCCCTTGTTTTAAAGACCAACTAGAAAACTCTAATTTGATTACAACTTGAATCTAAAGACGAATAAAAAAAACAAATTTAAAAACAAATTTAAAACCCTTAGGAGTTAAAATAAATGGGTCATCCTCCTTTTTAAAAAACTAGGTCGGCCTCTTTTACTTTGCCTAGCCCCTTGTTTTCTTTGACCCGATCTCCTTTGCTTTAGAAAAAATGGCGGCAGTTTTAAGGAAATCAAACTAGGGTTTCTCTTGCTTTTACCCAAATCAATTCGAATCCTGATGAATCAATATGTTGTGATTTCTCTGATGAACTTTGAAGAATTGGATGCTCTTTGTAGTCACGATTTGGTTGTTCTCGATCGAAAACTGTGTGAGTATTTCTGAATTTGATTTCTGCTCTTTGAAATTGTGAATTTGGTTTTCGATAGTGATTGCCGATGATGATAGGTGTAATATATAGGGTTTTAGAAACCCTAATTTTGTGCTCTGATTTCGTATTAGATCTAGTTATGATATATACTGAAATATTGGAGCTTTTTGATATCCTTGGCTTTGAAATCTTCAACCTTGTGTGAGAATTCTGGACTTTGACTGTGTCTTTCTTAAAAAATCTCGATTAATATATATATCTGTAAGTCCAATTTTTCTGGAAATAAATCTGGTATCCTTGCATGTGAATTTTTGGACTTTTTCTCGATTGAATTTGAATCTGAAAATTTAAACCTTCCTATAAATTTAATAAATACTCCTAGAATTAAACTCTGACTTCCAGAAATATTGATCTTGCGTGTGACATCCCTGACTTGAATTTCTTAGCAAAAATTGAGCATTTTATCATCCCCTTTTCTGGCTTTCTGGAGATAAGAACTGAACAAATTTTATACTTGATTTGCCAAAAACTAAAATTGGTGCTATTCTTTGATTGTAAAAAACTATACTGGCTTTTGTGTTGACTTTGAAATTTTCTTTGAATTGATCCAATACTGAACTGGTAATTTGAATGTCCATCTCGACATTTAGCGTTCCACTGTATTTGAAACAATATTTTGGTTCTTTGTACATGTGTGTGTACTGCTTTTAGCTCGAGTCATGTATGCTTGAACCTGAATGCTTAGCTCTATCCCATATACTTGCTGCTGCTTTGTTATATACCTGATTTTGTATGCACCCTGTCTTGACCACTTTACCTCTTCTCTGGTCCACTGTGCATACTTGAAAAAGGACTTTGAAACTATCATGTTATTTGAGTCATGCTGTCTTTGCCTTGTGCACAATTCTATGTGTCATGTGTATGTATGCTGCCACTTTAATTTGTACATGCTTAATGTATTCTTATGCTGCAAAATTATGTATGTCATTTGTGTTGCTTGACCATTATAATATGTCGATGTGCACCATCGAGTTTACTTGATCATGGCTTGACTATTTGGTTATTGTCTTGTAAACTGTTTTGAATTGTGCTCGGCCCCTTCTGCTCATGCTTGAAACTGTGAATCACTTTCACTTGTTACTAGATCACTTTGCACTGCAATACACTGTCATTCTTATATTCTGGCATTTTGCACTTGTATCCTCATATATAATCTGCTAGCTTGACCACTTTGTAGCTGAGTTGTACCTTGGTTGCACCACTTTGCATACATGTACTTGACTTGCTAAAATATGTGTACATCACCTATCCGTAAATATTGTGTTGCATTGACTTGCTTGACATAAGTGCACACACTTGACTTTTGGTTTGAACTTTGATATTTCTTGTGCTTGGGTCATGAACTTGAAACAAAAACATTGAGCTCGACCAACATGTTTCCATGTATGACTGTTTTTCATTGTTTCACTGCCATCACTTTGTACATATGCTTTGGCATTCATGCATTTGAGTCCTGTACAATGTTGTAGCTCCATTCACTAACTTTGATGTTTTGCCTTCTCGACCAATTTTTATTGCTGCTTTGATTTTAACCATGTGTGTGCTGTTTTGAAAATTAATTTGATCTCGATCATTACCATGTATATGTTGAATTGCTTTTTTTACTTTGGCTTGATTACGAACCGTGCACTGAGTCGAGACGATCCTTGTGGCTACTCCTCAGTTGCACACTGGATTGGCGGGGCAGTGCACACGTGTGTATATGCAGCCATCCAAATGAGTTTTTCTGTCCCTGCATATCATACCAAGTCTAGAAAAATGATGTGAAACACACCGCAATTCTGAGGCAAATAAAATTTAAAAATAATTTTTTTTTGTTTGTATTCTACTGTATGTGTACTTCTACATGTGAAAGGTATAAAGGTGAACTGACTGAAAGGTGTGAAGATAGAAGATTGAAGATGAAGACAAGAACAGTGTTAGTGTGTGTCTGTATTTGAAATGTTAACTGAGTAATAGTGTTAATGTATAAAGTGATTGTATAAGTAGTGAATGAACTGTAATGAGGAGCTGTGAAAGAAATGTACTGATTGTATGTAATAAACAGATTTGGTTGAAATAAAATATTATTTTATTGTGTTCAATTCAATCTGTCTGTTTTTTTATTTGAATTCTTTCATGTGTGATGTGTCATGTCGAAATATTCAAAAATATTTGAGTGAATTTGTAAATAGTGGAGTTATAAATAGTTGTATTGTTTGAATGTTTGAAATATAATATTTAATTTAAATAAAATACTGTATGAATATATGAATGTCTGTACAGTCGTATTCTGTTTAAATATAAATATTATATTTTTGTTTGTGATGTATATATACGAGTATAGTTACAAACACATTCAATAATAAAATATATTCGGTTGTTATCATCAAACAAAAATCATATAATTGTGTATACAACACTGTTATATACAACAAAAACCCTTTGGCTACTAATCTTGCCTGGTATCTACCATCATCTTTTACCTTGAACACCCACTTGCAAGCTATGGCTCGGCTTCCTTAAGGTAGTGGTACCAAATCCCAAGTCTTTTTTCTTTTCCAAAGACTGTATCTCCTCTTCCGTAGCGCAATTCCACTTCGAGTTGTCACCCGACTTCATGGCTTCTTCAAGGCTCAATAGTTCATCATGAATTACATGTAAAGGATACTCAAACTGATCATCAAGGCTCAAATTTGCATACTGGCAATCTCCATATCTAATTGGAGCTATCTTTGGTCTTTGACTAGCCCGAATGACTATATCGCCCGACTCTCCTTCAGCTCCACCTTGACTCTAACTTGAGCTGCATCATCTCTAGCTTCATGACCATCACCACCACTACTAGAGGAAATCTGTGGACTGTCATGTGATGTACCATCAACTGCTCCATCATTATTATCAATAGTGATAGCTCTACTTCGGGTTTGAAAACTGGGAATCTCGGTCTTTTCAAGCTTCTCATCAACTGAGTCTGAACCCTCTGATAAACCTTCCACACGTTTGAACATTGCTAACTCATCAAAAGTCACATGTCTGGAATGTATAACTTTCTTCGTAATTGGATTCCAAATTCTATATCCTTTTATGCCATCTGTATAACCAAGAAAAACGCATTTGGAGGCCCTAGGCTCCAACTTGTCATGTCCTGTATTGTGAACATAAACTGGACATCCAAATATACGAAAATAAATTAATAAAGTCTTTTTACCTCTCCATACCTCCTCTGGAATCTTCCCATCAATGGCTGAGCACGGAATTAGATTAATAATATGTGCTGCAGTGGAAATAGCTTCAGCCCAGAAACCCTTAGACATACCCGTAGTCAATATCAAGCAATGGATCTTTTCAAGTAGAGTCCTATTCATTCTCTCAGCAACCCCATTGAATTGCGGATTGCAAGGTGTAGTAAAATGTCTTCTAATACCACGCTGTTTGTAGAAGTCGAGGAACTCTTTGGAGACATATTCACCACCATTGTCGGATCTAAGAATCTTCAATTTCTTTCCTATTTGGTTTTCAACAAGAGCTAACCAAACCTTTAACTTCTCAAATACTTCCAACTTAGCTTTCATTACATACACCCAAACCTTGCGCGAGTAGTCATTAATGAAGGAAACAAAATAATATGATCCACCAATAGAAGCTGTAGAGTATGGCCCCCAAACATCTGAATGCACATAGTCAAGTACCCTCTTAGAAGTATGCACGCCATCACCAAAAGAAACTCTGGTTTTCTTTGCCAATACACACTCCTTGCAAAAGTCCAACTTGTTGAAGATTTCTCCCTTGATCTTTTACTTCTTACGAAGCAACTCTAAGTTCTTCTTTGAAGTATGACCTAATCTTATATGCCAATGCTTGGTAGCATCCAAACTTTTAGAACTATCGACTCCAACATATAATTCTCTAGGGACAGTGGTACCCAATAGCAAATACAGATTTCGCACCATAATACCCTTCATCAATACAAGTGCCTCTCTAGAAACTCTCAAACCATCTTTGACAATGGTTATCTTGCATCCCAATAATGCCAATTGGCCTAATGATGTCAAAGACTTCTGAGGACCTGGGACATAGCGAACATTTGAAAGTGTGCAAACAATCCAATCATACAAGCGAATGCGAACTGGACCAACTCCTATAGACTTGCATGTAGCATCGTTCCCCATAAGGATAGAACTTCCTTCTTTGGCATCGAAGGAAGAAAAATAATCCTTATTCGGAGTCATGTGAAATGATGCTCCAGAATCTAGAATCCAGTGGTCTGCAACATCTAATACAACTGCTGTCAACAAATCGCTACCGCCTTTCTCTATCGCAATAGATGAAGAACCATCAGTCTTCTTCTCCAAATCTGGACAGTCTCTTCTCCAATGGCCTGATTTCTTACAGTTATAGCACTTTCCATCTTTAGACTTACTCCGCGAATTAAGCTTCCTAGAATTGGAACGCCCTCTATTATTCTTCACTTTCTTCTCTAGTCTTCCTCTCTAAACAAATAACCCTGAACTACTACTTCCTCCACTACTATCACCAACATCAAACTCTTTCATCTGATCTCTCAACTCTTCACTGAGAAAACCTGTCTTCACATCATCTAATTTCAATGTGTCTCTACCATAGATAAGGCTGTTAGCAAAACCAATGTATCGCTCTGGAAGTGAACATAACAGAACCATTGCTTTTTGTTCTTCATCAATTTTCAACTCAACAGACTTCATCTTCATCAACATGTCATCAAAAACACTTAGGTGTGTCTTAATTGAAGAACCTTCCTTCATCTTATAAGTGAAGAAAGTCTTCAATAGGATCAGACGATTAGTTAGGGATTTCTTCATGTAGAGGTCCTCCAACTTTTCCAAATGCCTCTAACTGTTGTCTCCTGACTGATTTCAGAAATTACATTCTTTCCCATGGCAAGATGAAGAGTAGTAAAGGCTCATTCTTCCATCTCTTCTGATTCCACTGATGAAATATCAACAGACAATGTCTTTGTATCAAATACTGCTTGATGAACGCAATTTCTTCTCAAAACTGCTTTCATCATCCACTGCCACTTTTCAAAATCTCCTTCACCATTCCACTTCTCTATCGTCAACTGTGACCCTGACGCCACATAGGAGCCTCTAACGTATGGTGCAACTACTGGCACTGACGTATTATTTGTATTTTTTTCATCTCCTCCTGCCATTCTACCAAACACCTTCTTTGCGAATCTAGCTCTAATACCAGTTGTAAGGGGTGTTCAATCCCTTTCATCGGAAAAACCTCAATAGGATCATTCAATGATGTGATGGAACAAACAGCTTGAAATGAATATCAATCTTAGATCACCGAAAAAAAAATAAAGGCAACAGACTACACACAAATTTATAGTAGTTCCATTATCGCGAGATAGTGTACGTCCACTTAAATGGGGGAGAGATTTTATTAATATTCAAGATATTACAAAGTTTTTAAAATAGAGCAAAAGAAATGAAGAATACAAATGTTCTCACATATCGTTCTTAAATAACATCCTCTATGTCTTTCTTTATATAGAGGAAAACGTTTCTTGGAGATGAATTAATTTAATTTATGTAAATAAATCAAATCATGGAAGGCTAATATTCCCATTAATTTGATTGTCATATGATTGGTTGATTGATAACTTTCTATTTTCTCCATCAGTCAATCCCTTTTTCAATTCTAATTTCTTTCCGTTTCTTTTCCATGAAACATGGCAATAAATTAGATGGTGAATATCTCCAATATCCCCTATTCATTAATATTCCTTCCATTTCTTTCCATTCATTTCTTGCACAAAACGGGTAACGAAATTATCACGAATATCTCCTTAATTAATTAGATATGGAAATATTGTATCATTAAATTCCATTAAACATATACCGGCTGCACTACTACACACATAAGAACTGCTCCATTTCTTTGTGCTTTCCAGGTGTTACTCTTTATTTATGACCATATTAGTGGCCACCTCATTTCATGCACCCCTACAGCACTATACTTTTTAGTGGTTTCTTCCAAGGCTTCCAAAGATTTGCCTATAAGCAGTTGAGGAAGGTTATCCCCAACTAACTTCAATTCTGTCATGCACCACCGCTACAACACTATATATATATATATATATATATATATATATATATAATATATATATATATATATATATATATATATATATATATAGTGCTCTGTGTGTGAGTTTCCAGCTATTTCTTACTAGGAATCATGTCTGAAATCAGTTTCAATAATACAGACCTCGTTTACCACCCTTGACTTGGTTCAATAGTTTGCATATATAAGACTGTACTTATCCATTCCTGCAACGTTTTCAGTATGCTTCAAAGTCTTATGTTTTTTAATCTACTCAATTATATATATATATATATATATATATATATATATATATATATATATATATATATATATACACACACACACACACACACACGCGCGTAGTGTTGTGTGTGCTTGTGTGTGTTTCCAGCAATTTCTTATTAGGAATCATGTCTAAAATTAGTTTCAATAATACAGACCTCATTTACCACCCTTGACTTGGTTCTTTAGTTTGCATATATAAGATTGTACTTACCCATTCCTGCAATGTTTTTCAGTTTGCTTCAAAGTCTTATGTTTTTCAATCTGCAAATTCCTCCTCATGAATTTAGGGATTACGGGACTGGGGAATTATCAAATTATAGCACATTAATTTTCTTGTTAATACTATGATGCAAGGACAAAATTCACAACATACTAGGCCTACCATTGTTTGCTTTAATTTGTAAATAATAAATAATTTTATTAGGACTGACCTTGTGGATAACCAAGATTTTATCTTGTAAAGATGATGTCTCTAATTGATTGATAATGGTTGCAGTTGCACAACATAAATGGTTTTTGAAAATTCCACACAAAATGGAGCTCTTAGACATGAGAAGACATTCAGTATGAGACTTTTTCAATAAGGTGTACATGTCTATTTCTGTATACACTCCCGCTCGGGCTCCAAAGGTCACCGAAGATAGATAACAAAATATAAAGCAGTCTTTGAGGTTTTTTTTCTTTTTCCCCTAAAATACTGTTAAAAAAATCCCTATAACAAGCAGCCAGCATGCAATACTTTTGCAGCCTGTGAAAGAATCCATAACAGTTTGCCTTTGACTTTCCTAACGTGAATTAATTATACTTCCAGATTACTAGAGAAAAACAGGTTATTAGTATCTTATAGCAGACTTTGTTAATGGAACATACATAATGTACATCTGAGCATTAAAAGTGGGCCTTTGCAAATTCACTCCTTGTGTAGTACAGCCGACAAATGGAAGGTAAAAACTCATCCCCCTAAGAGCAACTCCAACAGAGCACCAATTCATCTCTTGAATTCAGAATTTGGGAAGAAATCGCACCCAACAAATGTTACAAATAGTAATATTCAGCCAAATAGTACATGGTCAATTCTAAATTCTGAATTGGCCCCGGACATCTAAAAAATAGTCGCGAAAAGGTTAGGCATCGTTAGACACTGAAAAAATAGCCGTTCTATCATAGGACGCCTATTTTTTCGACGCTCTACGTCGTTGAATTTTTCTAAAAAAACTGTTGGGCACCTATTTTTAAGATGCCTATCGCTAGACATCGAAAAAATAGACACCCAACAATTTTTTTAAAAAAAAACCGCTGAGCACAACACGTCTGAATATTACGTGTTGTGATATTCAAACCTTGAATTCTGTTGGAGATGCTCTAACAGTATCCACATACCTGATAATAAGACTATGTATTTAGAGTATCCATAGCATATTACACATCTTATGTAGCATGTTAAGCTTGTCGATGCCCATACCAAATTCATCTTATCATCATGACGCCAGCTATGATGGCAGTACGATATATCGTATGGTTTTATGATGTTGTAAATAAAGGAGAACTGGAGAATGATCAACTGACATTTAACCTAGAAAAAATAAACCATTCATTTGTTGTTTAAAGATACCTTAATAGCACAAGTACAGTATTTTTACTTGTTACCAGTAACTGTCAAATCCCAACCATATGGTGCTGGATTGATGATTTGATGTAAAATAGCATGTAAAATAAATGTGTTGTCCAATTATCTGGTACTATTAGTTATTAATTTATTCTAGGAGGATGGATTCTTACCATGTCCATTCAAAATTGAAAAACTTAGGTAGCATTTGATTTTCGAAAAGGACAAATTAAGTTTGCGTCCACATCGGACGCAGGACCCACACGAAATACCCCTTCAAGACGAACGGTTGAAAAGCAAGCTTTCGCGTCGGAAGCGTCCAACGCGCGTTCGACGCGAAAACATTAGTGCTCACTTTTATTTTGGCACTGTCTAGTTCTAATTCAGGTTACTAAATTATGCTGACATGCACTTTTTAACGTGCTGACAATGTAATGAAATTATGCCCAGCTTTATGTCCAACGTGCTGAATAGTATAATTCTTAATAAACACGATTCGAGGAAATTATGCCCAACTTTATTTCAATGTGCTGAACATGGGGCACTTTTTGTGCAATCAAATTAATGTGCTGACATGCACTTTTTATTGGTTAACAAACCAAATTAATGTGTTGACAAGCACATTTTATTGGTTAACAAGCCAAATTAATGTGCTGGCATGCACTTAATTATTGTTGAACAGTGTAATGAATAGACGTTCCTTTCCTATTGTTGCTTGCAACCTTTTTAAATAAATGCAGGAATACTGTGTACTGAAGAAAAAGTGTATAGTTTAGGTCAGAAAATTATGTATTTGTAACGACCCACAAATCCGTACTATCTGAGTTGACTAATAACACCACACGTCTAACCCAAATTGCACAGAAATACGAATCATTATTAGAAAGAAGTTAGAGGATGAGAAATAGAAAGAAGGAAATATTGGAATAGAAGAAAACTAAGAGGACAAATTCACAGCGGGACGAATAAAATATATTATATAACACAACTTCTTGAAATACAAACCAGTAACTTTATATACATACCATCATTAGAGCACAACAGTTATTTCTGGAATAGTTATAAACACCTATTTCCAGATACAAACATGGTACACAGCAGAATATATGATAGTTTATAGCTAACAAGTGAAGCCCCCTGCTTCAAACTCCTCCAACTGAATCTATAAAATCCTGACTACTTGATTGCCCATACAAATTTGGGCACCCAAGAGTTTTGGGAAAACAAACAAAATAAACTCTGGGTCAGCCATGGGATTGGTGTGAGTAAAATCCAACCATTTGTTTAACTTTCAAAATCCTTTCGAAAGAAAGGATAATAGTAAAACCAGCCCACACATAAACATGGACGGTTTTTACCATACTATAACCCAAAATACTTGAATATGAAAATCCAGTGATATTATAATAGTGTCTAAATCAAATAAATAACCAAATAGCAGAACGCTTGCATCTCACGCTCCACATACATAGTACAAAATCAAAAAAACCGCAGGGCGTTTATTGGAGATCGGATTTCCAGCATGACAATGTATGGAACCACCTTCCGATAGTGTATCCCTAGAGAGGAATACACTGGGTTCAACAAGAACATCTTGCAACCCGGCCCATACATGACCGACCACTCATTTCGTTTGAGTGTGTCAAATGTATATCACCAACGGTTGGGATCTGCAACTGTTTCCCGAAAAGGGACAACATCGATAGATTAAAGAAGTAAAAGGAATTTCTCTAGATAGACAATTATACACCCTAATGGGAGCGACCCACATAACCATGTTACCTGCCCGATTTTTGTAATTTCTCGGTTGTTGAGGCTTGAGGCTACGATTTCTTATCATTCATTGATAGCACAATCACTTTGAATGCCACATTGTCAGATCCGTTAATCACTAATTGATTTGCACAAATATATTCTGGATATTATGCTAAGAGAATAAATTCTCCGCCACTATATATATCTATACATATCAACATATGTGACCATTGGAAATACTTTGTCAGACATTCGTTCATATACATTCGTTCTGGCATTGAACGAAATCGAATGCACAATTTCTATTAATAGGAAAAGTCCTTGCACTTTTCTCCATCTTCGATTATCTTCATATAATCTGATTCGCAACGCTACTGCCAATACGGAGTGGTTCACGGATAATAATCCAACCGGTCTCTCCATATTGACAACGATATTGGCAAATACTTCGATAGTCGGTAATTTAACTATCGAAGAAAAACAAACAAACATTCATCCATAACATCAATCAATCACTGGGCCTGTTAATTAATATTTCACTAATTAATTCACTTCTTCATTTCCCTATCAATATTTGTTAAACAAATATTTTCAACCATCATCTTGGCCTTTTTCGCTATTTGGAAAACATTTCCTTATCTCGTCTTCCTTTATTTTCTACACTTAGAAAATATCTTCTATAAATAATTGGAAGATATTCCAATTACTTATTCCTTTCACGACCATTCATTTTTAGACTTAGGAAATATTTACTATTATATTTCCAAAATTTCCACTAATTGAGTTAAAACAAATGTTATGTAAAACATCATTACAACAACCCAAATATTTCATTCGACTAAATCTCTTTAAACATTTCTCTTCGAGACTGAATCTTGCTATTTATCAGCTAATAATGAAATCAATCGAGTTGGGGTATAATTATCTCTCAGACCTTGACTGAAAATATTATTAACTTCAAATCAGACAAGACTGCTAACTCGAATAATCAACACCATGCTAAACCAATTTCCCATTTCTAAGCCATATATACTTTTTCTTTCTATTCTTACTCGATTTAAATTCACATATTTTCTTTTTGTTTATTATATTCTATTTTTAGTTCGTTTCCTTATCGAATTCTGTATATATCGATACATTGATTTCTACCTATCAAATTTTCTTAAAAATATTCTAACTCCTTAAATTTCCATAAAAATTCGCCATAACCTCCTTTGTACCGGCAAATAGTTCATACCTCAACTCGCCTCTCTAGGCCCTTTCCATTCAAAAAGAAAATCAAAACGCCAAGTGGCTTACCGATTGGGCGCATAAAACCTCATATGGAATTTAAACATGTTCCTTTTTGTCGGGCATGCAAATTATAACCTTCATATGCTTCATATACGCCATTCCATACCTGTTTATCACACATACGTCTGTTCCCAATTTATTCTAACTCAATTCCAATCGTTTTTAATTTACTTCACTTATTTATCCATTAATTTGCTCTTTAACCTATTTCACTTTTATTTGAATATAACTCGTTCATAATTATATATCTTTATTTACTTATAAACCGATCAAATTCCATTTTTCAACTCAGGTTTCATATTCGAATTCGAATATAAATTTCTAAATCGAATTCACTTATACAAAGCCTAATTTCAATTCAAAATCTCATTATCTAATTATTATTGAAATTAGTTAATTCTATTAAATAATAAATAACTGATTTTTGTTTCAAAAACAAATCTGTTTATTCCACTTGAGTTCATATTTATTTTATATCTCAAGTTTGTATGTTTCTAATGGACTTTCGGATTTTATTTACTTAAAATCCTTTTATTTATTTAAATAAACCGTTATGGTTTAATAATGGTTATGGCATTGTTTTTCTGGAAAATTGATTTTGACATAACTCATAGTTTATCAGACGAAATCCAAATCTTTCTCTTCCATTAGAAAACTATTATCAAATCGGTCCTGACAATTCTTGTTTCAAAGAATTCCGACTTAAATTGAGTTCTATACACTCAATTGAACTTTGAATCGCCAATTTACGAACTATCGCGCTAAGGCGAGTTCGTTTTAATTATATATATACTTTTAAACTTCGTTTAAAATAAATTAAACTCCATTCTAATATATTTTTAATATATATCAAACCAATTTTTCCTAATTCAACATATTATTTCCAATTTTCTAAAATTGTCGATTTTTCCTTACTCAGTAATAAATTTATTTATACTTCCATCTTTTATATGTGATTCCATTTCTTTTATAAATAAATTATTTATAAAATTCTATATAATCGAATTTCGGTTATAAACCCGTTGGAATTTTCTCAATTCATCTTATATTCCGAATTCAGAAAATATAATTAATCGTTTTATTTTAAAACACTTCCCAATTTACTTTTAAATTCCTACTTGAATTTAAATGATTTAAATTATCCAAATGATAATTTATTTCACCAAATTCATAACACTATTTATAAATTCAACTTCCTTGTTTCATATATTTAAACAAGTTCCCTTTCAAATTTCTATTTGAAACTCCATCCCTTTGATATTCCGAATTGCGGAATAAAAACAGTTGTTCCCTTTCGAATGATTTCAAATTCTATTTTCAAATTCACACCTGAATTTAATATTTTAAATTATCTCTTGATAATTAATTCATTCTATTTATAAACAGTGTTTATAAATTTCTTGTTTTATATATTTAAAACAAGTTCCATTTCGAAATCTATTTAAAACAAAAATCTTATTTTGGAAATTTCTATTTATAATAACTTATATATATATATTACACCCAATTTATTTTCATATTCAGTTGAACTTCTATTTAAATAAATTCGAATTAATCAAATTCAAATCATAAATCCTTACGGATTTATTTTAGTTCAATTTATATTCTGAACATCAGAATAAATTCCATCGTTTATTTCTTTAAAACGATTTCCCCATTTTTATTTTTAATTTCACATTTGAATTTAAATATTCCAATTAACAATTGATAATGTTTCCACTTTATTTATAAACACTGTTTATAAATTAATTCCAATTCCCCACATTATTAATTTATAAACATCATTTATAAATTCAATACTTGTTTTATATATTCAAAACAAGTTAATATTTTTATAATCCACTCTAAATTCAAATTCTATTTTTGATAAATGGATTTCTCCCTTTAAATCTCAAATATCGTTTTCACGATATTTTTATATATCGACATTTTAGCCTAGTGATACTTAAATATCCAAAAACACTCAATTATCAAATCACGGGTTTATAACACATCATATATGATAATATATATGTGAAACAAACAGTAATAAATTTTGAGGAACCAACCTGTTTTCCCTGCATCCACAGACGTTAGCCAACATAAATAGTACCCATCCTGTTTCTAATAGGATATCGCGGTATGAAGGTCATCCACTATATATATTGTGGGGCGCATAGGGAAATCATCCGCTAATGATACCGCGGGCATCCGCTAATGATACTATGGGAATCCAACCACCAATATATATAATAGCCACAAACAACAATCCTAAATGACTAATATAATTAATAGCCATAGTAATATTTTAATGCAACCAAGCAACCATCAATCATTTTTTACTAAATAAATTAATTCTAAATAAAAATATGAGCGAGAATTACTCACCATGATTTTCCTTTGCCAAATATCCAATTAAATTCCATTTCGTAGCCTTCATCAATACAGTTTTTGACGCAACTTGAAATTGCAAAAATCTGATATCATATGAAATGGATAATCTTTTTTTTTAAGATATGACATATTTTATATAAATTTCAAATTTCTAATTACCTTCATTTTTTCTCTTCCCAATTCGAAACTCAGACCACACCTTCCCATCACTCCAATTAGTTTGTACTTAAATATGGTTGAGATGTTTCCAACGTACTTCGTTATCCTTGAAATCTGAAATTGTAAAACAGTGGAATTTTTTTCAAGTTGTAAAGAGTATAAATTAACCATTTTTAACTAACAAGTTTAAATAATTTTTATTATTTACCTTAATCCAATTCTTAAATCCTTTCTCCAATCAAAATATCACGCTCCAGTAACACCACCAAAGTCGGCTTCTTTCCTGTATTGTCGCTTTCCTTTTGTAGCCATTTCAACTTCTTGTTCTTTCCTCTCTGCTGTACAAATCCATATGTAGTTCAACCCAACCAATTTATTGCAAAATACCCAAACTCCTTTTCCAATCCAGATCACGAAACCCGCCTCCACACAACTGTCATCAAGGAACCGACCCTGGTGACTTCTTAGAAATCACGACCTGTAGATGCACATCGACATCACCTTGTTTTGCTTTAAAATCCCTATCCCTCAACTTACCAATGATCAACTCGCCCTCTCCCATAAGTTGCGACTCCATGACCTCAACCCATTACAGAAAACGCAGCATCACCCAATTCGAATTCGAACTCCATTCCTGACCTCGCGACTTGCTCGAGTACCCAAAATTGTCGCGATATGATTTACAATTGGATCTCAGCTAATGATGCGACAGGGACTATCGCGATGCAGGCTAACCCTAAATCGAACAATAGTTCATTCCGAAAAACCAACGTACCCCCTCCGGCCGTCCTCAACACCCCCTCGTTGAACTCACGAGTGCCTTAAATCTAAATCCTAGTCTTCGCCCTCCATTGCGATGAACTCCAGCGTTGAGTCGAGCTTAAACCCTTTTCGAATTTTCACTGAGAAAGGAACGAACGAGATTGAATATGAGTTTGGGGTTTGTTTGTTTGAGGGGTGAGGGATGGATTTATTGAAAAGGGGAAACCCAAATTTTGCCTGTTTGCTGAAGCTTTTCAGATTTGTGAATGAACCGAAGTGGGTATGGGAACGCGATATATATAGATGAAGATACCTTAGTCCTCAAGGAATTTGTTTATGTATGGTACATATAAGTAAATTCTGATTTGACTATAAATTAATACGATTTGAAATAAAGCGATTTTTATTCTTTTTAAATGGATATAGATTTGATTAAGCGATCTTTATTCTTTTAAAACTGATTCTGATTTGATTTCGAACCTATCCATAATCAAATATCTCGAGGTCCATTAATTTAAACCACGAATCGCTATTTTAGCATATAGACCGACATTTAAATGTTATTGCGTTATTCTAGACTGAACCGAATATATTTTTATATTAAATTTCCAACGTATATACCGTATTAAATTAATATAATATAATTTAAGTTTAAAACTAATCAATTTGCCGGTAATAACATTTTTTTAATTATCGTCTATATTCAGATACAATTAATATTGATCATCTGAATTGTTTTGATTCAGTTTAAATCACGAATTGAATTATTCTTCGTATTACGACAATTTAATTTATTCGATATTAAATCAAAAATCGATAATTAAATTGATAGCTAAATATAAAATTCATTTATATTATCAATTCAATATTTAAAACCATATTAAATATTTAAAATAAACTGTTTGAAAAATCCGGGTCGTTACATCTTCCCCCCTTAAAAGAATTTCGTCCCCGAAATTACTATGGTAGAAAAAAATGCTACAATCCCATTAACTTTTTAATATCCACTTATCTTGAAACTCAACATTCCATATTTCAACAATTTTAGTTACAACCAAAAATTTGGGTTTTTATTTATTTAATTCGAATGATTTAAAATCAATATATTCCCATCTGATTCATATTCCATTTAAATCTATTCAAATTGATTCAAATTGATTTTAATCAATTTATTCACTTCAATTCATTGAACTTGCTTAAGTTAAATTTTAACTCCAAAATTCAAATCCCCGGGTTTTTATTTCAAGTTCTTTAGAAATTATATAAATATATCCGTATATTTATAATCCAACAAATCAAAACATTTGAATTTTCCAAAACAACTTGTTTTCTTTCAAACTAACTTCCAACAAAAACTTCTCTAAGGTAGCAATCCATCTCTTAGAAGCTCGAAAATGAATACTGATGAAGCGGTAGTCATCATCAGAATTATTTCCCAGCCACTGAAGTGAGTTCAGTGCTTTATCACCTTTAAAATCCATTCAAAAATGATTTTTATTCAAAAATCCTTCCAAACAAAGCTATATTATTTTAATATACTTCGAAAATATTTTTCCAAACCCCTAGGATTTAAATTTCAAATTCTGGTTTGAATTTAATTTTAATCATTTCATTTGTATATCTCATTCTTATACAAATTCTATTTGGTTATAATTAACCATTTCAATTTTATAATCTCATTTGATTATAATATTAACATCCAACACATCCATATTATAATAATTTTAGAAAATTATTCTTTCTATATCAAAATAGAGATTTGAGTAAAATTATTTCATTTACCCATTTTAAAACAATACTGTGTCGAATTTCTCTGCTCAAGTGTTTATAAATTCCTATCGACTTCATGGCATCCCATGATTCGATTTGAATTAATAAACCACTCAACAGACAAGCCAACACAATATAAAACAACTTTTATATCAATTTACAAATACGCTCTCTCGTATATATACACTCAACTCATTCTAGGGTATTGCTGACCCTATCTCTAATGAGCATAATCCCACCAAAGCCTAGGTATTCGCTCAACCTAAGCTCTAATACCAACTGTGACGGCCCGCAAATCCGTACTATCTGAGTTGACTAATAACACCGCACGTCCAACCCAAATTGCACAGAAATACGAATCATTATTAGAAAGAAGTTAGAGGATGAGAAATAGAAAGAAGGAAATATTTGAATAGAAGAAAACAAAGAAGACAAATCTCACAGCGGAACGAATAAAATATATTATATAACATTACTTTTTGAAATACAAACCAGTAACTTTATATACATACCATCATCAGAGCACAACAATTATTTCTGGAATAGTTATAAACACCTATTTTCAGATACAAACATCGTACACAGTGGATTATATGATAGTCTATAGCTAACGGGTGAAGCCTCCTCCAAGTGAATCTGTAAAATCCCGACTACTTGACTGCCCATACAAATTTGGGCACCAAAGAGTTTAGGGAAAACAAACAAAATAAACTTTGGGTCAGTCATGGGACTGGTTTGAGTAAACTCCAACCTTTTGTTTAACTTTCAAAATCCTTTCGAAAGAAAGGATAATGGTAAGACCAACCCACACATAAACATGGACGGTTTTTACCTTACTATAACCCAAATACTTGAATACGAAAATCCAGTGATATTATAATAGTGTCTAAATCAAATAAATAACCAAATAGCAGAATGCTTGCATCTCACGCTCCACATACATAGTATAAAATCAAAAAACCGCAGGGCGCTTATTGGAGATTGGATTTCCAACATGGCAAGGTATGGAAGCACCTTCCGATAGTGTATCTCTAGAGAGTAATACACTGGGTTCAATAAGAACATCTTGCAACCCGGCCCACACATGACCGACCACTCATTTCGCTTGAGTGTATCGAATGTATGTCACCAACGGTTGGGATCAGCAACCGTTTCCCAAAAAGGGACAGCATCGATAGATTAAAGAAGTAAAAGGAATTTCTCTAGATAGGTGATTATACACCCTAATGGGAGCGACCCACATAGCCATGCTGCCCGCTCGAATTTTGTCATTTCCCAGTTGTTGAGGCTTGAGGCTACGATTTCTTATCATTCATTGATAGCACAATCACTTTGATTGCCACATTTTTAGATCCGTTAATCACTAATTGATTTGCACAAATATATTCTGGATATTATGCTAAGAGAATAAATTCCTCGCCACCATATATATATCTATACATATCAGCATATGTGATCATTGGAAATACTTTGTCAGACATTCGTCCATATACATTCGTTCTAGGATTGAACGAAACCGAAGGCACAATCTCTATTTATAGAAAAAGTCCTTGCACTTTACTCCGTCTTCGATTATCTTCATATAATCTGATTAGCAATGCTACTGCCAATACGGAGTGGTTCACGGATAATAATCCAATCGGTCTCTCCATATTGACAACGATATTGGCAAATACTTCGATAATCGGTTAATTAACTATCGAAGAAAAACAAATAAACATTCATCAATAACATCAATCAATCACTGGGCCTGTTAATTAATATTTCATTAATTAATTCACTTCTTCATTTCCCTATCAATATTTGTTAAACAAATATTTTCAATCATCATCTTGGCCCTTTTCGCTATTTGGAAAAGATTTCCATATCTCGTCTTCCTTTATTTTCTATACTTAGAAAATACATTCTATAAATAATTGGAAGATATTACAATTATTTATTTCTTTCACGACCATTCATTTTTAGACTTAGGAAATATTTACGATTATATTTCCAAAATTTCCACTTATTTGGTTAAAACAAATGTTATGTAAAACATCGTTACAACAACCCAAAATACTGCATTCGACTAAATCTCTTTAAACGTTTCTCTCCAAGACCGAATCTTGCTAGTTTTCAGCTAATAATGAAATCAATCGAGTTGGGGTATAATTACCTCTCAGACCTTGACTGAAAATATTATTAACTTCAAAACAGACAAGACCGCTAACTCGAATAATCAACACCATACTAAACCAATTTCCCATTTCTAAGCCGTATATACTTTTCTCTTTCTATTCTTACTCGATTTAAATTCATAGATTTTCTTTTTGTTTATAATATTCTATTTTTAGTTCGTTTCATTATCGAATTCTATATATATCGATACATTGATTTCTAACTATCAAATTTTCTTAAAAATATTCTAACTCCTTAAATTTCCGGAAAAATTCGCCATAACCTCCTTTGTACCGGAAAATAGTTCAAACCTCAACTCGCCTCTCTAGGCCCTTTCCATTCAAAAAGAAAATCAAAAAGCCTTGCTGATTCGGCGCATAAAACCTCGTATGGAATTTAAACATGTACCTTTTTGTCAGGCACACAAATTATAATCTTCATATACTTCATTCCAAGCCTGTTTATCACATATACGTCTGTTCCCAATTTATTCTAACTCAATTCCAATCGTTTTTAACTTACTTCGCTAATTTATCCATTAATTAGCTCTTTAGCCTATTTCACTTTTATTTGAATATAACTCGTTCATAAATATATATATATATATATATCTTTATTTAAAACCAATCAAATTCCATTTTTCAACTTGGGTTTTATATTCGAATTCGAATATAAATTTCTAAATCGAATTCACTTATTCAAAGTCCAATTTCAATTCAAAATCTCATTATCTAATTATTATTGAAATTAGTTCATTCTATTAAATAATAAATATATGATTTTTGTTTCAAAAACAAATCTGTTTATTCCACTTGAGTTCATATTTATTTTATATCTCAAGTCTGTATGTTTCTAATGGACTTTCGGATTTTATTTACTTAAAATCCTTTTATTTATTTAAATAAACCGTTATGGTTTTATAATGGTTATGACGCTATTTTTCTGGAAAATTGATTTTGACATAACTCATAATTTATCAAACGAAATCCAGATCTTTCTCTTCCATTTGAAAACTATTATCAAATCGGTCCTGAGATTCTTGTTTCAAAGAATTCCGACTTAAATTGAGTTCTATACACTAAATTGAAGTTCGAATCGCCAATTACGAACTACCGCGCTGCGGCGAGTTCGTTTTAGTTATATACAAATATATACTTTTAAACGTATATATACTTTTAAACTTCGTTTAAAATAAATTCAACTCCATTCTAATATATTTCTAATATACATCAAACCAATTTTTCCCAATTCAACATACTATTTCCAATTATCTAAAATTGTCGATTTTTCCTTATTCAGTAAAATATTTATTTATACTTCCATCTTTTATATGTGATTCCATTTCTTTTATAAATAAATTATTTATAAAATTCTATATAATCGAATTTCGATTATGAACCTATTGGAATTTTCTCAATTCATCTTATATTCCGAATTTAGAAAATATAAACAATCGTTTTGTTTTAAAACACTTCCCAATTTACTTTTAAATTCCTATTTAAATTTAAATGATTTAAATTATCTAAATGATAATTTATTTCACCAAATTCATAACACTATTTATAAATTCAACTTCCTTGTTTCATATATTTAAACAAGTTCCCCTTTCAAATTTCTATTTGAAATTTCATCCCTTTGATATTCTGAATTGCGGAATAAAAACAGTTGTTCCCTTTCGAATGATTTCAAATTCTATTTTCAAATTCACTCCTGAATTTAATATTTTAATTTATCTCTTGATAATTAATTCATTCTATTTATAAACACAGTTTATAAATTTCTTGTTTTATATATTTAAAACAAGTTCCATTTCGAAATCTATTTAAAACAAAAATCTTATTTTGGAAATTTCTATTTATAATAACTTATATATATATAACACCCAATTTATTTTCATATTCAATTTAACTTCTATTTAAATAAATTCGAATTAATCGAATTCAAATCATAAATCCTTACGGATTTATTTTAGTTCAATTTATATTATGAACATCAGAATAAATTCCATCGTTTATTTCTTTAAAACGCTTTCCCCATTTCTATTTTTAAATTCACATTTGAATTTAAATATTCCAATTATCAAATGATAATGTTTCCACTTTATTTATAAGCACTAATAATAAATTAATTCCAATTCCACACATTATTAATTTATAAATATCATTTATAAATTCAATACTTGTTTTATATATTCAAAACAAGTTAATATTTTTATAACCCATTCTAAATTCAAATTCTATTTTTGATAAATAGATTTTTTCCTTTAAATCTCAAATATCGTTTTCACGATATTTTTATATATCGACATTTTAGCCCTATCCAGAAACACTCAATTATCAAATCACGGGTTTATAACACATTACATATGATAATATATATGTGAAAATAAAAAGTAATAAATTTTGAGGAATCCAGTTGGATTCCTCTAACCTGTTTTCCCTGCATCCACAGACTTTAGCCAACATAAATAATACCCATCCTGTTTCGAGGCAGGATATCGTGGTATGAAGGTCATCCACTATATATATTGTGGGGCGCATAGGGAAATCATCCGCTAATGATACCGCGGGCATCTGCTAATGATACTGCGGGAATCCAACCACCAATACATATATAATAACCACAAACACCAATCCTGAATAACTAATATAATTAATAGCCACAGTAATATTTTAATGCAACCAAGCAACCATCAATCATTTTTTACCAAATAAATTAATTCTAAATAAAAATATGAGTGAGAATTACTCACCGTGATTTTCCTTTGCCAAATATCCAATTAAATTCCATTACATAGCCTTCATCAATACAGTTTTTGACGCAACTTGAAATTACAAAAATTTGATATCATATGAAATGGATAATCCTTTTTTTAAGGTATGACATATTTTATATAAATCTAAATTAAATTTCAAATTTTTAATTACCTTCTTTTTTTCTCTTCCCAATTCGAAACTCAGACCACACCTTCCCATCACTCCAATTAGTTTGTACTCAAATATTGTTGAGATGTTTCCAACGTACTTCGTTATCCTTGAAATCTGAAATTGTAAAACAGTGGTATTTTTTTCAAGTTGTACAGAGTATAAATTAACCATTTTTAACTAACAAATTTAAATAATTTTTTTATTTACCTTAATCCAATTCTTAAATCCTTTCTCCTATCAAAATATCACGCTCCAGTAACACCACCAAAGTCGGCTTCTTTCCTGTATTGTCGCTTTCCTTTTGTAGCCATTTCAACTTCTTGTTCTTTCCTCTCTGCTGTACAAATCCATATATAATTCAACCTAACCAATTTATTGCAAAATACCCAAACTCCTTTTCCAATCCAGATCACGAAACCCGCCTCCACACAACTGTCATCAAGGAACCGACCCTGGTGACTTCTTAGAAATCACGACCTGTAGATGCACATCGACATCACCTTGTTTTGATTTAAAATCCCTATCCCTTAACTTGCCAATGATCAACTCGCCCTCTCCTATAAGTTGCAACTCCATGACCTCAACCCATTACAGAAAACGCAGCATCACCCAATTCGAATTTGAACTCCATTCCTGACCTCGCGACTTGCTCGAGTACCCAAAATTGTCGCGATATGATTTACAATTGGATCTCAGCTAATGATGCGACAGGGACTATCGCGATGCAGACTAACCCTAAATCGAACAATAGTTCATTCTAAAAAACCAACGTACCCCCTCCGACCGTCCTCAACACCCCCTCGTTGAAATCGCGAGTGCCTTAAATCTAAATCCTAGTCTTCGCCCTCTATCGTGATGAACTCCAACGTTGAGTCGAGCTTAAACCCTTTTCGAATTTTCACCGAGAAAGGAACGAACGAGATTGAATATGAGTTTGGGGTTTGTTTGTTTGAGGGGTGAGGGATGTATTTATTGAAAAGGGGAAAACCCAAATTTTGGTTGTTTGCTGAAGCTTTTCAGATTTGTGAATGAACTGAGGTGGGAAAGGGAACGCGATATGTATAGATGAAGATACCTTAGTCCTCAAGGAATTTGTTTATGTATGGTACATATAAGTAAATTCTGATTTGACTATAAATTAATACGATTTGATATAAAGCGATTTTTATTCTTTTTAAATGGATATCGATTTGATTAAGCGATCTTTATTCTTTTAAAACAGATTCTGATTTGATTTTGAACCTATCCATAATCAAATATCTCGGGGACTATTAATTTAAACCACATACCACTATTTTAGCATATAGACCGACATTTAAATGTTATTGCGTTATTCCAGACTGAACTGAATATATTTTTGTATTAAATTATCAACATATATACCGTATTAATTTAATATAATATAATTTAAGTTTAAAACTAATCAATTTGCCGGTAATAACATTTTTTTAATTATCGTCTATATTCAGATATAATTAATATTGATCATCTGAATTGTTTTGATTCAGTTTAAATCACGAATTGAATTATTCTTCGTATTATGATAATTTAATATATCCGATATTAAATCAAAAATTGATAATTAAATTGATAGCTAAATATAAAATTCATTTATATTATCAATTCAATATTTAAAACCATATTAAATATTTAAAATAAACTGTTTGAAAAATCCGGGTCGTTACATCTTCCCCCCTTAAAAGAATTTCGTCCCCGAAATTACTAAGGTAGAAAAAAAATGCTACAATCCCATTAACTTTTTAATATCCACTTATCTTGAAACTCAACATTCCATATTTCAACAATTTTAGTTACAACCAAAAATTTGGGTTTTTATTTATTTAATTCGAATGATTTAAAATCAATATATTCCCATCTGATTCATATTCCATTTAAATCTATTCAAATTGATTCAAATTGATTTTAATCAATTTATTCACTTCAATTCATTGAACTTGCTTAAGTTAAATTTTAACTCCAAAATTCAAATCCCCGGGTTTTTATTTCAAGTTCTTTAGAAATTATATAAATATATCTGTATATTTATAATCCAACAAATCAAAACATTTGAATTTTCCAAAACAACTTGTTTTCTTTCAAACTAACTTCCAACAAAAACTTCTCTAAGGTAGCAATCCATCTCTTAGAAGCTCGAAAATGAATACTGATGAAGCGGCAGTCATCATCAGAATTATTTCCCAGCCACTGAAGTGAGTTCAGTGCTTTATCACCTTTAAAATCCATTCAAAAATGATTTTTATTCAAAAATCCTTCCAAACAAAGCTATATTATTTTAATATACTTCGAAAATATTTTTCCAAACCCCCAGGATTTAAATTTCAAATTCTGGTTTGAATTTAATTTTAATCATTTCATTTGTATATCTCATTCTTATACAAATTCTATTTGGTTATAATTAACCATTTCAAATTTATAATCTCATTTGATTATAATATTAACATCCAACACATCCATATTATAATAATTTTAGAAAATTATTCTTTCTATATCAAAATAGAGATTTGAGTAAAATTATTTCATTTACCCATTTTAAAACAATACTGTGTCGAATTTCTCTGCTCAAGTGTTTATAAATTTCTATCGACTTCGTGGCATCCCATGATTCGATTTGAATTAATAAACCACTCAATAGACAAGCCAACACAATATAAAACAACTTTTATATCAATTTACAAATACGTTCTCTCGTATATATACACTCAACTCATTCTAGGGTATTGCTGACCCTATTTCTAATGAGCACAATCCCACCAAAGCCTAGGTATTCGCTTAACCTAAGCACTAATACCAACTGTGACGGCCCGCAAATCCGTACTATCTGAGTTGACTAATAACACCGCACGTCCAACCCAAATTGCACAGAAATACGAATCATTATTAGAAAGAAGTTAGAGGATGAGAAATAGAAAGAAGGAAATATTAAAATAGAAGAAAACAAAGAAGACAAATCTCACAGCGGAACGAATAAAATATATTACATAACATTACTTTTTGAAATACAAACCAGTAACTTTATATACATACCATCATCAGAGCACAACAATTATTTCTGGAATAGTTATAAACACCTATTTTCAGATACAAACATCGTACACAGTGGATTATATGATAGTCTATAGCTAACGGGTGAAGCCTCCTCCTTCAAGCTCCTCCAAGTGAATCTGTAAAATCCCGACTACTTGACTGCCCGTACAAATTTGGGCACCCAAGAGTTTAGGGAAAACAAACAAAATAAACTTTGGGTCAGTCATGGGACTGGTGTGAGTAAACTCCAACCTTTTGTTTAACTTTCAAAATCCTTTCGAAAGAAAGGATAATAGTAAGACCAGCCCACACATAAACATGGACGGTTTTTACCTTACTATAACCCAAATACTTGAATACGAAAATCCAGTGATATTATAATAGTGTCTAAATCAAATAAATAACCAAATAGCAGAATGCTTGCATCTCACGCTCCACATACATAGTATAAAATCAAAAAACCGCAGGGCGCTTATTGGAGATTGGATTTCCAACATGGCAAGGTATGGAAGCACCTTCCGATAGTGTATCTCTAGAGAGTAATACACTGGGTTCAATAAGAACATCTTGCAACCCGGCCCACACATGACTGACCACTCATTTCGCTTGAGTGTGTCGAATGTATGTCACCAACGGTTGGGATCAGCAACCGTTTCCCAAAAAGGGACAGCATCGATAGATTAAAGAAGTAAAAGGAATTTCTCTATATATGTGATTATACACCCTAATGGGAGCGACCCACATAGCCATGCTGCCCGCTCGAATTTTGTCATTTCCCAGTTGTTGAGGCTTGAGGCTACAATTTCTTATCATTCATTGATAGCACAATCACTTTGAATGCCACATTTTCAGATCCGTTAATCACTAATTGATTTGTACAAATATATTCTGGATATTATGCTAAGAGAATAAATTCCTCACCACCATATATATCTATACATATCAGCATATGTGATCATTGGAAATACTTTGTCAGACATTCGTCCATATACATTCGTTCTAGGATTGAACGAAACCGAAGGCACAATCTCTATTAATAGAAAAAGTCCTTGCACTTTACTCCGTCTTCGATTATCTTCATATAATCTGATTAGCAATGCTACTGCCAATACGGAGTGGTTCACGGATAATAATCCAACCGGTCTCTCCATATTGACAACGGTATTGGCAAATACTTCGATAATCGGTTATTTAACTATCGAAGAAAAACAAATAAACATTCATCCATAACATCAATCAATCACTGGGCCTGTTAATTAATATTTCATTAATTAATTCACTTCTTCATTTCCCTATCAATATTTGTTAAACAAATATTTTCAATCATCATCTTGGCCCTTTTCGCTCCAATTAGTTTGTACTTAAATATTGTTGAGATGTTTCCAACGTACTTCGTTATCCTTGAAATATGAAATTGTAAAACAGTGGTATTTTTTTCAAGTTGTACAGAGTATAAATTAACCATTTTTAACTAACAAATTTAAATAATTTTTTTTATTTACCTTAATCCAATTCTTAAATCCTTTCTCCAATCAAAAGATCACGCTCCAGTAACACCACCAAAGTCGGCTTCTTTCCTGTATAGTTGCTTTCCTTTTATAGCCATTTCAACTTCTTGTTCTTTCCTCTCTGCTGTATAAATCCATCTGTTGTTCAACCCAACCAATTTATTGTAAAATACCAAAACTCCTTTTCCAATCCAAATCACAAAATCCGCCTCCACACAACAGTCATCAAGGAACCAACCCTGGTCACGACCTGTAGATGCACATTGACATCACCTTGTTTTTCTTTAAAATCCCTATCGCTCAACTTACCAATGATCAACTCGCCCTCTCCCATAAGTTGCGACTCCATGACCTCAACCCATTGCAGAAAACGCAGCATCACCTAATTATATTTCGAACCTCATTCCTGACCTCGCGACTTGCTCGAGTACCCAAAAATGTCGCGATATGATTTACAATTGGATCTCAGCTAATGATGCGACAGGGACTATCGCGATGTAGGCTAACCCTGAATCGAACAATAGTTCAATCCGGAAAATCAACGTACCCCCTCCGATTGTCCTCAACACCCCCTCGTGGAACTCGCGAGTGCCTTAAATCCAAATCCCAGTCTTCGCCATCAATCACGATGAACTCTAGCGTTGAGTCGAGCTTAAGCCATTTTCTAATTTTCACTGAGAAAGGAACGAACGAGATTGAATATGAGTTTGGGGTTTTTTGTTTGAGGGGCAAGGGATTGATTTATTGAAAAGGGGAAAACCCAAATTTTGGTTGTTTACTGAAGCTTTTCAGATTTGTGAATGAATTGAAGTGGGAGAGGGAACGCGATATATATAGATGAAGATACCTTAGTCCTCAAGGAATTTGTTTATGTATGGTACATGTAATTAAATTCTGATTTGACTATAAATTAATACGATTTGATATAAAGCGATTTTTATTCTTTTTAAATGGATATCGATTTGATTAAAGAGATCTTTATTCTTTTAAAATAGATTCTGATTTGATTTCGAACCTATCCATAATCAAATATCTCGGGGTCCATTAATTTAAACCACGAACCGTTGTTTTAGCGTATAGACCGATATTTAAATGATATGGCGTTATTCTGGACTAAACAAAATATATTTTAATATTAAATTTCCAACGTATATACCGTATTAAATTAATATAATATAATTTATGTTTAAAAACTAATCAATTTGCTGGCATTAAGATTTTTTTATTATCGTCTATAAACAAATACAATTAATATTGATCATCTGAATTGTTTTGATTCAGTTTTTAAATCACGAATTGAATTATTCTTCATATTACGATAATTTAATATATTCGATATTAAATCAAAAATCGATTATTAAATCGATAGCTAAATATAAAATTCATTTATATTATCAATTCAATATTTAAAACCATATTAAATATTTAAAATAAACTATTCGGAAAATCCGGGTCATTACAGTATTGAAGAAAAAGCGTATTACAATGTTCACAACTCCATCAGAAAATACAACGCTAGCAAAACGAACTAGTTACCTCGGGAATGCATTAAAAAGTTTCATTGTTAACTGTATTTTATATTTGCATTTTAAATTCTGCAATTTATATTTCGCAATTATGTTATTTTAATTCTGCAATTTTGATTCTGTAATTTGTATTCTGCATTCTACTATTCTATTAAACAATAAACACACAAAAACACAAACAATTAAAAATAATATATACAAAAACAATAAAATAATACCTCTGCCCCTTCCAGTATGCCCCTTTCATAAAAAAAACACATTCCCAATTCGCAATAATTCTTCTTTAAATACCCCTTCAAAATAACCCTTTCATATACCCCTTTCTGTTCAAAATCAAACGGACCTTTAAGTTTATGGAGGAAAACAATGGAATATTAATGCTATTCCATTTTTATTTGTTTGATTTGAGAGATTATTCAAACTTAATTTTACACACATATATTAATGGGGAAAAGAAATTTAATAGTTTGATTATTGTTGAATAATTCAAGCTTTTGAAATTAGGGAATATGTTTTATCCACCAAATAAGTAGAGTTCATTTCCCTTCATTTACTGCATAACAGATTTACTGAATATTTCTGAAAAAGCAAATATTTTCAAACAATATTTTCTTTCTATGAAATGCCCTAATCTCGTCTAAATACTATATGTGTGTGTGTGTGTACACACACACAGTGTACACACACATAGTGTACACACACAAATATGTGTGTGTGTGTGTATAGACACACACACATACACATACATACATGTATATGTATATATATAGAAAAATCTATTAGAACACAAAATGGTAATACAAATTTAGACACAAGAAATCTAGACCACTAGATTTTCCTCTGAATTCCATTTTCCATGGAAAGACAAACAAATCCAACGGTTAACCGTTCGTGTCTCTAATTTTATGTTTAATTGTGCGTCCAAATAGGCGCTAAGAAGTCATACTTTAGAAAGATCAAGAGTTTTCCAAATAGCCTTTTTTGCGTAAATTTAAGGCATCACTCTTTTCAACTCCTTTCCAAAAAAATTCACGTCTTAGCCAATAAATAAAGATTAAAATTAAACTTAGTCATTTACGAATATATTGAAATTCTTACGAAAACGTAACTTACTACAAAAGGATTGATCAAAGTAAGATATAGTAAGAATTTTTTCTACCCCAAAATTTTAAACGTTCTAAAAGCTAGAACATCTTCATCAGAAGTCATCATTTCTTACTCTCAAAGACTAACTGTTTGATTCTTGTCGATTATTATTTTTAAAAATTGTGTATGTTTATTTTTTAAGCAGGTTTCATACTAACAATATTACTTAAAGTAAATAAAAAAAGTTTGGAAGGTTTCAATTTTGGCAAAAACCAAAACTTTTCCATCCAAATCAAAATCTTTTGTAATGTCTCAATAAAATAAACTCAAAATGATATCCAAACAAATAAAACATTTTTTTAAAAAAATTGTAAAAAAAGCGAAACAATGTCGAAAACTAAAGACAAAAATCTAAAAATAAATAAGTGATAAAGATTTAAAATTCCAACAAAAATCTAAACTTTGCAAGCCAAATATTTTTTTGGGCTTAAAAAAGAAAATACTGGATTGCATCTAGTATAATACACCAGCCAACCAATACAGTCGTTTAATTTTAGAATAACTAGAAAATAAAAGCACCTTAAGCATGGCACAATTTCGAAATAGTTAACAAATAATTTATTATTCAGTTTTCCATATACTAGGTAACTATTCTGCTTTCTTCACGATTGATTAGTATATATTAGATATACAAGCACGTGTGTTTAAGGAAATGCTTTATATGAACATGATTTAAGAGACGAAAACTTCTAATCCTTTTTAAATCATATGAAAATGAGTTTATGACATTCATTTAGAAACATGTCATTATACATGTTCCTATATATATTTTAATAGTAAAACCAAGGTTCAAAGCTTCGCCTTTTTGTTCTGTTTCGGGCAATTAATTTTTTTTAAATTTGTCGTTTCGTTTCGGAAATTCTGGCAATCTCGTTATTTTTCGATTTTGGATTTTGCACGTTTTCAAGTGATAATTTGAATAATCATAAGAAATTTGTATTTAGGTAAAAAAGAACTTTTGATGTTCATATTATATTTTCTATTTGATTAAACTTCTAACCTAACTAAACATTAAAAGTACAAATCTATATTTAAACATTAAAAGTTAACTTTAGTCCAAACTAAATGTATAAAGCAAATTCGTTGTAAAGACATGGCCTAATATGCTTGGCCCCTACAATCCAAATTTTCTCCTGAACTCATCTTCATCAAAATAAAAAATTCGATTGCTTTCTTCCTACACCAAGCACCCAGAACCGTAAAAGCAAATTGGACAGAGCTCCCTCCCCTTACAAGCCACCACAAATTTTGGTACTATATGCAAAATCAAATATTTGTATTTCTTTTCTCATGCTCCATCTTCGTACCTTCTTTCACGTTTTTTTTTTCCTCCAATAACCTCAAGTTCAAAACCAGGATTTTATATGGATTCTGACCCGGTCTTCATCGGGACCAGACCGGAATGCACGGAAATCCATCTGCCAGTAGAACCTTGAAACCATAAGTACTGTAAAACCACATCTTCATTTCGATTTTGTAATAAAATGCGTTTCATATTTGAAATTCATAATCTGCTCATCCTCTTTATTGTGAATATTTCGTATTTTACGTTACCATATTCCGGTCTGCAAATAGCCAAAAAATAAAAAAAAAAACTAAAATATAACAATCTATTATTAAGTTAAACTATGATTGGACTTCCAGTTTGTCGTTATAAGAATACTATGGAAAGATTTGGTATAAAAAATATCAAATTATTTACAAATCCATTTTATACAACAGAGACATAGAAGATAGTATTTATTTCTTTATAAAAGTAAAATAATCATACCACGTCTGTAGCTGCAAATAGACAGCACCAGCACGTCTTTTCATTCTCTAGCCAACTGCCGCCGAACCATGCAAAGCAATCTTTTTTAATTCTTTTCATCTCTATGAAGATCGAGCTGATTTTTTTTTTAAATTGTTTAATAGTTCACAAAATTTATTTTCCCAAACTTATGGTTATTAGCACACATAAAGAACCCAAATATATGTTTACATACATCTAAGTTAAACTATTCTAGGCTTATGGAATATGATTATATCCTCAAGGAAATAAGGATGCACTTCATGATAGTTGTAGTAATAAACAAAGTTTTTATTGGTTTCAACTGTGCTTTTCATATAAACAACATTATGTGTGCGTGTGTGTATATAGAGAAAAAGACACACTCTCTATATTTTACTCTAATCTAACTAGATAAGGATAAAAGGAATAAGCTGTATAGATTCGACCGTGCTCACCATTCCAAATGTGGACAGTGTGACAAATTCACGAGTTGGATGTGTTGAGTCAAGGAATTCAAGGTGTTTTGATCAATGACAAGGAGAAATTCAAGATCGACAAAAAGAAGATATTCGATGGTATAGGTTGATTATTTAGAGTATGAGTGTAGTTAAATATGTTAAAATCTATCATCAAATAATCATATTCCTATATGGTTTGAATATATTTATGTTTATACATGTATGCACATTCATTGTGCATACTAACAGAAACCGGTCGACCGCTTCATATATAGGCAGTCGACTGTTTCTGTGCAGAATGCACAATGAATGTGCACACATATATATAACGTACATATATTCAAACACCAGTCTACTGGTCATTTTTTACCAGTCGACTGGTCTACGAACTGAGGCCATCTTTTCGAATAGACACCCTATTTCATCAATGGTTATGATCCTTTCTCTTGGCCAAAAATCATCTCTTTTCATGATTTCTCTTCACCAAAGATTACATCTCTCCATCCTCTATAAAAGCATCATGAAATCATCATTTTTAAAAACAACAATTCTTTCTATTCTTGCTATCTACTGATTTCATTCTTACTCTTTGAAAAGCATTCAAAAGCTCACTATTCTCATATATCGTTATTTGAATCCTTGAATCTATATATTATTATTTAGATTCAAACAACGATATCACCTTCCAAATCTTCATAATAACAAAATCGTATTTGAGGATAAGATCATAGGAAGGTTGTACAAGAATTGACAAATTCGTGTTATTAAGAACACACATTGTCAAACTACAAGTTTATATCTTGTTTGAAGTCCTCGGTGTTGTAAGAGGCGAGTTGTTGAAGTCCTGTGTGTGATCAGGCAAGTGTTGAACTCCTCGTGTTGTTAGAGGCGTGAAATCCCGTTCGGCTGCTCGGGTGTTGTGAACCTGTACCTCCGGGTGAAGCGAGGTTGTTGATTAGTGAAAATCCAGAGAGAGGTCTGGGACTGGACGTAGGACGGTGCTCCGAACCAGTATAAAAATCCCTGGTGTGATTTTTCTATTACTGCATTTACTTATCTGTGATATTGCTACTATGAGATCTTTCTTAGTATATATTATATATTCCGCATATCCATATTACTGATCCTGCCTAAAGTCATCTATCGGCACTTTCAGGATGAACAATAGACTGCAATTACTGTCTTTCATAAATAATAAGAAATATCACATTATCTATGATAGTGAATATCTTAAGATTGTGGTAGAGATATTTGATTGTGTTCAGATGACACAAGGAAAAGTGGAATATTTCTGCCAGACAGTTAAGTTTGTTGGAGAAAAACATATAAAATAACTTTCATCACAATAATATAAACGGTAAAAGAACCCCACTCCAATGACTGTAGATTTGACCTGAGATGAAAAAGGTGAATAAGCAACTATGTATCATGTGTCAAATCCTTGAAATTAAAAGTTGAAGGGTAGTCACATTGAAGACATACAACCCAATACAAAACCAAATTTAGCAAGTACCAAGAACTATAAGCAAAGAATAGCAAAGTTATATATTTGACAAATTGAAAGGAATGCCTTAAAATAGTAATTGCCATCAAATCAACATTGCTATAAATTAAGTGAAAATGAAGACAATGAAACCATAAATACAGAAAATTCACAAAAGTGGTACGAATGATAGAAGAAACAAATAGCATAGTATAAAAAAGAAGAGAACAATAAATGTGTACATTATAAAGTTTCTCAATTTTATTGGCGTATATTATGATTTGTACTAGATAGAACATCTCAATAAACAGATTGTAATCGGTAAACTATAAACAATTAGTCTTCTAGTCTTTGATAGCAATTTGGAATTATTTATCCAAATATTTGAGCACTAACATCAATATACCATAAAACAATATCGTTTATAACATACGCATGTTCAATATCTTACCAAAATTATCATGATATTTCAAAATATCTTATACTGCTACTTGGTCGATACATACTCGATACTGATATATACTACTTAGCATGTGCCAATGCATTGTTGTCAAAAATCTTAAAATCCTACGATTTGAATCTCGTTTCAAATCGAATCTCTTCATTTCCAATTCGATCTATGTTCCGATTCAAACCAATCCAATACCACATTTTAGAAAAATCATTCAATCCAACTGAATGTGTTCAATATACTTATTTGGATCTACAATTTATAAAACAATTTAAATTTGGAACAAGAGATAAAATGATATTATAGGTTTAGATGTATAAGTTTAAACATTAAAATTAATTTTGAAGTGTGTGAAATTTTTAAAGTATATGTTTTTTGAATCCACGCTTTATGATTTAAAACCTGTTTTGATTTATAGGTTGAATTTTACGATTTACGATTTGAATCTCATTTTGAATACCATGTGACAATGTACCAAGGTCTTTTGACTTGAGAATATATCGTGCTTAAGAGTGTCGCTTTGATAGATAAGAATTTGGATTTCACTTAGGTAATATGTAAGCGACTAGACTCGTGTGATGCAACTGAACTTTAGCAAGTCTATATTGGCTTCAATATTCAAACTGATTAAATGTTACTTAGTCGCATAACCACAACTTCCTGTTTTGGATCGAAAGCGATCTATTGGCATAATTTATCTAAATGTCATAGACTATTATTATGTATAATTGTTGTATATTAAAACAAATTGTTGATCACATAATTGAAACCAATTACAAAAAATGTAGAAGGATTCTTCTCCTAATGCAAATGATTGGGTATCATTGTTCACTCGTGAGCCAAATAATGGGGAAAGTAACGTATCAAAGAACCCTAAATTATGTAATGTAGGTTTCTTGCCCTTCTTGTGCGGAAGTAAGGTTTGGAGACTTTGGAACAATTAAATTTATATTTAATAAGAAAATGTTCCATTCATCCAGATGATATAGATAGAATCCATGAATTGAACAGTACATTATCTTTGAACAAATTTTCGTTACTGCCAGATGGACCTCATCATTGGTTCGACTCGAGAACAAATGGAATCCATTAGAGTTTGGATCGACTCATAAATACATATTTGTACCAACTCTTGAAATGATTACACTACTTGTCAGCCATTTAGGGGGCTATTGAGCGAAGAACAGAATGGTATAAGCGAGAGCTTTGGTTGATATTACAGAAGATAACGGACATTCTGCTTCGATTCCCAAAAAAATCTAAGCATGTTATTGGTTATGTAGATGTACCCTTGTTATGGAAACCCTCCATTTGCACCGCCTATCACTCACTCTTCTTGTTATCTTCCTTCCTGAATTCATACTCTGTCCACAGATACTACTGCATCTGCTATATTTCCTCCTTCGAATACCTCACTATAGAAACCCCTTGTTAGGCAATTGCCAAGTTAAGGTGATTGTCATGACCCATTGTGGAAATTTCTCTAGATCGTACAAATTAAAGTCTACCAGATCACAATCCTTCAGCTTTAGAAGTGGTTGATGACGTTATTACTTGATTGTTTGCTGAAGATTATTACTTGACTGTTTACTAAAGATTCCTAGTCGTTTTTTCTGCTGCCTTCTCATACTTTTCTGTTGGACATCCTAAAATCATCTACTAATATTGGTTTGTCTAACTCAAATTATTTGGATGAAGACGTATATTATAGCATGGACAGAATGCGCTTGTGTCTTATTGTTATGTCCTTCCAAGATTCTATTATGTGTCTTGCTACATTACAGATGTATAATAAGTTGTTGTGATCTTGTAAAGTGTGCTCGGCACGAGTTTTTCTGTATGTATTTTGTATGTGTGTGAGTTGTAGTTTCAAAGGCAATATACCTTAAACATATTTCTACTGATTTTGAAAAATGGATGGTCCGCTAAAAGAATTGGCTTGCCGTGACCAAAATAATAATAATCAAGTTGGATAAATAATTTTATTTAATATCAGTTTGAATAGGAAATGCCATTGCATATCAAATTATTATCATAGGCTTATATTATTAAAATGAAATCAAAATTAAACTCAAATAAAATTTAAAATGAAACTAGTAAAATAAACATGTAATTAATTTTCAATTTAAATTATAAAGTAAAAAAAATCAAGGACCAAGGTTTCCAAAATGAAATTCAAATCGTAAATCGTAAAATTCAGTATTTGTATCGAAACGGAATTTAAATCGCAAATCGTAGATCCGAAGATGTCAAATTCTAAGGTTCACTGGGTATGTGCATTAGACCAAAGAAGCTTTTCAAAAAGGACTGGATCCATCTCATTGAGAAAGTTGATGTGAGGCTGGCTAGATGGAAAGGTCGATCCCTCTCTAGAGCAGGCAGACTGGTGCTGGTAAACTCAGTTCTCTCCTCCTTGCCTCTTTACTGGCTCTCCTTTTTCAGGTGTCTGGGATGGGTCATAGACATGATTGATACAATGCGAAGGAATTTTTTCTGGACGGGTGAGAAGGAGACTAAGAAATTAAGTTGTCTCGTTTCTTGGGGGCAGGTTTGTAAAGCTAAAGATCATGGTGGATTAGGTGTGCTTAATTGTAATGGCGCGTTTTGTTAGCTGTCGAATAATTAATTTATTTAATTATTTATATATCGATTTGGCGATATCGATAACTTAAAGTACAACGTTTGAACGTATAATTATAATTTAATTAAGATCGAGCTTGAAATGGCGCTGAAGTTCGTTATTTGGCGATTCGAACTTCAACTGAATGTACAGAGTTCGTTTTAAATCGGATTTCTATGAAACAAGAAACGTGTGGAGCTGGTGGAGTATATCTTTCTAGTGGAAGAGAAAAATTGGGATTTCGTCGGATAGATTTTGATTTATGTCCAAATCAAATATTAAAATAGTCGCTATAGAATCGTTTATCGACCGTAACGGTTTATTCGATATAACTAGAGATTGGTTTGAATTTAGACAAGGTTCTTTAGGGAAATAGTGATAATTTAATTTTTAGAAATTTTCTGTAATTTTTAATTAATTTAATAAGCAACTTTTTATTTGGAGTATTTGGCACCCTGTATCGACATTTCGGGGTTTCACAATATGAGTCCATCTACCGGTATTATTATATTTTTGGGATCGTGGCACCGAGCTCGATAAAACGGTGTTATTACTTCTGTCTAGAGCAGATCATTTGGGGATGGAATTGTATATACATACGGTATCCTAACTCTTAAAATCAAAACAAAACAATATCCTAAGTCATTTTGTGACCAAAGGAAGGCCACGTCTCCTTCTCCTTTCAGCACCACACAAGTCCTTTGTCCCTCAAAAAGAAAATCGTGTAGAAACCAAAGCCACTCAACCACTATATATTAACTAACCCTATATATAACAGCCAAAATCCATTCTAACCTAATCTAGTTTCCTTTCGTCACCGAATTGGTAGTCGCCAGTTCCTAGTCTCCTCAAATCAAAGAAAGACGCAACTTTATAAATCCCTAGGAAATCCAACAAAAATCCTAAAATCACTTAAGTTATATATTCCGAACCGTAGAGGCTTCGTCTTCGATTTTGGTATGGTGTGAGAACCGTGTGGTTCGTAACTGTCTGAGGGAAGAACAGGGATGAGGTCGGTTTCTGTTTGGGTGGTTTGTGATGGGAGGTGCGCGACCTGTTTAATGGGGAGAGGGTGTCGAGTTGTTTGCTTAGGTGGTGAGGCTCGTATGAAGGAGCTGAAGAGGAAGATGATGGTCTTGCTCGAATAAGATTTGGGTTTTGGGACTAAACAATGTACTGAGTTTTCTGGAGTCATGTGAGGACTGCGGTGGACTCTATGAAGTAACGAAGAACTTTGGAGTGATTGTTTTCCTGGAGCTGAAGTTCGGGTTCTAATTCGTAGGGGAAGATGCTGCTACAGTATGCAGCGAGTTGGAATGCTGCGTGACCAGTATGGATAATGTTCAATTACAATATGGAGGCTGATGGACAGTATGGGGGTGTTGTGTACTGGAGCTCGGGTGATTTCATGATGGTTAGATTCGGTGAGGATGAGTGGTTAATGAAGAAGGATTTGGTGGGTCGGTTGTCTTCATGAATGTAGAGAGCGGAGATAACAGACAATGGTGAGGTGCTCAGATTTGATGCATTGATATTAGGTACAGGACTTGTGAAAATCGCAAGTTAAGAATGAATATATATATGTATATATATATATATATATTTATGTTGAGGAGTTACTCCTGTCGAGGTATGTAGCAGGGTAACATAGGGTCTATGGTTGTTGGAGAAGATTTGTGAAGATATTTGTGGAATTTGATGATGAGAACATCGAGTATGAGGTTCGGCTTTACATTGTAGCGACATATCTTTTGGATTGGGGAAGTCATCGGAAATGTCGGATTTCGAAGCTAGTGGGAATGTATTGCAAAATAACACGTCTATCCGAATCAACGACCGTAACGCGTTATTTAACGGTTAACGGACAAAGTGAGTAAAACTCACTAACTCTCCTCAATTTATATTTTAATATAAATTGTACTTTATTTTGTTGACTGCTGTATATTGATTGTTAAACTGGACTGTTAAATAGATTTGATTGAAAACATAGATATAGTCATATGTTATATCATTAATCAAATATTGATTTTGTCCAGTATAATATTTCATATTGAAATGAAATTGATGTATATTATACTGTGTAACATCTGTGAATGCAGGGAAACAGGTTGGAGGAATCCGACTGGGTTCCTCAACAATTATTTTACTGTTTTCATATATTGTGATATATGTTGTGATTTATATTCTGTTATTGATTATGGATGTTAGAACGATATTGATCATCGTTGTTTGATATTTTGAATATCATAAGAAACCCTGAGTTGTAATAAAAAGGAATATTTCAATGTATATTGAAATAAAGGAATTTTATAAAATCACAGGATTTTATAAAAAGGAAATTATTTATAAAACGAACACGGTTTTATAAATAGGAAATATTTGTAACAGTAAATAGAAGTTATAAATAGGAAATATTTGTAACGGTAAATAGAAGTTATAAATAGGAAATATTTGTAACGGTAAATAGAAGTTATAAATAGGAAATATTTGTAACGGTAATTAGAAGTTATAAAAAAGGGAATAGTTGTAACGGAAAATAAACGTTATAAAAAGGAAATTGACGAGATATAAAAGAGATAATCAAATAAAAGTTAATCGAATTAGTCGAAGTAAGTTAATCGACTATTAGTTAGTCGAATTTTGGTTAAGCAAATAAGTGTAAATCGACTATTAGTTAATCGAAGATTAGTTAATCAAATATAGACATTCGAAAGGAGTTAATCGAATATGGTATTCGAAGTTAGTTAATCGAATATGGTATTCGAAGTTAGTTAATCGAATATAGCATTCGAAGTTAGTTAATCGAATATGGTATTCGAAAGTTAGTTAATCGAATATGTTATTCGAAAGGGGTTAGTCAAATAGAGTTAACCAGTTAGAGTTAATCAGTTAGAGTTAACCAGTTAGAGTTAACCAGTTGGAGTTAATTAGTTAGAGTTAATCGATTAGAGTTAAAACGAACTAGAGTTAATCAAATATAGTTATTTGAGATAGAGTTAGTCAAGTTAGTCGAGCCTAGTTAATCGAATCGAATTGGTCGAACCAAGTAAGTCGAGTTAGTCGAGTCAAGTTAAGTAATCGAGTTGAGATAATCAAGTTAAGAAAATCAAGTTAAGTTAATCGAAAAAGTTATTCGATAAGAGTAAATCCATTTAAGTTAATCGGATGTTAGTTATTCGATAAGAATTGACACATTTAAGAAAATCGAATATTTGTTATTCGATAAGAGTTAATGAAATAGAGCCAACCAAGAAGAGCTATTCGAAAATTAGTTATTCGATAGAAGTTAATCGAAATAGAGTTTATCGAATATAAGTTATTAAAAAGGGAGAGTTAATCGAATAGAGATTTCTCGAAAGAGAGTTATACGTCGAATTCGATTATAACGAATTCAGGAAAGTACTATTTACTTTCCAGGGTTTAAATCAAGATTTAGTTATTGATTTAGAAATTAGGTGTCTGTTAAATTATTCGAGTTAGGAAATAAATTTATAATTTAGGTTAGATATTTTAGGGGTAGGAATTTTAATGTTATAGTTATAATCAAACGTTGTCATATAAGAAGTGGATTCGTAACCTGAATCCAAGAATTTGCATAAACAGATGATTGTAAAAAGTGAGTGATGAACTTCATCTATTTCACAGTAAAGGACGTTGTTCAATTAAGGTCTGCGAGGTAATTATACCCCAACTTGATTGACTTCAGAATTGACAAAGGAATAGTTGTGGTTCGATCTAAAAGGTTGATTAGGAATAAAGTTAAGGAATAAGCGATAAATGGATTAAGCGAAACGATGTTTTATACAACGTTCATTGGAAATCCGTAAATGAGTTTTGGAAACGGTTTCCAAATATAGTCAGATATGTTTTCTAAACATAGAAAATGAAATGTTTTCATGATAAGAATTTAAGAAATAGAGTTAAGCAAATTCAGAAACTGACTGGAGAGGGTAAGTTGAACGGTTTTCTAAGTGACGATCTGATGTTGGTTTCGACCTTCCAGATTGATACTTAGAGAGTTGTTCTCATATTAGTTACAGTTAGGGACTGATAGTTGCGAAATAATAGTGATGTGAAAATAAGCTATGGAAATGTTTTCCAATGATTAATAACATATATTTTCTAAATATATGAAATAAGGAAATATGAACATATATATGTATATGATGATTGATCGATCGAATTTCCATTTGGAAATAAGATCGTTGTTTGTACACCGACATGTTTTCATTTGATAGTTGAATCACAGACTATCAAAGTTTTGACAATATTTGCGGTGTAAATATGGAGAGACCGGTTGGATTATTATCCGAAGAACCACTCCGTATTAGCATAAGCGTTGCGAATCAAGTACGCTGAAGATAATTGAAGACGGAGTGAAGTGCAAGGGCTATTGTGAAAAGCCTAGGTAGGATGGATTCACTGAATAGTGCCTTCGGTTTATTCAGTCCCAGAACAACGTATATGGACGAGTGTCTGACAAAGTATTCTTAACGAATCATATGTTGATCTCTTTAAATGTATTACGTTGGTGGCGGAGAAATTCGTTTCTCTTAGCTTTTATACTCGTGATGCCTTGAGAAATCGATAATGATTTGACGGGTATGACGATGTGGCATTCAAAGTAATTGAAGAAATAATCTGTCAAAGTGATAAACGTGACCTCAAACCTCACAACCGGGAAATAACAGAAGTTGGGCTAGGCAGCATGGCTAGTTGGGCCATACCCAAGCAGGGTGTATTTTCACCATCTGGAGAATATTCAATTGTACTTCTTTATAATCTATTTCAATGCTGTCCCTTATCGGGAAGGATGGTTGCTGATCCCAACCATCGGTGATAATATATTCGTTACACTCAAGCTAAATGAGTGGACGGTCATGTGTGGCCGGGTTGCAAGACGTTCTTGTTGAACCCTAGTGTATCTCCTCTAGAGTACACTGATCGGAAGATGCTCCCATACCTTGTCTGTAGGAATCCAATCTCCAATAAGCGCTCACGGTTTTATTTGTATACTATGTATGTGGAACGTGAGATGCAAGCGTTCTGCTAGATTGATATCTATTTGTATTTAGACATTATTATAATATCAGAAAGATATCCTTTATTTAACCAAGTGTTGGAGTTTTATTCACGCCAGTCCCATGACTGACCCAGAGTTTGTTTTGTTTTGTTTCCCCTAAACTCTTGGGTGCCTAAATTTGTACGGGCAGTCAAGTAGTCGGGATTTTACAGATACACTTGGAGAGCTTGGAGCAGGAGGCTTCAGGATTATAGCTATTATTATTCCTCTATGTTGTTAATTGTTGTACTTTGAAATGGTATGTATATACGAGTACTGATTTGTATTTCAAAGTTATGTTATATTTTATTCGTTCCGCTGTGAGATTCGTGTTTACTCTGATGATGTAAGTTCTTCTTCTTCTTCTATTCTATTAGTTCTATCTTTTCTTCCTCACCCTCTACTTTCTTTCACTAACGTCTCGGAATTTTCGACTCTCGAGGAGTCGAAAATTTCCAGCCGTTACATTAATTTGAAAGACATGAATGCTGCACTTCTTTGCAAATGGTTGTGGTTGATGCTTGGCGAAAAGAAAGCCCTTTGGAAAGAATGGATTATAAATGTTTACTATGGGGGTGTTTTTGACTGGAATAGGGACTGATCACGCTGCTCTGTTTTCTGGAGAGGGGTTATGAGTTTCTCGCAGTGGATCAAGATTGGCACTAAAGTGGTGGTTCGCAATGGGTTTAACATATCATTCTGGCTTGACGCTTGGATATTGCCTATACCATTGAAAGAGGAATTGAAGGAGTTATTTGAAATTGCATGTAACACACACTGGTCTGTTGGAGATATGTATAACTCTGAGGCTACTGATTTTAAGTGGAGACTATCTTTCTGCCGACTTGTCTTTGGTGATGCTCTTCAACAACTTTGCCAGCTATATTTGTGGTTGGCGAATGTCCATTTAACTGAAGGAAAAGATGAGTTTGTGTGGATGGGTGATAATATTAAGGAGGTGTTTCGGGTTAGGAGTGTTTATAAACTGATTACCTTTTCGGGTTGTAGAAGACTGGAGTTTGATCGAATGTGGAAGATAAAGAAGGTGCCGCTGAAAGTTAAGATTCATATGTGGATTGTGCTTCATGATCGACTGAATACCGGTTGCAGACTAAGGCGTAAGGGTTTTGTTGTCAATACTGGTTGCGCTTTTTGTGATGAAGCTGATGAAGACTACAAACATGTTTTCTGGAGATGTGATTTTGCGTTTTATGTATGGACGAAGTGTATCGTGTACCTTGATTTAAACTTAGACTGGAGGGACTCAATCAAAGACCAGCAACATTTTTGGTTAACCTTTTTACCAAATTTAGACAACACACATAAAAAGAGTCTTTTTATTCTACTTAACTTCGCTTATACTTGGATATTATGGCATGAGAGAAACTCTAGAAAGTTCAAATTCAAGATGAAATCGCCTGATAAAACTATCTTCATCATTCTTAAATATGTTTTATTGTGGGCAGGGATGGAAAAGGAGAAGTTCGTTGACACCATCGCTGCAAGAGTTCACGATCGCAAATGCAGGCGCGGTTAGCTTCATGTTGCTGTTTATGTATGATGCTTCTTATGTTTAAGTTTATTATGTACCTGCTGCGTCAGGCTATGATGATTGTCTTTTTGTTGCTGGCTTGAAAATGATGTACATATACTATGTTTCTTGTACTGTACCGAACTCTATATATATGGTATCTCTAGGCGTGAATCATTAGATTCACTACCTTTTGCTTCAAAAAAAATAAAAATTCTAAGGTTCACACATAGCTTGAAATTTAGTTTGATGTTTGGACTTCTACGTCTAATACTAAAATTCATTTTTCCCCCTCTTGTTTTGATTTTATTTTGTTTCAAAATAATTATAATTTAGACCGTAGACTCAAATAAGTACGTTAAATATATGAATTTGGATTGAAATAATTTATCTAATCCGTGACATTAGTTAGATTCGAATCGAAATATGAATTGAATCATAAACGTAGGGATTCGATTTGAAATGGGATTCAAATCGCAGGATTTTAAGATTTTTGACAATAATGTCGAGGACCTCTAACTCAAGTAGTTGAAGATGCAATGCTTTAAAAAAAGATTCTAAAGTCTTGCATTCGAACACCTATGATATCTTAATGAGTGTTCTGCTCGAATCAAGTAACAAGCTTTTTACAAAAAAAATATCACAAAAAAATAGTAAATTCAAATTTGAAATAAATATTAAAAAAATCTTTGACATTCAAATAGTATTATATAATTTAATGTAACATACTCATTTGTGATAGTACTATAAGCGATTAAGTGCATAATGAACTGCAATGGATACTTTTTAAACCTGCCCTTTTACGTCGTTCCATGGTACACTTATCCAATACATACTGCACTACTAGAGATCATAGCAAAGAAAACAGTTGTTCGAACATCATGTGATTATAGCACAAAAACCCAAAACTTTGAACAAGACAAAATAAAGTGGTTTAAAATTAGTTTTTTGAATGCTTCATGGATTAATGATGAAAGTTGGTCCTTGGTACTGTTTTAAATATATATCTCTTAGAACTCTGTGTCACCTCGAAATTTCGCATAAGCCATCTGATATTGAAGTAGATCTTAAACGAGTTGAATGCATCTTAAGTGTACATCATATATTTACATTTTGAATCTTAAATACATCTCAAAATAACTTATATACGAAAAATAATGGTTTAATGATTAATTTAGAAGTTTTGATTTTCAAAATAAAAACTACAAGTGGTGCGTATTTGATTTACACTGTAGAGAAAGTTCAAACTAATCTTGTGAAGAAAAAACGACAATTTGATTAGTTTTGTAACGCCGTAATATTTTTTTTATTTAAACATGAAAAAAAAATGAAGTTGTTTGTTTAACTCGTCGAAATATATAATATAAATGATTTGTTTAAGGAGTTAGTAACTAGATTGAATGATTCTATCGACCCTTTATGAAAATGAACAAGTATCATGTAAAAGAAACGAAGTACATAATTCTGAAGAACTTTGATTTTTATTTCATTGAAGATTTGAATATTTTAGACAAGATAGTTATCGAAAGAGAGATGAATAAGATTGACATTCTGTCTCATCAAAGCGTGAAGATAAGATCTCAAGCAAGATACATGACTAATAGCATGGACCGTGAAGACAATTTCAGACTTACTGTCCTCAAAATCAATGTTTGCACAAATTTTGTTAAACAAGTTTTAAATTTTCAGCATATTTACCGCTTTAACATGTATTTGTTTTATTTTTATTGTTTTTAGAGGTAAACAAAACAAATTACTTATATTAAATATTTTTGCAAATATTAACAACGATAGTAAGTATTTTCAAAAAATAATGAAACCATAATTTAAAAACAGTGATATCAAAAAGTTTGTAAGTATTTTAAATTGATTAAGTTTTGTTAACTTTCCTATATCAATCAGAATGATCATTTTCTTTTACTTTTTCATATTCGCAAAAGATATTCAAACTTTTCACTTATTTTTCATTGCTTAAAGCTGCAAATATTATAAGCAATTCTACTTACAAAAATTTCACATTGGAAATTAAAGGAAAACATCACAGTTAATTTCATAAACAACACGCAGAATTTAATAATAATGAATACAATGTTGTGCTTAGTAATATCATTTCATATGTAATTTACTAATTTTACAACGGTGCACATTTCGACAAAAATAAATCATAGTAGAAATTGATCGTCGATTATCTAACATTTTGCAGTCACAAACCTTTTAATCTATTCGCAGAAAGCTCAATAAAATCTAATCTCTTTAGCATAGCTTACGAATACCAAAATCACACTCTCATTCTCATACTTTCAAACCCTATTATCCTCTCCCAAGTATTTCTAGTAAAAGGAGATAGAAAAGTACTCAAAAAAGTGGACAACTCCGTACTCCTCCGGCTTAACGATACAAATCAAAGTTAAAAAATCAGATCTTATTATGGTAAGTTTACAACTATACATTTTTTGCTTCAACAACACTGGTAGAACTAAGTACATGGTTCTGTTTGTCTACTTATGTTAGTGATAGGATTTGGTAGGGGACTCGGTTGCGTTGCTGGGAATTCAACCAAGTGTTATTTTGAAAACTTTCCTTTAGAATTTACTCTGTAAATCATCTTATAGAAATATTTCATAAAAACCCCAAATCAACCGCAACACATTTCGTTGAAATGATTTACAGAGTAAATTACAAAGTAAAGTTTTCAAGATAACACTTGGTGAGACCATGGTTTGAGGTCTCGTCCGAAACAGCGAGATACCGCTGGTCTCATGCCGGTCTCGACACTCACCGAAACGGAAAGATGGAAAAATCTCGTTTCGGTCAAAACAATGAAAAATAAATCGCGAAATCATTCACGGAAGAAGGAGAGACGAGATCAATTGATTGAAGAAAGAAAACCCTAATTCCAGCAAAGTCGTCGATCTCAGCAGATTCAACCACAGCAAATTCGAGCACACAAAAACCCCCCGTTCGAGCATAGCAGTCTTCAAATTTGTGTTCGATCTTCGTCCTCGGTCTCGCAGTGAAGGTTTTTCATTTTTCATTTCCCGCTTCATATTTTCGTTTTTCTTTCTTTTTTACTTCTGTTCGATTGGTGGTTGCGTTTAATTTTTGGTCTGATAATTAGGGTTCAGTTTGGTATGGGCTTGAATTGGGTATGGGCTTTGGTTTGGACTAAGTCAATTGCTAAGAGTTAGGTAGTGCTAATAATTGTATGAACTAATAATTGGCTAGTGTTAATAATTGTATGGGCTTGAATATTAATGCATATCTCACTTACAGTTTGGACTGAGTCAATTACTAAAAGGTAGCAACATTTATCACTAACTTTTTTCACAAAGAATATAAAAGATTGATTTTTGGACCGAAACCGAAACAAAAACCGAAACCGACCGAAACTAGTAAATTTTCAAATGACCGAAACCGAAACCAAGTTTTTGAACCTTGGGTGAGACTCCCAACAACCAAACCGATTCTCTGCCAAGTCTCACCACTAATACAAGTTAACAAACAAAAACATGAATTTAGGTCTACTTGAATTATTGAAATAGAAAATGTATAGTTGCAAACTTAACACGATAAGAGCTAATTTTGTAACTTCGATTTTTATCATCCTATTCGGAAAAAGCAAGAATTATGTACTTGTCGTCGACTTCCGTGGTTGAATTTCTTCTTTTTTTACTAAAATATACTTAGGCAGCGATAATAGGATCAGAAATTATGAAATCGAGATGTGATTTGGGTATTCGTAAGCTAAGGTAAAAAGGTTAGCTTTTATCGGGTTTTTACAAATAAAGTAAAAAGGGTCTATGATTATAAATTGTTAAATGATTAATAATCAATTCCTACTATAATTTTGTTATTCTTAGATCGTGGTTTCATCGTAGTAAAATAACATATCAAATCATATTACCAAACACAATATTATATTAATTATTATTAAAATTTTGCATGGTGTTTATGAAAGTAAAATGTCAAATTTTCGTAAGCAAATAGAATTTCTCTTAAAGTTTACAACTTTAACAATGGAAAATAGAATAAAAACTCTGAATTCCCTCTTTAAAATTGGAAATGAAAAAGAAAAGATCAAAAAATTGATACTTCTAATTAATATAGAAACCAAATAAAACTTGAATCAATTTAAAATAATTGAACCCTTTTGATATTAATAATTTCTTAATTTTAGTTTTATTACTTTTTTGAGATCACTGCAACATTTTTTAATATTTGCAAACAATATTGACTATTAATAACTTATTTTGTTTACCTCTAAAAATAATAAAATAGAATAAATACATGCTAAAATGATAGTCGATAGACATTTTGAAGATCTAAAAGGTGTTTAAAAGAAAATCTGAGCAAATTTTGGTTTTGAGGACAATAAGTCTGAATTTGTCATCAAGATCTCTGTTATTAATCCTATATCTTGCTCAAGAGCTCAACTTCACGTTTTGACGGATAGGATGTCAATTTCATTCATATCTCGTTAGATAGTCGTGTCGTCTAAGATATTCAAATGTTCATCGAAATATGAATCAAAGTCATCCATAATTATGTACTTCGTTTATTTACTACTCAAACAAATCATTTATATGATAACAACCAAAAGGCTCAATCCTCTTTATGTTCAAATAAGATGGTATAATTCCGATATTACAAAACCAACAAAGCCAATCAAATCGTAGTTTTTTCCTCCACATGATTAATTTCAACTTTTACCATTGTGTAACTCGAGTATGTACCAATTAAGGTTTCAAATCTCGAAAATCGGTCGCGTTTCGTCTTGGGAATTTTAGAGTCTTGATCTCATATCGGGGGAGATCTCGGACAAGATGGGTCTAACTTGGGGGAGATATCAGAACAATCTCGGGGTACATGATATGTTAAAAATTAATTTTCTTACAAAATAATGTTTATGAATGCTAATGCTATTAAAAACATAGTAACTTAATTGAATTGCAAAATCACTTTATTACTCTTAATTTACGAAGATCATTCATACTCTAAGCATAATATGTTTAGAACAAAAGTATAACACAGTGCGAATAGATTAGTGCTTAAAACATACAATCCATGAAAATGAATTATTGTTAGACATGAAACAATAAAAAGATCCAAAACATTGAAAATACAAGATAAGTAGAGTATAAAATAAATAAATTCATAGGTAACATGTATGTGAAAAAAATGAATTTAAAAATCATAACCATTGTAAAACATATACGAACATACAATATGGTTATTTGACTTGCAAATGTAAAATAACAGGAGATTATCATGGCTAGATTTGAGTTTTTTAATTATTGTTCTGGTTTAGACACAGATTTAAATCTTAACTGTAACACCCTGCCTCCGCTAGGGTCACTCGCAAAGGAATGCACTAGCTTTAGAGGGGCATTATTTGTAAACATGCACAGAAATATCACAAGACAGAACATATAAAATAGCGGAAGTAAAATCGAACTTTCATAAACATTAGCAATTAAGGTCTAAAGCCTTTTACATCAGAGTACATCAAAACCTGTCTTGCAATAATAAAGAAGCATTAAGACTTTTCCATAAATTATTCCCCAAATAAAACAGTAAAGTAGCCATAGCCAAGAAAAGTCCAAGCCATCCATGATGACCTTCAAGCAGAAGAAGTCTGAACTAAACAACAATATTTCCTCCCTGTAACCTGGGGGGGGGGGAAACGGAAGACAAGAAGCGAAAGAAAACGGGGTCAGTCATAAAGACTGGTAAGCCCTATCTACTATCAGCATATAAACTAGTAAAGTTAACTGGCATGAGGAACTGAGATGAACATAAGCATGATAACAAGATAGATAAGCTAAATCAGAATAACAGGATAACTACTGAACTAAGGTATCATGATAAACTACGGTGTCACGATAAATCAAGGTATCATATCGTCAGACTTCTATCAAGTATACTATCCCAAGGTATCTACCCCGTCTAACATCCCACGGTATCTATTCCGTATATTCTTCCTGGTTCTAACATGTATATTTGCTCTGCACCCTCCGTACTAGTATCCCAGCCTTGTTATGTGTTAACCATGAATGTCCCTTACTCAAAATCGTGTAATGGTCCATGTCAACCTAACATATCGCATATATAGGTTACTCAAATCATATGTTTCTTTCCATGTATATAAGTTCAGTCCTTTGCCGTACCTCGTACGGGCTTCCTCATGTCGTATTATCCTTGAAATCGTTTTGACTGTCACCCTTGTTCTAGCTAGGCTCTTCTATATGAATCATCGTTTGAACTACTAGGACTTACGCCACCTAGCACCACTAGGGATTACGCTTACCTATTGCACGCTTTCGTATTTCGGTTTGGGTTAAACCACCTAGGCCACTAGGGATTACGCTAACCCTCAACCGCGCCCTTTTTCCCACGCATTCATCGTGAATCGTTTTTCTATAACTGTATGCACATGTATCACATCGTGCCATCCGAGTCCTGTCACAGGGCAAACCAAGAAATACAGGACTCGGTCGGGAGCTTTAGATTTATCTGCCGATGCAGATACTAAGGTCTGCTTTTCTACACGTGGCTATGGTCCCACGAGACCCCTCCCTCAACTAGTGAAAGGCAACACAAGAGAAAATCTTGCATGAGAACTACACTCCGGCCAGCCCACATCCTACGGCCTACCTCACCCATAATTAGATAGCAATTATGGTCTGTTGGGTGTTCCCTGCCTTTCCGTACGTACACGCTTGACTCAAGATGGTAGATGATCGACGAACTTGCTATCTCGGGCACCTTATGTATTCGTCGACTCACTGCTATCCACCCCAGTCTTTAGGTCGCTCGCATAGCAACCAAGGCATATTCTTGGTTCTTCTACCGCAGACCTCAACCTCTCGTGAGCCTAGTATAATGACCTGGCAGCTCACAGAGGGATCCCAAGAATATCCTCACGTTCCCCGAAGCCGCTGCTTCGTTACCCAGTTCGTTGGAGCCTTTATCTAAATTAGATAGCCTGCTCCTACACGCATTCTTAAACGTTGACCTAACGTATCGGGTTACTAATTTATCTAATAAATGGTCCAAATTTCCTTGACTAAGAATTATTACTTAGTTTCCCTTAACTAAGGTTTACCGCTTAGCCTTATTTCCATAATCCTTGTTAACTATGGTTATTTACCTAATCCTCCAAATTAGGGTTTATCTAATGGGTTAAGTGTCACTTAAGTTCATAACTTAGCCCGTCTATAAACCATGTCAAAATTGGCTAAGTATACAAGTCCAAGACTTAACCCTACAAACCATGTGTCAAGTTGGTTTAGTATATCAAGGAATCCATGACTTAACCTCGTCTAATTATCATTTTAGATTGGTTAATTATATAATTTAACTTGACCTTGTCATCAAATCGGTCAAGCGTATTCAAGTGATTCGTGACTTAGCCTTATCATGTTTTCACGTTGGATTGGTTAAGTATAGATTAACTTAACCTCATCAAATTAACGAGTTAGATTGGTTAAGTATAGGTCACTTAACCTCATCAATCATCGTGTTAAATTAGTTAAGTGTTTAACTTAACCCCATTAAATTACCAAGTTGGATTAATTAAGTCTAGGCTAACTTAACCCCATCCGATTACCATGTTTAGATTAGTTAAGCCTAATCTTAACCCCATCCATTAACTGTATTATACGGTTAAGTGTCATTAAGAAAATTTACTTAACCTTATCACGTTATCGTGTTGGATTGATTAAGTGTTGGTTAACTTAATCCCGTCCACTAGTCGTATAAAAATGGTCAAGTGTCATTAGGCAAATCAAGTTACTTAACCTACCCAAGCTTATCATGTTTTGTTAAGTATCATTAGCCTAATCAAATTACTTAACCCATTTGTCCATATCATATTTGGTTAAGCCTCATTAATCAAATTAACTTAACCCTATTATGTGGCATTAATTTATTTAATGCACCCTCAACCTCTCACATTAGACCTTGTTGTGGTTACTAGTTAAGCCGGGCGGGTCCGGGTAGATTTATACCACAACCTAGTCTAACCTCGGGTCTTAAGCGCGACATGACCAACTTCTCACATTGGGTCCTATTGTTTGCAACTACTAGTTAGGCCGGTCGGTTCCGGGTAGTTTTACGTTGCAAACTCAACCCAACCTCGAGTTGGCCATACTTATATTATCTAAGTTCATCATGTTTCCAAAACATGTTACAAGTTTTCAAGCATTTGGGTAGACCTAACTTAATAGGTAAATTCCCAAAGGGTAGACCTAACTTAATAGGTAAATTCCCAAGCTCATGTTTTTATGCATACTTACATGTCAACTTTCATGTTATATTTCAAGTCATGTTTTCAAGTTGTATTTTCATGCCATTAGAAATTACCCATAACATAACCCAACGCTTTTAAACTCGCATATACGTTCGCAACAACGTAATGGATTAAAAGAAGAGACTTGGCAAAAGCATGACAAAGATGGATATTAAGCCACAAATTAATCATGGTGGCGAATGAGGCACAAATGTGTTCATTAGCTTGCATATACCATTGTTAATCCTCAAAAACATGCATAAACCCAAACTTGGCACATAAGCGAATCATGGTGATAAACAACATGGAATGATGACAAGTAACTCGCATATGACCTCACATAAGGGTTATGGCTTCATATGCAAGGTTATAAGGGTTCTCATGTTGCATAATGCAACATTTCAACATAAAGGTCAAAGCTTTATGACCACAAGACCAAGGTAATGACTTTATAAGCTTGCATAAGATGATAGCATGCTACATACTAATGTTTAAACCCACTTACAACATGTCATATTAAGTTTAAAGTTCATATCTAATAGTAGGAGAAGGGCTTACCTTGCTATGAAGGCCTAAATCGATTAAACCAAAGCTTATGATGAAGCCTATGCATGCCATCACCCAAAAACCCAAAGATGGATGCACCAAATCACTAAAAACACCATCTTTATGAACAAAGATCATAGCTTTTGCCTTGAAATCAACTTGAGAAGCTCTCATACTAACATAGGGACTCTCTAACATTCTCATGATCATGAAACCTCTCATAGAAATGAAGTGGAGGCTAGGATAGTTGAGTGGAGGCCATGAGAGTAGAAATTTGGCCATAGTTTAGTTACATGAGTGAATAATGAGGGTTTAGGATAGGTTAGGGTCTTATTTATAGATTAGGCAAGTGTTTTAGGCCATAGGATTAAACCTAGATTCAATCCAAGCCATCAAAGCATGTCTTGGGGAAGAAGTCAAGTGTAGGAACCATCTAGGGCCTTTAGATTAAAGATGAACCATGAGAACCATCCAAATGCAAAATCTGCATTTGAGCGAATCGGCCCACGGGTTGACAGCCAAACACCCTGGATTAACCCCTAGTCGACCCAGCGGGCTCGGGTCGACCTCAAAAATCGGCCGGTTCGGTTATTCCCCTCTCCCAATTCGCTGTTTTGAACATTTTTGCATATTTATTTATTAAATTTTCAATTATATATATATATATATATATCAATATATATATATTTCTCTGCGCAACCCATTTCACTTAATTAAGTATACTTTAATTTGGGAATTTTTCGTGAAACTTCGCGAGGCCATATCTTGGTCATACGGACTCCGATTTTCGAAAACTCGGACTCTATTTCGCGTATTTTTCCGAGACGAACGCAATGGCATAGCCCGTTTTACTTGATTCAGAATTTAAAATTAAATTCTGCCTTGATTCTCGTTTTAACATGTTATTAAAATACGGGTTGTTACATTCTTCCCACCTTTTAGAATTTCGTCCCCGAAATCTCTAAGTTAGGAAGAACATATCCTACCATCCATCATCCATCTACTCAAAACATCATCCACAAGCAACCATTGTCCTTAGATGATTTCTAATGCTGTATGATTATATGCAAAACGTGTGTGTATATGTTCCTTAGCTAATGCTAATGATCAGGCCTGAAAAATCTCTTGAATGCAAAAATATGTTTAGTGCTATGAATCCAACATGTATGCAAATAGTCCTAGTCATATATATACACTATATGCGTGCACAAACATTCATCCATATGCAACGTCCACATGGTAACACATTCAATTTCATCCATAAGCAAGTATAAATACTCGTGCATATGCAATATGAAATGTGACCGAGTCGAGCTAATATCTAATGTTAATTCGCGCATCCACGAGCAACCACTTGCAACCATTTGCAACCATATCAACCATAACATGTTTCAAATACATGTTTACATCCATAGGGTTCTACCTAAGATTCCCTGAAACAGGGTCGAGAAGATAAACAGGACAAACTCCTTACGGGGTTTGTAACAGAAAATAGGACCGAGAGGATGTCCACAAAAGATAGCCTACAAGTAAGCTCTACAGAAAACAGGGATCAAGGATATACTCCCAAAAAGAGATATCATGCGCGTATCTAGTCTTTGACCATCAGAGTCGTATTTCCTTGAGCTTAATTCCATTGTGCCTTGACCGTCTTTTGACTTCATGATTTCGTAGTTCCTTGCTTCCTATTTCCAAGGTGTGAGTGGAACTCATTTCACTGTCGCCTCTCGTTTCACTTATTCTTTCCCTAGTATGCTTGGCTCAAACATATCTGCGTACTCATGCAAGCTCTCCAAAATTCACCAGTGAATTCTGGATCTCGTTTTCCGATGCCAATCCATGTTGCCAAGAGTTCTTACTAGGGTGATTCCCATAACTCATGCATAATCGAAACGAACCATCCGCCTTAGCGGCGAAACCTATTTGAACGGATTACCAACAAATGCATCCCGGGATTCTAGGTAACTAACCATGACAGAACCCAAAAAGGGTTTCACAAGACTTCGAGGGTATCACCAAGGCAAGTCAAGAATCCAACCACCCTCTTTCTAAAACCGAGAATGGTATCCCTTACTGGATAACCACTTTACCCCTAGAATCCATCCGCAACTTATAAACATAAGCATTATTTCCAAGCTCAACACTTGATATAGACATTCTCAAATCCAAACAAGCCATGAGTAAATGGACCGATCTTCCAATAGGACTTGAGACAAAAACGGGATCCTCTACTACGCTAGTACTAAGGTGCAGAGACTCAACTATCGAAGCGGACTTAAAAGATGCGGTGATCAAAACAAAGTCCCGACAGGATGATAGAGAAGAAAAGCTAAACCTTTAACAAGATCGTTACCCTCCTTCTGAGGTACCCTAGAAATGAGAGCATACTACTGCCCTCCCGATGATCTTGTCCTTGTCCCATGATACTTAACTATCCGTCCCGTTCCACCATGCCAAAGGTACTCTCCCGTCATGGGTTTCATTGTTCATCTTTCTCTCTCATTCTGAGTTGAGCCATACCAACAAGTTGCTCATCCTTAAACTCGTATCCTTTATCCTCTTTCTCACTATCCTTTCTTATAACGCGGCCACTGGTCTCCCGAGAACAGCCTCCATCGCAATGGAAAGCTCTTTCGAAGATAGAAAAGACTAGTCGCAGTTAAAACCACTGTGACTACAGATGGAGGAAAGAAAGGAAAAGAGATTCAATTAAGGAAACAAGGATAATGCTAATGGCCTTTGGGGAATAGCCTTTTCTTTTTAAAAGAAAACTTTCTTGAAAAATGCTTCTTTATAAACGATTTTCAAATAGTTTTCAGAAGGTCTTTAAAAACTTTTGCCCAATCTGGTAACCTTCTGCTCTGATACCAAATGTAACACCCTGCCTCCGCTAGGGTCACTCGCAAAGGAATGCACTAGCTTTAGAGGGGCATTATTTGTAAACATGCACAGAAATATCACAAGACAGAACATATAAAATAGCGGAAGTAAAATCGAACTTTCATAAACATTAGCAATTAAGGTCTAAAGCCTTTTACATCAGAGTACATCAAAACCTGTCTTGCAATAATAAAGAAGCATTAAGACTTTTCCATAAATTATTCCCCAAATAAAACAGTAAAGTAGCCATAGCCAAGAAAAGTCCAAGCCATCCATGATGACCTTCAAGCAGAAGAAGTCTGAACTAAACAACAATATTTCCTCCCTGTAACCTGGGGGGGGGGGGGGGAAACGGAAGACAAGAAGCGAAAGAAAACGGGGTCAGTCATAAAGACTAGTAAGCCCTATCTACTATCAGGATATAAACTAGTAAAGTTAACTGGCATGAGGAACTGAGATGAACATAAGCATGATAACAAGATAGATAAGCTAAATCAGAATAACAGGATAACTACTGAACTAAGGTATCATGATAAACTACGGTGTCACGATAAATCAAGGTATCATATCGTCAGACTTCTATCAAGTATACTATCCCAAGGTATCTACCCCGTCTAACATCCCACGGTATCTATTCCGTATATTCTTCCTGGTTCTAACATGTATATTTGCTCTGCACCCTCCGTACTAGTATCCCAGCCTTGTTATGTGTTAACCATGAATGTCCCTTACTCAAAATCGTGTAATGGTCCATGTCAACCTAACATATCGCATATATAGGTTACTCAAATCATATGTTTCTTTCCATGTATATAAGTTCAGTCCTTTGCCGTACCTCGTACGGGCTTCCTCATGTCGTATTATCCTTGAAATCGTTTTGACTGTCACCCTTGTTCTAGCTAGGCTCTTCTATATGAATCATCATTTGAACTACTAGGACTTACGCCACCTAGCACCACTAGGGATTACGCTTACCTATTGCACGCTTTCGTATTTCGGTTTGGGTTAAACCACCTAGGCCACTAGGGATTACGCTAACCCTCAACCGCGCCCTTTTTCCCATGCATTCATCGTGAATCGTTTTTCTATAACTGTATGCACATGTATCACATCGTGCCATCCGAGTCCTGTCACAGGGCAAACCAAGAAATACAGGACTCGGTCGGGAGCTTTAGATTTATCTGCCGATGCAGATACTAAGGTCTGCTTTTCTACACGTGGCTATGGTCCCACGAGACCCCTCCCTCAACTAGTGAAAGGCAACACAAGAGAAAATCTTGCATGAGAACTACACTCCGGCCAGCCCACATCCTACGGCCTACCTCACCCATAATTAGATAGCAATTATGGTCTGTTGGGTGTTCCCTGCCTTTCCGTACGTACACGCTTGACTCAAGATGGTAGATGATCGACGAACTTGCTATCTCGGGCACCTTATGTATTCGTCGACTCACTGCTATCCACCCCAGTCTTTAGGTCGCTCGCATAGCAACCAAGGCATATTCTTGGTTCTTCTACCGCAGACCTCAACCTCTCGTGAGCCTAGTATAATGACCTGGCAGCTCACAGAGGGATCCCAAGAATATCCTCACGTTCCCCGAAGCCGCTGCTTCGTTACCCAGTTCGTTGGAGCCTTTATCTAAATTAGATAGCCTGCTCCTACACGCATTCTTAAACGTTGACCTAACGTATCGGGTTACTAATTTATCTAATAAATGGTCCAAATTTCCTTGACTAAGAATTATTACTTAGTTTCCCTTAACTAAGGTTTACCACTTAGCCTTATTTCCATAATCCTTGTTAACTATGATTATTTACCTAATCCTCCGAATTAGGGTTTATCTAATGGGTTAAGTGTCACTTAAGTTCATAACTTAGCCCGTCTATAAACCATGTCAAAATTGGCTAAGTATACAAGTCCAAGACTTAACCCTACAAACCATGTGTCAAGTTGGTTTAGTATATCAAGGAATCCATGACTTAACCTCGTCTAATTATCATTTTAGATTGGTTAATTATATAATTTAACTTGACCTTGTCATCAAATCGGTCAAGCGTATTCAAGTGATTCGTGACTTAGCCTTATCATGTTTTCACGTTGGATTGGTTAAGTATAGATTAACTTAACCTCATCAAATTAACGAGTTAGATTGGTTAAGTATAGGTCACTTAACCTCATCAATCATCGTGTTAAATTAGTTAAGTGTTTAACTTAACCCCATTAAATTACCAAGTTGGATTAATTAAGTCTAGGCTAACTTAACCCCATCTGATTACCATGTTTAGATTAGTTAAGCCTAATCTTAACCCCATCCATTAACTGTATTATACGGTTAAGTGTCATTAAGAAAATTTACTTAACCTTATCACGTTATCGTGTTGGATTGATTAAGTGTTGGTTAACTTAATCTCGTCCACTAGTCGTATAAAAATGGTCAAGTGTCATTAGGCAAATCAAGTTACTTAACCTACCCAAGCTTATCATGTTTTGTTAAGTATCACTAGCCTAATCAAATTACTTAACCCATTTGTCCATATCATATTTGGTTAAGCCTCATTAATCAAATTAACTTAACCCTATTATGTGGCATTAATTTAATTAATGCACCCTCAACCTCTCACATTAGACCTTGTTGTGGTTACTAGTTAAGCCGGGCGGGTCCGGGTAGATTTATACCACAACCTAGTCTAACCTCGGGTCTTAAGCGCGACATGACCAACTTCTCACATTGGGTCCTATTGTTTGCAACTACTAGTTAGGCCGGTCGGTTCCGGGTAGTTTTACGTTGCAAACTCAACCCAACCTCGAGTTGGCCATACTTATATTATCTAAGTTCATCATGTTTCCAAAACATGTTACAAGTTTTCAAGCATTTGGGTAGACCTAACTTAATAGGTAAATTCCCAAAGGGTAGACCTAACTTAATAGGTAAATTCCCAAGCTCATGTTTTTATGCATACTTACATGTCAACTTTCATGTTATATTTCAAGTCATGTTTTCAAGTTGTATTTTCATGCCATTAGAAATTACCCATAACATAACCCAACGCTTTTAAACTCGCATATACGTTCGCAACAACGTAATGGATTAAAAGAAGAGACTTGGCAAAAGCATGACAAAGATGGATATTAAGCCACAAATTAATCATGGTGGCGAATGAGGCACAAATGTGTTCATTAGCTTGCATATACCATTGTTAATCCTCAAAAACATGCATAAACCCAAACTTGGCACATAAGCGAATCATGGTGATAAACAACATGGAATGATGACAAGTAACTCGCATATGACCTCACATAAGGGTTATGGCTTCATATGCAAGTTGACATGAAGGTTATAAGGGTTCTCATGTTGCATAATGCAATATTTCAACATAAAGGTCAAAGCTTTATGACCACAAGACCAAGGTAATGACTTTATAAGCTTGCATAAGATGATAGCATGCTACATACTAATGTTTAAACCCACTTACAACATGTCATATTAAGTTTAAAGTTCATATCTAATAGTAGGAGAAGGGCTTACCTTGCTATGAAGGCCTAAATCGATTAAACCAAAGCTTATGATGAAGCCTATGCATGCCATCACCCAAAAACCCAAAGATGGATGCACCAAATCACTAAAAACACCATCTTTATGAACAAAGATCATAGCTTTTGCCTTGAAATCAACTTGAGAAGCTCTCATACTAACATAGGGACTCTCTAACATTCTCATGATCATGAAACCTCTCATAGAAATGAAGTGGAGGCTAGGATAGTTGAGTGGAGGCCATGAGAGTAGAAATTTGGCCATAGTTTAGTTACATGAGTGAATAATGAGGGTTTAGGATAGGTTAGGGTCTTATTTATAGATTAGGCAAGTGTTTTAGGCCATAGGATTAAACCTAGATTCAATCCAAGCCATCAAAGCATGTCTTGGGGAAGAAGTCAAGTGTAGGAACCATCTAGGGCCTTTAGATTAAAGATGAACCATGAGAACCATCCAAATGCAAAATCTGCATTTGAGCGAATCGGCCCACGGGTTGACAGCCAAACACCCTGGATTAACCCCTAGTCGACCCAGCAGGCTCGGGTCGACCTCAAAAATCGGCCGGTTCGGTTATTCCCCTCTCCCAATTCGCTGTTTTGAACATTTTTGCATATTTATTTATTAAATTTTCAATTATATATATATATATATCAATATATATATATTTCTCTACGCAACCCATTTCACTTAATTAAGTATACTTTAATTTGGGAATTTTTCGTGAAACTTCGCGAGGCCATATCTTGGTCATACGGACTCCGATTTTCGAAAACTCGGACTCTATTTCGCGTATTTTTCCGAGACGAACGCAATGGCATAGCCCGTTTTACTTGATTCAGAATTTAAAATTAAATTCTGCCTTGATTCTCGTTTTAACATGTTATTAAAATACGGGTTGTTACATTAACCAAAAAAACCAAGATCTCGGACGATATTCCAATATTTCGTATCGGACGATATATCGTTCGATATTGCAACAATTAAGTGGTACCACTCTGATTCATATTTCGAAAGGTCATCATACTCTAAACGTATTTTCGAGATTTAAAATAGCGGTACCAATTTTAGTTTTTATTTTGAAAAAATGTAGCTTCTAAAGTAATCATTAAATCATCACTTTTATAAAGCTACAACTTCAAAATTAATCATTAAACCATCATTTTTAGATGCATGTTACTTTGAGATACCGCAAAGATGTATTTTAAAATTTAAAATGTGAATATGTGATGTACACTTGACATGCATTTAACTTATTTGAGATCTACTTCAATATCAGATGGTTTTTGCGAAATGCTGAGATGACACAATTTTAAGAGTTTAATATTCAAGATATTATCAACAACCAACTTTTGTCAACAATTCATGAAGATTTGTGAGATACAAAGTCGAAAAAAATGAAGTCGTTAGATACAAGGACATGTCACACTCACAATTTCATGTAGAGACCAGGTTATTACTTCAAAGAAACATGCCTTACTGTTGGATGTCATAAAATTTTGATATTTGATAAGCCTTGTAATTAATGAAAATCTTGATATAAGCTTAACTGATGTTGTTATAGCTTATCTTTACAATTAAACACTGAAATTTACATGAAATGAATTGTCGTAAGAACAAGGTGCAGCCAATCATTGTCATACATATGAGCATATTAAACAATAGCGAAGCAAAAACAAGTTGACATCAATTTCTATTTTGAGGTAAATATTAAAATTTTCCTTTTCGAATTTTAATCAAAAAACAGAATTATTGACATGTTAAATTTATGACAATACTATATTTCACATTCAAAAATTTATTTTTACTTTGAACTTTCAAAATTCTGTAATTCGAAACTACAATAATAAATTTTCCACGTATTACGCGTCCACTCGTTTATTATTTTGATATTTGGTGCAAAGTTTTATTAGATACATGATGATGATGACATACCTCAATTCCTTATTATCCCAGTTTCACTTTTTGATTTCTTCATTGCTATCATACGGATTTCTAAAATTGAATCTACATAACGCTCTCTAATCAAATGCTTCAAATATAAGATATAGAAATTCATTTTTCTCCTTAATATTTATTAATCCAAAATTACTAACAAAACATAAATTCTAAAACATACAAATTATTGTTGTCAATTAATATCATTTATAATCATTCTTTATTAGCCATGTTAAATTCGAAATATTAGCAAAATGTACAATTCATTTATATGAATGAAATATTTGCACCAAAAGCTGAACAAACATCCAAATAGATTAATAAAGACGATAGAATAAAGAAATTAAAGGGAAAATGAGATAAAACTACTATCCACTTGAACTTTATTATAATTTAGGAATAATTTCAAACTATGTTCTTAAAACTCGGTGTCCATACTTGGTAATAATTTAACAAAATGACTGTGTAAAATTAAAAAAAATCAATTAACAAATAAAGTCCCTCAAAATAGTTTTATTTTCCTTCTATTTATAGATGCAAATCAATTAATTAGGTTTTAAGATTGGCTACCCAGGTTATCCACCTTTAAGGGAAGGTTAGGTAAGAAGATCGCGGTTGTGCTCACTAATCATGAATTACTACGATACCAAGTTGAGCTTCATGACTCTATGCCGATCTATGACTTGTACTAAATTTAGGCTTCAGGTCTTGGTTTCCTATTTGTTCAGATGGAAAGCACATCGTCTCAACGTTTTGGGGAAGGTTCCAAGATTGGCTACCCATGTTCTCAACGTTTTGGGGAAGGTTCGGGAAGAAAATCGTGGATTATAATAATACCAAGTTGTGCTTTACGACTTGATGTTGATCTATGACTAGTACCAAATTTAGGATTCAAATTTTGATTTCTTTAGATGAAAAGCACATGGTCAATCCCTCTTTGCTTTGGAACACTGATCTTTGTGTATCTCAATAACGACTGAGGGTCCATCTATATATATGCATTATACTATTATTTATTAGTTTATATATACACCTTAACGTAAGGTACATTTTGTAATTTTACGAATGCATGGATAATTGTCCTCAAAAAGTACATCATATTTCATGATATGTTGCATATGTAAACATTCATATTCGTCAATACATGCATTTGACCACGAGATTATAGAGCAATGAAAATTTTATGATTATAGTTTTATTTTCGATTCACCACTTTTGTATATTATGTACTAACTAGAAGTCGTATTCAACATGTAAGTTCGTTATAAAAAATGAATTTCAACTTTAAAACGGTACTTGACTAATTGATAATTTACTTGCAACATTTGAGTTGATACCTTGTTTAATTAAAGATCCCTTTGTTTTGCTATTTGTTTAAGTTTCTTGGTAAAAAATTATTAGATAAATTGTTATATTACAAATAGTTGAGAACAACATGATTGTCCAAGTGGTTAAGACACTTCGACATGATGCGAGATGTCATAGATTCAAATCCAGCCTTGAGCAACTAACCCACTTGTCATTGGTTTCATATCAGCAAATAGGTATCATTTGTTCTACATCAGCACGATGTAAGTATTACAATTTCATGCAGATTTAGTTGATTTTTTTTGTAGTTTTTATACGAATTCACTAATTTTATTTTCTTTGTCAATGTTTTAAACTTTTCAAATTAATATCATCAAATTCTAAACAAAGCGAATAGCATTAATAAAATCTCAAGCTGCCAACATTAAAAAATACAAAAACATACAATAAAATGATAAATGAAGTTTAAGGTTTTCAACTTTTTTCATTTTCAAATTACAAATTTAAGTAGATTAACATCTCAACTTTTTATATTGGATAAGTGAAATTGTGTAGTGTTTGGTTTTATTATTAGGGCTAAAGTTGTCCAATAAATTTTACCTAATCCATTAATTCCCCAAGTGGTGCCCAATGAATTAAGTATGATCCAATAGTTGATGCTTGTCTTTTCATCTTTTTCACGACCAACAACTAATGTGTGTTTAATTATTCTTCTGTTTGGTGTTTTCGGCATTTCATTATCATCCATGCATATTGTAACGACCCACATTCTACGCATCGAAGGATCGTAGAATATTTATTTCTTTCACATATGAAGTCGTATGGTCATGTAACTTTGGGAGATGACTATTGGGGTCATTTCCCATGTTCGTAATTTTTGTCGGTTTTTAAATGACCGTTTTCCCCTAGCTGATCTTGTTTTGGCCATAACTTTTGATTGGAAAGGAGTTTTAACCTGAAACCACTTCCATTAGATCCGGATGATGGTTTACCTTTCCGTGGAGTGGTCACGTTGAAAAACGGACTTACCGTTAGGGAGATATGGCTAGAATAAGGTTTAGAAAGTGAAAAACTGCTTAACCGGGCCAAATAGGGTGATTAGTGAATGGGCCCATAACCCATTTCGGGATTAGGGTTAAGGGGAGGCTGAAATGAGTTAGGCTTTCAATCTATTTCAGTTTTCTAGCCGCCACTTACCTCTTAGAAACCCTAACAATGGCCTCCAACCTCTAAAACATCCCCAAATCACTTTCTAATCAGGGATTAAGCTTTGCAACACCAAATCAAAGAAGATCTTCGCCAAATTAGTACTAGAACTACTGTTAGACATCAATATTCGGCCAAATCAGCGAGGTTTCAGTTCTGAAAATTTTATTTGTGGTAAAGGTAAGTGATTTGCATAGTATTGCATTAATTACGGTTAATTAAGGTTAATTAGTGAAGATTAATGAAATTAGACATGATAAAATTCTAGAAAAATATTTATAAAATTCGAAAATAATGTTTTAGACCCCTGTTAGAAATTTGGATTAATTTGGTTAAGTTTTGCTAATCCTATCATTAGTTTTACTTAAGCACGCTTAAGGGAAAATATGGGGTTTTGGCTATGTTTGATCTATTTTAATCTATCAAGTTATTGTTTTGATGTTTATGGTTGATTTTCTATGTTGCTATGACTGTGTGATATGTTTTGTGACTGATTAGAACTGTTAGAATGGTCGAAAACGCCGTCTATGGCGTAAAACAGTTGCTGGAAAGTCGTGGGAAATATGCAAGGTTTCGAACCGGACTGGATCAGATTATTGGGCTCGGATCGGATAGGGGAACCAGGCAAGTGGACTCGATTCGGATTAAAACTTAGCATAAGGGGCTTGGCGAGAAGGAAGGCCATTTGCTTAGAATTGGAGTTGGGCAGGGGATCGGATCGGAGAGACCAACAGGGGATCGGATCGGAGGACCAAGTTTGGAGCTGGAGTTGGAGCGAAGCACCGGATCGGATCGGAACATCTAGGAGGGAGCAACCACCGAACCAGACATAGGGCATCCGAACCGAACCAGGGTTGGATGACCGAATAGAGGAGTAATGGATCAAGGCATGAGTCGGGACCACTGAACCGAACCAAATGTATACTTTTACCTCATTGTGACGACTCTTTTGAAGACCAACTCCAATTCAACCAAAACCCGAGATGCAAAGGAAGTCCAAATGAGGAGCTTTGACTCAGGATCCAGTTGGGAACCAATGAGTGAGCTTCATGATTGGGCTTTGCTGCGGGACGTGTGCTAAGGGGTTGTCGATGTCTGTAACTTTAAATCACTATGTGTAGGGAGTACGTGAACGGATTCAGGGCCACAGTGGCCTAGGTACGACTAAAGAGCTATAGACCAATGAAGTGGGGTCATTTGTAAAGATTTGGTCATGACTCCATGTGGTAAGCCTGGTAGTAGCAGTAGTTGTACAAGTCGAACTCCGTCACTACTTCGATGGGTCTAGTGATTGACAGTGGTGGACATCATATGCTTTTCGCACTGAGTGAGAGATGTGAGGATGGTTGTTATGGTTGATTTGTTTGCCATCATTATGACATGCACACCCCCACCCCCGTTATCTTTACACCATCTGTTCAGTGGCACCTTAGAGTATTGTACGGTATGTAGTGCTAACTCTTTGGTTGCAGGTCCAGGTATGGTTTAGTATACTTGTTATTGTTCTGTTTTGCTGCTTATCACTCATACCAGACTTTTTGTCTGACCCAGAGTTTTATGTCTCTTCTTATTACTCTGGGTGCTCTCACGAGCAAACTAGAGACAGGTTAGATGGGTATGCACGGGTAGCTGATCCGAAGACGAGTAGGAGGCTTCCACGTATGATACATATAATATTCTCCCTGTGTTATTTAAAATCACTGCTTGGGCATTAGTAGTGCATTTTCTACTTTAGCTTTCTTTTGTTTATAGACAGTAATTTGGAAAGTTGTAATAAGCTGTATTTGGATTTCCGCTGCTATGTTGATTTAGTTTTCAGCTTATCCACTGTCTCACCTGTTTTTTGTCAAGATTATGTTATTATTATATTTTGTTCCACGCGCAGTGAGACATTCTATAGGTTCCTTGTTAGTTCATTCTCTTCTTTCCTTTCTTTGGCGACCGTTCCATGCTAGTCGGGCATGTGTACAGCGCACCTTCGGAGGAAACGCAAGCTGGTCCGGGGCGGGCCGTCACACATATTGTCTCAAAATTGAAATAAATTAGTACCAGTTTTTGCTATAGTAAAAATATAGTATTCTTTATTACTCGTTCAACATTTTTTCTATTGACTTTTGTTTAATGAAGTACTATTCTGCAAATGTTACATGTGCTCTTTTTTTTATGGGTTCGATTTAGAGAAATTTCGAGAATGAAATTCTTTTAAGGGAAAAAAATGTAAAAACCGAAATTTCGTCAACTTATTTTCCTCTTGAACAAGTAAATATTCAGAATTTAATTTAACAAAATTATGGGTTGTTACATTCTTTCCCCTTAAAAGAATTTCGTCCCTGAATTTGCCTAAATCAAACCCATAAAAAACAAAAAGAGAACAAAAGATCAACATCAAGAGAATAACACTTTAAACAGAAGGCACTAGAAAAGACGTTGAACAAGTAATAAAGAATACCATATTTTTACTATAGAAAATGTTGGTACTAATTTATTTTAATTTTGAGACAATATACATGGATGATGATGAAGCGCTGAAAGCACCAAATAGAAGAATAAAAAACACATTAGTTGTTGGTCATGAAAGAGATGAAAAGACAGACATCAATTATTGGACGGTGCTTAATTCATAGGGCATCACTTGCAGAATCAGTGGATTAGGTAAATTTATCAAACAAATTCTCTAGCCCTATTAATAAAACCAACACTACACAATTTCATTTATCCAATATAAAAAGTTGAGATATTAGCCTACTTAAATTAGTAATTTGAAAATGAAAAAAATTTGAAGACCTTAAACATCATTTATCATTTTATTGTATGGATTTGTATTTTCTTATGTTGGCAGTTTGAGACTTTATTAATGTTATTCACTTTGTTTAGAATTTGATGATACTAATTTACAAAGGTTAAAACATTGACAAATAAAATAAAATTAGTGAATTTGTATAAAAACAACAAAACTTTCGACTTAAATCTACATGAAATCCGAATACCGACATTATGTTGATATAGAACAAATGTTATTTATTTGTTGTTATAGAACCAATGGCAAGTGGGTTAAATTGCGCAAGGCCGGATCTGAATCTACAGCATCTCGCATCATGTCGAAGTGTCTTAACAACTTGGACAATCTTGTTTGTTAAAAAAATTGCATGCAGAAATAAATTACCTCTCAGTTAAGGAATCCATGATCCAACCATCGTTGATCGATTGTTACATACATCAATCCTGTCAAACAAACTACATTAGGTAAAAAGAGACGTAGACAGTAAAGGTTGGCATATTTAAGGCCTGGAATAAAAATGCAAGGAATGGAAAAATAACAATTACATGGTGAATAATACTATATTTTACATCGTAGCAAGGATTAAGGTATGCATATATATGCTTGACTTACAGCCAGTGTTATTAAATGTGAGATGTGCACTGAAGCGCCAAGACCCTTTAGAGCATAAGCACAACGCAAAACGTGAAGTGCGCGCTTCATTAAAGAAAAGTGCATAATGCATAAAATTTTAAATACACACAATCTTGCACACGTGAACAATGTAAATGTTATGAACTAATAGAGAATAGCACATTCATAAGCAAATCAAATTCTCACTACATCAAACAAAGAGACGTAAACATTAAAGAACATACAATGTGGTATTAAAAATGCATGGTGGTAGCTACTTTTATACCAACTAGCTTAAAACAAATTAAAAAAGTTAAATAAACTCGTGGAGTTACGGTGCAAAAATAAGTAGTTATGTCATTATATAGCAGAAGAAAGCTTGTACATAATTACTTAAACCATGTATATAACTTGTATATACATGTGTATATAGCATACACACAAGATAAATAGTAGTAATGATGAACCCCATTTAAAAAAGTAAAGCGAAGTACCAAAATAACTTGTATATATGTGCAAATGTAATACATATAAACACACACATGTAATACATACATATTATGAATACAGACATATACATACAGTACTTAAGAGCTTATTTCAATATTAAAGAAGCTCAACGAGATAAATTGACAAGGACATAACAAATTACATACACCACCAAAGAACGGATTTCAATATTGAAGAGACCCACTGAGACAAATTGACAAGCATATACCAGACAAATTAAAAGAATATAAAAGAAACCAGAAGAAGATAGAAGTGACAGATAAAATATATCAAAAAGAAAAGGAAAGATTAAAGAAGAGGAGAAGTTTATTTTGTCGCTGTATGAGTTGAAGGTGTTAGAAGAACTCGTTTGAAGCGGTTGATGTTTGAAGCGTGTATGAGTTAAAGTCACAATTAGGGAAAACATAATTATTCTGGACAATCAAACCTGATTATAGCTTGCCAATTATATTTCTTTCCTGTTTTCTCATATTTTCGCACAACTTCAACTGAGTGAACATACTTGGCGCTTTGTTGCGTGTTGCGCATAAGGCATAAGCGATAAAAGTGAACAGATAGTTCAAGTCGCATTGCATACCATAAGTTAAGCGCTTCATGTGCGCATCGTTGCGCATTGCATATATGTATGCGGATATGCGCGCTTTTAATAACACTGCTTGCAGCTAAATTTGTTGCTATATACAAAACTAAAGGCTCATATTAATCAAGAAGAGAGGAGGGGGTGTGCGCGCACATACTAAATAACAAACGGATCTATGCAAAAATGGGTATATTAAACGACTAGAGATGTTGTTTAGTCAAAACTTCAACCCATGTAAAATGGTCTTTTTTCAAGAGGGAACAGCAGTCCATACATGCTTGCCAAACAAAAACCTAAAGACTAAGTGAATAAATAGAATTGCATACGCATTGTATTTATAGACAAAATTATTTGCATTGATCAAGTCAAACACTTAACACAAATCAGCAACTTAAATCTTGATGCAAAACATACTGAATCGATGTGAAGTGATGACATTGAATACAACAATGATATGTGCTTCATTAAGCTAATCAAAAAATATATAGTATGGCCTTTTCCAAGTGTGCTGAATGTACAAAATGATCGTTGCCCTCAATCCGCATGTAGGATCATCGGTCTATAGAAGAAATCATATATGAATTTCATCATGCAAATTTAATTATGAATATACTTACAACAAAGCAAATACAACGGTATTAAATCTATATCGCTCTATACCACTGTGTTATAACATGAGAACTTAGTTTGTAACTTGAAAAGAAAGCCACATTCAATCGGTAAATGGTAAACAATGAATCTTCTCTCACCGGTTTGTCTTTCAAGCTGCTCGCCAAGTGATGTCATAGTTAAATAATATATGAAGAAAATGAACGTTGTCAGAACCAAAGTCCTAAAGATAAGATATATGATACTGGTGCTAGTTAATAAAATTATAGCACATTAAAAATGGTTTGATTACGGGTAACTATATTATATAAGCTAAGACACATATTGATCACCTAATGCCCAAACATATTACAGTGTTCAGTTTTGTTTGTAGCACAACAATCTTCCTTGAATATCATTCTTGATTCCTCTGAAAGGCACAAATAAACTTAACCAAGTTAAAACTCGTAAGCTACAGCGAAAGACTTGTGAGGTTAAGGTTGGTTGATGAACGTTTCTTTCAAAAAACTTATAATTTAAATCTCATTTCGGAACGGACCTTTATCATTCCTATTCGATTACATTCCAATTCAAACTTAGTGCTAACTGTAAAATTGAGAAGCTCTGATACCAATTTGATAAATTTAAGAAGATGAGAATACTTAATTTGAATGGAGGAAGAACTTTTTTAGTTTCTTACTTTTACTTTTATTCACTTACTTCCCCCTTTTTTTCACTTCCTGCTTACAACACTTTTACTTGGGTGCTTACATTTCAATACAACAAATAACCACATACAGTGGTTTACATAACTTCTCAAAAGACACAACATTAATGGACATGCTCTTAAAACAAACAGACATGACTCTTGACAAACGGACACGACACTTGATGAATGAACATGAAGACCATTAACTTCTCTTGCCTTTTCACCTACAAAGACATTTGTCCCTTTATTTTTATCATTCCCACTAATAATGCATTTAAAGTTTACTCAACAAAACTCCCCCGTAAACTTAAATGCTTTATTCTTTTAATGGGGTTTGTATACGTCACCAGTCAGTTCTTCACGTTGATTATTTGCCTCAGTATGCCCTCTCGTCAACATTAGTTTGAACAAATTGACAGCATCCATAATCCCCTCGGTCCTTCCTGCTCCAAGCACCAAATGTATCTTATCAATGAACAATACCACTTTTCTATCTGAATCCTCCACTTCTTTCAGCACAAATTTCAGCCTCTCCTCAAATTTTCTTCTATATTTCACACCAACCATCAATGCTCCCATATCAAGTGCTATCAACTTAACATCCAATAAATTGCTTGGCACATCACCTCTAACTATTCTCTGTGCTAGCCCTTTTAACACAGCTGTCTTTCCAACTCCAGGCTTTACGATCAATACAGGGTTGTGTTTTTTGTTGCACTGTTTGTTCTTTGCTGTCCATTTCTTTAGTAGTAATGTCAGTCACAACCTCTTCTGCTTTTTCATTCTCTTCAACTTCATCTTCTCCATATTCTTCTTCATCGGGTTTGTTATTAAACTCTGCAACAACTTCTTGATTTTCCTCATCTTCATATTCAATTTCTTCATTCTTTATGTTTTTTTTTCACTGTCTTCATTCTCAATTTCTTTACTACTATATACTTCATCATCATCATCTCCTTTGGTTTCATCTTCTTCCTCTTCTTGGACTTCCTCCTCGTCCTCTTCTTCTTTAGCAGCTTTCTCTCTCATCAACTCCTCTTTAGCTTTTTTGACCTCCTTATCATCATCTTCTTCAACTACTTTTGTGTCATCCTTTGCATACACCTCTTTCAGTAAATTCCATGAATCTTTTGCAGAATCTTCTCCAATAATGTGTTTCCACACTACTCCATCGACGTTCTCACACATCACAACACGAGCATTGTGATCTTTCAATCTCAAGTTTGTAAATGTTTTACTTTCTTTCTCCGTCATATTTTAAACATCTTTTGGCCATTCGTAGTCATTCTCAACAATCTCCCATAACCTTGTGGAGATTAACTTCTTTCTGTTACTCCACTTTTCATAATTTTCTTTTGTGAGAACGAACGACATAAAAAATAGAAATCCCACGATTTCGAACGGGCTCTGGTACCACTTTGTAGAATTGAGAAGCTCTAGTGCCAATTTGATAAATTTAAGAAGAGGAGAATACTTAATTTGAATGAAGGAAGAACTTCTTTAGTTTATTACTTTTACTTTTATTCTCTTACTTTCCCCTTTTTTTCACTTCCTACTTACAACACTCTTACTTGGGTGCTAACTTTTCAATACAAAAAATAACCATACACACACACACACACACACACACACACACACACACACATATATATATATATATATATATAAATAGTGGTTTACATAACTTCCCAAAAAACACAACATTAATGGATATGCTCTTAAAACAAACAGACATGACTCTTGACAAACAGACACAACACTTGATGAATGAACATAAAGACCCTTAACTTCTCTTGCCTTTTCACCAACAAAGACACTTGTCCTTTTATTTTTATCATTCCCACTAATAATGCATTTAAATTTTACTCAACACTAACTGGCAACTGCAGTTGAGGAAAACCAAATCTACACTTAACGTTCAATGTGCTTATTTGGATCCACAATTTAAAATATCATATTTTCTAACAAAATAAAGATGGAATATGAGATAAAATTAAGTTTGAAGTTTTAGATTTAGAAGTTCAAACTTTATAATAAATTAAAGCGAACCTGTGTTACACGCATGGTTTTCACCATGGTACTGGTTTATTAATGGATTGTGAACAGTTATATTTTCCATGCCTAAACCAGATTTGGTGATCAACTTTGGTAGAATGTGATTTGTTAATAACATTATTATCATTTTTTAAGGAAAACCATGTTTGGTGCTCAATGCATAATTTTTTTATCTTTTATTAATTTTATGTTCATATTATCATACAAATGTTTCTGCAAATTCAATTTGTAAATTATTTCATAAAATAAGGCAAAATAAGCCATAAACTAGTTATAGAAAGCAACATCATATTTTATGATCTTATTCATTGCATTATGACATATGTACACATTGCTAACATTACGAAATATTAACAACCAATAGATCCCAAAATATTGTTCTTTTTTGATTGACATCTCAATTCACAGCACAAAATGCATACATAGCTTGTCTAGTTTCGAAGTACTTATGTTATGATTCCCATTAAACAAACAGTCAAAATCCAAACCCAAGTCAGAAGAAATTAATTTGAACTTTATTTCTGACATTGAAATTCACTTATATGTCATGAGCTGCAAACAAATAAGGAAAAGCCATGGCGTTTTTGACCCAATTTGTCTTAGATTGAGTAAGCTAAACTTCAACTGAAAAGAACATGCAATTCTTCTTTGGCTAGCTATATGTCATTAAGGACGCATACATACACAGGAAAATTATGATAGTTCGACATAGGAATTCCAATACCGAATGCTGTTAATGTTCCATTTAACACATTGGATCACATATGCATCATTGTGCAGTAATATAAGGGAAAAACCGAAAAACATAATAGGCAGTCTGTGTGCACAGATTTATGCATAAAAAAATTGCAATCTTCAAAATCCTCAATAGCCATAAGATAATGGTTCTAACTTCCCTTATACCTTTCTCCCCTTCTTGACAATTAAATTATGATTCTGTACCTTTTTTTCATTGATAAACCTTTGTCATATACTTTTTTCCTTTAACAAACCTTTGAAAGTACCGTTGGATTTGTATGATGTTCACACTTCACACAAACACAACAGATATATAAACAAAATGTTATCACTATTAAATCCATGTGTTGTGTAGGTTAAAAAGAAAGAGAACAAATAAGTCTAACCTTTTTCAGTACGAGACTGTAAGATAAAATCCGTCTACATTAGCATATTTCATCAACCTAGAAGCCAATACGTTTAATTAGAAATCTTTATATAACTAAGAATATGCATGATAGTCACTAGAGGGACAATGAATCCAATCAAATCATTATGTATATCGCTAAAGTCACTAGCATTCTATGCACAAAAAACATAATCAAGCGTAATGGTTGTCACCCTTGTCTGCCTACCAAAATATGTAACCTAAGCACCCCATTTATGGAGATTTGGCACTCATATTTATAGTTGAACTACAACACGCGAACAGTATATTGCTACATAAAGCCACCCCTCATTCCACTTTGTCAATGAACTCCGGCAAGGCCACCGCCCACCAACAAAGTGTTGAAAGCATTCAAAAAACAAGGTAGACATTGTGCAACCAACTCCTATCTCTTCATAGAAGAAGAATATCATATCTTCTCCGGACTTCAACCAAGTCACTCTCTTCCCCATTGTGCCACCATGTGGCACTTAGCACTTCATCAAGCGAATCAAGTTCGAGAATTGCTCGAACTTAGTAGCAGGTAATGCCTTCGTAAACATGTTTGCTGCATTTTCATTTGTGTGAATCTTCTGAAGACGAACTAACTTCTCCGCATTCATAGAGATAAGAAAAGACTCTCTTACCTCTATATGCTTTGTTCTAGAACTGAAAGACAAATTTTCAGCTAAATGAATTGCACTTTGACTGTCACAATTCACCAAACAAGCATCTTGCTTGAAGACCAAATCACACAATAACTTCTTCAAATAAAGTACCCCCTTAGCTGCCTCAACTGCAGTTATCAACTTTGCCTCTGTAGTAGACAAAGCAACTATAGTCTGCAACCTTGCTCTCTAATTAATAGTTGTTCCTCCAAGTGTGAACACATAGCCTGAGGTTGACATCCTTCTATCTCTATCTCCGGCATAGTCTGAATCATAGAATCCAACCAAGTTGAAATCCTTATTTCTATCGCAAAAAACAAGCCCATAATATGATGTTCCTCTAAGATATCTAAAATGTACTTCACTGTCTCCTAATGCGATTTTCCCGGATTTGCCGTATATCTACTAACTAATCCAACAACTTGAGCAATGTCAGGTCTAGTGCACACCATAGCATACATCAAGCTACCTATTGCACTGGCATAAGGTACCTTCTTCATATAGGCCTTTTCCTTTTCTGAGATCGGAGAGCCCTGATTAGAAAGATGTATATGCGAAGGCATGGGTGTACTGATATCCTTTGCACCATCCATGCTAAACCGAGCAAGTACCTTTTGAATATATTCCTTTTGAGTAAGTCTCAAAAGTCCAAGCTTTCTATCTCTTTAGATTTCCATCCCCAAAATTTTCCTTACTTCTCCAAGGTCTTTCATATCGAATTCGCTTTTAATTTCAATTTCAATGCATCAATTTCAGCTTTATCCTTGGAAGAAATCAACATATCATCCGCATACAAAAGTAAATATACCCAATTATTATTCTTTAACTGCTTAAAATAAACACATGCATCTTTAGTACTACGATTAAAACCATGTGAAAGCATAAAAGAATCAAACCTTTTGTACCACTATCTAGGCGACTGTTTCAGACCATAAAGAGATTTCATCAACTTGCATACCCAATCTGACTTTCCATCTACAATAAATCCTTTTGGCTGCTTCATGTAAATGGTTTCCTCCAAGTCACCATGCAAGAAAGTGATCTTCACATCAATTTGTTCTAACTCCAAATCGTAAGCGGCAACTATTGCAAGTAGGATTCGTATTGAAGTTTGTCTAACAACCGGAGCAAATATTTCATCATACTCTAACCCCTTTCTTTGTGAAAACCCTTTGGCTACTAATCTTGCCTTGTATCTACCATCGTCTTTTACCTTGAACACCCACTTGCAACCTATGGCTCGGCTTCCTTGAGGTAGTGGTAACAAATCCCAAGTCTTGTTCTTTTGCAAAGACTGTATCTACTCTTCCATAGTGCAATTCCACTTCGAGTTGTCACTCGACTTCATGGCTTCTTCAAGGCTCAATGGTTCATCATGAATTACATGTAAAGCATACTCAAAATGATCATCAAGGCTCAAACTTGCATACTGCCAATCTCCATATCTAATTGGAGCTCTCTTTGGTCTCTGACTAGCCCGAATGACTATATCACCCGACTCTCCTTCAGCTCCACCTTGAGCTACACCTTGAGGTGAATCATCTCTAGCTTTATGACCATCACCACCACTACAAGAGGAAATCTGTGGACTATCATGTGATGTATCATCAACTGCTCTATCACTGTTATCAATAGTGATAACTCTACTTCGGGTTTGAAAACTGGGAATCTCGGTCTTTTCAAGCTTCTCATCAACTGAGTTTGAACCCTCTGATAAACCTTCCAAAGGTTTAAACATTGCTAACTCATCAAAAGTCTCATGTCTGGAATGTATAACTTTCTTCGTAATTGGATTCCAAATTCTATATCCTTTTATGCCATCTATATAACCAAGAAAAACACATTTGGAGGCACTAGGCTCCAACTTGTCATGTCCTGTATTGTGAACATAAACTGGACGTCCAAATATACGAAAATAACTTAATAAAGTGTTTTTACCTCTCCATACCTCCTCTGGAATCTTCCCATCAATGGCTGAGCACGAAATCCGATTAATAATATACGCTGCTGTCGAAGTAGCTTCAGCCCAAAAACCTTTAGACATACCCGCAGTCAATATCAAGCAACGGGCCTTTTCGAGTAGGGTCCTATTCATTCTCCCAGCAACCCCATTGAATTGCGGATCACCAGGTGTAGTAAAATATCTTCTAATACCACGCTGTTTGCAGTAGTCGAGGAACTCATTGGAGACATATTCACCACCATTGTCGGATCTAAGAATCTTCAATTTCTTTCCTGTTTGGTTTTCAACAAGAGCTAACCAAACCTTAAACTTCTCAAATACTTCCAACTTAGCTTTCATTACATACACCCAAACCTTGCGCGAGTAGTCATCAATGAAGGAAACAAAATAATATGATCCACCAATAGAAGCTGTAGAGCATGGCCCCCAAACATCTGAATCCACATAATCAAGTACCCTCTTAGAAGTATGCACGCCATCACCAAAAGAAACTCTGGTTTTCTTTGCCAATACACACTCCTTGCAAAAGTCCAACTTGTTGAAGATTTCTCCCTTGATCTTTTTCTTCTTACGAAGCAACTCTAAGTTCTTCTCCGAAGTATGACCTAATCTTATATGTCAAAGCTTGGTAGCATCCAAATTTTTAGAACTATCGACTCCAACTCATAATTCTCCATGGACAGTGGTACCCATTAGCAAATACAGATTTCGCACCATAACACCTTTCATCAACACAAGCGCCTCTCTAGAAACTCTCAAACCATCTTTGATAATGGTTATCTTGATCCCAATGATGCTAATTGGCCTAATGATATCAAACACTTCCGAAGACCTGGGACATAGCGAACATTTGAAAGTGTGTGAACAATCCAATCATACATGCGAATGCGAACTGAACCAACTCCCATAGACTTTCATGTGGCATCGTTCCCCATAAGGATAGAACTTCCTTCTTTGGCATCGAAGGAAGAAAAATAATCCTTATTAGGAGTCATGTGAAATGATGCTCCAGAATCTAGAATCCAGTGGTCTGCAACATCTGGTACAACAGCTGTCAACAAGTTGCTACCTCCTTTCTCTATCGCAATAGATGAAGAACCATCAGTCTTCTTCTCCAAATCTGGACAGTCTCTTCTCCAATGGCCTGATTTCTTACAATTATAGCACTTTCCATCTTTAGACTTACTCCGCGAATTAAGCTTCCTAGAATTAGAACGCCCTCTATTATTCTTCACTTTCTTCTCTGATCTTCCTCTCTCAACAAATAAGCCTGAATTACTACTTCCTCCACTACTATCACCAACACTAAACTCTTTCATCTGATCACTCAACTCTTCACTGAGAAAACATGTCTTCACATCATCTGATTTCAATGTGTCTTTATCATAGATAAGGCTGTTAGCGAAATCAGTGTATCGCTTTGGAAGCGAACACAACAGAATCATTGCTTTTTGTTCTTCATCAAGTTTCAACTCAACAGACTTCATCTTCATCAGCATGTCATCAAAAACACTTAGGTGTGTCTTAACTGAAGAACCTTCCTTCATCTTATAAGTGAATAACGTCTTCAATAGGATCAGATGGTTAGTTAGGGATTTCTTCTTGCAGAGGTCCTCCAACTTCTTCCAAATGCCTCTAACTGTTGTCTCCTGACTGATTTCAGAAATTACATTCTTTCCCATGGCAAGCTGAAGAGTAGTAAAGGCCCATTCTTCCATCTCTTCTGATTCCACTGATGAAATATCAGCAGGCAATGTCTCTGTATCAAATACTACTTGATGAACGCGGTTTCTTCTCAAAACTGCTTTCATCATCCACCGCCACTTTTCAAAATCTCCTTCACCATTCCACTTCTCTATCGTCAACTGTGATCCTGACGCCATATAGGAGCCTCTGGTGTATGGAGCAACTACTAGCACTGACGTATTATTTGTATTGTTTTCATCTCCTCCTGCCATTCTACCAGACAACTTCTTTGCAAATCTAGCTCTGATACCAGTTGTAAGGGGTGATCAATCCCTTTCAGCGGAAAAACCTCAATAGGATCTTGCAAAGATGTGATAGAACAAACAGCTTGAAATGAATATCAATCTCAGGTCACAGAAGAAAATAAAGGCAACAGAGAACACACAAATTTATAGTGGTTCCACTATTACGAGATATTGTACGTCCACTTCAATGGGGAAGAGATTTTATTAATATTCAAGAGATTACAGAGTTTTTAAAGTAGAGCAAAAGAAATGAAGAATACGAACGTTCTCACATATCATTCTTAAATAACATCCTCTATGTCTTTCTTTATATAGAGGAAAACGTTTCTTGGAGATGAATTAATTTGATTTATGTAAATAAATCAAATCATGGAAGGCTAATATTCCCATTAATTTGATTGTCATATGATTGATTGATAACTTTCTATTTTCTCCATCAATCAATCACTTTTCCAATTTTAATTTCTGTCTGTTTCTTTTCCATGAAACATGACAATAAATTAGATGGCGAATATCTCCAATATCCCGTATTCATTAATATTCCTTCCATTTCTAGCACAAAACGGGAAACGAAATTATCACGAATATCTCCATAATTAATTAGATATGGAAATATTGTATCATTAAATTCCATGAAACATATACCTGCTGCACTACTACATCCAGAAGAACTGCTCCATTTCTTTGTGCTTTCCAGGTGTTACTCTTTATTTATGACCATATTAGTGGCCACCTCATTTCATGCACCTCTACAGCACTATACTTTTTAGTGGTTACTTCTTCCAAGGCTTCCAAGATTTACCAATAAGCAATTAAGGAAGGTCATCCCCAACTAACTTCAATTCTATCATGCGCCACCGCTACAACACTATATATATATATATATATATATATAGTTCTCTGTGTGTGTGTGTGTGTGTGTGTGTGTGTGTGTTTTCAGCAATTTCTTACTAGGAATCATGTCTGAAATCAGTTTCAATAATACAGACCTCGTTTACCACCCTTGACTTGGTTCATTAGTTTGCATATATAAGACTGTACTTATCCATTCCTGCAACGTTTTCAGTATGCTTCAAAGTCTTACGTTTTTTAATCTGCTTAGTTATATATGTATATAATGTAGTGTTGTGTGTGTGTGTGTGTTTCCAGCAATTTCTTATTAGGAATCATGTCTGAAACCGGTTTCAATAATACAGACCTCATTTACCACCCTTGACTTGGTTCTTTAGTTTGCATATATAAGACTGTACTTACCCATTCCTGCAACGTTTTCAGTTTGCTTCAAAGTCTTATGTTTTTCAATCTGCAAATTCCTCCTCATGAATTTAGAGATTACTGGACTGGGGAATTATCAAATTGTAGTCACTGCCAGAGTTCGTTGTGCTTCTCTTATCAAGGTACAACCTCTTTCCAATATGATATGAAATTAAGGAGATTTTGTTGTACTTGAAATCATAATCTGATTTTTCTTAAGTGTTTATAAATGCTTTGGTTGTTGATGAAATGAGTATAAACTAGGAAGCAGTGGAGTCGCTGCTCCCGTCGAGTTTATTTATCAAGTTAATTTACATGGACTGCTGGCTTGGAGAGGAGGGCAAGAGCTTCTCCAATAAGTACCAATTCAATTTGGAAATTTGATACTGTTGTTGAATTCGAAGGAAAACTATATAAGTGATTGAATAGCGAGTTTGATTCTTACTACTAAAATTTTCACAATGCATTTATAAGTTCTGTTGCAGTAACTAATAAAATGAACCTGTCTAACTTTAGTAACTAATAAAATGCAGTAACTAATAAAATGAACTTGTCTAACGAATATAAGTGATGTAATAATATTGTTATGTTTCACTTATTTTTAGTGAGAACGGCCAGGATCTTGCTATGAAATAAAATGATTGTTTTAATTTCATCAGTCAAATGTGAACTATGAAAGGCTGTGAATTCTTACTGTTCTTCTTTTCAAGTTTATGGTTTAGTTAAGATAAGATTAGAATTAGCATCAGCCTACGAAGGTCAAGAAAGAAGTGTCGTTTAAGAAGTTTAATGATGCAAAGAAAAACAGGCACTGTCATCACTGTTGAAAGAAAGGGCATGTAATTTAAATTAATTGTAATATTGTCTTTATTGAGACAACAGTAAAACAAATTGCATATAGAAACATAGCTAGCAGGAATTGTAATACTGCCATTAAATGAATTTACGACAAACATTTCTAGTTAACGTTTATGGTGTAAGCAGACTTCAAAAGCTAGTTTATATCCTAAACACAGTTCTAGTTACTGTTTACAAACCTGCATGAAAAAAGAGAAAAAGTAAGCAATCACAATTTTTTTCGTTTTCTCATGTTCAGATCCACGCTGATGAGGTGCAAGCATTATAACCATATTAACTCAGTTTTTTTTTTCGTTTTTTTGGTTGAATACAGGAATTTGCAAGAAGACTGAAGTATATCGTCTTAAATTTTAAATGTTGTCGAGTGAGTAACTTCAGGTTTATTTTTCAGAGAGAAATATGTATTAGTATTCTTAAAATTGTGGATTATATTACTTAGCGATTATTGAATTGAATATTCGAATGTTAAAACACTGTTTTGTATGGAGGAACACTATAACTGAATTTTTTCTATATTTAGTTTAATTATTATGCTCGATTTGTTTGTCATTTAGTTTTATTTTTAAATTATCATAAAAACGAATTAGTAGTATATTTTAGAATTTTTACAATTAATGAGGGGTTTTTGTGCAAAAGATCATCATTTTGCACTGGTTGTTAGGAAGAAGCAGTGCAACAAAAAATCTTTAAATGCTACCTTTTTTCACCGGTTGTTTCAAGAGTTAACAACCGGTGCTATATTTCCATCTTTTGCACTGGATGTATAAAACAACCAGTGCAAAAAATAAGCAATTTTAAGGCAAGAAATCATTTTGTGCACTGGTTCTTCCGTAAAATCCGATGTAAAAATTACTAATTTTGCACTGCTTATCGGTAAGAACCAGTGCAAAAAAATGTTTTTTGCACCGGTTCTAAAACCAGTGCAAAAAAAAGACTTTTTGCACCGTTTGCAATTGCACCGGTCGTAGAACCAGAGCAATAGGGGATAAACAGCCAGTGCAACAGACCTGTTTTGTAGTAGTGTTTGCATGGTTGTAGCTTCCATCAAGTCATTTTGCACAATTTTCCTTGAGAAAACTGGTATTAATCTAGCCTATAAAAATTATGCATAATAGAACATTCACTTGGTGTCATAAAATCGAAAGCACTATAAATTATAGAATAGTGTATACTAGTAAAATTGCTAAGCCATTCTAATGGAACAAAAGACGTAGTCAGTAAGGTGATATAAGTAACACTACTAAAGAAAGTGGCATACCATATATTCAAACTAACTCATATATCAACTTTCTCGCTGATAAAATCTTTTCTATACAAATTCCACATTTGCAACAGATAAGAAATCAAGATTATATTCCTTACAGTAGTGGTGAATTTATAAACAAATGGTAGAGGTAAGTTTCTTCACCTCCGGCGCTCTTGAGGCAGGAGTTGTATGTTTCATGATATTATCTTATTTGATGCCCATCTCTTCAGGCTAATCAAAGCATTTGTGATTTGAAGAGGTGCTTCCAAAATCACATAGTTTCGAAGATCCACCAGAACCAAGTAGAACATTTTCAGCTTTCAAGATTTTGCGCAATTGAAAGGTTCACTAATCACAAATTGGTATATTATTTTCCAAAGAAGCAAAACTATATACAGAACTATACCATTTCATAAATTGGCAGCAAAGATATGGTCCCTGCATTTTGATATATACAGAACTATATACGGTTTCAATAAATTGGCTAGGTTTTTTTTTTAAACTAATTTATATGTCTTCTTTTGAAGCATGTAATGCTCAGTATTATATACCAACTAATTTATAGACTTTTCCTCTAGGCATGGTTTCCCCGTTTCTCATACTGCTCGAGTCAAAAGCCTATCCATGTATGCCATCCATGAATTTGAGGATTCACTCATTGCATAACTGTTTCCACATATATTAGCATCTAAATTCATGCTGCATTATGTTATCCTATTTCCACATTATCATCTTCACCTATTTGCTCTTATTTGTACTTCATACGCTAAGATATCAAGTAGATTCAAGGTTTCATTGAAGATATTTATAGGTGAACAAGAGAAAAAGATGGATCATAAAAATATGAAAACTATTTGTAATAGCAAACTATTAGTTGTTGATTTGTCTAATAATCTTAAAAATATGAAAACTTCAATATTTCAACTCTGCAATAAATATAAGCACCATAAAACACAAACCATGCATAAACAACAATAATAATTTTAATTTATAGTTTATTTGTGTCACGATATTTATTGTAAATCATATAATATAATTCCAATTTTAACATTAAAAATTTAGATAATATATTTTATAGTGTTACCGTACACAACGCGCATGTAAAGAAACACACAATTGATCTTCTGTTCCCGCAGGTAAACTTGAAAAGCTTGAATGGTTATGTGATTTTGTCGTCATCCAATTTTCCACTAAAATCGTACATAAATCATTTACTGTGCAAGCCATATACCATTGGTATTTTACCAAACAAGTATAGCGTGCATATGCTCATGAGGACATTGCTACTCTTGCAAACTTGTGATTGAATTTAAATGCAATACATCGGTTAACTAGTAGATCAATTTAGAGTTGCAGTCTGAATTTTTTTATCTTATTTTAAAACAAATGGTTAAGACGTTCGATTTAACACAAACATACACTAGATTGGACAATGCACATAACCATAACAGAAAACAGTAACCCCTTCAACAATTTAAAAAAACATCATAACTATATGCTATAATGTAACACCCAAAAAAAAAAGAATATTGGGAATATATTGTCATCAATGGTTAAGAAGTTTCAAAATTAGGACAACGGATTTCATCATCAACCAAGAAGTCATAAACCAGTTTTCAAATAAGGTTTTGCCTTACAGCAAATGACGAAAAAGAAGCAGGCTGGGGTGAAGCGAAACGATAGAAAAATATAAAGAAGAGCGAAGGCAATTTGGGATGGTTGGAGCGATTTGGGATGAAGGGCGCAATTTGTTTTCTAAGGAGCTGCTTTTCTTATTTTTAGCGAAATAGAAAAAGAGAAGGCCAAGGAGAGAAAACAAAAATTAAAGCTGGAAACAATTACACAGCAATTTAACTAGTTATATTATAATATTTTTAAGTTTTATGGTATAAATGGACAGCTCATGGTGCTAAACATTGTAATAAGGAGTTGTTAATAACCATTTTTGTTGTAGTGTACGTCACTAGCCACCATAAAACATTTCCTTCCTAAAACAGTGAAACCCTCAACAATGGCAAAAGGTTCTCGAGGCTGAATAAGCTTGGATCTGAACTAAATTATACTTCATGTGGTTTCCAATGCTTCTCTTCTTCTCCAGACTTGCGAAGCAAGAAGCTTTCTCTCTCATTTCTCTCTAAACAACAGAAATCCGCTGTCTTTGAGTCTGTATGACCAGATCTATGTCTCGACAAGTTCGAAGATCCTTTGGTCTTCTCATGTTAACTAGATAAGAAAAATAACAAAACAAGCAACATGATAGCATAGAAAGTTCAAAGCTTGATAAACCCAGTTCTAAAAATGGAGTCTTACATATATAAAATGAGACTCGGTTTCAGGGTTGGTGAGTGGTATCAAGTAAATATTTGTGCTATTTCTTATATTTCTCGGTACAAATTGTTTCTTCTATTCCCTGTTGACATACCCAACCTATGGCCATATCATTTAGTTCTTTCAACATATGAAACCTGTAGAAGCGCGTGATCATTTAGTTGAAATGTAATTTGCATTTTCATCACGTCAATTATGAAAAAAAGACGTTTATATATTTTGCTTCATAAAACTACACATAATCGTTGGTGAATAGTAACTTCAACGTGTTGCATCCCGCAAGGCAAAGTAAATGAGGTAGAAATCAATCCATGGGGGCATGGACAGTTTTGTCATTCTCAGTGCGTTAAGAGTTTAAATAACGCAAAACATTACTCTGTTCATGAAAATCCACAAGCAATTTTTTTTTCTTTCAATTGTGAAGGGGAAAAAAATTTCCTACTGTGTGGTTAATGTCAATAATTAAATCCAGGACTTGAGGCTAAAGATAAATTTACTCATATTTCACCGAAAAGTACATCGTGGTCAACAAGTATCAATCATATTCGTTGATGACTAAAGATAAATTTACTCATGTGTGCATAAAACTATGATTAAAAATAGGATGCACATTAATTTTCTTGTTAATACTATGATGCAAGGACAAAATTCACAACATATTAGGCCTACCATAGTTTGCTTTAATGTGTAAATAATAAATAATTTTATTAGGACTGACCTTGTGGATAACCAAGATTTTATCTTGTAAAGATGATGTCTCCAATTAATTCAAGATCTATCTTTTGTAATGTTATCTGCTTTATATGGTTATAACCAACCAATTCTTCATCAATCCGATTGAATCTAAATCCAGGAGGAATTTGATTCTATGTTTTCCATATCCAGTTCATCTCTTGAATTCAGATTTTGGAAAGATAATGATACCAACCTCGTAGGCATACCGCGTGGTTGGACCACAATCCCCACACCCGCACTGCGTGGTTGACGGAAACGTATAAAAAATATATATTCAACGAAGGGTATTTCTTTCCAGCGAAATTTTAAATTAAAAAGGGAGGGCATCTCAGCTATTTTGTAGGTCTGAATAGAATTTTCCATAAATGTGTTATCCAATTATCTGGTACTATTAGTTATTAATTTATTCTGCGAGGATGGATTCTTACCATGTCCATTCAAAATTGAAAATCTTAGATAGCGTTTGATTTTCGAAAAGGACACGTTAAGTTCGCGTCCGAGTCAGACGCGGGACCCACACGAAATATTCCTTCAAGACGTACGATCGAAAAGCAAGCTTTCGCGTCGGAAGCGTCCAACGCGAAAACATAAGTGCTCACTTTTATTTTGGCACTGTCTCGTCCTAATTCAGGTTACTAAATTATGCTGACATGCACTTTTTAACGTGCTGAACAATGTAATGAAATCATGCCCAACTTTATGTCCAACGTGCTGAATAGTCTAATTCTAATTCAGGTTACTAAACACGATTCGAGGAAATTATGCCCAGCTTTATTTCAACGTACTGAACATGGGGCACTTTTTGTGCAATCAAATTAATGTGCTGACATGCACTTTTTATTGGTTAACAAACCATATTAATGTGCTGCACATTTTATTGGTTAACAAGCCAAATTAGTGTGCTGACATGCACTTAATTGTTGTTGAACAGTATAATGAATAAACGTTCCTTTTTATTGTTGCTTGCAACCTTTTTAAATAAATGCAGGAATACAGTGTACTGAAGAAAAAGTGTATAGTTTAGGTCAGAAAATTGTGTATTTGTAACGGCCCGCAAATCCGTACTATTTGAGTTGACTAACAACACCACACGTCCAACCCAAATTGCACAGAAATACGAATCATTATTAGAAAGAAGTTAGAGAATGAGAAATAGACAGAAGGAAATATTAGAATAGAAGAAAACAAAGAAGACAAATCTCACAGCGGAACGAATAAAATATATTATATAACATAACTTTTTGAAATACAAACCAGTAAGTTTATATACGTACCATCATCAAAGCACAACAGTTATTTCTGGAATAGTTATAAACACATGTTTCCAGATACAAACATGGTACACAGCAGAATATATGATAGTCTATAGCTAATTGGTGAAGCCTCCTGCTTCAAGCTCCTCCAAGTGAATCTGTAAAATCCTGACTACTTGACTGCCCATACAAATTTAGGCACCCAAAAATTTAGGGAAAAAAAACAAAATAAACTTTGGGTCAGTCATGGGACTGGTGTGAGTAAACTCCAACCATTTGTTTAACTTTCAAAATCCTTTCGAAAGAAAGGATAATAGTAAGACCAGCCCACACATAAACATGGACGGTTTTTACCTTACTATAACCCAAAATACTTGAATATGAAAATCCAGTGATATTATAATAGTGTCTAAATCAAATAAATAACCAAATAGCAGAACGCTTGCATCTCACGCTCCACATACACAGTACAAAATCAAAAAACCCGCAGGGCGCTTATTGGAGACTGGATTTCCAACATGACAAGGTATGGAACAACCTTCCGATAGTGTATCTCTAGAGAGGAATACACTGGGTTCAACAAGAACATCTTGCAACCCGGTCCACACATGGCCGACCACTCATTTCGCTTGAGTGTATCGAATGTATATCACCAACGGTTGGGATCAGCAAACATTTCCAGAAAAGGAACAACATCGATAGATTAAAGAAGTAAAAGGAATTTCTCTAGATAGGTGATTATACACCCTAATGGGAGCGACCCACAGAGCCATGCTGCCTGCCCAATTTTTGTAATTTCCCGGTTGTTGAGGCTTGAGGCTACGATTTCTTATCATTCATTGATAGCACAATCACTTTGAATGTCACATTGCCAGATGCGTTAATCACTAATTGATTTGCACAAATATATTCTGGATATTATGCTAAAGGAATAAATTCTCTGTCACTATATATATCTATACATATCAACATATGTGATCATTGGAAATACTTTGTCAGACATTCGTTCATATACGTTCGTTCTGGGATTGAACGAAACCGAAGGCACAATTTCTATTAATAGAAAAAGTCCTTGCACTTTACTCCGTCTTCGATTATCCTCGATGTTTTCTCCCCATTGCACGGCGACCCCGATCAATTGGGGGAGGGCGGAGAATTGGATCGGTCCCCAATTAATATTAAGCATTCCTTTAGCAAGGCTACGCACCTTGAGAGAGAAATTTGCTTCATATAATCTGATTTGCAAGTCTACTGCCAATACGGAGTGGTTCACGGATAATAATCCAACTGGTCTCTCCATATTGACAACGATGTTTGCAAATACTTTGATAGTCGGTTATTTAACTATCGAAGAAAAACAAACAAACATTCATCCATAACATCAATCATTCACTGGGCCTGTTAATTAATATTTCATTAATTAATTCACTTCTTCATTTCCCTATCAATATTTGTTAAACAAATATGTTCAACCACCATCTTGGCCTTTTTCGCTATTTGGAAAACATTTCCATATCTCGTCTTCCTTTATTTTCTATACTTAGAAAATATATTCCATAAATAATTGGAAGATATTCCAATTACTTATTTCTTTCACGACCATTCATTTTTAGACTTAGGAAATATTTACTATTATATTTCCAAAATTTCTACTTATTGGGTTAAAACAAATGTTATGTAAAACATCGTTACAACAACCCAAAATACTGCATTCGACTAAATCACTTTAAACATTTCTCTTCGAAACTGAATCTTGATATTTATCAGCTAATAATGAAATCAATCGAGTTGGGGTATGATTACCTCTCAGACCTTGACTGAAAATATTATTAACTTCAAAACAGACAAGACCGCTAACTCGAATAATCAACACCATACTAAACCAATTTCCCATTTCTAAGCCGTATATACTTTTCTCTTTCTATTCTTACTCGATTTAAATTCATAGATTTTCTTTTTGTTTATAATATTCTATTTTTCGTTCGTTTCCTTATCGAATTCTGTATATATCGATACATTGATTTCTAACTATCAAATTTTCTTAAAAATATTCTAACTTCTTAAATTTTCGGAAAAATTCGCCATAACCTCCTTTGTACCGGCAAATAGTTCAAACCTCAACTCGCCTCTCTAGTCCTTTTCCATTCAAAAAGAAAATCAAAAAGCCAAGTGGCTTGCCGTTTCGGCGCATAAAACCTCATATGGAATTTAAACATGTATCTTTTTGTCGGGCACACAAATTTTAATCTTCATATACTTCATTCCATACCTGTTTATCACACATACGTCTGTTCCCAATTTATTCTAACTCAATTCCAATCGTTTTTAACTTACTTCGCTAATTTATCCATTAATTATCTCTTTAGCCTATTTCACTTTTATTTGAATATAACTCGTTCATAAATATATTTCTTTATTTACTTATAAACCAATCAAATTCCATTTTTCTACTCGGGCTTCATATTCGAATTTGAATATAAATTTCTAAATCGAATTCACTTATTCAAAGCCCAATTTCAATTCAAAATCTCATTATCTAATTATTATTGAAATTAGTTAATTCTATTAAATAATAAATATCTGATTTTTGTTTCAAAAACAAATCTGTTTATTCCACTTGAGTTCATATTTATTTTATATCTCAAGTCTGTATGTTTCTAATGGACTTCCGGATTTTATTTACTTAAAATCCTTTTATTTATTTAAATAAACCGTTATGGTTTTATAATGGTTGTGGTGCTATTTTTCTGGAAAATTGATTTTGACATAACTCATAATTTATCAGACGAAATCCAGATCTTTCTCTTCCATTAGAAAACTATTATGAAATCGGTCCTGACGATTCTTGTTTCAAAGAATCCCGACTTAAATTGAGTTCTATACACTCAATTGAAGTTCGAATCGTCAATTTACGAACTACCGCGCTGCGGCGAGTTCGTTTTTATATTATATATATATATACTTTTAAACTTCGTTTAAAATAAATTCAACTCCATTCTAATATATATCAAACCAATTTTTCCCAATTCAACATACTATTTCCAATTATCTAAAATTGTCGATTTTTCCTTATTCAGTAATAAATTTATTTATACTTCCATCTTTTATATGTGATTCCATTTCTTTTATAAATAAATTATTTATAAAATTCTATATAATCGAATTTCGATTATAAACCTGTTGGATTTTTCTCAATTCATCTTATGTTTCGAATTCAGAAAATATAATCAATCGTTTTGTTTTAAAACACTTCCCAATTTACTTTTAAATTCCTATTTGAATTTAAATGATTTAAATTATCCAAATGATAATTTATTTCACTAAATTCATAACACTATTTATAAACTCAACTTCCTTGTGTAATATATTTAAACAAGTTCCCCTTTCAAATTTCTATTTGAAACTCCATCCCTTTGATATTCCGAATTGCGGAATAAAAACAGTTATTCCATTTCGAATGATTTCAAATTCTATTTTCAAATTCACACCTGAATTTAATATTTTAAATTATCTCTTGATAATTAATTCATTCTATTTATAAACACTGTTTATAAATTTCTTGTTTTGTATATTTAAAACAAGTTCCATTTCGAAATCTATTTAAAATAAAAAAAATATTTTGGAAATTTCTATTTATAATAACTTATATATATAACACCCAATTTATTTTCATATTCAATTTAACTTCTATTTAAATAAATTCGAATTAATCGAATTCAAATCATAAATCCTTACGGATTTATTTTAGTTCAATTTATATTCTGAACATCAGAATAAATTCCATCGTTTATTTCTTTAAAACGATTTCCCCATTTCTATTTTTAAATTCACATTTGAATTTAAATATTCCAATTATCAAATGATAATGTTTCCACTTTATTTATAAACATTGTTTATAAATTAATTCCAATTCCCCACATTATTAATTTGTAAACATCATTTATAAATTCAATACTTGTTTTATATATTCAAAACAAGTTAATATTTTTATAACCCATTCTAAATCCAAATTCTATTTTTGATAAATAGATTTTTCCCTTTAAATCTCAAATATCGTTTTCATGAAATTTTTATATATCGACATTTTAGCCCTATCCAAAAACACTCAATTATCAAATCATGGGTTTATAACACATCATATATGATAATATATATATGTGAAAACAAACAGTAATAAATTTAGAGGAATCCAGTTGGATTCCTCCAACCTGTTTTCCCTGCATCCACAGACGTTAGCCAACATAAATAATATCCATCATGTTTCGTGGCAGGATATCATGGTATGAAGGTCATCCACTATATATATTGTAGGGCGCATAGGTAAATCATCCGCTAATGATACCGGGGGCATCCGCTAATGATAATGCGGGAATCCAACCACCAATATATATATATATATATATATATATATATATATATATATAATAGCCACAAACACCAATCCTAAATAACTAATATAATTAATAGCTACAGTAATATTTTAATGGAACCAAGCAACCATCAATCATTTTTTACCATTTTTTTTTGGAAAATTGGTTAATATGCCAACATGGTGGTCAGGGTAGGCCTCGAACTCCTAACCTATTACCAGGTAGGAGCACGCCTTTCCACTAGGCCACAGTATGTTGGCTTTTACCAAATAAATTAATTCTAAATAAAAATATAATTGAGAATTACTCACCGTGATTTTCCTTTGCCAAATATCCAATTAAATTCCATTTCATAGCCTTCATCAATACAGTTTTTGAAGCAACTTGAAATTGTAAAAATCTGATATCATATGAAACGGATATTCTTTTTTTTTTAAAAGATATGACATATTTTATATAAATCTAAATTAAATTTCAAATTTCTAATTACCTTCTTTTTTCTCTCTTTCCGATTCGAAACTCAGAATATACCTTCCCATCACTCCAATTAGTTTGTACTTAAATATTGTTGAGATGTTTCCAACGTACTTCGTTATCCTTGAAATCTGAAATTGTAAAACAATGTTATTTTTTTTCAAGTTGTACAGAGTATAAATTAACCATTTTTAACTAATAAATTTAAATAATTTTTTTTATTTACCTTGATCCAATTCTTAAATCCTTTCTCCAATCAAAAGATCACGCTCCGGTAACACCACCAAAGTCGACTTCTTTCCTGTATTGTCGCTTTCCTTTTATAGCCATTTCAACTTCTTGTTCTTTCCTCTCTGCTGTACAAATCCATCTGTAGTTCAACCCAACCAATTTATTGCAAAATACCAAAACTCCTTTTCCAATCCAAATCACGAAGCCCGCCTCTACACAACTGTCATCAAGGAACCGACCCTGGTGACTTCTTAGAAATCACGACCTGTAGATGCATATCGACATCACCTTGTTTTGCTTTAAAATTCCTATCGCTCAACTTACCAATGATCAACTCGCCCTCTCCCATAAGTTGCGACTCCATGACCTCAACCCATTGCAGAAAACGCAGCATCACCCAATTCGAATTCGAACTCCATTCCTGACCTTGCGACTTGCTCGAGTACCCAAAAATGTCGCGATATGATTTATAATTGGATCTCAGCTAATGATGCGACAGGGACTATCGCGATGCAGGCTAATCCTGAATCGAACAATAGTTCAATCCAGAAAACCAACGTACCCCCTCCGATCGTCCTCAACACCCCCTCGTGGAACTCGCGAGTGCCTTAAATCCAAATCCCAGTCTTCGCCATCCATCACGATGAACTCCAGCGTTGAGTCGAGCTTAAGCCCTTTTCGAATTTTCACTGAGAAAGGAACGAACGAGATTGAATTTGAGTTTGGGGTTTTTTGTTTGAGGGGCAAGGGATTGATTTATTGAAAAGGGGAAAACCCAAATTTTGGTTGTTTACTGAAGCTTTTCAGATTTGTGAATGAATTGAAGTGGGAGAGGGAACGTGATATATATAGATGAAGATACCTTAGTCCTCAAGGAATTTGTTTATGTATGGTACATATAATTAAATTCTGATTTGACTATAAATTAATACGATTTGATATAAAGCGATTTTTATTCTTTTTAAATGGATATCGATTTGGTTAAAGAGATCTTTATTCTTTTAAAATAGATTCTAATTTGATTTCGAATCTATCAAATATCTCGGGGTCCATTAATTTAAATCACGAACAGCTATTTTAGCGTATAGACCGACATTTAAACGTTATGGCGTTATTCTAGACTGAACTGGATATATTTTTATATTAAATTTCCAATGTATATACCGTATTAAATTAATATAATTTAAGTTTAAAAACTAATCAATTTGCTGGTAATAATATTTTTTTATTATCGTCTATATACAAATACAACTAATATTGATCATCTGAATTGTTTTGATTCAGTTTTTAAATCGCGAATTGAATTATTCTTCGTATTACGATAATTTAATATACTTGATATTAAATCAAAAATTGATTATTAGATCGATAGCTAAATATAAAATTCATTTATATTATCAATTCAATATTTAAAACCATATTAAATATTTAAAATAAACTGTTCGAAAAATCTGGGTCATTACAGTATTGAAGAAAAAGCGTATTACAATGTTCACAACTACATGAGAAATTACAACGCCGGCGAAATGAACTAGTTACCTCGGGAATGCATTAAAAAGTTTCATTGTTAACTTTATTTTATATTTGCTTTTTAAATTCTGCAATTTATATTCCGCAATTATGTTATTTTAATTCTGCAATTTGTATTCTGCATTCTACTATTTTATTCAACAATAAACACACAAAAACACAAACAATTAAAAATAATATATACAAAAACAATAAAATAATACCTCTGCCCCTTCCAATATGCCCCTTTCATTAAAAAAATACATTCCCAATTCGCAATAATTCTTCATTAAATACCCCTTCAAAATAACCCTTTCAGATACCCCTTTCCATTCAAAATCAAACGGACCTTTAAGTTTATGGAGGAAAACAATGGAATATTAATGCTATTCCATTTTTATTTGTTCGATTTGAGAGAATATTCAAACTTAATTTTACACACATATATTACTGGGGAAAAGAAATTTAATAGTTTGATTATTGTTGAATAATTCAAGCTTTTGAAATTAGGGAATATGTTTTATCCACCAAATAAGTAGAGTTCATTTCCCTTCATTTACTGCATAACAGATTTACTGAATATTTCTGAAAAAGCAAATATTTTCAAACAATATTTTCTTTCTATGAAATGCCATAATCTCGTCTAAATACTATATATGTGTGTATATACACACACACAAAAAATATATATACACATACACAGTGTACACACACAAATATGTGTGTGTGTATATAGACACACACACATACACATACATACTTGTATATATATAGAAAAATCTATTAGAACACAAAATGGTAATACAAATTTAGACACAAGAAATCTAGACCACTAGATTTTCCTCTGAATTCCATTTTCCATGGAAAGACAAACAAATCCAACGGTTAACCGTTCGTGTCTCTAATTTTGTGTTTAATTGTGCGTCTAAATAGGCGCTAAGAAGCCATACTTTAGAAAGATCAAGAGTTTTCCAAATTGCCTTTTTTGAGTAAATTTAAGGCATCACTCTTTTCAACTCCTTTCCAAAAAAATTCACGGCTTAGCCAATAAATAAAGGTAAAAATTAAAATTAGTCATTTACGAATATATTGAATTTCTTACAAAAACGTAATTTATTGCAAAAGGATTGATCAAAGTAAGATATAGTAAGAATTTTTTCTTCCCAAAATTTTTAACACGTTCTAAAAGCTAGAATATGTAACAACTCGTTATTTTCAACGATTTAAAATTCGATTTTCGAACACTTTCTTTTTATTTTGAAAATTTAGCATAAAATTTTCACATGGAGAACTTGTTATTTGGAATACGTCCATTTAGACATAGCAGACGGTCAAGTTTCATCGAAAAATATGCAAGTTCGTTGATTGTGAAATTTTCGGTACATATCAGTTCAAAATAGGCGTCCGTAAAGTTTTGTCCAAAATACTGATGATTCAGCGTTAGAAAATTCTTTTGCTTATTCTGAATTCGGCGGCACAATCCGTTTCGTGAAATTCGTACATTTCAACCTTCGTTTTATTTTATTTGCATGTAAAAGGTGTCCGTAATGGGGTTTTGATCGGAGTGTCGCGACACTGAGTTCTTTATACCGTTGTGTCCGTATCGTCGCGTTGATCAGCGTAGTATATTTATTTATCAATTTTGGGTATCCGATTTGCAATGAAAATTTAAAATGGGTGCACCATAGTTTTGATACCGGTTCATTAAGCGTTGAACTGTTCCTTTTGTGTCCATCCGGTTGAATTGTTATTAGCTATGGATTTATGAATCAGCTCTACAAGGGAACAGAGAGTCTTCAAGTTTATGAACAGACATGTCTCCTTGGTTCTCTCAACTGTTCATTTATATATCATATACCAATTCGTCTTCAGTTGCTATTTCTCCATTTCATCTTCACCCACTGCTCTTTTCCTCTTCAAACAAATCGCCATTTGCTCAGAAAAAAAAAAAAAAAAAACAAACAAACAAGAAGGAAGAAAACGAAATCTAAAGGGACAAAAGGGAACAAATAGAGAGAGGCGCCTCCTGTAGCCCACATATTTTCATCCTTTTGTCTCCAACGTGCCAAGAATGGAAGGAATCTTCCTGTAGCAAACTTGCATTCATCCATCATTTCCTTCTTGCTTACGTGAGTCCCCTTCTCTTTTATTTCCAATTGTTCTCTTCTTTTGTTTGCATGCTTATGAAAAAAAAAAAAAAAACGTCCAAACCATTGCATGCGTTGGTTTGTATACTGCATGTGTACGTTAGTACATATATATTTTTAAATGTTTTTTTTTATTTTTTTATGTTTTTTTTTTATTTTACAGGTTATATATATATATGTTTGTTTATAAAACTTTGGTGTAAAAGCATAGTTTTCTAGTTTTCTTTTGCAAAGTTTTGTTTTGAAACCGAATATACATTTTTTTTCTCTTTCTTTAAATAAGTTCTTCTACTGGTTTGAAATGAATCTAGCTATATGGTATTTATTTGCTATTTTGTTTGGTTCTGGAAACTTATATGCATACTATATGTATGCTGTTTTTTTTTTAAATGCATAAAAGTTTGAAGTTGGATTTTTGGTTTTGTCAACTGTATATTATATTCGGGTTTTGAAATAAAAATATAACAAGTTGATTTTTTTTTTTTGTATTTATGCAAACATTATAATTCTATTATTCTGTTTCCAGTCGGAGAAATTAGTAATAAAGAGGAATAGAGTCCATTCGTTGTCCGCTTCACATCCGCTTTCATCGTTCCTTTCATTTTGCTATGAAAGGTGAGACCCCTCACTCACGATTAACATTTTTATTTAAGTGTATAAACCTGTGAATTAGTTATCTGAATTGCTAGGATTGCTATAGAGATCATATTATGGTACACCGTCGACATGTTATTGACATCATTGATGCACATGATATTATTTAGTTGTTTGTATGAATTGGTGATATACGATATATATTGATTTGCGTATGTGATATTCGACACGTGTTGGTTACATATATGTTGATATGACGTGTAAATATGTTGGACACGTAAAATGAAATCTATATGGACATAATACGTTCAGTGTAGCGTGCATGTAATTTGATACGTGTGAATGTGACGTGCACGATAGTGTACGTGACATGCGCACGGATACGCACACGAATATACTCTACGTATGTATGCCTAAATAAATGACATTTGACGTGTACGATGGATATTTAGACGTAATATGAACATGTACGAACGTGTCCTTATGACATGTACGGATCGATATTATATGTAGATGATTGTTTTGTTATGTCCTGATTTTCACATTGCAAGTTCCGTTAGTTTAGGAAATCATAATGGGTTGAAATGATACATACCCGAACGACTTGATAGAATAGGGGAAAATCGTTATGGGTTGAAATGATAGACCCAATCGACTTTATTGAATTTGGGATTACGGGTTGAAATGATATATACCCGTACTTGAAAATAAACGGATTGAAATGATACATATCTGTATCACTTGACCATAGGATAGAAAATTTTATACGGACGTCGTTGGTCATATTCTGAAATCAAAATTATATTTATTTGATAATATTTATTTTTGGAAATATAATTCAAGTATTTTCTATAATAATAATAAAAATAGTTAGATTTCAAATGATAACTTATATTTTGGAAATGTTTTGAAAAGTTAATTTATAAGAAGTATGGATTTAAATGATATTTGAGATTTTACTTATATTTTATTTATTTTAAAAGTTTACAAGGGTTTTAATAACAAAATAAGTACCTATTTTATATATAGTATTTCTATAAATTTTATTATTTAATATTTTTATATTATGTTTTATTTTATAAAATTATATATTTTATAAACTTTAAATAGTGAAGAGTATAAGATGTGATTTTGAAAGTATTTGATATTTTGATAGTTATTTTGAGTAAAAATTTTAAAACGACCACGGTGTGAAAATTGTAAACGATTGGTTGTTAAAGAGACCGGGATCGGATTTGTCATACTCTCTGCCAATTCCGAAAACCACTTTAACAACTGTGTACGCGGTGGAGTTCCAGAATGAAGTAGGATGGCTTGGCGATCGACTCTATTTTCTATTCATCTTAATTACGAGACCCTGACTACCTTGAGTCAGCTTGATGTGGCTAAAACAGGTGCTACACCGAGACCAAGTGAGGTCATTCCTCCTATCGAGCATGCTTCTTCGAAACCATTCTATTACTTTTGTGATTCGATTGGTGCGCACCCTTGATATGGGAGTGTGTCTCGAGGTGGGCGGTAGTTGCTGCTATGCGTTACCACCAGTCCGGTTATGCAAACGGTGAATCCACCCTGGCATTCCTCGTGTGCCTTGTCACATGCCTTATACGAGCCCCATACGATTTTGTTTTGTACCATTTTATATGGAGTGCCCTCTGATAGCCCTCCAGTTTACGGAGGAATTACGGTACTGTATATACTATGGGAATATATAAACGGTGTAAGGGTAATCATGGTAACCCCGCTTACGCTATTTTGATATTTACTTTACTGATAGACACTATTGTATATAGTGTATTATAATATATAGTATTAGTTTGGCGGATCCTTAAAGGATGGTCATCCCAACATCCTTTAAGTTACTTTGCATTTCGGTAATCGATACACTTGAGTTATCATTTAAATAAGAATGTTAATCCTGACTCGAGTGTGTTTGTTTTATATGGATACTCGGGTCAGCTTGAGGATATCAGCTTTCTTGGTTCACCTGGAGCTTGGAGCTTTGCTTGGATCTATCTATCACTTATTCAGTCGTTGCAGTTATTTCAGCCTTCCAGTTATTTCAGTTATTTCCTATTTCAGACTCTATTATTTTCTTATGCATTAGCAGACTTATCTATGTTTGGCACTCTATTGTATTTGCTTTAGACTCTATAGTTATGTAGTAGCTTATGGAGTACTATTCTATCTATTCCGCTGTGTAGTATTTTATTACTCTGTGTCTGTGATCTGTGATTGATTTATTTACTATATATGTTGTTATTTGCCAATTTTTATTAACAATCTATCGTTTTGAGCAATTCAAGTCTGACATGTATGGATTATTGTCGATTTGAATGGTTCGAAATGGTGGATCGTTACAAGTGGTATCAGAGCTGTGGTTTTGGGCAAATTTCAGCATATAGAGTAAAACTCATTAGAGATGGAGTGGTGATACTCTAGAATGAGATAAATTAATTATGGAATCATATTCATTCAATCTTTAGATACCTTATTAGGATTCCTCTTGATTAGCATCTCTTTTGAATATTCTATCTTTTCCTTCGTCTAACTCGTTTGAATCTGTCTAGATGAGTAACCGAAGGAATACTAGGGGAAGAGGTCGTGGTAATGCCCCAGCTGCACCACCAGTCGAGCCACCTGTAGTTCAACCCGTTCAGCCAATTAGGTTCACTAAACTTTGCAAGGAGTACACTCAGCTCGGAGGTACCAAGTTCACCGGATCTGCAGGAATTGTTGAAGCCGAGCAGTGGTTGGAGAATCTTGAGAGGATTTTCACTGGTCTTGAGATCAACGACGCTCAGAAGCGTCAGTTAGCCGTGTGGCAATTGCACGATGATGCTCTTCATTGGTGGCGGTCAGTTACCGCTAATACTATCGAGACGAACATCACCTGGCAGCAGTTCAGGCAAAAATCTTAAGATTTTCTTTCTATCCTTGTTTTTCCTTTCTATGAATCTCTCATGATAAAAAAAACTCGTTTTTAGGGATATCTTTGTTGCTAAGTGGATACCTGATTCGGGAAAATCTCAGCTTTATAGGGAATTTATGGACCTTGAGCAAGGTGACATGACATTTACTGAGTACGAGAGGAAATTCAACGAGCTTTCCAAGTATGGGCCAAATCTGATCCAGACCCCACTTCAGAAGAATGAGAGGTTTATCTATGGTGCACGTCCGGAATATTTTGACCGTTTGACTAATCATGTTCGTGGAACTTTCACGGATCTCGTAGACATGGCTATTAGATTCGAGAATCCCAACACTAAAGGGAAGCAGAAGCAGGCTATACAGGCATCTCAGTCTCAGGGTAGTTCTAGCAGTGCAAAGAAGAGGAACCTAACTTTCAGCAGCAAAAGAAGAATTGGCAGAAGACCCACGGTATTGGTTATTCTTCTCAGAGTCAGCCGATCGACTTATCTCACATTACCTGCTTCAACTGTAATCAGAAAGGACATTATGCCAACAGTTGTCCAAACAAATCCGGAACCGCTATCCCTCCAGCTCAGATGAGTAGGAACAACTTATGCCACATTTGTCTTCAACCCGGTCACTTTAAGAAGGATTGTCCCAGTTAGCAGCGTGGCAAGACAACTGGAGTGTTTGCCATGACATCTTCTACCCCTCCCACTCCTAGTGATAACCAAGGTACCCTTCAGAGCACTTTTACTTTATTCTGTTTTCCTGTTCGTGTTCTATTCGATACTGGAGCTTCGCATAGTTTTATTTCTATCGACCTTTGTGATAAGTTTGAGAAATTCTTACATCCGCAAGTAGCAACTGAACCCTTATGTGTATCAAATCCTATTGGTGGTCCTGCCAATCTTAGCATGGTTTGTAATGGGGTAAAACTCCATTACAACGGGCGTCGATTCACCGGTGATTTCTATGTTCTCGGTTTTGATGCTTTCGATATCTTACTTGGAGGTGATTGGCTTAATAAGCATGATGCTCGCATTTCCTGTAAATCCCGAACAGTTTCTTTGATAAGCGATTTTGGAGAGCCTTTAGTGATCGAATGCAAAATGCCTCAGGACTTTGCTGGCAGCTTTATATTTTCTCTTGATTCCCAGCCGGCTGATCTCGAGTCCACTCCTATAGTCAAGGACTTTCCGGATGTATTCGGTGAAGTCACTTCTCTTCCACCCAAGCGGGAAATTGAATTCCGTATTGATCTAATCCCTGGAGCTCGACCAGTTGTTCTTCCTCCTAGACGAATGGCTCCTAAGGAGAAAGTCGAGTTGAAAAAGCAAATCGAGGATTTAACCTCTAAAGGTTTGATTAGACCTAGTTTTTCTGAATGGGGGGCTGCTATTGTCTTCGTCACCAAATCTGATGGTTCTTTGAGGATGTGTGTTGATTATAGAGAGCTGAATAAGCTTACCATGAAGAACCGTTATCCTATGCCTCGTATTAATGACATGTTTGATCAGCTTTATGGGGCTAAAGTTTTCTCTCAGCTAGATTTGGCTACCGGCTTCCACCAACTTAGGGTAGCTGAGGAGAGCATTTCCAAGACAGCTTTCCGGACCGAGAGTGGATTCTATGAATGGTTAGTCATGCCTTTTGGATTAACCAATGCTCCAGCTTTCTTTGTCGATCTTATGAATCGAGTTTTCCGAGATGTTTTGAACAAGTTCGTCCTCGTTTTCGTGGACGACATTCTTGTGTTTTCCAAATCAGAGAAGGAACATGAATCGCATTTGAGTTATGTTCTCCAAACTCTTCGGAAACAACAGTTGAAGGCCAAATTCTCTAAATGTCATTTCTGGAAAGATGAGGTTCGATTTCTCGGACATATTGTTTCTAAGAATGGAGTTTCTGTAGATCCTGTTAAGGTTTCTACGATCAATGTAAGCTTATCCATCTTTATTCTTTCGATAATCTAGTTGTCATATCCCTACTAGAACTCATTTCACCCATTCTATTTTCAGGACTGGGAGAAACCTAAGACTCCGACTGAGATTCGTAGCTTCTTGGGTTTAGCCGGGTATTATCGAAGATTTATCGAGAACTTTGCCCGCATAGCTGCCCCGCTCACTGCTTTGACTCGTAAGAATGCCAAGTTCAATTGGAATGATAAGTGTGAAGCAGCATTTAATGAGTTAAAGCAAAAGCTTACCTCCGGCCTTGTTCTTACCGCGCCAAATGGAAGTGAAGGGCTAACAATTTATACCGATGCGTGTAAGGAAGGCCTAGGAGCTGTTTTGATGCAGAACGGGAGAGTCATTGCTTATGCCAGTCGCCAGTTAAAAACTCATGAAGTAAATTATCCCACTCATGATTTAGAACTGCTTGCCATTGTGTTCGCTTTAAAGTTATGGAGGCATCATCTCTTGGGTACTAAGTTCAAGTTGTTCACAGATCACCAGTCGCTTAAGTATATCTTTTCTCAGAAGGATCTGAATCTAAGGCAAGTTAGATGGCTCGAATTCTTAGCATCCTATGACCTCGACATCAACTATACTCCAGGAAAAGGCAATGTTGTAGCGGATGCCCTAAGTCGAAAAAAAGCTATGCTTTGTCAGATTATAGTTACTTCATCTCTTATGGATCGTATTGCAGCTAAACAAGATCAAGATGAGATGCTCAAACTTATGAAGGAGAATATTCGAAATAAAAAAGACGACAATCAGACAAAATTTGGAGCACAAATTGATGAGAAGGGTATCTTAAAGATCAGTAATCGTATTTGTGTTCCGAACGTCGATGGACTAAGACAGGAAGTGCTTAGAGAGAATCATCGATCCAAACTCTCTATTCATCCCGGTGTTACAAAGATGTATAAGAATATGAAGAAGTTGTTTTGGTGGAAGGGTATGAAACGAGATGTTTTCACTTATGTTAGCAGATGTGCCACTTGTCAGCAAGTCAAGGCTGATCACCATAAGACTGCCGGTTTGTTGCAGCCCCTAGAGATTCCCGTTTGGAAATGGGATCAGGTTTCGATGGATTTTATTGATGGCTTGCCGAGAACTAGAAGAGGCAATGAGAGTATTTGGGTCATAGTCGATAGGTTGACTAAATCCGCTCATTTTATTCCAGTCAGATCAAATCGCACGGCTTCAAGTTTGGCAGAGATCTATATGAGGGAGATTGTCAGACTCCATGGTGTTCCTTCCAGCATTGTTTGTGATCGTGACCCTATCTTTACCAGTAACTTCTGGAAAGCTTTTCAAGAATCTTTGGGTACCCGTCTGAATCTCAGCACTGCCTATCATCCTCAAACTGATGGTCAGACGGAAAGGTTGAATCAGATTTTGGAAGATCTCCTTCGTGCTTGTGCTCTTGATTATGGAGGATCTTGGGAAGATCATCTCCATCTCGTGGAGTTCACTTATAATAATAGCTATCAGGTATATCTTTGATTTAAATGTTGATTCCTTTTGAGTTTAAAATCGATTAAATTCCATTCCTTTGAAATTTAGGCAAGTATTGAGATGTCTCCGTTCACTGCTCTATACGGACGACCTTGCAAATCTCCAGCTTGTTGGATTGAATCGGGTGACCGGTTGATTCTTGGACCGGATATGACTCTTGAGGCAACTGCGAAAGTAGAGGAGATTAGGAGGAAGATGAGAATAGCTCAGGATAGGCAGAAGAAGTATGCAGATAGGCGGAGAAGAGATTTGGTATTTGCAGTAGGTGATCAAGTTTTTCTCAAGGTCTCACCTTTGAAGAACGTGATTCGTTTCGGTCGGAAAGGGAAGCTAGCTCCTAGATTTATTGGTCCTTTCCGCATTCTGGATAGAGTGGGTCCTGTGGCTTATAGATTGGATTTGCCAGAGAAGCTCTCAGATGTGCACAATGTGTTTCATGTGTCACATCTGCGCAAACATCTTCATGACCCTTCTCTGATTGTTCAACCTGCCCAGCTTGAGACTTTGGAGGTTGAGCCGAACCTCACAGTTGAGAGGAAGCCACTCCGCATTGTTGATCGAGGCACAAAACAACTGAGAAGAAAGTCGGTCAATCTGATCAAGGTACAATGGAGTACAGATGATCAGGATTGTACATGGGAGACGGAGGAAAGCATTCGTGCTTCAAATCCGGAATTGTTTACATCAGGTATGGTTCTTTCGAATCTATTTTTCGTTCCTTTTCGGGGACGAAAAGTTTTGAGTGGGGGAGAATGTAACAACTCGTTATTTTCAACGATTTAAAATTCGATTTTCGAACACTTTCCTTTTATTTTGAAAATTTAGCATAAAATTTTCACATGGAGAACTTGTTATTTGGAATACGTCCATTTAGACATAGCAGACGGTCAAGTTTCATCGAAAAATAAGCAAGTTCGTTGATTGTGAAATTTTCGGTACATATCAGTTCAAAATAGGCGTCCGTAAAGTTTTGTCCAAAATACTGATGATTCAGCGTTAGAAAATTCTTTTGCTTATTCTGAATTCGGCGTCACAATCCGTTTCGTGAAATTCGTACATTTCAACCTTCGTTTTATTTTATTTGCATGTAAAAGGTGTCCGTAATGGGGTTTTGATCGGAGTGTCGCGACATTGAGTTCTTTATACCGTTGTGTCCGTATCGTCGCGTTGATCAGCGTAGTATATTTATTTATCAATTTTGGGTATCCGATTTGCAATGAAAATTTAAAATGGGTGCACCATAGTTTTGATACAGGTTCATTAAGCGTTGAACTGTTCCTTTTGTGTCCATCCGGTTGAATTATTATTAGGTATGGATTTATGAATCAGCTCTACAAGGGAACAGAGAGTCTTCAAGTTTATGAACAGACATGTCTCCTTGGTTCTCTCAACTGTTCATTTATATATCATATACCAATTCGTCTTCAGTTGCTATTTCTCCATTTCATCTTCACCCACTGCTCTTTTCCTCTTCAAACAAATCGCCATTTGCTCAGAAAAAAAAAAAAAAAAAAACAAACAAACAAGAAGGAAGAAAACGAAATCTAAAGGGACAAAAGGGAACAAATAGAGAGAGGCGCCTCCTGTAGCCCACATATTTTCATCCTTTTGTCTCCAACGTGCCAAGAATGGAAGGAATCTTCCTGTAGCAAACTTGCATTCATCCATCATTTCCTTCTTGCTTACGTGAGTCCCCTTCTCTTTTATTTCCAATTGTTCTCTTCTTTTGTTTGCATGCTTATGAAAAAAAAAAAAAAACGTCCAAACCATTGCATGCGTTGGTTTGTATACTGCATGTGTACGTTAGTACATATATATTTTTAAATGTTTTTTTTTTATTTTTTTATGTTTTTTTTTATTTTACAGGTTATATATATATATGTTTGTTTATAAAACTTTGGTGTAAAAGCATAGTTTTCTAGTTTTCTTTTGCAAAGTTTTGTTTTGAAACCGAATATACATTTTTTTTCTCTTTCTTTAAATAAGTTCTTCTACTGGTTTGAAATGAATCTAGCTATATGGTATTTATTTGCTATTTTGTTTGGTTCTGGAAACTTATATGCATACTATATGTATGCTGTTTTTTTTTTAAATGCATAAAAGTTTGAAGTTGGATTTTTGGTTTTGTCAACTGTATATTATATTCGGGTTTTGAAATAAAAATATAACAAGTTGATTTTTTTTTTTGTATTTATGCAAACATTATAATTCTATTATTCTGTTTCCAGTCGGAGAAATTAGTAATAAAGAGGAATAGAGTCCATTCGTTGTCCGCTTCACATCCGCTTTCATCGTTCCTTTCATTTTGCTATGAAAGGTGAGACCCCTCACTCACGATTAACATTTTTATTTAAGTGTATAAACCTGTGAATTAGTTATCTGAATTGCTAGGATTGCTATAGAGATCATATTATGGTACACCGTCGACATGTTATTGACATCATTGATGCACATGATATTATTTAGTTGTTTGTATGAATTGGTGATATACGATATATATTGATTTGCGTATGTGATATTCGACACGTGTTGGTTACATATATGTTGATATGACGTGTAAATATGTTGGACACGTAAAATGAAATCTATATGGACATAATACGTTCAGTGTAGCGTGCATGTAATTTGATACGTGTGAATGTGACGTGCACGATAGTGTACGTGACATGCGCACGGATACGCACACGAATATACTCTACGTATGTATGCCTAAATAAATGACATTTGACGTGTACGATGGATATTTAGACGTAATATGAACATGTACGAACGTGTCCTTATGACATGTACGGATCGATATTATATGTAGATGATTGTTTTGTTATGTCCTGATTTTCACATTGCAAGTTCCGTTAGTTTAGGAAATCATAATGGGTTGAAATGATACATACCCGAACGACTTGATAGAATAGGGGAAAATCGTTATGGGTTGAAATGATAGACCCAATCGACTTTATTGAATTTGGGATTACGGGTTGAAATGATATATACCCGTACTTGAAAATAAACGGATTGAAATGATACATATCTGTATCACTTGACCATAGGATAGAAAATTTTATACGGACGTCGTTGGTCATATTCTGAAATCAAAATTATATTTATTTGATAATATTTATTTTTGGAAATATAATTCAAGTATTTTCTATAATAATAATAAAAATAGTTAGATTTCAAATGATAACTTATATTTTGGAAATGTTTTGAAAAGTTAATTTATAAGAAGTATGGATTTAAATGATATTTGAGATTTTACTTATATTTTATTTATTTTAAAAGTTTACAAGGGTTTTAATAACAAAATAAGTACCTATTTTATATATAGTATTTCTATAAATTTTATTATTTAATATTTTTATATTATGTTTTATTTTATAAAATTATATATTTTATAAACTTTAAATAGTGAAGAGTATAAGATGTGATTTTGAAAGTATTTGATATTTTGATAGTTATTTTGAGTAAAAATTTTAAAACGACCACGGTGTGAAAATTGTAAACGATTGGTTGTTAAAGAGACCGGGATCGGATTTGTCATACTCTCTGCCAATTCCGAAAACCACTTTAACAACTGTGTACGCGGTGGAGTTCCAGAATGAAGTAGGATGGCTTGGCGATCGACTCTATTTTCTATTCATCTTAATTACGAGACCCTGACTACCTTGAGTCAGCTTGATGTGGCTAAAACAGGTGCTACACCGAGACCAAGTGAGGTCATTCCTCCTATCGAGCATGCTTCTTCGAAACCATTCTATTACTTTTGTGATTCGATTGGTGCGCACCCTTGATATGGGAGTGTGTCTCGAGGTGGGCGGTAGTTGCTGCTATGCGTTACCACCAGTCCGGTTATGCAAACGGTGAATCCACCCTGGCATTCCTCGTGTGCCTTGTCACATGCCTTATACGAGCCCCATACGATTTTGTTTTGTACCATTTTATATGGAGTGCCCTCTGATAGCCCTCCAGTTTACGGAGGAATCACGGTACTGTATATACTATGAGAATATATAAACGGTGTAAGGGTAATCATGGTAACCCCGCTTACGCTATTTTGATATTTACTTTACTGATAGACACTATTGTATATAGCGTATTATAATATATAGTATTAGTTTGGCGGATCCTTAAAGGATGGTCATCCCAACATCCTTTAAGTTACTTTGCATTTCGGTAATCGATACACTTGAGTTATCATTTAAATAAAAATGTTAATCCTGACTCGAGTGTGTTTGTTTTACATGGATACTCGGGTCAGCTTGAGGATATCAGCTTTCTTGGTTCACCTGGAGTTTGGAGCTTTGCTTGGATCTATCTATCACTTATTCAGTCGTTGCAGTTATTTCAGCCTTCCAGTTATTTCAGTTATTTCCTATTTCAGACTCTATTATTTTCTTATGCATTAGCAGACTTATCTATGTTTGGCACTCTATTGTATTTGCTTTAGACTCTATAGTTATGTAGTAGCTTATGGAGTACTATGCTATCTATTCCGCTGTGTAGTATTTTATTACTCTGTGTCTGTGATCTGTGATTGATTTATTTACTATATATGCTGTTATTTGCCAATTTTTATTAACAATCTATCGTTTTGAGCAATTCAAGTCTGACATGTGTGGATTATTGTCGATTTGAATGGTTCGAAATGGTGGATCGTTACAGAATATCTTCATCAGAAGTCATCATTGCTTTCTCTCAAAGACTAACTGTTTGATTATTTTCGATTATTTTTTAAAAAAATTGTGTATGTTTATTTTTTAAGCAGGTTTCATACTTACAATATTACTTAAAGTATTTAAAAAAGTTTAGAAGGTTTCAATTTTGGAAAAAACCAAAACTTTTCCATCCAAATCAAAATCTTTTGTAATGTCTCAATAAAATAAACTCAAAATGATATCCAAACAAATAAAACATTTTAAAAAAAAATTGTTAAAAAAAGCGAAACAATGTCGAAAATAAAAGGCAAAAATCTAAAAATAAATAAGTGATAAAGATTTAAAGTTCCAATAGAAATCTAAACTTTGCAAGCCAAATATTTTTTCTGGCTTAAAAAAGAAAATACTGGATTGCATCTAGTACAATACACCAGCCAACCAATACAGTCGTTTAATCTTAGAATAACTAGAAAATAAAAGCACCTTAAGCATAGCACAATTTCGAAATAGTTAACAAATAATTTATTATTCGGTTTTCCATATACTAGGTAACTATTCTGTTTTCTTCACGATTGATTAGTATATATTAGATATACAAGCACGTGTGTTTAAGGAAATGCTTTATATGAACATGATTTAAGAGACGAAAACTTCTAATCCTTTTTAAATTATATGAAAATGGGTTTATGACATTCATTTAGAAACATGTCATTATACATGTTCCTATATATATTTTAATAGTAAAACCAAGGTTCAAAGCTTCGGCCTTTTTGTTCTTTTCCAAGCAATTAACTTTTTTGAAATTTGCGGTTTCGTTTCGGAAATTCTGGCAATCCCGTTATTTTTTGATTTTGGATTTTGCACGTTTTCAAGTGATAATTTGAATAATCATAAAAAATTTGTATTTAGGTCAAAAAGAACTTTTGATGTTCGTATTATATTTTTCTATTTGATTGAAACTTCTAACCTAACAAAACATTAAAAGCACGAATCTATATTTAAACGTAAAAAGTTAACTTCAGTCCAAACTAAATGTAAAAAGCAAATTCGTTGTAAAGACATGGCCTAATATGCTTGGCCCCTACAATCCAAATTTTCTCCTGAACTCATCTCCATCAAAACAAAAAATTCGATTGCTTTCTTCCTACACCAAGCACCCAGAACCCTAAAAGCAAATTGGACAGAGCTCCCTCCCTTTACAAGCCACCACAAATTTTGGTACTATATGCAAAATCAAATATTTGTACTTCTTTTCTCATGCTCCATCTTCGTACCTTCTTTCACGTTTTTTTTCCTCCAATAACCTCAAGTTCAAAACCAGGATTTTATATGGATTCTGGCCCGGTATTCATCGGGACCAGACCGGAATGCACGGAAATCCATCGTGCCAGTAGAACCGTGACACCATGAGTACTGTAAAACCACATCTTCATTTCGATTTTGTAATAAAATGTGTTTCATATTTGAAATTCATAATCTGCTCATCCTCTTTATTGTGAATATCTCATATTTTACGTTACCATATTCCGGTTTGCAAATATATATATATATATATATATATATATATAACAATCAATTATTAAGTTAAACTATGATTGGACTTCCCGTTTGTCGTTATAAGAATACTATGGAAAGATTTGGTATAAAAAAATATCAAATTATTAACAAATCCATTTTAAACAACAGAGACATAGAAGATAGTATTTATTTCTTTATAAAAGTAAAATAATCATACCACGTCTGTAGCTGCAAATAGACAGCACCAGCACGTCTTTTCATTCTCTAGCCAACTGCCGCCGAACCATGCAAAGCAATCTTTTTTAATTCTTTTCATCTCTATGAAGATCGAGCTGATTTTTTTTTTTAATTGTTTAATAGTTCACAAAATTTATTTTCCCATACCTATGGTTATTAACTCACATAAAGAACCCAAATATATGTTTACATACATCTAAGTTAAACTATTCTAGGCTTGTGGAATATGATTATATCCTCAAGGAAATAAGGATGCACTTCATGATAGTGCTAGTAATAAACAAAGTTTTTATTGGTTTCAACTGTGCTTTCCATATAAACAACATTATGTGTGCGTGCGTGTATATAGAGAAAAAGACACACACTCTCTCTATTTTACTCTATTCTAACTAGATAAGGATAAAAGGAATAAGCTGTATAGATTCGACCGTGCTCACCATTCCAAATGTGGACAGTGTGACAAATTCACAAGTTGGATGAACAATAGACTGCAATTACTGTCTTTCATAAATAATAAGAAATATCACATTATCTATGATAGTGAATATCTTAAAATTGTGGTAGAGATATTTGATTGTGTTCAGATGACATAAGGAAAAGTGGAATATTTCTGCCAAACAGTTAAGTTTGTTGGAGAAAAACATATAAAATAACTTTCATCACAATAATATAAAATAATATAAAAGGGAATACGATTTTGTTCACACCCAAAAAAAGGGTGTGAACAAAACTTCCACCCTTGATTGGTGGAAATCCGGGGGACCCATATGGCCCCCCTGATTTCCACCAATCAGGGGTGGAAGTTTTGTTGACATCCCTTTTTGGGTGTCAACAAAATTGCACTCTATAAAAGGTAGAAAAAACTCACTCCAATGACTGAAGATTAGAACTGGGATGAAAAAGGTGAATAAGCAACTATGTATCATGTGTCAAATCCTTGAAATTAAAAGTTGAAGGGCAGTCACATTGAAACCATACAGTACAAAAAAACATTGGATTAAAGACTGAAAATTACAGTCTTTAACCAAGTAATTCAGTCTTTACATTATATTTAAAGACTGATCAAAGACTGAAATTTCAGTCTTTGAGTTTTAAGTCGCAAAAAAATATTAAGACTGATATTTCAGTCTCAAAATGTAAAGACTGAAATTGCAGTCTTAAATGTATTTGAAACTGAATTTTAAAGACAGAAATTCTGTCTTTTATCAGTCTTAAATTTGACACCTACAACTAATAATGACACCTACAACAAATACATATGTAACTGCTATATACACTCATGACTCAGCTTTTCAAAATCGCTATTAACCATAAATTTCATAATATTATAATTAAAACCAATATTACACTAATAACAACAACGATCATTTAAGATATTCAAAAGAACACGAACCGTTCAAATTCATAATAATGTAAAATAATTCGAAGTTTACACCATATTTGAATTTGTAACTCCATTACAAACATAATCCATACCATATAAAAATAAAAGTACATACATGTACTAATCAAAAGAGATAAACTTAAGTCAATGGATCTAGAATCTTCACCTCATATCATTATATCGGCTCTCGTTGCCTTCCAATATACATATGTAGTTACACGTTTGACCTATCTCCGTTTTCGTGCTTTCTACTCATTGGTACATAAAATCAATCTTTCTCACCGACGGCTGCTAATCCTGCAATTTTATTTTTATTTTCAGTAGTTGGTAAAAGAAAATGAATAATTAATCTAAACTATGAATGCAACATTTTCAAATAGCCTTCCTTAGTAGTGTAACATTTTTAAATAGCTTATATTGTGCATCTGCAGTAAAATGCAAAGCAAATAATATTTAACCAAGTAAATGAATTATATTACCAAGAATTTACACAAAATGGGGAGACTACAATACATTGCAAGTACTTTTCATTTTACAACACAAAATCAACATCTAGTCTGTAGTTTGATATGCATTAGCTCACTTTTTTGTTAAAAAAATATAGTGCCACAAATCCAAACTTCAGCCTGCAGGACATTTTTTTATTTTCTATAAGTATCCTAAAAGAAAAGAAAAGTACCTACTGTATTATTAACCTGCATGAGCAGTCAATAATGATAAACGGAAAAGAAGGGCAAAATAATAATACTGTAGTGTGTTAAAAACAGCCATACAAAGTATACCATATTTAAAATGATTTAGGACTCCTCGATTTAGAGCTTCAAAACTATAACTCCTTTCAGTGTACTGTTGATATGTCTCTTATTTTGAATGAAATGTTGTAGTCTTGTTCAGATCGTGCATTTAGAATCTCAAAGAAACAACCCATCCAAACTCCATAAATGTGTTTTTATATACTAATTCACTTATGTATAACATACCCTGCTTACCATAATAAAATAGTGCTACTGCAATGTAACATTTCAGTATACACATCATAGCATTATAAAACAAGACAAAAAAACATTGTTACTTAATTATAGTTTTAACTCTAACATGGTCAGCTCACTTATACATGTTAAAAGCTCGCCTAGATCATTGATCCAACCTAAACGATATAAAAACCAAGTTTAGGACATGCTGAAGCCTATGACAGAAACATAGTGCACAAATATTGCAGCACATGAAAAGGCACACAAAGACAAAAACTATATTAACTTTACTTTTGTTAACAATTGTTAGTTACATCTTAGTTGTAAATAAGTGGATGAAATATTGCATACAATGCCATGGGACCAGCTGACAAACAAAAGTTGTTTTGTAAGTTAGGTATTTGAAATCTTTCCTAAAATCTTTAATGACATGCTATATTTATAAGTTAGTATAAAATGATTGACGTTAATACCTTAAATGACGTGCTTTTCAAGTGTACAACGATAGTGAGAAGCAGTAGCCTTCTCAATGGAAGCACCCTATTTTCTCCTCTCTTTCTCGTCTCTCTTCTTCCTCTAATATTCTCTGCAACAATAAGAAATACCAGCATTAGTTCATCAAAGAGAAGAGGAAAGACCCATTTTGTTGTGCCCTGCTCCTTGGTACCAACAATGGATGCTAACGTTCAAAGAAGATATTTTGTTTTGTTTGGGGTCACTACTTCTGCTTCTCTTTTGCTCTCCTTTCGTGCTTTAGGCGCTGAGGTAGAGTCAGCATCAGATGTGAAAATGGCTTTATCAGTGGGTGAGATAAAAGCATACTCTTTTCTTTACCCTCTTGTTCTTCCTAAAAAGAACCGTACTTTCATATGGATTTAAATAAGAAAACTTGAGCCTAATTCATCTGCTGCACCAATTGCACGACAAAGAATTGTATTCGAGTATATTGATATCAGCAATAACCTTGTCATCTCCGTTACGGTAACTTTAATATGACATATTGGACCGCTAAATGCTCATTTCCAACTTCAACTGATAAGAGCACATGAAAATCAAAAGACGTTGTTGATTCTATTTTATCCGACAAGTCTTCTCTGCCAATAGCCACAGATAAGTGCAAGTTTGAGATTTCTGTGCTTGACACTCATTCTAGGAGGTAGAAGGTGAGCCTTATTGGTACTATGAGTATCTCGTTCAAAAATCACCAACAAAAGCTGGCCAAGAATTCGAATTTAACATGATTGTGCTGTTTATTTACCACTTTAAGCAAATAAACATGCCTTAGCTAATAGGTACACATCAAAAAACAATGCAGCCTGTTGGATAAATAAAATAAATTTGAAAGTAGGACCGTTAACTGTGAATGAATGCAAAAACATGGATTCAACATATTTGTCACTGCTTAAGCAATCAAAACGGAAGGAGAAAAATCTTACCCATAATTTGATGGTATATGGTAACAAAACAAAATTTCTATTGTAAAAAACAATAATACTTACCAGGATGGAACCGAAATCGGATGTTGAATGCTATTCGGATTTTTCAGAATCAGATAGGGCTTCAATAACATGGGGAACAACGCTTCTTCTTTGGATTTGTCAGGGTGTGATAATCCGAGAGACCATCTAGATCCTCGAAAGCCGTTACAAGGAGATGTTGGATTTGCTGATTATGCGGTAAAGAAATTGGGATTTAGGATCGAGGAAGGTGAAGAGAGAACACGGTGAGTAATTCATGATTTAGGGGGTGGTTTGGGATTTAGGGTTAATGGAAAGTTGAAGGATTTGGCGGTGAAGTTAAAATTAGAGCGGGTTCTAAAAAATGGATTTGGCCGCCTTCTGTTTTTATTTTCCCTGTAAAAGGTCGGTTGAATGGTTCATATTAAGTTTTAGGAAACTATAATTTTAGTAATAAATGATTTGATATCTAAATTTGAAGTTTAATCTACAAGGTTTGAGTTTCTAGGAAAAGTTGGTTGGTGAAGGGAATTTAACAAAGGTTGAAAGTTACTTAGAGCTAGATAATTAAACATGTACATGTGAAAAAAGTAGTTACAAAACTTATATTTAAATTTTCTTTAACATATTTAAATTTTATAAAAATTTGAATATTATATGAAACTTAAAATTATTTAAATTTTCTGTCTTTCTTTAATTTTTAACTTCATATATTATTTATGTATTTATTGTATAAGTTATAGGTGTACAATGTTATATAGATTATACTATTTACTAATTTCAAGTATAAATTATAAATATATATTATTAATATTACTTTGTTATTATATATTAGTAATAAATTATTATATATAATTATACCATAACATTGATTATTAAAAATAATCATTACTATAAGTTTATCACATTTAACATTAAAGTATAGCAGTTAAAAATATGTTTATTACAACTAGCAAGAACGAGCAATTGTAAAAAATAAGTGTATCATAGATAAGAGAAAGGTAAAATTGTTAAATTTATGTTTTTCGCAACTGACAGGAAATGCCTCTCATCGAAGATCATCTATTACAACTGGCAAGAAATATATCATTTTTTGCAACTGTCATACGACGTCAGTTGCAAACGATTAGTTACATTACGATATTTTTCTCATTGTGTAAGTAATCGAACCATATACAATATCAAAACAGTAAAATATGAATCATCATAACGAATTTAATATATCAACATCACAATTTCATACATGCAAAAATATATTCAGTATTGTATAAAAATTATATATATATATATATATATATATATAATAGCTTGTTAATGGCGACATGTTGATTTCTTTTCACTAGATTTCGTCATGTGTGAGCTCCCCTCGTATCCTTAATTTCATCATTTATTTTATTTGATTTCCTCTAGCCAACCTTCAACGAATTCGTATTTCGACTTTCGTTGATAAGCCATCAGATATTTTGTTTTATTTTCACAATTGAAATCCAGATCTTATATCTACTTTTAATCGCCGAGAAATTAAATTGTCGATTCAAACCTTATGCATCATCGGGATTTAAACAACTATTCTTGCCAACTTTTCACCGTTTGTTTGGATTTTTTTATTATGGAAGATCAAGCCAATGTAGATTTTGGTTTCGTCATGCTCTGGCACAATTATTTCAGTTCCAAACTCCTCCAACCGATCTATCCGATTAGTCGATTCGATCTACTCAGAGTGGGTGTTTGTGTAAGATATATTATTGTTTGGTTTTTGGTTTTGTTGATTTGTTGGTTATTTTGACTGCGGATTTAAGGTGTACTCATAGATCTGGTATACGCTGATTCCAGTTCTTCTAGTTTGGATTTAATCGTGTCATATTAGTTTTTGGCACTAGATTGTATGAGGAATCTATGAATGTCGAAATATGATATGTTCTTCCTCTTAAATCAAATGCTCTTCAACTTGATTTACACGCTTGGATTAGATGGGTTTTGAATTTGCTCGATGGTGGTGGAGAAATGTTATTTGGACAGACTCAAGATTGTGCAGTTTGCAAGTGTACATCCAGATTCAGATCTTCATCAAAGGAATTCTTATAAACTATGCTTCTGGATTTTTGGTACTGACTGATGTGCATCTTTGCCATCTTCATTTTATATTTTATTTGAATGAAGATGTGCCTATTGCAGTAAGGTGCCAAGTTCATGGGGATTGCATTAGATCATACATGGCTGCTATATATCTGGATCATTCTTTGCAAACATATTATGCAAAGTTATGGGTGATGATCTTTATATATTATCATGTACAAGAGAAGCATTTGGCTTGGGTGTGGTGCAGCGAGTTGCACTCAACGGTACGATGAAGGCATCATCATGGGCCGTGTTTATGTTAGTTAGATTTAAATTTTACTTGTATTTCTTGTTTTTTGTATGCTTTTGTTGTTTTAGTTTGTATCGGTTAGTATGCTAACCTTCCTTTGTAATGCTTATTATTAGTTAATAAAAGCGAACCAAATTTCAATATATATATATATATATATATTAAAGTAATAAAGGCTAATAATGTTTTGGGAATCTTCCATTTCTAAATCACACAATGTTCTCATTTATTGGGTCCTGGTGACTTTAACAATGCTACTTCCCAACTAGATAAAAAGGGTGGTTTACAACCTTATACAAATTGGACCAATGGAAATAAAACCCTTAGGGTTCATCTACACATTGCGAAGAAGAGCCATTTCCACTCATATTAGCAAAGTATTGGTTAACAATACTTGTCTAAATCAATTCTTAAATATTAAGGCTCTCTCTGTTTCACAACACTTAAGTGATCACAACCCTATCATTCTAGACCTTATCCCCACCTCTCAAACTAAAGGATATCCATTTATATTTAATAATGAATGGCCACTACATGAAGGATATGTTGACTGTATACACAGGGGGTGGCAAGCAACTACATGGGGGTCTCAGAGTTATCAATTTATAAACAAACTTGTTGCATGCAAAACATAATTGAAGCATTGGAATAAAACTAGAAGTAGAGGAGACATTTACCTGCAAAATGATGAAGAAAAACTTAAATCTTTAGAGATTACAGTTGACCATAACCTAGACGATCTCCTGCTGTATGATGAGATGTTAGAAGTTAGACAAGTTGTTCAAATGAGGAATAATCTTAAATATTGGAGTTTACAACAGAGTAAGGTAGTGAGGCTACAATAGGGTGATACGAGTTCTAAGTCTTTTACTCCAAGATGTCAGCTAGGAGATTCCAGAATAACATCGGAGCTTTTATAACTTCCGCTAGAGAATTACTGCATAACCTTGATTATATTGGACATTAGGCAATTTCATATTTTACCACCTTGTTCAACGATGATCCAGTCACACATTTTCCTCAATTCCAACCTATTACACCCATCAACACACTTGGGAAAATAAATTGCTGCAGTGTATCACCATGGGGGAAGTCAAACAAGCTGTTTTTTCAGTGCACGATGATTCCAGCCCTGGTCAGGATGAGTTTAATGCTAAATTCATGAAGCTTCATCGGGATTTAACCAAACATGACTTGCTATGCAGGATATATTTATTTCTAGAAAAATTCCAAAAGAAGTCAATCATACATTTATCACATTAATCTCTAAAATATATAAACCTACTTCTATCTCCCATTATCGCCCTATTTCATGTTGTAATATGTTTTACAAAGTGTTCACCAAGATTTTATGCAACAAGATTAAGCATTTTCTACCGCATTTGATATCAGAAAATCAATGTGCATTTAGCAAAGGGCATTATGTTGATGAAAATATTCTTTGGGCACATGAATTACTTAAAGACTTTAACAAGGCAAGTGTATCGAGATTTTGTATGAAAATGGATCTTCAAAAAGCTTATGACATGATTTGCTGAGAATTCATTTGCTATGTAATATCGTGCATGGGTTTTCGTACTTACTTCATTAATTTAATATATATGAATATATTTCATCTGCTACGTTTTCTATCTTGTTTCAAGGCATACCCAAAGGATTCATTCACTCTAGTCGGGGATTAGGCAAGGAGACCCACTGTGTCCTTACCTATTCATGATTATTATGGAATGTTTTTCTTTTCTTCTACATGAGGCCACAGAATTGCAACTTTTTGGCCCTTTTTTAGATTTCATCCTCTAATCACGCATTTACTTTACGCTGATAACTTGTTAATTTTCAGTAAAGCTACTTTGACTTCCGCTTTCTCTTTACAAGGAATTTTCCAAAAGCTAAAACCATTTGCAAGGCTACCTGTTAATGCAAATAAAACTAAAATTTATTTTAGCCAAGCTACCATGAACATCATGGACATTAAAAATATTCTGGGATTTAAAGAAGGAAATTTACCTATCAAATATCTTGATGTGCCTCTCTCTTCAAATTATCTCCATTATTATGATTGTCAAGCTCTTATTCATCGAATCCAATGGAAAATACAAGGATGGCAGTCCAACTTCTTAAGTTATGCGGGGAGAGATGAACTTATCGAATTTGATATTACACTTATTATTCTCAATTGGCTAACTATTTACCATATCTCTGAATATACATTAGATAAACTTCAATCGATTTGTGCATATTTCTTCTTGGGGGGGGGGGGGGATCAAAACATAAAATTTCTTGGAGTTCCGTATGTGAACCAAAACTAGAAGGAGGGATAGGCATCAGGCTCTTTTCAGAGTTAAGAAAAGCTTGCTGCCTCAAACTTTTATGGAATTTCCTAACCAATGAAAGTCTTTAGTGCAAGTGGATAAGGAAGAAATATTATGGAGGCAAACATTTTTGGTCTATGGCAGGTGATAACAATGCTTCAAGCACTCGGAATAATATGTTGTGATTACAAACCAATAGGAAACAATATTTGAACCAGGTTATCTTAAATGGCTCACAAACTTCACTATGGTTTGAATACTGGCTAAACTGTAAATGCCTTGTTGATATACTTGCCATTAGTAGATTTCAGGCTATTGGAAATGAGAATGATACAGTTGACCTTATCATACAGTCTAATATGTTGGATCCATTATTATATCCTGCCACTAGAGAGGTAGCTGAGGATGTCAAATCACTCTTCCGATTTATCTGGTCATTACGAATGGTGTACAGGAAATGAATTCACATTACGGAAGGCATAGGATACAATTAGAGAAATGGGTCACTACAAACCATTTTACAGGGATATTTGGCATAACAGAAATAGTAAGAAAATGTCCTTTATTTCTTATTTCCCTTCATGTGACAAACTGAGTACAAGGTAGAGATTGGCTACATTTGGAGTCACTACATATAGCACTTGTCCATTATGTGAGAAGGAAGTAGAAACAACCCAACACCTATTTTTCAATTGCGAATATTATGCTTTTGTTTGATGTTCGATGAAATGCAAGCTACTCATTCCATCAAACACGTTGCAATCGTTTGATGATGAGGCCAACTTGTTACTATCCAGATTCAACAAGAAATCAAGTTGCAGATCTTGCGTTAGGGGCTTTCATTGCCACTACTTCTATGGCAAGAACGGAATGCAAGAATATTCTCAAACAAGAAGACGCACTGCATAGCTAAAGCGAGACATATAGAGAAAAAGATTATGTATATGGTTCGGGATAATTATTGGCTCTACTTTTGAGTGATCAGCGGAGAACATTATGCTGCTTCAGCTTTTGGGCATCAATTTGAATGATAATGGCTAATGGCTTTATTGAAGAAACAGTTTTTATGTGTTTGAGTATTTTGCTTTGGGCCATCGCATGTGATATTTGTTATTCTGATTTATATTCTGACTTTGTATGTTTCTTTTAAAATTAATGAAAGGTACCCATTTTCAAAATAAAAAATCTGAATAGTATCAAACAAAAATACACAAGTGATAAAGTAATCAATTTACAATAACACTACATTTAGGAAGATGTGTGTATATACAACACTTCAACAAGAAAGTTAAGATTACACGTTCAAAACATATTGCATTTAAAAAAAAATATAATTCGACAAGTTCATTACACATGCTACTTCTGAAAGAAAAAAGGTTGTTATTTTGAGGGCAAGCAAGTCCATTGACATATGTACATATATTGTTTCAACAAGGAGAACTACAAAGCGAACAAGTGAAGTCGGAAAAAAAATCAATCATACTCTTATGATGTTAACGCTCTCCAACTGTAACAACCCGAATTGAAAAAAAATCGATCTGTCGGAATTTGGGTTATTACACCAACATTGTGAGGTGATTGATTATAAGGCATAGAAGATCCAGAAATCTACCGCATATGTGACTACTGTTGCACAAACGGTAGTTGTCATTGAATTAGATAAAAAAAATGGCATGTTTTGTTTGTAGTCCCGAATGCATTGGAATATAAAGGTGACTGTTGTGACGGATATACTCCTAGCAATGTAGATCTGTGATCTGTGTAAAATACATAAAAGTGTTATTAAAAATGCATACACCGGCTCACAACTAAACTCAGACTAATCCAGCATGTAGTAGAGATAAATGTATAGTTCAAGTTAATTTCTATTTAGTGTAGTTATAACTCAGAGTAACATGATATTGGGTTTGGGCTAACCAACGTTAAATACAACTTAATTTTTTTTTTATAAGGACAATGGTATTAAATATATATTATCACGTATAAAGTGAGTTGTTATGTGAACTGTAATAAATTTTAAATGCATTCACATGAATTACCAACATTAATCATTAGATTTTTCTAAGATAGCACCATTAAATTTTTAATTGATTTAAGATTTCTTAGATACCGAATTTAAGACTGAAATAAAGACCAAAGTTTGGTCTCAAATCAGTTTTAATAGTTACAAACCAATTTGAGACTGAATCTTAGTCTTTAGCATTAATTTATAAAGACTACATTTTTCAGTTTTTATTCAGTCTCTATTTAAAGACTGAGTAATTTCAGTCTTTATTTTTCAGTCTTTATATGGATGTTTTTTAGTAGTGATACAACCCAATTCAAAACCAAATTTAGCAAGTACCAAGAACTATAAGCAAAGAATAACAAAGTTATATATTTGACATATTGAAAGGAATGCCTTAAAATAGCAATTGCCATCAAATCAACATTGCTATAAATTAAGTGAAAATGAAGACAATGAAACCATAAATACAGAAAATTCACAAAAGTGGTACGAATGATAGAAGAAACAAATAGCATAGTATAAAAAAGAAGAGAACAATAAATGTGTACATTATAAAGTTTCTCAATTTTATTGGCGTATATTATGATTTGTACTAGATAGAACATCTCAATAAACAAATTGTAATCGGTAAACTATAAACAATTAGTCTTCTAGTCTTTGATAGCAATTTGGAATTATTTATCCAAATATTTGAGCACTAACATCAATATACCATAAAACAATATCATTTATAACATACGCGTGTTCAATATCTTACTGAAACTATCATGATATTTCAAAATATCTTATACTGCTACTTGGTCGATACATACTCGATACTGATATATACTACTTAGCATGTGCCAATGCATTGTTGTCAAAAATTTTAAAATCCTACGATTTGAATCTCGTTTCAAATTGAATCTCTTCATTTCCGATTCGATCTATGTTCCAATTCAAACCAATCCAATACCACATTTTAGAAAAATCATTCAATCCAACTGAATGTGTTCAATATACTTATTTGGATCTACAATTTATAAAAACAATTTAAATTTGGAACAAGAGATAAAATGATGTTTTAGGTTTAGATGTGGTTGATGACGTTATTACTTGATTGTTTGCTGAAGATTATTACTTGACTGTTTACTAAAGATTCCTAGTCGTCTTTTCTGCTGCCTTCTCGTACTGTTCCGTCGGACATCCTAAAATCATCTACTAATTTTGGTTTATCTAACTCAAATTATTTGGATGAAGACGTATATTATAGCATGGACAGAATGCACTTGTGTCTTCTTATTATGTCCTTCCAGGATTCTATTATGTGTCTTGCTACATTACAGATGTATAATTAGGCTAATTAGCTGTTGTGATCTTGTAAAGTGTGCTCGGCACGAGTTTTTCTGTATGTGTGTGAGTCGTAGTTTCAAAGGCAATATTCTACCTTAAACATATTTCTACTGATTTTGAAAAATAGATGGTCCGCTAAAAGACTTGGCTTGCCGTGACCAAAAAAATAATATTCAAGTTGGCTAAATTATTTTATTTAATATCAGTTTGAATAGGAAATGCCATTGCATATCAAATTATTATCATAGGCTTATATTATTAAAATGAAATCAAAATTAAACTCAAATCAAATTTAAAATGAAACAAGTAAAATAAACATGTAATTAATTTTCAATTTAAATTGTAAAGTAAAAAATCGAGGACCAAGGTTTCCAAAATGAAATTCAAATCGTAAATCGTAAAATTCAGTTTTTGTATCGAAACGGAATTTAAATCGTAAATCGTAGATCCGAAGATGTCAAATTCTAAGGTTTGCACACAGCTTGAAATTTAGTTTGATGTTTGGACTTCTACGTCTAATACTAAAATTCATTTTTTTCCCTCTTGTTTTGATTTTATTTTGTTTCAAAATAATTAAAATTTAGACCGTAGACTCAAATAAGTACGTTAAATATATGAATTTGGATTGAAATAATTTATCTAATCCGTGATATTAGCTAGATTCGAATCGAAATATGAATCGAATCGTAAACGTAGAGATTCGACTTGAAATGGGATTCAAATCGCAGGATTTTAAGATTTTTGACAACAATGTCGAGGACCTCTAACTCAAGTAGTTGAAGATGCAATGCTTTAAAAAAAGATTCTAAAGTCTTGCATTCGAACACCTATGATATCTTAATGAGTGTTCTGCTCGAATCAAGTAACAAGCTTTTTACAAAAAAAAAATTATCACGAAAAAATAGTAAATTCAAATTTGAAATAAATATTAAAAAAAATCTTTGACATTCAAATAGTATTATATAATTTAATGTTACATACTCATTTGTGATAATACTATAAGCGATTAAGTGCATAATGAACTGCAACGGATACTTTTTTAAGCTTCCCTTTTATGGCGTTCCATGGTACACTTATCCAACACATACTGCACTACTAGAGATCGTAGCAAAAAAAACAGCTGTTCGAACATCATGTGATTATAGCACAAAAACCCAAAACTTTGAACAAGACAAAATAAGGTGGTTTAAAATTAGTTTTTTGAATGCTTCATGGATTAATGATGAAAGTTGGTCCTTGGTAATGCTTTAAATATATATTTCTTAGAACTCTATGTCACCTTGGAATTTCGCATAAGCCATCTGATATTGAAGTAGATGTAACAACCCGTGTTTCGTGTAACGACCCGTATTTCGATAACGCGTTAAAACAAGAAATCAAGGCAGAATTTAATTTTAAATTCTGAATCAAGTAAAACAGGCTATGCCATTGCGTTCGTCTCGGAAAAATATGCGAAATAGAGTCTGAGTTTTCGAGAATCGGAGTCCGTATGACCAAGTTATGGTCCGACGAAGTTTTCAGAAAATTCAAGTTCAAAAACGAGTTCTAATTTCGAAAATTAGGGCTGGAAGGCTAGGCGGGAAAAATTCCCGCCAGGCACCCCAAGTCGACAGCCCTGTCGACTTGGGAGTCGACATGGCCTCACCCAAGTCGACAGCCCTGTCGACTTGGGGGTCGACTTATGGTGGCCGAGCCATCTTGGCTTGGTGCACCTGCACTTGTCTCTGGTCTTGTTCTGGAAGCTTCCAACGTGGTTTGATGGCTCAGATCCATCCTAGGGTTAATCTAAGGTCCTTAAACTACCCTAATCTCTATAAAAACACCCCTAAGCCTACCCTAAACCCTCATTATTCATTCTTGCAACTAAACTATGGCAAAATTTTCACTCTCATGGCCTCTACCCTCATTCTAAAAATCCTAAGTAAATTCCTATGAGAGGTTTCATGATCATGAGAGTGTTAGAGAGTTTCTATGTTAGTATGAGAGCCTCTCAAGTTGATTTCAAGGCTAAAGCTTTGATCTTTGTTCATAAAGATGGGGTTTTGATGGATTTGGAGCTTTCATCTTTGAGTTTTAGGATGATGACATGCATATGCTTTGTCTCAATCTTTCATTTAATCGATTTGTGCCTTCATAGCAATGTAAGCCCTTTTCCTACTCTTAGATATTAACTATGAAGTTAAATGTTCATGTTGCAAGTTTGGGTTTGATCATTAAGTATGATACATGCTATCATGTTATGCAAGTGTATAAAGTCATTATCTTGATCTTGTGGGCTAAAAGCTATAACCTTTATGTTGAAATGTTGCATTATGCAACATGAGAACCTTCATAACCTTTATGTCAACTTGCATATGAAGTCATAACCCTTATATGATGATATATGCGAGTTACTAGTCATCATTCCATGTCTTTTGTCACCATGATTTGCTTATGTGCCAAGTTTGGGTTTATGCATGTTTTTGAGGCTTAAGAATGTAACATGCAAGTTAATGAACACATTTGTGCCTCATTTGCCACCATGATTAGCTTGTGGCTTAATATCCATTTTTGTCATGCCTTTGCCAAGTCTCTTCTTTTAATCCATTACGTTGTTGTGAACGTATATGCGAGTTTAAAAGCGTTGGGTTATGTTATGGGTAATTTCTAATGACATGAAAATACAACTTGAAAACATGACTTGAAATATAACATGGAAGTTGACATGTAAGTATGCATAAAAACATAAGCTTGGGAATTTACCTATTAAGTTAGGTCTACCCTTTGGGAATTTACCTATTAAGTTAGGTCTACCCAAATGCTTGAAAACTTGTAACATGTTTTGGAAACATGATGGACATAACACTTAGATAATATAAGTGTGGCCAACTCGAGGTTGGGTTGAGTTTGCAACGTAAAACTACCCGGAACCGACCGGCCTAACTAGTAGTTGCAAACAATAGGACCCAATGTGAGAAGTTGGTCATGTTGTGCTTGAACCCGAGGTTAGACCAAGTTGTGGTGTAAAGCTACCCGGAACCGACCGGCTTAACTAGTAACCGCAACAAAGTCTAATGTGAGAGGTTGAGGTGCATTAAGTAATTAATGCCACATGATAGGGTTAAGTTAATTTGATTAATGACGCTTAACCAAATATGACATGGACAAATGGGTTAAGTAAATTGATTAGGCTAATGATACTTAACAAAACATGACAAGGTTGGGTAGGTTAAGTAATTTGATTTGCCTAATGACACTTAACCATTTTTATACGACTAGTGGACGGGGTTAATTTAACCAACACTTAACCAATCCAACACGATAACTTGGTGGGGTTAAGTAAGATTTCTTAATGACGCTTAACCGAAAAATACAGTTAATGGATGGGGTTAAGATTGGACTCAACTAGTCTAAACATGGAAATCGGATGGGGTTAAGTTAGCCTAGACTTAATTAATCCCACTTGGTAGTTTAATGGGGTTAAGTTAAACACTTAACTAATCTAACATGATGATTTGATGTGGTTAAGTGACCTATACTTAACCAATCTAACTCGTAAATTTATTGAGGTTAAGTTAACCTATACTTAACCAATCTAACGTGAAAACATGATAAGGCTAAGTCACGAATCGCTTGAATACACTTGACCGATTTGACTAAGTAAATTGACAGGGTCAAGTTAATATATACTTAACCAATCTAGAATGATAATTGGACGAGGTTAAGTCGTGAATTGCTTAATACATACTTAACCAACGTGAGCATGGTTTGTAGGGTTAAGTCTTGGACTTGGATACTTAGCCAATTTTGACATAATTTGTAGACGGGTTATGTCATGAACTTTAGTGACACTTAATCCATTATGTAAACCCTAGTTCGGAGGATTAGGTGGATAACCGTAGTTAACAAGGATAACGGGAATAAGGCTAAGTGGTAAACCTTAGTTGAAGGATAACTAAGTAAGAATTCTGAGTCAAGAAAATTTAGACCAGTTCATAGATAGATGAGTAACCTAATACGGTAGGTCATCGTTTAAGCACACGAGTAGGAGCAAGTTATCTGATTTAGATAAAGGCTCCAGCGAACTGGGTAACGAAGCAGCGGCTTCGGGGAACGTGAGGATATTCTTGGTATCCCTCTGTGAGCTGCCATGTGATTATACTAGGCTCATGAGAGGTTAAGGTCTGCGTTAGAAGAGCCAAGAGTATGCCTTGGTTGCTATACGAGCGACCTAAAGACGGGGATGGATAGGGGATAGTCGACGATACACAGTCGTACCCTAGATAGCATTTCGTCAGACTACCTACCATCTTTGGTCAAGCGTGTACGTACGGAAAGGCAGAGAACACCCAATAGACCATAATTGCTATCTAATTATGGTTGCGGTAAGGCTAGGATTGTGGGTTGGCCAGTAGTGTGTTCTCATACAGGATTTATCCTGTCTTGTCTTTCACTAGTTGAGGGAGGGGTCGCGTGGGACCATAGCCACGTATAGAAAAACAGACCTTAGCATCTGCATCGGCAGATGAATCGAAAGATCCCGACCGAGTCCTGTATTTCTTGATCTGCCCTGTGACAGGACTCGGATGGCACGATGTGATACATGTGCATACAGTCATGGAAAACGATTCACGATGAATGCGTGGGGAAAAGGGCGCGGTTGACGGTTAGCGTAAATCCTAGTGGCCCTGGGTGGTTGAACCAAAACCGAGATACGAAAATGTGCAATAGGTAAGCATAATCCCTAGTAGCCCTAGGTAGCATAAGTCCTAGTTGTACAAACGATAATTCATATTGGAAGACCCTAGCTAGGTTTAGGGTAACAGTCCAAACCGATCTTAAGGATCATGGAACTATTTTAAAATAATATAGAATCTCATGGGAAAGCCCGTATGGTCTACGGCAAGGGACTAAACTTATACACGGAAAGGAACATGTGAGTTGAGTAACCTATATATGCGGAATATTAGGTTGACGTGGACCATTATACGACTTTTGTGTAAGGGTCATTCAGGGATAACACATGATACGGTTGGGATACTAATACGGTAGGTGTAGAGCAGATGTACAGGATAGATACCATGGGACGTTAGACTTAATAGATATCTTGGGATATTATACTTGATAGAAACCTGACGATGTGATACCTTGTTTTATCTTGACATCGTAATTTATCATGACACCTTAGTTTATCTGAGTTCAGTAGTTCATCCTGTTATTTTGATTTAGCTTATCTATCTTGTTATCATGCTTATGTTCATCTCAGTTTCCCATGTCAGTTAACTTTACTAGTTTTTATGCTAATAGTAGATAGGGCTTACTCAGTCTTTTTGACTGACCCGTTTTGTTTCGCCTCTTTTCTTCCATTTCCCCCCAGGTTACAGGGAGGAAATATTGATGTTTAGATCGGACTTCTTCTGCTTGAAGGTCATCATGGATGGCTTGGACTTTTCTTGGCTATGGCCACTTTGCTGTTTTTACTTGGGGAATAATTTATGAAAAAGTCTTTATGCTTCTTTACTATTGCAAGACAGGTTTTGATGTACTCTGATGTAAAAGGCTTTAGACCTTATTTATTCATGTTATGAAAGTTTGATTTTACTTTCGCTATTTTATATGTTCTGTCTTGTGATATTTCTGTGCATGTTTACCAATAATGCCCCTCTAAAGCTAGTGCATTCCTTTGCGAGTGACCCTAGCGGAGGCGGGGTGTTACACGTGGTATCAGAGCAGAAGGTTACCAGACTGGGCAAAAGTTTTTAAAGACCTTCTGAAAACTATTTGAAAATCGTTTACAAAGAAGCATTTTTTTTCAAGAAAATTTTCTTTTAAAAGAGAAAGGCTATTCCCCAAAGGCCATTAGCACTATCCTTGTTTCCTTAATTGAATCTCTTTTCCTTTCTTTCCTCCATCTGTAGTCACAGTGGTTTTAACTGCGACTAGTCTTTTCTATCTACGAAAGTGCTTTCCATACGATGGAGGTGGTTCTCGAGAGACCAGTGGCCGCGTTATAAGAAAGGATAGTGAGAAAGAGGATAAAGGATACGAGCTTAAGGATGAGCAACTTGTTAGTATGGCTTAGTCCTCAAAGGAGGGAGAAAGATGAACAATGAAACCCATGACGAGAGAGTACCTTTGGCATGGTAAAACGGGGCGGATAGTTAAGTATCATGGGACAAGGACAAGATCATCGTGAAGACAATTGTATACCCTCACTAGAGTACCTGAGTAGGGGGATAACATCCTTGTTGAAGAACTAGTTATTCTTTTCTATCATCCCGCCAAGACTTGGTTTTGATCCCCGCATCATTTAAGTCTGCTTCAATAGTTGAGTCTCTGCACCTTAAGTACTAGCGTAATAGAGTATCCCATTTTTGTCTCAAAGTCCTATTGGAGAATCGGTCCATTTATTCATGGCTTGTTTGGGTTTGGGAATGTCTATGCCCAAGTGTTGAGCTTGGAAATAATGCTTATGTTTATAAGCTATGGATGGATTCTAGGGATGAAGTGGTTATCCAGTAGGGGGTACCACTCTCGATTTTGATAGGAGGGTAGTTAGACCTTTTGACTAGCCTTGGTAATACCCTCGAAGTATCGTGTAACCTTTTGAGGTTCTGTCATGACTAGTTACTTAGAATCCCTTGATGCCTTTATTGGAAATTTGAAGCCCGATCGAGTGGTGTTCGCCAATAAGATGGATGGTTTACTTCATTTATGTATGGGTTATAGAGATCACCCTAGTAAGTGCGCTTGATAACCTGGTTGGCATCTGTTTACTTTCAAAAGGAAGTTCTTCTACGTGGAATACCTTGTGGTATGAGGTCCGAGATTCACTAGTGAATTTTGGAAAGCTTGCATGAGATCATGAGTACGCAGTCATGTTTGCGTCAAGTATTCTAGGAAAAGGATAAGTGCAAGTGGAACGAGAGGCGACGAAGAAATGAGTTCCAGCTCATGTTATGAAAACAGGAAATAAGAAGCTACGAAATCGCGAAGTTAAAGGATGGTCAAAGCACAATGGAACTAAGCTCAGGGAAATGCGACTCAGGAGGATGAAGACTAGATACGCGCATGATATCTCTTTTTGGGAGTATATCCTTGATCCCTGTTTTCTGTAGAGCTTACTTGTAGGCTATCTTTTGTGGACATCCTCTCGGTCCTGTTTCGATTATAAACCCCATAAGGAGTTTATCTTGTTTATCCTCTCGATCCTATTTTGAGGATCTTAGGTAGAATTTTATGGATGTAAACATGTATTTGAAACATGTTATGATTGATATGGTTGCAAGTGGTTGGTCGTGGGTGCTGGAATGTATATTAGGCATTAGAACGATTCAGTCACATTTCATATTGCATATGCATATTTACGCTTGTCTATGGATGAAATCGAATGTGTTATCATGTGGATGTTGCATATGAATGAATGATTGTGCACACATATAGTTTTTATATGACTAGGACTATTTGCATACATGTTGGATTCATGGCACTATACATATTTTGCATTAGATCACTCAGGCCTGATCATCTACATTAGATGAGTGCATATACACACACCTTCTGCATGTATTCATACAACATTAGAAATCGTCTAAGGACAATGGTTGCTTGTGGATGATGTTTTGAGTAGATGGATGATGGATGGTAGGATATGTTCTTCCTAACTTGGAGATTTCGGGGACGAAATCCTAAAAGGAGGGGAGAATGTAACAACCCGTGTTTCGTGTAACGACCCGTATTTCGATAACGCGTTAAAACAAGAAATCAAGGCAGAATTTAATTTTAAATTCTGAATCAAGTAAAACGGGCTATGCCATTGCGTTCGTCTCGGAAAAATATGCGAAATAGAGTCTGAGTTTTCGAGAATCGGAGTCCGTATGACCAAGTTATGGTCCGACGAAGTTTTCAGAAAATTCAAGTTCAAAAACGAGTTCTAATTTCGAAAATTAGGGCTGGAAGGCTAGGCGGGAAAAATTCCCGTCAGGCACCCCAAGTCGACAGCCCTGTCGACTTGGGAGTCGACATGGCCTCACCCAAGTCGACAGCCCTGTCGACTTGGGGGTCGACTTATGGTGGCCGAGCCATCTTGGCTTGGTGCACCTGCACTTGTCTCTGGTCTTGTTCTGGAAGCTTCCAACGTGGTTTGATGGCTCAGATCCATCCTAGGGTTAATCTAAGGGCCTAAAACTACCCTAATCTCTATAAAAACACCCCTAAGCCTACCCTAAACCCTCATTATTCATTCTTGCAACTAAACTATGGCAAAATTTTCACTCTCATGGCCTCTACCCTCATTCTAAAAATCCTAAGTAAATTCCTATGAGAGGTTTCATGATCATGAGAGTGTTAGAGAGTTTCTATGTTAGTATGAGAGCCTCTCAAGTTGATTTCAAGGCTAAAGCTTTGATCTTTGTTCATAAAGATGGGGTTTTGATTGATTTGGAGCTTTCATCTTTGGGTTTTAGGATGATGACATGCATAGGCTTTGTCTCAATCTTTCATTTAATCGATTTGTGCCTTCATAGCAATGTAAGCCCTTTTCCTACTCTTAGATATTAACTATGAAGTTAAATGTTCATGTTGCAAGTTTGGGTTTGATCATTAAGTATGATACATGCTATCATGTTATGCAAGTGTATAAAGTCATTATCTTGATCTTGTGGGCTAAAAGCTATAACCTTTATGTTGAAATGTTGCATTATGCAACATGAGAACCTTCATAACCTTTATGTCAACTTGCATATGAAGTCATAACCCTTATATGATGATATATGCGAGTTACTAGTCATCATTCCATGTCTTTTGTCACCATAATTTGCTTATGTGCCAAGTTTGGGTTTATGCATGTTTTTGAGGCTTAAGAATGTAACATGCAAGTTAATGAACACATTTGTGCCTCATTTGCCACCATGATTAACTTGTGGCTTAATATCCATTTTTGTCATGCCTTTGCCAAGTCTCTTCTTTTAATCCATTACGTTGTTGCGAACGTATATGCGAGTTTAAAAGCGTTGGGTTATGTTATGGGTAATTTCTAATGACATGAAAATACAACTTGAAAACATGACTTGAAATATAACATGGAAGTTGACATGTAAGTATGCATAAAAACATAAGCTTAGGAATTTACCTATTAAGTTAGGTCTACCCTTTGGGAATTTACCTACTAAGTTAGGTCTACCCAAATGCTTGAAAACTTGTAACATGTTTTGGAAACATGATGGACATGACACTTAGAGAATATAAGTGTGGCCAACTCGAGGTTGGGTTGAGTTTGCAACGTAAAACTACCCGGAACCGACCGGCCTAACTAGTAGTTGCAAACAATAGGACCCAATGTGAGAAGTTGGTCATGTTGTGCTTGAACCCGAGGTTAGACCAAGTTGTGATGTAAAGCTACCCGGAACCGACCGGCTTAACTAGTAACCGCAACAAAGTCTAATGTGAGAGGTTGAGGTGCATTAAGTAATTAATGCCACATGATAGGGTTAAGTTAATTTGATTAATGACGCTTAACCAAATATGACATGGACAAATGGGTTAAGTAAATTGATTAGGCTAATGATACTTAACAAAACATGACAAGGTTGGGTAGGTTAAGTAATTTGATTTGCCTAATGACACTTAACCATTTTTATACGACTAGTGGACGGGGTTAAGTTAACCAACACTTAACCTATCCAACACGATAACTTGGTGGGGTTAAGTAAGATTTCTTAATGACGCTTAACCGAAAAATACAGTTAATGGATGGGGTTAAGATTGGACTCAACTAGTCTAAACATGGAAATCGGATGGGGTTAAGTTAGCCTAGACTTAATTAATCCCACTTGGTAGTTTAATGGGGTTAAGTTAAACACTTAACTAATCTAACATGATGATTTGATGTGGTTAAGTGACCTATACTTAACCAGTCTAACTCGTGAATTTATTGAGGTTAAGTTAACCTATACTTAACCAATCTAACGTGAAAACATGATAAGGCTAAGTCACGAATCGCTTGAATACACTTGACCGATTTGACTAAGTAAATTGACAGGGTCAAGTTAATATATACTTAACCAATCTAGAATGATAATTGGACAAGGTTAAGCCGTGAATTGCTTAATACATACTTAACCAACGTGAGCATGGTTTGTAGGGTTAAGTCTTGGACTTGGATACTTAGCCAATTTTGACATAATTTGTAGACGGGTTAAGTCATGAACTTTAGTGACACTTAATCCATTATGTAAACCCTAGTTCGGAGGATTAGGTGGATAACCGTAGTTAACAAGGATAACGGGAATAAGGCTAAGTGGTAAACCTTAGTTGAAGGATAACTAAGTAAGAATTCTGAGTCAAGAAAATTTAGACCAGTTCATAGATAGATGAGTAACCTAATACGGTAGGTCATCGTTTAAGCACACGAGTAGGAGCAAGTTATCTGATTTAGATAAAGGCTCCAGCGAACTGGGTAACGAAGCAGCGGCTTCGGGGAACGTGAGGATATTCTTGGTATCCCTCTGTGAACTGTCAGGTGATTATACTAGGCTCATGAGAGGTTAAGGTCTACGTTAGAAGAGCCAAGAGTATGCCTTGGTTGCTATACGAGCGACCTAAAGACGGGGATGGATAGGGGATAGTCGACGATACACAGTCGTACCCTAGATAGCATTTCGTCAGACTACCTACCATCTTTGGTCAAGCGTGTACGTACGGAAAGGCAGAGAACACCCAATAGACCATAATTGCTATCTAATTATGGTTGCGGTAAGGCTAGGATTGTGGGTTGGCCAGTAGTGTGTTCTCATACAGGATTTATCCTGTCTTGTCTTTCACTAGTTGAGGGAGGGGTCGCGTGAGACCATAGCCACGTATAGAAAAACAGACCTTAGCATCTGCATCGGCAGATAAATCGAAAGCTCCCGACCGAGTCCTGTATTTCTTGATCTGCCCTGTGACAGGACTCGGATGGCACGATGTGATACATGTGCATACAGTCATGGAAAACGATTCACGATGAATGCGTGGGGAAAAGGGCGCGGTTGACGGTTAGCGTAAATCCTAGTGGCCCTGGGTGGTTGAACCAAAACCGAGATACAAAAATGTGCAATAGGTAAGCATAATCCCTAGTAGCCCTAGGTAGCATAAGTCCTAGTTGTACAAACGATAATTCATGTTGGAAGACCCTAGCTAGGTTTAGGGTAACAGTCCAAACCGATCTTAAGGATCATGGAACTATGTTAAAGTAATATAGAATCTCATGGGAAAGCCCGTATGGTCTACGGCAAGGGACTAAACTTATACACGGAAAGGAACATGTGAGTTGAGTAACCTATATATGCGGCATATTAGGTTGACGGGGACCATTATACGACTTTTGTGTAAGGGTCATTCAGGGATAACACATGATACGGTTGGGATACTAATACGGTAGGTGCAGAGCAGATGTACAGGATAGATACCATGGGACGTTAGACTTAATAGATATCTTGGGATATTATACTTGATAGAAACCTGACGATGTGATACCTTGTTTTATCTTGACATCGTAATTTATCATGACACCTTAGTTTATCTGAGTTCAGTAGTTCATCCTGTTATTTTGATTTAGCTTATCTATCTTGTTATCATGCTTATGTTCATCTCAGTTTCCCATGTCAGTTAACTTTACTAGTTTTTATGCTAATAGTAGATAGGGCTTACTCAGTCTTTTTGACTGACCCGTTTTGTTTCGCCTCTTTTCTTCCGTTTCCCCCCCCAGGTTACAGGGAGGAAATACTGATGTTTAGATCAGATTTCTTTTGCTTGAAGGTCATCATGGATGGCTTGGACTTTTCTTGGCTATGGCCACTTTGCTGTTTTTACTTGGGGAATAATTTATGAAAAAGTCTTTATGCTTCTTTACTATTGCAAGACAGGTTTTGATGTACTCTGATGTAAAAGGCTTTAGACCTTATTTATTCATGTTATGAAAGTTTGATTTTACTTCCGCTATTTTATATGTTCTGTCTTGTGATATTTCTGTGCATGTTTACCAATAATGCCCCTCTAAAGCTAGTGCATTCCTTTGCGAGTGACCCTAGCGGAGGCGGGGTGTTACAGTAGATCTTAAACGAGTTGAATGCATCTTAAGTGTACATCATATATTTACATTTTGAATCTTAAATACGTCTCAAAATAACTTATATATGAAAAAATAATGGTTTAATGATTAATTTAGAAGTTTTGATTTTCAAAATAAAAACTACAATTGGTGCGTACTTGATTTGCACTGTAGAGAAAGTTCAAACTAATCATGTGAAGAAAAAACGACAATTTGATTAGTTTTGTAACACCGGAATAATATTTTTTTTATTTAAACATGAAAAAAAATGAAGTTGTTTGTTTAACTCGTCGAAATATATAATATAAATGATTTGTTTAAGGAGTTGGTTACTAGTAACTAGATTGAATGATTCTATCGACCCTTTATGAAAATGAACAAGTATCATGTAAAAGAAACGAAGTACATAATTATGAAGAACTTTGATTTTTATTTCAATGAAGATTTGAATATTTTAGACAAGATAGTTATCGAAAGAGAGATGAATAAGATTAACATTCTGTCTCATCAAAGCGTGAAGATAAGATCTCAAGCAAGATACATGACTAATAGCATGGACCATGAAGACAATTTCAGACTTACTGTCCTCAAAATCAATGTTTGCACAGATTTTGTTAAACAAGTTTTAAATTTTCAGCATATTTACCGCTTTAACCTGTATTTCTTTTATTTTTATTGTTTTTAGAGGTAAACAAAAAAAATTACTTATATTTAATATTTTTTGCAAATATTAACAACGATAGTAAGTATTTTCAAAAAATAATGAAACCATAATTAAAAAACTGTGATATCAAAAAGTTTGTAAGTATTTTTAATTGATTAAGTTTTGTTAACTTTCCTATATCAATCAGAATGATCATTTTCTTTTACTTTTTCATATTCGCAAAAGATATTCAAACTTTTCACTTATTTTTCATTGCTTAAAGCTGCAAATTTTATAAGCAATTCTACTTACAAAAATTTCACATTGGAAATTAAAGGAAAACATCACATTTAATTTCATAAACAACACGTAGAATTTAATAATAATGGATACAATGTTGTGCTTAGTAATATCATTTCGTATGTAATTTACTAATTTTACAACGGTGCACAATTCAGCAAAAATAAATCATAGTAGAAATTGATCGTCGATTATCTAACATTTTGCAGTCACAAACCTTTTAATCTATTCGCAGAAAGCTCAATAAAATCTAATCTCTTTAGCATAGCTTACGAATACCAAAATCACACTCTCATTCTCATACTTTCAAACCCTATTATCCTCTCCCAAGTATTTCTAGTAAAAAGAGATAGAAAAGTAATCAAAAAAGTGGACAGCTCCATACTCCTCCGGCTCTAACGATACAAATCAAAGTTAAAAAATTAGATCTTATTATGGTAAGTTTACAACTATACATTTTTTGCTTCAACAACACAGGTAGAACTAAGTATATGGTTCTGTTCGTCTACTTATGTTAGTGATAGGATTTGGTAGGGGACTCGGTTGCGTTGCTGGGAATTCAACCAAGTGTTATTTTGAAAACTTTCCTTTAGAATTTACTCTGTAAATCATCTTACAGCAATATTTCATAAAAACCGCGAATCAACCGCAACACATTTCGTTGAAATGATTTACAGAGTAAATTACAAAGTAAAGTTTTCAAGATAACACTTGGTGAGACCATGGTTTGAGGTCTCGTCCGAAACAGCGAGATACCGCTGGTCTCGTGCTGGTCTCGACACTCACCGAAACGGAAAGATGGAAAAATCTCGTTTCGGTCAGAACAATGAAAAATAAATCGTGAAATCATTCACGAAAGAAGAAGAGACGAGATCAATTGATTGAAGAAAGAAAACCCTAACTCCAGCAAAGTCGTCGATCTCAACAGATTCAACCACAGCAAATTCGAGCACACAAAAACCCCCCATTCGAGCATAGCAGTCTTCAAATTTGTGTTCGATCTTCGTCCTCGGTCTCGCAGCGAAGGTTTTTCATTTTTCATTTCCCGCTTCATATTTTCGTTTTTCTTTCTTTTTTACTTCTGTTCGATTGGTGGTTGCGTTTAATTTTTGGTCTGATAATTAGGGTTGAGTTTGGTATGGGCTTGAATTGGGTATGGGCTTTGGTTTGGACTAAGTCAAAAGCTAAGAGTTAGGTAGTGCTAATAATTGTATGAGCTAATAATTGGCTAGTGTTAATAATTGTATGGGCTTGAATATTAATGCATATCCCACTTACAGTTTGGACTAAGTCAATTACTGAAAGGTAGCAACATTTATCACTAACTTTTTTCACAAAGAATATAAAAGATTGATTTTTGGACCGAAACCGAAACAAAAACCGAAACCACCGAAACCGACCGAAACTAGTAAATTTTCAAATGACCGAAACCGAAACTAAGTTTTTGAACCTTGGGTGAGACTCCCAACAACCAAACCGATTCTCTACCAAGTATCACCACTAATACAAGTTAACAAACAAAAACATGTACTTAGCTCTAATTGAATTATTGAAATAGAAAATGTATAGTTGCAAACTTAACACAATAAGAGCTAATTTTGTAGCTTCGATTTTTATCATCCTATTCGGAAAAAGCAAGAATTATGTACTTGTCATCGATTTCCGTGATTGAATTTCTTCTTTTTTTTACTAATATATACTTAAGTAGCGATAATAGGATCAGAAATTATGAAATCGAGATGTGATTTGGGTATTCGTAAGCTAAGGTAAAAAGGTTTGCTTTTATCGGGTTTTTACAAATAAAGTAAAAAGGGTCTATGATTATAAATTGTTAAATGATTAATAATCAATTCCTACTATAATTTTGTTATTCTCAGATCGTGGTTTCATCGTAGTAAAATAACATATCAAATCATATTACAAAACACAATATTATATTCATTATTATTAAAATTTTGCATGGTGTTTATGAAAGTAAAATTTCAAATTTTCGTAAGCAAATAGAATTTCTCTTAAAGTTTACAACTTTAACAATGGAAAATAGAATAAAAACTCTGAATTCCCTCTTTAAAATTGGAAATGAAAAAGAAAAGATCAAAAAATTGAAACTTCTAATTAATATAGAAATCAAATAGAACTTGAATCAATTTAAAATAATTGAACCCTTTTGATATTAATAATTTCTTAATTTTAGTTTTGTTATTTTTTTGAGATCACTGCAACATTTTTTAATATTTGCAAAAAATGTTGACTATTAATAACTTATTTTGTTTACCTCTAAAAATAATAAAATAAAATAAATACATGCTAAAACGATAGTCGATAGACATTTTGAAGATCTAAAAGGTGTTTAAAAGAAAATCTGAGCAAATTTTGGTTTTGAGGACAGTAAGTCTGAATTCGTCATCAAGATCTCTGTTATTAATCCTATATCTTGCTCAAGAACTCAGCTTCACGTTTTGACGGATAGGATGTCAATTTCACTCATATCTCGTAAGATAGTCGTGTTGTCTAAGATATTCAAATGTTCATCGAAATATGAATCAAAGTCATCCATAATTATGTACTTCGTTTATTTACTACTCAAACAAATCATTTACATGATAACAACCAAAAGGCTCATTCCTCTTTATGTTCAAATAAGATGGTATAATTCCGATATTACAAAACCAACAAAGCCAATCAAACCGTAGTTTTTTCCTCCACATGATTAATTTTAACTTTTTCCATTGAGTAACTCGAGTATGTACCAATTAAGGTTTCAAATCTCGAAAATCGGTCGCATTTCGTCTTGGGAATTTTAGAGTCTTGATCTCATATCGGGGGAGATTTCGAACGAGATGGGTCTAACTTGGGGGTTCATCTCTGATTTCCATCTTGGGTCTGAAATTTTATATCGGAACAATCTCGGGGTACATGATATGTTAAAAATTAATTTTCTTACAAAATAATGTTTATGAATGCTAATGCTATTAAAAACATAGTAACTTAATTGAATTGCAAAATCACTTTATTACTCTTAATTTACGAAGATCATTCATACTCTAAATGTAATATGTTTAGAACAAAAGTATAACACAGTGCGAACAGATTAGTGCTTAAAACATACAATCCATGAAAATGAATTATTGTTAGACATAAAACAATAAAAAGATCCAAAACATTAAAAATACAACATAAGTAGAGTATAAAATAAATAATTTCATAGGTAACATGTATGTGAAAAAAATGAATTTAAAAATCAAAACCATTGTAAAACCTATACGAACATACAATATGATTATTTGACATGCAAACGTAAAATAACAGGAGACTATCATGGCTAGATTTGAGTTTTTTAATTATTGTTCTGGTTTAGACACAGATTTAAATCTTAACCAAAAAAACCAAGATCTCAGACGATATTCCAATATTTCGTTTCGGACGATATATCATTCGATATTGCAACAATTCAGTGGTACCACTCTGATTCATATTTCGAAAGGTCATCATACTCTAAACGTATTTTCGAGATTTAAAATAGTGGTACCAATTTTAGTTTTTATTTTGAAAAAATGTAGCTTCTAAAATAATCATTAAATCATCACTTTTATAAAGCTACAACTTCAAAATTAATCATTAAACCATCATTTTTAGATGCATGTTACTCTGAGATATCGCGAAGATGTATTTTAAAATTTAAAATGTGAATATATGATGTACACTTGACGTGCATTTAACTTGTCTGAGATCTACTTCAATATCAGATGGTATATGCGAAATGCTGAGATGACACAATTTTAAGAGTTTAATATTCAAGATATTATCAACAACCAACTTTTGTCAATAATTCATGAAGATTTGTGAGATACAAAGTCGGAAAAAATGAAGTCCTTAGATACAAGGACATGTCACACACACAATTTCATGTAGAGACCAGGTTATTACTTCAAAGAAACATGCTTTACTGTTGGATGTCATAAAATTTTGATATTTGACAAGCCTTGTAATTTCTGAAAATCTTGATATAAGCTTAACTGATGTTGTTATAGCTTATCTTTACAATTAAACACTGAAATTTACATGAAATGAATTGTCGTAAGAACAAGGTGTAGCCAGTCATTGTCATACATATGAGCGAAGCAAAAACAAGTTCAAATCAATTTCTATTTTGAGGTAAATATTAAAATTTTCCTTTTTGAATTTTAATGAAAAAATAAAATTATTGACATGTTAAATTTATAACAATACTATATTTCACATTCGAAATTTTATTTTTACTTTGAACTTTCAAAATTCTGTAATTCGAAACTACAATAATAAATTTTCCACGTATTACGCGTCCACTCGTTTATTATTTTGATATTTGGTGCAAAGTTTTATTAGATACATGATGATGATGACATACCTCAATTCCTTATTATCCCAGTTTCACTTTTTGATTTTTTTCAATGCAATCACACGGATATCTAAAATTGAATCTACATAACGCTCTCTAATCAAATGCTTTAAATATAAGATATAGAAATTCATTTTTCTCCTTAATATTTAATCCAAAATTACTAACAAAACATAAATTCTAAAACATACAAATTATTGTTCTCAATTAATATCATTTATAATCATTCTTTATTAGCCATGTTAAATTCAAAATATTAGCAAAATGTAAAATTCATTTATATGAATGAAATATTTGCACCAAAAGCTGAACAAACATCCAAATAGATTAATAAAGACGATAGAATAAAGAAATTAAAGGGAAAATGAGATAAAACTACTACCCACTTGAACTTTATTATAATTTAGGAATAATTTCAAACTATGTTCTTAAAACTCGGTGTCCATACCTGGCAACAATTCAACAAAATGACAGTGTAAAATTAAAAAAAATCAATTAACAAAAAAAAGTCCCATAAAATAGTTTTATTTTCCTCCTATTTATAGATGCAAACCAATTAATTAGGTTTTAAGATTGGCTACCCAGGTTCTCCACCTTTAAGGGAAGGTTAGGTAAGAAGATCGTGGTTGTGCTCACAAATTATGAATTACTACGATACCAAGTTGAGCTTCATGACTCTATGTCGATCTATGACTTGTACCAAATTTAGGCTTCGGGTCTTGGTTTCCTATTTGTTTAGATGGTAAGCACATGGTCAATCCCTTTTTATTTTAGAGCACAGTTGCTCGTCGCATATATCAACAACGGCTAAGGGTCCATCTACATGTATGCATTATACTATTATTCTTAGTTTATATATATACACACACACCCCTCAATGTAAGGTACATTTTATTTTTCTACTTATGTTTGGACAATCGTCTTTATAAAGTACAACATATTTCATGATACACGGATGCCCCTTATATATTATGTTCGTCAACACATGATTTTGGCCTTGAGGTTATGGAGTTGCAAATCCTATGACGATAGTTCATTTTTCCAATTTATTAATTTTGTGACCACGAGTTTAGTTTCAACTAACATGCATACAGTCATTGCCCAACCAGAAACTATATTCACCGATCATTAGAATTATATAGATTTCAAATTTGAACTTATTTGGTACTTGAAGGGTTGATATTTTAATAATAAAATTTTGAGTACATCCCTTGTTTCACTAAAAGATCCCTTTGATGCAAGATTTCCTAAACAAATATTTTTCAAGAAACTTCAACAAATGGCAAAACAAATAGATGTATAATTGAACACGGAGTAACCTCAAATGTTGTATGTAATTATCAAATTTTCAAATATAAACAAGTTCCTCGAAATACTGTCCTCTTCCTCCTATTTATAGACAAAGACCAATGAATTAGGTTCCAAGATTGGCTACCCATGTTCTCAACGTTTAGGGGAAGGTTCGGGAAGAAAATCGTGTATTACAACAATACTAAGTTGTGCTTTAAGACTTGATGTTGATCTATGACTAGTACCAAACTTAGGATTCATTTTCTGATTTCTTTAGATGAAAAGCACATGGTCAGTCCCTCTTTGCTTTGGAACACTGATCTTTGTGTATCTCAATAACGACTGAGGGTCCATCTATATATATGCATTACACTATTATTTATTAGTTTATATATACACCTTAACGTAAGGTACATTTTGTAATTTTACGAATGTATGGATAATCGTCCTCATAATGTACATCATATTTCATGATATGTTGTGTATGTAAACATTCATATTCGTCAATACATGCATTTGACCACGAGATTATGGAGCAAAGCAAATTTTATGATTATAGTTTTATTTTTTGATTCACCACTTTTGTATATTGTGTACTAACAAGAAGTCATATTCAACATGTAAGTTCGTTATAAAAAATGAATTTCAACTTTAAAACGGTACTTGACAAATTGATAATTTACTTGCAACATTTGAATTGATACCTTGTTTAATTAAAGATCCCTTTGTTTTGCTATTTGTTTAAGTTTCTTGGTAAAAAATTGTTAGATAAATTGTTATATTACAAATAGTTGAAAACAACATGATTATCCAAGTGGTTAAGACACTTCGACATGATGCGAGATGTCATAAATTCAAATCTGGCCTTGAGCAACTAACCCACTTGTCATTGGTTTCATATCAGCAAATAGATATCATTTGTTCTACATCAGCAGGATGTAAGTATTACAATTTCATGCAGATTTAGTTGATTTTTTATAGTTTTTATACGAATTCACTAATTTTATTTTATTTGTCAATGTTTTAAACTTTTCAAATTAATATCATAAATTCTAAACAAAGCGAATAGCATTAATAAAATCTCAAGCTGCCAACATTAGAAAATACAAAAACATACAATAAAATGATAAATGATGTTTAAGGTTTTCAACTTTTTTCATTTTCAAATTACTAATTTAAGTAGACTAACATCTCAAATTTTTATATTGTTTAAGTGAAATTTGTGTAGTGTTTGGTTTTATTATTAGGGCCAAAGTTGTCCAATAAATTTTACCTAATCCACTGATTCCCCAAGTGGTGCCCTATGAATTACGTATGATCCAATAGTTGATGCTTGTCTTTTCATCTTTTTCACTACCAACAACTAATGTGTGTTTAATTATTCTTCTGTTTGGTGTTTTCGGCATTTCATTATCATCCATGCATATTGTAACGACCCGCATTCTACGCATCGAAGGATCGTAGAATATTTATTTCTTTTATATATGAAGTTGTATGGTCATGTAACTTTGGGAGACGACTATTGGGGTCATTTCCCATGTTCATGATTTTTTTCCGGTTTTTAAATGACCATTTTGCCCCTAGCTGATCTTGTTTTGGCCATAACTTTTGATTGGAAAGGAGTTTTGACCTGAAACCACTTCCATTAGATCCGAATGAAGGTTTACCTTTCCGTAGAGTGGTCGCATGTGAAAAACGGACTTACGTTTGGGAGATATGGCTAGAATAAGGTTTGGAATGTGAAAAACTGCTTAACCGGGCCAAATAGGGTGATTAGTGAATGGGCTCATAACCCATTTCGGGATTAGGGTTAATGGGAGGCTGAAACGAGTTAGGTATTCATTCTATTTCAGTTTTGCAGCTACCACTTACCTCTTAGAAACCCTAACAATGGCCTCCAACCTCTAAAACATCCCCAAATCACTTTCTAATCAAGGATTAAGCTTAGCAACACCAAATCAAAGAAGATCTTCGCCAAATCAGTACTAGAACTACTGTTAGACATCAGTATTCGCCCAAATCAGCGAGGTTTCAGTTCTGAAAATTTTATTTGTGGCAAAGGTGAGTGATTTGCATAGTTTTGCACTAATTACGGTTAATTAAGGGTAACTAGTGAAGATTAACAAAATTAGACATGATAAAATTCTGGAAAAATATTTATAAAATTTGAAAATAATGTTTTAGACCCCTATTAGAAATTTGGATTAATTTGGTTAAGTTTTTCTAATCCTGTCATTAGTTTTGCTTAAGCACGCTTAAGGGAAAATATGGGGTTTTGGCTATGTTTGATCTATTTTAACCTATCAAGTTATTGTTTTGATGTTTATGGTAAAATCTCTATGTCGCTATGACTATGTGGTATGTTTTGTGACTGGTTAGAACTGTTAGATTGGTCGAAAACGCCGTCGTATGGCGTAAAACAGTCGCTGGAAAGTCACAGGAAATATGCGGGGTTTCGAACCGGATCGGATCGGATAGGGGAACCTGGCAAGTGGACTCGATTTGGATTGGAACTTAGCATAAGGGGCTTGGCGAGAAGGAAGGCCATTTGCTTAGAATTGGAGTTGGGCAGGGGATCAGATCGGAGAGACCAACAGGGGATCGGATCGGAGGACCTAGTTTGGAGCTGGAGTTGGAGCAAAGCATCGGATCGGATCGGGACATCTAGGAGGGAGAAACCACCGAACCAGGCATAGGGCATCCGAACCGAACCAAGGCTGGAGGACCGAACCGAAGAGGAATGGATTAAGGCATGAGTCGGGACCACCCAGCCGAACCAAATGTAGACTTATACCTCATTGTGATGACTCTTTTGAAGACCAACTCCAATTCGACCAAAACCCGAGATGCAAAGGAAGTACAAATGAGGAGCTTTGACTCAGGATCCAGTTGGAACCAATGAGTGAGCTTCATGATTGGGCTTTGCTGCGGGACGTGTGCTAAGGGGTTGTCGATGTCTGTAACTTTAAATCACTATGTGTAGGGAGTACGTGAATGGATTCAGGGCCATAGTGGCCAACTAAAGAGTTATAGACCAATGAAGTGGGGTCATTAGTAAAGATTTGGTCATGACTCCATGTGGTAAGCTTGGTAGTAGCAGTAGTTGTACAAGTCGAACTCCGTCAATCCTTCGATGGGTCTAGTGATTGACAGTGGTGGACATCGTATGCTTTTCGCACTGAGTGAGAGATGTGAGGATGGTTGTTATGGTTGATTTGTTTGCCATCATTATGACATGCACACCCCCACCCCCGGTATCTTTACACCATCTGTTTAGTGGCACCTGAGAGTATTGCACGGTATGTAGTGCTAACTCTTTGGTTGCAGGTCCAGGTTCAGGTATGGATTAGTATATCTGTTATTGTTCTGTTTAGCTGCTTATCGCTCACACCAGACTTTTTGTCTGACCCAAAGTTTTATGTCTCTTCTTATTACTCTGGGTGCTCTCACGAGCAGACTAGAGACAGGTTAGCTGGGTATGCACGGGTAGCTGATCCGGAGACGAGTAGGAGGCTTCCACGTATGATACATATAGTATTCTCCCTGTGTTGTTGAAGATCACTGCTTGGGCATTAGTAGTGCATCTTCTACTTTAGCTTTCTTTTATTTTAGAGATAGTATTTGGAAAGTTGTAATAAGCTGTATTTGGATTTCCGCTGCTATGTTGGTTTAGTTTTCAGCTTATGCACTTTCTCGCTTGTTTTATGCCAAGATTATGTTATTATTATATTTTGTTCCATGTGCTGTGAGACATTCTACAGGTTCCTTGTCAGTTCATTCTCTTCTTTCCTTTCTTTGGCATCCATTCCGTGCTAGTCGGGCATGTGTACAGTGCACCTTCGGAGGAAATGCAGGCTGGTGCTAGGCGGGCCGTCATACTTGGTATCAGAGCAAGGTTGCGTAGTTAACCTAGGGAAGTCATCAGGGAGAGATAGTATACGTATATGAAAGCGCGTATTTGTGATTATTTTGGTTTTCAAAAGCTATATATATACTATTAGTATAGCTATGGATGAAGTCGCACTGCACTAGCACCACTTTGGAGATGGTTAATCGTTTTCTCTTTACAGATTGAACGATGAGCCGATACGCAAGAGGTGCCGGTAGAGGAGCCAATAATGGGAATGCTGCTGACATGAGGACGATGTTCACTGACCTAATGAGGGAGATGCTTAGGGATGTGCAGAGGGCAGCTCCCAATGGTGGTAATGGTGGTGGTCCAATTGTGCAAGCGCCTAGGGCCAATTTCGCCAAGCTGAATAAGGACTATACTAGTCTTGGCGGGAAGCCGTTCCACGGAACGGAATTAGCTACGGATGTTCAGGATTGGTTAGATAGCTGCGAGCGTATCTTCGAAGACTTGGGTATTGAGGATGCGATGAAGAGAAGGCTAGCATCCCGTCAGCTGCAAGGACGGGCAATGAATTGGTGGAATGCTATAAAGGCAGCTACCCCCGAAGATCAGATTACTTGGGAACAGTTTAAGGTTGGCTTTAGCGATAAGTTCATTCCAGCTGCTCAGAAGTCAGTGTTGTTTAAGAATTTCTTGGAACTCAAGCAGAATGGCAGAGCTGTCTCGGAGTATATTGTTGAATTCGACACTTTGTCGAAGTATGGTTTATCTCTTATTGATACTGCCGAGAAGAAGAATGAGAAGTTCATAACTGGCTTGGACCAGTACTTGGGGGAAAGGCTTATTAACCACATCGATGAGACGTTTGGGTCGATTGTGGGGAAGGCATTGAGGTCAAAGAGTCTTTACCCTAAGTCGAAGACTGAGGTTGCATCTGCAGAGGAGCCAAAGCTGCAAGCAAGTGGTGGAGGCAAGAGTGGTTCTCAGAATAAGAGGAAGCAGAACCAGAATAAGGATGGCCAGAAAAAGAATAAGAAAGATGTTGAGTGCTTCAGCTGTGGTAAGAAGTGCCATTATGCTAGCAATTGTCGGGCCAAGCCAACGGATAGGAAGTGCTTCAACTGTGGCCAAGTGGGACATCACAAGGACAAGTGTCCGCAGACCCTAAAGAAAAGCAGATGGTGAAAGCATATGCCCTTAATGCTATTCCTTCTTCGTCGAATGCCCTAACTGCGGCGGAGAAAGGAAAGAATGTCGGTGTTTAAGGTATGCTTTCTGTTTATGATGTTCCTGTTAGAGTTTTGTTTGATACCGGGGCTTCCAGTTCTTTCATATCTAGTGACCTGGTAGATAGGTTGGGATTGGAGCCCGAGATTGTCGATAGACCTTTAGTAGTGACGAACCCGATTGGTGGTTCGACTAACCTTAGCATGATTTGTCATAATGTGGTCTCATCGAGTCATGGATGCATGTTTGTTTGTGACTGCTTTGTTTTGGGCTTTATTGGGTTTGGCATTATTTTGGGAGTCGATTGGCTCCAAAGATACGGGGTGGTGGTAGACTGTGAGGACTTTTTGGTGACAGCTAGAGCGGATGATGGGCAGAGGGTAGTATTTGGTGGTCTACCCGGTGATGGAGTCATGGCTAGTTTTCTGAATTCCCTCGACATTCCGCATAGTGAGTTGTCAGGTTTGCCCGTGATTGGCCAGTATCTGGACGTTTTCGAGTAAGTGACCGGGGTTCCACCACACCGAGAGATTGTGTTCCGTATTGATTTAGTGAAAGATGTCAGACCTATAGTGATGCCACCTCGTCGTATGGCACCAAGGGAGCAGCGAGAGCTCGGGGTGCAAGTCAGCGATCTTTTGAAGAAAGGATTTATCAGAAGGAGTGTTTCTGAATGGGGAGCACCAGTTGTGTTTGCTACCAAGGTGGATGGTTCCCTTCGTTTGTGTGTAGACTACCGCAATTTGAATAAAGTGACGAGGAAGAATAAGTATCCTCTACTGCGGATAAATGATTTGTTTGATCAGTTGAGTGGCGCGAGAGTATTCTCTTAGTTGGATCTCGCGACCGGTTTTCATCAACTTAGAGTGGAAGCTGAGAGTATAGCTGAAACGGCATTTCGGATGCCGTCTGGATTTTATGAGTGGTTGGTCATGCCATTCGGGCTGACCAATACCTCAGCATACTTTGTGGATCTTATGAATAGGGTATTCAGAGATCAATTGAATAAGTTTGTCCTTGTGTTCGTGGATGATATTTTGGTCTATTCGAGGACAGAGGAAGAACACAAGGAACATTTGAGGATAGTGATGGAGGTGTTGAGAAAACACCAGTTGAAAGCAAAATTCTCTAAGTGTCACTTCTGGAGGAGGGAAGTGAGATTCTTGGGCCATGTTGTTTCATAGAATGGTATTGCCGTGGATCCTGCGAAGGTGGCTACAGTACAAGATTGGTCTACGCCCAAGAATGCAACGGACATAAGAAGTTTCTTGGGGTTAGCTAGATATTATCGTAAGTTTATCCAAGACTTCTCCAAGATAGTAGCACTGTTGACTCAGTTGACCAAAAAGAATCAAGCTTTCGTCTGGGACGAAAAGTGCGAGAATGCATTCAAGAGCCTAAAGGAAAAGTTGACATGTGCACCAGTGTTAGTCATTCCTAAGGGGAATGAAGAGATGACAGTATATACGGATGCATGTGGCACAGGGCTAGGTGCTGTATTGATGCAAGGAGGTAGGGTTGTAGCTTATGCAAGTCGGCAACTGAAACCGCATGAGAAAAGATACCCTACCCATGACTTGGAATTAGCTGCGATCATATTCGCGTTGAAGATGTGGAGACATTATCTCTTGGGAGAAAGATTCGAGTTGTTTACTGATCATAAATCGTTAAAGTATCTTTTCTCTCAAAAGGATCTAAATCTCCGACAACAAAGGTGGTTAGAATTCTTAGCTTCCTATGATTTCGATATCGCATACACACCAGGAAAGGGCAATGCGGTAGTTGATGCATTGAGTAGGAGACATGCCAGTTTAGGGGCTATGTTTCTAGAATGGAAAAAACTGGAGTACATCGTTGGGTATGATTTCAGACCAAAGTGCGAATTGGATCCAGAAATGTTAGCAAGTTTGACGATCAAACCCACTTTGATTGAGCGGATTGGTTCCAGTCAGAGGAACGATCCTAACCTATTGGAAATCATCTCAAAGTTAAAGATGGGAATTGACGGAGAGATGAACAAGTATGAGCTTGATCGAGATTGATGGCTTAGAAAGAATGGAAGACTAGTTATACCCAATGTCAATGGATTAAGAGATGAAGTGCTTAGAGAATGTCATCACTCAAAACTGACTATACATCCTGGTGGTAACAAGATGTACTGAGACATGAAGCAGACCTACTACTGGGAAGGGATGAAAAGAGACATTGGGAAGTTTATATCCAAATGCATGAACTGCCAGCTAGTTAAAGCTGAGCAAAAGAAGCCTAGTGGTTTGCTACAACCATTAGAAATTACAGAATGGAAATGGGAACAAGTGTCAATGGATTTCATTGATGGGTTACCAAGGACTAGATCAGGCCATGATAGCATTTGGGTGATTGTGGACCGATTGACCAAAAGTGCAAGATTTATACCCGTCAAGCCGAATAGAACGACAGCTAAGTTAGCTGAACTATATATAAAGTGGGTAGTGAGATTTCATGGAATACCCAAAGGCATTGTGAGTGACTGAGATCCGTTGTTCACTAGTGGATTTTGGAAGAGCTTACAAGAGGCGTTAGGATCAGAGCTACATCTCAGTACCGCGTATCATCCTCAAACTGATGGTCAAACAGAGAGGGTGAATCGTATATTAGAAGACCTCTTGAGAGCCTGTGTATTGGATTTTGTTGGATCATGGGATGACCATTTGCATCTAGTAGAGTTTGCATGTAATAATAACTATCTATCCAGTATCGGTATGGCTCCATTTGAAGCTTTATACGGAAGACCGTGCAACTCACCGTCATGTTGGGTAGAAATTGGTGAGAAGTTTGTACTTAGACCCGACGTGATAAGAGAAACTTCAACTAAGATTAAGATTATCTAACAATGAATGAAGGCTGCCCAAGATAGGCAGAAGAGTTATGCTGATAAGAGGAGAAGAAAATTAAAGTTCTTCATTGGCGACTTGGTGTTTGTCAAGATTTCTCCGTTGAAGAGCGTGATACGATTTGGAAGGAGAGGTAAGTTAACACCAATATTTGTTGGTCCATTCCCAGTTCTTGAGCAAATTGGGAATTTGACATACATAGTTGAATTACCAGAGAAGATGCCAGGAGTTCACAACGTATTTCATGTTTCCCAGTTAAGAAAGTTCGTACACGACCCAAATGTGACTATTTCACCTGATTAGTTGGATGATATCGAAGTTGAACCCGAGGCGGTTGGGAACCGCAGGCCTATGCGTATTGTTGGGAATGATACGAAGCAGCTTCGAAGGAAGGCGGTGAAATTAGTCAAAGTTCAGTGGGGCGAGAATGAGAATGACTATACTTGGGAGACAGAGGAGAGCATTAGGAAGACGTATCCAGAACTCTTCGCCTGGTAAGATTTTAACTTCGATTTAGTCTTTTCGCATGCTAGGATAGGCTTGTTTGTTTGTTTTGCATGTTTGATTTTTTTGTATGTCGCTGGTACGCATGCGGGATCCTTTGTATGTTTTTGGTTAAGGAATTTCAGGGACGAAATTTCTTAAAGGGGGGGGGGAGTGTAATGACCTGCATTCTACGCATCGAAGGATCGTAGAATATTTATTTCTTTCACATATGAAGTCTTATAGTCATGTAACTTTGCGAGACGACTATTGGGGTCATTTCCCATGTTCACGATTTTTACCGGTTCTTAAATGACCGTCTTGCCCCTAGCTGATCTTGTTTTGGCCATAACTTTTGATTGGAAAGAAGTTTTGACCTGAAACCACTTTCATTAGATCCGAATGATGGTTTACCTTTCCGTAGAGTGGTCATATGTGAAAAACGGACTTACTGTTTGGGAGATATGGCTAGAATAAGGTTTGGAAGGTGAAAAACTTCTTAACCGGACCAAATAGGGTGATTAGTGAATGGGCCCATAACTCATTTTGGGATTAGGGTTAAGGGGAGGCTAAAACGAGTTAGGTTTTCATTCTATTTCAGTTTTCTAGCCGCCACTTACCTCTTAGAAACCCTAACAATGGCCTCCAACCTCTAAAACATCCCCAAATCACTTTCTAATCAAGGATTAAGCTTAGCAACACCAAATCAAAGAAGATCTTCGCCAAATCAATAATAGAACTGCTGTTAGACATCAGTATTCGCCCAAATCAGCGAGATTTTAGTTCTAAAAATTTTATTTGTGGCAAAGGTGAGTGATTTGCATAGTTTTGCACTAATTACGGTTAATTAAGGGTAAACGAAATTAGACATGATAAAATTCTGGAAAAATATTTATAAAATTCGAAAATAATGTTTTAGACCTCTGTTAGAAATTTGGTTAAGTTTTGTTAATCATATCATTAGTTTTGCTTAAGCACGCTTAACGGAAAATATGGGGTTTTGGCTATGTTTGATCTATTTTGACCTATCAAGTTATTGTTTTGATGTTTATGGTTGATTCTCTATGTTGCTATGACTGTGTGGTATGTTTTGTGACTGATTAGAGCTGTTAGATTGGTCGAAAACGCCTTCGTATGGCGTAAAACAGTCGCTGGAAAATCGCAGGAAATATGCAGGGTTTCGAACCGGACCGGATCGGATTATTGGGCTCGGATCAGATAGGAGAACCGGGCAAGTGGACTCGATTCAGATTGGAACTTAGCATAACGGGCTTGGGGAGAAGGAAGGCCATTTGCTTAGAATTGGAGTTGGGCAGGGGATCAGATCGGAGAGACCAACAGGGGATCGGATCGGAGGACCAAGTTTGGAGCTGGAGTTGGAGCGAAGCAACGGATCGGATCGGGACATCTAGGAGGGAGCAACCACCGAACCAGGCATAGGGCATCCGAACCGAACCAGGGATGGAGGACCGAACCGAGGAGGAATGGATCAAGGCATGAGTCGGGACCACCGAACCGAACCAAATGTATTTTTTTACCTCATCGTGATGACTCTTTGGAAGACCAACTCCAATTCGACCAAAACTCGAGATGCAAAGGAAGTCCAAATGAGGAGCTTTGACTCAGGATCTAGTTGGGAACCAATGAGTGAGCTTCATGATTGGGCTTTGCTGCGGGACGTGTGCTAAGGGGTTGTCGATGTCTGTAACTTTAAATCACTATGTGTAGGGAGTACGTGAGAGGATTCAGGGCCACAGAGGTCGACTAAAGAGCTATAGACCAATGAAGTGGGGTCATTTGTAAAGATTTGGTCATGACTCCATGTGATAAGCTTGGTAGTAGCAGTAGTTGTTCAAACTCCGTCACTACTTCGATGGGTCTAGTGATTGACAATGGAGGACATCGTATGCTTTTCGCACGGAGTGAGAGATGTGAGGATGGTTGTTATAGTTGATTTGTTTGCCATGATTATGACATGCACACCCCCCACCCCCGTTATCATTACACCATATGTTCAGTGGCACCTTAGAGTATTATACGGTATGTAGTGCTAACTCTTTGGTTGTAGGTCCAGGTTCAGGTATGGTTTAGTATACCTGTTATTGTTCTGTTTAGCTGCTTATTGCTCATACCAGACTTTTTGTCTGACCTAAAGTTTTATGTCTCTTCTTATTACTCTGGGTGCTCTCACGAGCAGACTAGAGACACGTTAGTTGGGTATGCACGGGTAGCTGATCCGGAGATGATTAGGAGGCTTCCACGTATGATACATATAGTATTCTCCCTGTGTTGTTGAAGATCACTGCTTGGGCATTAGTAGTGCATCTTCTACTTTAGCTTTCTTTTGTTTCAGAGACAGTATTTGGAAAGTTGTAATAAGCAGTATTTGGATTTCCGCTGCTATGTTGGTTTAGTTTTCAGCTTATGCACTTTCTCGCCTGTTTTATGTCAAGATTATGTTATTATTATATTTTGTTCCATGCGCTGTGAGACATTCTACAGGTTCCTTGTCAGTTCATTCTCTTCTTTCCTTTCTTTGGCGACCATTACGTGCTAGTCGGGCATGTGTATAGCGCACCTTCGGAGGAAATACGGGCTGGTGCGGGGCGGGCCGCCACACATATTGTCTCAAAATTGAAATAAATTAGTACCAGTACTTGCTATATTAAAAATATAGTATTCTTTATTACTTGTTCAACATTTTTTGTAGTGACTTTTGTTTAATGAAGTACTATTCTGCAACTTGTTTTTTTATGGGTTTGATTTAGAGAAATTTCGAGAACGAAATTCTTTTAAGGGAAAAAAAATGTAAAAACCGAAATTTTGTCAACTTATTTTCCTTTTGAACAAGTAAATATTCAGAATTTAATTTAACAAAATTATGGGTTGTTACATTCTTTCCCCTTAAAAGAATTTCGCCCCTGAATTTGCGTAAATCAAACCCATAAAAAACAAAAAGAGAACACAAGATCAACATCTAGAGAATAACACTTTAAACAGAAGGCACTAGAAAAGATGTTGAACAAGTAATAAAGAATACCATATTTTTACTATAGAAAATGTTGGTACTAATTTATTTTAATTTTGAGACAATATACATGGATGATGATGAAGCACTGAGAGCATCAAACAGAAGAATAAAAAACACATTAGTTGTTGGTCATGAAAGAGACGAAAAGACAGACATCAATTATTGGACGGTGCTTAATTCATATGGCATCACTCGCAGAATCAGTGGATTAGGTAAATTTATCGGACAAGTTCTCTAGCCTTATTAATAAAACCAACCCTACACAATTTCATTTATCCGATATAAAAAGTAGAGATATTAGCCTACTTAAATTAGTAATTTGAAAATGAGAAAAATTTGAAGACCTTAAATATCATTTATCATTTTATTGTATGGATTTGTATTTTCTTATGTTGGCAGTTTGAGACTTTATTAATGTTATTCACTTTGTTTAGAATTTGAGACGTTGATATAGAACAAATGTTATTTATTTGTGGTTATAGAACCAATGGCAAGTGGGTTAAATTACGCAAGGCTGGATTTGAATCTACAGCATCTCGCATCATGTCGAAGTGTCTTAACAACTTGGACAATCTTGTTTGTTAAACAAATTGCATGCAGAAATAAATTACCTTTCAGTTAAGGAATCCATGATCCAACCATCGTTGATCGATTGTTGCATACATCAATCCTGTCAAATAAACTACATTAGATAAAAAGAGACGAAGACAGTAAAGGTTGGCATATTTAAGGCCTGGAATAAGAATGCAAGGAATGGAAAAATAACAATTACTTGGTGAATGATACTATATTTTACATCATAGCAAGGATTAAGGTATGCATATATATGCTTGATTTACAGCCAGTGTTATTAAATGTGAGATGTGCACTGAAGCGCCAAGACCCTTTAGAGCTTAAGCACAACGCAAAACGTGAAGTGCGCGCTTCATTAAAGAAAAGCGCATAATGCATAAAATTTTAAATACACACAATCTTGCACACGTGAACAATGTAAATGTTATGAACTAATAGAGAATAGCACATTCATAAGCAAATCAAATTCTCGCTACATCAAACAAAGAGAAGTAAACATTAAAGAACATAAAATGTGGTATTAAAAAGGCATGGTGGTAGCTACTTTAATACCAACTAGCTTAATACGAACTAAAAAAATTAAAGAAACTCGTGGAGTTATGGTGAAAAAATAAGTAGTTAAGTCATTATATAGCAGAAGAAAGCTTGTACATAATTACTCAAACCATGTACATAACTTGTATATACATGTGTATATAGCATACACACAAGATAAATAGTAGTAATGATGACCCCATTTGAAAAAGTAAAGCGAAGTACCAAAATAACTTGTATATATGTACACATGTAATACATATAAACACACACACACATGTAATACATATAAATACATATATATTATGAATACAGACATATACATACAGTACTTAAGAGCTTATTTCAATATTAAAGAAGCTCAACGAGATTAATTGACAAGGACATAACAAATTACATACACCAAAGAACGGATTTCAATATTGAAGAGACGCACTGAGACAAATTGACAAGCACATACCAGACAAATTAAAAGAATATAAAAGAAAACAGAAGAAGATAGAAGTGACAGATAAAATATATCAAAAAGAAAAAGAAAGATTAAAGAAGAGGAGAAGTTTGTTTGGTCGTTGTATGAGTTGAAGGTGTTAGAAGAAGAACTCGTTTGAAGCGGTTGATGTTTGAAGCGTGTACGAGTTAAAGTCACAATTAGGGAAAACATAATTATTCTGGACAGTTAAACCTGATTACAGTCTGCCAACTATATATCTTTTCTGTTATCTCATATTTTCACACAACTTCAACTAAGTGAACATACTTGGCGTTTTGTTGCGTGTTGCGCATAGGGCATAAGCGATAAAAGTGCACGCATAGTTCAAGTCGCATTGCATACCATAAGTTAAGCGCTTCATGTGCGCATCGTTGCGCGTTGCATATATGTATGTGGATATGCGCGCTTTTAATAACACTGCTTGCAGCTAAATTTGTTGCTATATACAAAACTAAAGGCTCATATTAACCAAGAAGAGAGGAGGGTGTGTGCGCGCACATACAAATAACAAACGGATTTATGCAAAAATGGGTATATTAAATGACTAGAGATGTTGTTTAGTCAAAAACTTCAACCCATGTAAAATGGTCTGTTGTCAAGAGGGGACATCAGTCCATCAGTCCATACATGCTTGCCAAACAAAATCCTAAAGACTAAGTGAATAAATAGAATTGCATACGCATTGTATTTATAGACAAAATTATTTGCATTGATCAAGTCAAACACTTAACACAAATCAGCAACTTAAATCTTGATGCAAAACGTACTGAATCGATGTGAAGCGATGACATTGAATACAACACTGATATGTGTTTCATTAAGCTAATCAAAAAATATATAGTATGGTCTTTTCCAAGTGTGCTGAATGTACAAAATGATCGTTTCCCTCAATCCGCATGTAGGATCATCGGTCTACAGAAGAAATCATATATTAATTTCATCATGCAAATTTATTTATGAACATACTTACAACAAAGCAAATACAACAGTATTAAATCTATATCGCTCTATAGCACTGTGTTATAACATGAGAACTTAGTTTGTAACTTGAAAAGAAAGCAACATTCAATCGGTAAATGGTAAACAATGAATCTTCTCTCACCGGTTTGTCTTTCAAGCTGCTCGCCAAGTGATGTCATAGTTAAATAATATATGAAGAAAATGAACGTTGTCAGAACCAAAGTCCTAAAGATAAGATATATGATACTGGTGCTAAATAATTACATTATAGCACATTAAAAATGGTTTGATTGCGGGTAACTATATTATATAAGCTAAGACACATATTGATCAACTAATGCCCAAACAAATTACAGTGTTTAGTTTTGTTTGCAGCACAACGATCTTCCTTGAATATCATTCTTGATTCCTCTGAAAGGCACAAATAAACTTAACCAAGTTGAAGCTCGTAAGCTATAGCGAAAGACTTGTGTGGTTAAGGTTGGTTGATGAACGTTTCTTTCAAAAAACTTATAATTTAAATCTCATTTCGGAACAGACCTTTATCATTCCTATTCGATTACATTCCAATTCAAACTTAGTGCTAACTGTAGAATTGAGAAGCTCTAATACCAATTTGATAAATTTAAGAAGATGAGAATACTTAATTTGAATGGAGAAAGAACTTTTTTAGTTTCTTACTTTTGCTTTTATTCACTTACTTTCCCCCTTTTTTTCACTTCCTACTTACAACACTTTTACTTGGGTGCTTACATTTCAATACAACAAATAACCACATATAGTGGTTTACATAACTTCTCAAAAGACACAACATTAATGGACATGCTCTTAAAACAAAAAGACATGACTCTTGACAAACGGACACGACACTTGATGAACGAACATGAAGACCATTAACTTCTCTTGCCTTTTCACCTACAAAGACATTTGTCCCTTTATTTTTACCATTCCCACTAATAATGCATTTAAAGTTTACTCAACAAAACTCCCCCGTAAACTTAAATGCTTTATTCTTTTAATGGGGTTTGTATACGTCACTAGTCAGCTCTTCACGTTGATTATTTGCCTCAGTATACCCTTTCGTCAACATTAGTTTGAACAAATTGACAGCATCCATAATCCCCTCAGTCCTTCCTGCTCCAAGCACCAAATGTATCTCATCAATTAACAATACCACTTTTCTGTCTGAATCCTCCACTTCTTTCAGCATAGATTACAGCCTCTCCTCAAATTTTCTTCTATATTTCACACCAACCATCAATGCTCCCATATCAAGTGCTATCAACTTAACATCCAATAAATTGCTTAGCACGTCACCTCTAACTATTCTCTGTGCTAGCCCTTTTAACATAGCTGTCTTTCCAACTCCAGGCTTTACGATCAACCCAGGGTTGTGTTTTTTGTTGCACTGTTTCTTCTTTGCTGTCCATTTCTTTAGTAGTAATGTCAGTCACAGCCTCTTCTGCTTTTTCATTCTCTTCAACTTCGTCTTCTCCATATTCTTCTTCATCGGGTTTGTTATTAAAATCTGCAGCAACTTCTAGATTTTCCTCATCTTCGTACTCAATTTCTTCATTCTTTATATTTTCTTTTTCACTGTCTTCATTCTCAATTTCTTCACTACTATATACTTCATCATCATCATCTCCTTTGGTTTCATCTTCTTCCACTTCTTGGACCTCCTCCTCGTCTTCTTCTTCTTTAGCAGCTTTCTCTCTCATCAGCTCCTCTTTAGCTTTTTTGACTTCCTTATCATCATCTTCTTCAACTACTTCTGTGTCATCCTTTGCATACACCTCTTTCAGTAAATTCCACGAATCTTGTGCAGAATCTTCTCCAATAATGTGTTTCCACACTACTCCATCGACGTTCTCACACATCACAACACGAGCATTGTGATCTTTCAATCTCAAGCTTGTAAATGTTTTACTTTCTTGCTCCGTCATATTTTTAACATCTTTTGGCCATTCGTAGTCATTCTCAACAATCTCTCATAACCCTGTGGAGATTAACTCCTTTCTTTCTGTTACTCCACTTTTCATAATTTTCTTTTGTGAGAGTGAATGACATAAAAAATAGAAATCCTACGATTTCGAACGGGCTCTGGTACCACTTATTAGAATTGAGAAGCTCTAGTGCCAATTTGATAAATTTAAGAAAAGGAGAATACTTAATTTGAACGAAGGAAGAACTTCTTTAGTTTCTTACTTTTACTTTTATTCTCTTACTTTCCCTTTTTTTCACTTCCTACTTACAACACTCTTACTTGGGTGCTTACATTTCAATACAACAAATAACCACATATATATATAGTGGTTTATATAACTTCTCAAAAAACACAACATTAATGGATATGCTCTTAAAACAAACAGACATGACTCTTGACAAACGGACATGACACTTAATGAATGAACATAAAGACCCTTAACTTCTCTTGCCTTTTCACCTACAAAGACATTGTCCTTTTATTTTTATCATTCCCACTAATAATGCATTTAAATTTTACGCAACACTAACTGGCAACTGCAGTTGAGGAAAACCAAATCTACACTTAACGTTCAATGTGCTTATTTGGATCCACAATTTAAAATATCATATTTTCTAACAAAATAAATATGGAACAAGAGATAAAATTAAGTTTGAAGTTTTAGATTTAGAAGTTCAAACATTATAATAAATTAAAGCGAACCTGTGCTACACGCATGGTTTTCACCATGGTACTGGTTTATTAATGGATTGTGAACAGTTATATTTTCCATGCCTAAACCAGATTTGGTGATCAACTTTGGTAGAATGTGATTTGTTAATAATAATATTATCATTTTTTTTAAGGAAAACCATGTTTGGTGCTCAATGCATATTTTTTTATCTTTTATTAATTTTATGTTCATATTATCATACAAATGTTTCTGCAAATTCAATTTGTAAATTATTTCATAAAATAAGGCAAAATAAGCCATAAACTAGTTACAGAAAGCAACATCATATTTTATGATCTTATTCATTGCATTATGACATATGTACACATTGCTAACATTATGAAATATTAACAACCAATAGATCCCAAAATATTGTTCTTTTTTGATTGACATCTCAATTCACAGCACAATATGCATACATAGCTTGTCTAGTTTCGAAGTACTTCTGCTATGATTCCCCCATTAAACAAACAGTCGAAATCCAAACCCAAGTCAGAAGAAAATAATTTGAACTTTATTTCTGACATTGAACTTCACTTATATATCATGAGCTGCAAACAAATAAGGCAAAGCCATGGCGTTTTTGACCCAATTTGTCTTAGATTGAGTAAGCTAAACTTCAACTGAAAAGAACATGCAAATTTTCTTTGGCTAGCTATATGTCATTAAGGATGCATATATACACAGGAAAATTATGATAGTTCGACATAGGAATTCCAATACCGAATGCTGTTAATGTTCCATTTAACACATTGGATCACATATGCATCATTGTGCAGTAATATAAGGGAAAAACCGAAAAACATAATAGACAGTCTGTGTGCACAGATTTATGCATAAAAAATTGCAATCTTCAAAATCCTCAATAGTCATAAGATAATGGTTAATGGTTCTAACTTCCCTTGTACCTTTCTCCCCGTCTTGACAATTAAATTATGATTCTGTACATTTTTTCCATTGATAAACCTTTGTCATATACTTTTTTCCTTTAAAAAACCTTTGAAAGTACCGTTGGATTTGTATGATGTTCACACTTCACACAAACACAACAGATATATAAACAAAATGTTATCACTATTAAATCCATGTGTTGTGTAGGTTAAAAAGAAAGAGAACAAATAAGTCTAACCTTTTTCAGTACGAGACTGTAAGATAAAATCCGTCTACATTAGCATATTTCATCAACCTAGAAGCCAATACGTTCAATTAGAAATCTTCATATAACTAAGAATATGCATGATAGCCACTAGATGGACAATGAATCCAATCAAATCAATATGTATATCGCTAAAGTCACTAGCATTCTATGCACAAAAATCATAATCAAGCGTAATGGTTGTCACCCTTGTCTACCTACCTAGAATATACAAAAATATGTAACCTAAGCACCCCATTAATGGAGATTTGGCACTCACTTTTATAGTTGAACTACAACACGCGAACAGTGTATTGCTACAAAAAGCCACCCCTCATTCCACTTTGTCAATGAACTCTGGCAAGACCATCGCCCACCAACAAAGTGTTGAAAGCATTCAAAAAACAAGGTAGACATTGTACAACCAACTCCTGTGCGTATTCAAAAAATAAGGTAGACATGAACACTAGCATTCAAAGATGCTCGAACTTAGTAGCAGGTAATGCCTTCGTAAACATGTTTGTTGCATTTTCATTTGTGTGAATCTTCTGAAGACGAACTAACTTCTCCTCATTCATAAAGATAAGGAAAGACTCTCTTACCTCTATATGCTTTGTTCTAAAACTGAAAGACAGATTTTCAGCTAAATGAATTGCACTTTGACTGTCACAATTCACCAAACAAGCATCTTGCATGAAGCCCAAATCACACAATAACTTCTTCAAATAAAGTACCTCCTTAGCTGCCTCAACTGCAGTTATCAACTCTGCCTCTGTAGTCGACAAATAAACTATAGTCTGCAACCTCGCTCTCTAACTAATAGTTGTTCCTCCAAGTGTGAACACATAGCCTGAGGTTGACATCCTTCTATCTTCATCTCCGGCATAGTCTGAATCACAGAATCCAACCAAGTTGAAATCCTTATTTCTGTCGCAAAAAACAAGCTCATATTCTGATGTTCCTCTAAGATATTTAAAAATGTACTTCATTGCCTCCTAATGTGATTTTCCTAGATTTGCCGTATATCTACTAACTAATCCAACAGCTTGAGCAATGTCAGGTCTAGTGCACACCATAGCATACATCAAGCTACCTATTGCACTGGCATAAGGTACCTTCTTCATATAGGCCTTGTCCTTTTCTGAGATCGGAGAGCCCTGATTAGAAAGATGTATATGCGAAGGCATGGGTGTAGTGATAGCCTTTGCACCATCCATGTTAAACCGAGCAAGCACCTTTTGAATATATTCCTTTTGAGTAAGTCTCAAAAGTCCAAGCTTTCTATCTCTTTGGATTTCCATCCCCAAAATTTTCCTTGCTTCTCCAAGATCTTTCATATCGAATTCCGCTTTTAATTTGAATTTCAATGCATCAATTTCAGCTTTATCCTTGGAAGCAATCAACATATCATCCGCATACAAAAGTAAATATACCCAATTATTATTCTTTAAATGCTTAAAATAAACACATGCATCTTTAGTACTATGATTAAAACCATGTGAAAGCATAAAAGAATCAAACCTTTTGTACCACTGTCTAGGCGACTGTTTTAGACAATAAAGAGATTTCTTCAACTTGCATACCCAATCTGACTTCCCATCTACAATAAATCCTTCTGGTTGCTTCATGTAAATGGTTTCCTCTAAGTCACCATGCAAGAAAGCGGTCTTCACATCAATTTGTTCTAACTCCAAATCGTAAGCGGCAACTATTGCAAGTAGGATTCGAATTGAAGTTTGTCTAACAACCGGAGCAAATATTTCATCATACTTTAACCCCTTTCTTTGTGAAAACCTTTTGGCTACTAATCTTGCCTTGTGTCTACCATCATATTTTACCTTGAATACCCACTTGCAACCTATGGCTCGGCTTCCTTGAGGTAGTGGTAACAAATCCCAAGTCTAGTTCTTTTGCAAAGACTGTATCTACACTTCCATGGTGCAATTCCACTTCGAGTTGTCACTCGACTTCATGGCTTCTTCAAGGCTCAATGGTTCATCATGAATTACATGTAAAGCATATTCAAACTGATCATCAAGGCTCAAATTTGCATACTGCCAATCTCCATATCTAATTGGAGCTATCTTTGGTCTCTGATTAGCCCGAATGACTATATCGCCCGACTCTCCTTCAGCTCCACCTTGAGCTCCACTTTGAGCTGAATCATCTCTAGCTTTATGACCATCACCAGCACTACTAGAGGAAATCTGTGGACTATCATGTGATGTATCATCAACTGCTCCGTCACTATTATCAATAGTGATAGCTCTACTTCGGGTTTGAAAACTGGGAATCTCGGTCTTTTCAAGCTTCTCATCAACTAAGTCTGAACCCTCTGATAAACCTTCCAAAGGTTTGAACATTGCTAACTCATTAAAAGTCACATGTCTAGAATGTATAACTTTCTTCGTAATTGGATTCCAAATTCTATATCCTTTTATGCCATCTGTATAACCAAGAAAAACACATTTGGAGGCCCTAGTTTCCAACTTGTCATGTCCTGTATTGTGAACATAAACTGGACATCCGAATATACGAAAATAACTTAATAAAGTGTTTTTACCTCTCCGTACCTCCTCTGGAATCTTCCCATCAGTGGCTGAGCATGGAATTCGATTAACAATATGTGCTGCAGTGGAAATAGCTTCAGCCCAAAAACCCTTAGACATACCCGCAGTCAATATCAAGCAACGGGCCTTTTCGAGTAGGGTCCTATTCATTCTCTCAGCAACCCCATTGAATTGCTGATCACCAGGTGTAGTAAAATATCTTCTAATACCACGCTGTTTGCAGTAGTCGAGGAACTCATTGGAGACATATTCACCACCATTGTCGGATCTAAGAATCTTCAATATCTTTCCGGTTTGGTTTTCAACAAGAGCTAACCAAACCTTAAACTTCTCAAATACTTCCAACTTATCTTTCATTACATACACCCAAACCTTGCGCGAGTAGTCATCAATGAAGGAAACAAAATAATATGCTCCACCAATAGAAGCTGTAGAGTATGGCCCCCAAACATCTGATTGTACATAATCAAGTACCCTCTTAGAAGTATGCACGCCATCACGAAAAGAAACTCTGGTTTTCTTTGCCAATACACACTCCTTGCAAAAGTCCAACTTGTTGAAGATTTCTCCCTTGATCTTTTTCTTTTTACGAAGCAACTCTAAGTTCTTCCCGAAGTATGACCTAATCTTATATGCCAAAGCTTGGTAGCATCCAAACTTTTAGAACTATCGACTCCAACACATAATTCTCCATGGACAGTGGTACCCATTAGCAAATACAGATTTCACGTCATAACACCCTTCATCAATACAAGTGCCTCTCTCGAAACTCTCAAACCATCTTTGACAATGGTTATCTTGATCCCAATGATGCCAGTTGGCCTAATGATATCAGACACTTCCGAAGACCTGGGACATAACGAACATTTGAAAGTGTGCGAACAATCCAATCATACATGCGAATGCGAACTGAACCAACTCCCATAGATTTGCATGTAGCATCGTTCCCCATAAGGATTGAACTTCCTTATTTGGCATTGAAGGAAGAAAAATAATCCTTATTAGGAGTCATGTGAAATGATGCTCCAAAATCTAGAATTCAGTGGTCTGCAACATCTGGTACAACTGCTGTCAACAAATTGCTACCTCCTTTCTCTATCGCAATAGATGAAGAACCATCAGTCTTCTTCTCCAAATCTGGATAGTCTCTTCTCCAATGGCCCGATTTCTTACAATTATAGCACTTTCCATCTTTAGACTTACTCCGCGAATTAAGCTTCCTAGTATTAGAACGCCCTCTATTATTCTTCACTTTCTTCAATGCTCTTCCTCTCTCAACAAATAAGCCTGAACTACTACTTCCTCCACTACTATTACCAACACCAAACTCTTTCATCTGATCTATCAACTCTTCACTGAGCAAACCTGTCTTCACATCATCTAATTTCAATGTGTCCCTACCATAGATAAGGCTGTTAGCGAAACCAGTGTATCATTTTGGAAGCGAACACAACAGAATCATTGCTTTCTATTCTTCATCAAGTTTCAACTCAACAGACTTCATCTTCATCAACATGTCATCAAAAACACTTAGGTGTGTCTTAACTGAAGAACCTTCCTTCATCTTATAAGTGAAGAAAGTCTTCAATAGGATCAGACGGTTAGTTAGGGATTTCTCCATGCAGAGTTCCTCCAACTTCTTCCAAATGCCTCTAACTGTTTTCTCCTGACAGATTTCAGAAATTACATTCTTTCCCATGGCAAGCTGAAGAGTAGTAAAGGCCCATTCTTCCATCTCTTCTGATTCCACTGATGAAATATCAGCAGGCAATGTCTCTGTATCAAATACTACTTGATGAACGCGATTTCTTCTCGAAATTGCTTTCATCATCCACTGCCACTTTTCAAAATCTCCTTCACGATTTCACTTCTGTATCGTCAACTGTGATCCTGGCACCACATAGGAGCCTCTGGCATATGGAGCAACTACTGGCACTGACGTATTATTTGTATTGTTTTCATCTCCATCTTCCATTCTACCAAACAACTTCTTTGCGAATCTAGCTCTGATACCAGTTGTAAGGGGTGATCAATCTCTTTCAGCGGAAAAACCTCAATAGGATCTTACAATGATGTGATAAAACAAATAGCTTGAAATGAATATCAATCTCAGGTCATAGAAAAACATAAAGGCAACAGAGAACACACAAATTTATAGTGGTTCCACTATTATGAGATAGTGTACGTCCACTTCAACGGGGAAGAGATTTTATTAATATTTAAGAGATTACAGAGTTTTTAAAGTAGAGCAAAAGAAATGAAGAATACTGTAATGACCGGCATTTTCAGCGGTATAATAATTAATTTATTTAATTATTTAAAAGGTGATTAAAAGGATTTCATGGTCGTGGAATTAAATAATGGTGAATATTTAATTAAAATATTAAATTAAATAATATATTTAATTCTGAAATAATCAGAATTGGCTGAAATGGGGATATGGTGTGAACTGGATCATCTGTGATATTTAATTCAGCTTGGAATTGAATTTGAATAGCGAATATATTATATAAACGACAGTTTGAACGTAAAGTTATAATATAATTAAAATCGAGCTCGAAATGGCGCTGTAGTTCGTAAATTGGCAATTCGAACTTCAACTGAATGTACAGGATTCGTTTTAAGCCGGATTTCTGTGAAACAAGAAACGTTCGGAGCTGGGGAAGTATATCTTTCTAGTGGAAGACAGGAATCGGGATTTCATCGTGTAGATTTTGATTTATGTCCAAATAAAATTTTAGAAAAATCGCTGTGGAATTCCTTTATAATTTATAATGGAATTATTTATATTTTAAAAAGGAATTTCAATATGAATCGAATATCGGTTGACCCAGATTTGAAATATCGAGTTAGAAATCCATATAGATTTTTATGAAGCTGTACGGTATTCCACTGTGAATATATACGATAATATAAATTTATTTATATTTAATTTAATTATATTTAAATATATTTATATATTTAAATAGGTCATTCAAAGCTTTAAAAATAATCGATTTTGCAAACGAAGTCAGAATTCGACGAAACTAATTTTGTTGGATCCGCAACATCAAATTATTGCTAGATTCCAAGTTCCATGATTTTTAGAGTCACTGTGTGGCCGTACGGATTTTTAGAGTGAAAAACAGTCAGTATTTTGACGGTTAAAAATACGATGTGTGAGCATACGAAGTCAGAATTCGACGAAACCAGTTTCGTTGGGACCGTAATGTCGAGTTGTAGCTGCATGTCCAGTTTGGTGATTTTTGGGTATCATGTGTGATCGCACAAACTTTTAGAAAGCAAAAATAAATAAAATAAAATAAAATATCTAAAATAAAATATGTTAACAAAAGGAGCCTCTACTTCAATTTTCAACCACACATCAGTTTTGCCTTCCCCTATAAGATCAAATTACAAGCCGTCACTTTCCTTTTTCCCCAGAAAGGAAGAAAACGTGAAGAACAAATGTTGAGAAAATCCAAACAATTCAAATAAGTGGTTATAAATTGCAATTCAAACATCTCTACAATCCCTGAGAGTTCCTCTTCAACCCGATACCCAAAGTACAGGGTGCGATAACGATTCAAGGGTTTGGGAAAATAACCGTAGTCCTAGGGTTTGTCAAAAACTTGGATTTTGAATCATCCGATCACGAAACTGAGCTTAGATTGCGAATGAGGATGAAAAGTGGAAGAGTCTGTGATCTTTTTGGGAAAATCTGGAGATAAATGGGACGCACAACTACTGTGCGCGAGCAGTAGGGTCTGGTCGTCGAAGTCGAGAGAAGGGCAGCGGAATGGGAGAGAAGGTGGTAGAGTTGACGAGGGTTCGAAGAGGAGAACTTTGGTGGAGGTTTTGCGTGATTCAATGGAGAATCAAAGGAGAGGTTGGTGAAAAAAATTCACGAAAATGGTTTCTGCGAGAAGGCAACAGGCGTATTGAATCGGGGAAGAAGGTATGGCGGGTTTGGGTTGTGTTCTTGTGTGGGCTGAAGTTATAAAGGGTTTAGGCCCAATTTAATTTTTATTCATGTTTTAATTTAAATTAAATGTCCATTAACTTATAAGTAATATAACTTTGTCATACGGTAATGAAATTCAGCGAAACTGGTCACGTTGGGATCGTATGGACGGTGGCTACACATTGGAATTGACTAGGAGTGGAGTAGAGCTCGTTTGAATTTATGGCGAAATAAACTGTTTGATTCAAATCAAACAACAGTTTATCATTCTTTAACGGTGAACTGCCAATGTGAGTAAATCTCACTAACTCTGAACAGTTTATAATTTCATGTTGTATTTTTAGAACTGTTAAATATTGGTTGGTTGACTGTGTGTTGACTGTTTGTTTGAACTGCTAGTCAGTTAGTTGAATTTCTATATTGATTCTGTTTAACAGAATATATCATATGGAACTGAAAGTGATGTTATCTATATTGTTTAACATCTGTGATGCAGGGAAACGGATTGGAGGAATCCGACTGGATTCCTCAACATTTATTTTACTGTTTTTCATATATTGTTATATATGATGTGATATATAATCTGTTGTCAATTATATGTGTTTGGACGATATTAATCATCGTGATTTGATATGTTGAATACCATAACATACCGGAATGTTGATAAGGGAATTTTCAAAGTGATATTGAAAATAAAATATTTATAAACTGGAATATTTATAAATAGGAGATATTTAGAAAGGGAATAATTATAAAATCAAAGAATTTCATAAAACGGTTATTTACTTAGCAAGTAAATAGAAGTGTAAAACGATATTTATTTAAGAAGTAAATAGAAGTATAAAGAAAGATATTTACGTAGAAATTAAATAAATAGAATAAAGGAATATTTAGTTGATAAATAAATAGAATAAAGGAATATTTATTGGGAAGATAAATAGGATTATAAAAGGAAATTAATGAGACAAAAAGAGTTAGTCGATTAGAGTTATCAAATAGAGTCATCAAATAGGAGTCAATTGAATATAGTTATTCGAAAGGAGTCAATTGAACATAGTTATTCAAAAGGAGTCAATTGAACATAGTTATTCAAAAGGAGTCAATTGAACATAGTTATTCAAAAGAAGTTAATCGAACATAGTTAAAAGAAATAGAGTTAAACAAGATTGAAACTGACTAGGGATTAGTTAAGTTGAATAGTTTTCTGGGTATCGATCTGATGTTGGTTTCGGCCTTCGAGGTTTATACTTAGAGTATTGTTCTCCTACTAGTTTACAGTCAAGGACTGATAGTTGTGAAAAGATAGTGATATATAAATAAACAATGGAAATGTTTTCCAGCGTTAATAACATATATTTTCTAAACATAGAAAATAAGGAAATATATATATATATATATATATGATTGATGATTGATTGATAGAATTTCCATTTGGAAATAATATCGTTTTTTGCACACGTTTTTCGTTGATAGTTAAATCACAGACTATCAAAGTTTTGACCATTTTAACGTTGTTAATATGGAGAGACTGGTTGGATTATTATCCAAAGAACCACTCTGTATTGGCATAAGCGTTGCGAATCATATATGCCAAAGATAATTGAAGACGGAGTAAAGTGCAAGGGCTATTGTATAAGTCTTAGATAACAGTGCCTAAGATGGATGTACTGAATCGGTTCATCCTGTTCCTGGATGACTTGTATGGATGAATGTCTGACAGAGTATTTCCAAAAAGGTCACGTACATTGATTTCTTCAACCGTACCAAGTGTGGAAGCGGAGAAGGAAACTTATTTAGCTAACTTGTAATGTACTGTTGTAGATGTCAATTAGTTATTTTCGATGGATCTGACAATGTGGCATTCGAAGTGAATCTGATGTGATGATGAAGCGTAATCTCAAGCCTCATCAACCGATAAATGACAGAAATCGGGCAGGTAGCATGGCTAAGTCGGTCGCTCCGAAGTAGGGTGTATAATCACTTGATCTAGAGATTCATTTACTTCTAAAAATATATTTTTGATGTTGTCCCATTCGTGAAACGGTTGCTGATCCCAACCGTTGGTGATATACATTCGATACACTCAAGTGAAATGAGTGGTCAGTCATGTGTGGCCGGGTTGTAAGATATTCTTGTTGAACCCAGTGTATTCCTTTCTAGAGGTACACTAGCAAAAGGTGGTTCCATACCTTGTCATAGTTGGAAATCCATTACCTAATACATGCTTGCAGTTTTGATTGTATACTATGTATGTAGAACGTGAGATGAAAGTGTTTCTTCTAGATGATTATTATATTGTGGTTGATAGACATTATTATAATATCAAAAGGTTTTTGATATAAAGATATTTTGGATTCTCATAAGGGAAAAACCCGTTCCGTTATACGGCATGGTCTTATGAGATATCGGTTACTTACTCGATCTTTTTTAAACTGTTTTACTCATACCAGTCCCATGACTGACCCGGAGTTTATTTTGTTTTGTTTTCCCTAAACTCTTGGGTGCCCAATTTTGTACGGGCAGTCAAGTAGTCGGGATTTACAAATACTTGAAGAGCTGGAGCAGGAGGCTTCAGGATTATATAGCTATAGTTTATTTCCGCTGTGTTGTAAGTGCTGTACTTTGAAAATGATATGTATATTCAAGTACAGATTTATATTTCAAGGATATGTTATCTGTTATATGTTATTCATCCCGCTGTGAGGTTCGTGTTACTCTGATGTTGTGTTCTTCTTCTTCTTCTATTCTATGTTTCTATCTTATCTTTCCTCACCCTCTAATTTCTTTCATTAATCATCCGGTATTTTCGACCCTTGGATGTTCGATATGTGCTGTATATTGGATAACCAAGGTCAACAAAAACCCGGGTCATTACAGTTGGTATCAGAGCTTAAAGTTAAGAATTTCCTTGGCTCTGTGGTGTGACTCAGTAGAGATGGGCTTAGTAATACCCTAGATTGAGTTGAGTGTCTATATACGAGTGAACGTATTTGTTATTGATATAAATTTTTTTTATATTGTGGAGATTTATTGGTTGAGTCGTTTATGAGTTCTGGTCGATTAATTTGATCCACTGTATCGGTAGGAGTTGGTAAACACTTGAATACAATGAACCGTCATGGTATGTTTTGAAAAGAGGGTAAATGAAATAATTTTACCCAAATTATATTTTGATATAAAGGATTTATATTGGAATGATTATAATATACTGGATATATTGGTTGTGATTATAATCGAGTAAGATTATAAATTAAATGGTTATGTAAATAACCAATCAGAATTCATATAAGTGAAATATATGAAATCATATGAGTTAAATCTGAAATTTAAACCAGAAATTGAATTAAAATTCTGGAAAATTGTATAAGTGTTTGTAAATGGATTTGGATTAAAAATAAGGAAAATTTAAGATCCTGGGAGATTTTACGTTGTTTTACAAGCAGTGTGAATTATATTTTGAAATGAATTTCAAAGTGGAAATGTTTAGAAATGGTTTTATAGTATTAAACTCATTTCGATCGCTGGGAAATAGATTCTGATGATGACAACTGCATCATCAGTATTCATTTTCGAGTTGTAAGTGACGAATTACTACCAGAGATACTGTTTTGAATTTGTTTTGGGAAAGACAAGTTGTGTTGAATTTCAAAAAGGAAAATTTGATTTTTGAAAAGAGTAAACTATTTAAAAACTCCCAGGGAAAGACTGTTTGAAATAAAAACAAATTTAACAGAAATTTGGGAAAGCCAATTGGGATTAAAATAAAGTCAGTTAAGTGGTGAAATTGAATTAGAATGATATTAAGACAAATTGGATTGTGAGATTCGAATTTGAAGTGTAATTTGATAATCAAGTTAAGAGTTGGAATCGAGAATGAAACTCGAGTTTGGAATGAAATTTAGCTTGGTAAAAAGTGAATGGTTGTGTTGGAGATAAAAGTGATTTCAGAATTTGATTGGGATAACGTTGGTATATGCTGAGTTGATAGCATATGGAAGTGATAGAGTTGATATGCCCGACAAAAAGGTACAAGTTTATATTTCATATGGTATGAGATTTTGATGAGCCGAGTTGGCAAGTCGCTTGGCTGTTTGATTTTCTTTGGGTTAGAGATGGCCCAGAGAGGCGAGTTGGAGTTTGACCTATTGACTAGTATAAAGGAGGTGCTGACGAAATTTTTCGAAAAGTTAAGGTGTTAGAAAATTTTCAGGATTTGTGAAAATTTTCGATAATAAGAATGAATAAATAATTTAATTGAAATTAAATTGGTCAAGTTGGAAACTGAAGTTAAGAAGTGAACAAATAAGTTATAACCAATTAATAGAGTTGTTCTCTACCTTAGCAATTTCGAGGACGAAATTATTTTAAGTGGGGAAGAATGTAATGACCCGCATTTTCAGCGCTATAATAATTAATTTATTTAATTATTTAAAAGGTGATTAAAAGGATTTCATGGTCGTGGAATTAAATAATGGTGAATATTTAATTAAAATAATAAATTAAATAATATATTTAATTCTGAAATAATCAGAATTGGCTGAAATGGCGATATGGTGTGAACTGGATCATCTGTGATATATAATTCAGCTTGGAATTGTATTTGAATAACGAATATATTATATAAATGACAGTTTGAACGTAGAGTTATAATATAAGTAAAATCAAGCTCGAAATGGCGCTACAGTTCGTAAATTGGCGATTCGAACTTCAACTGAATGTACAGGATTCGTTTTAAGCCGGATTTCTGTGAAACAAGAAACGGTCGGAGCTGGGGAAGTATATCTTTCTAGTGGAAGAGAAGAATCAGGATTTCATCGTGTATATTTTGATTTATGTCCAAATCAAATTTTAGAAAAATCGCTGTGGAATTCCTTTATAATTTATAAAGGAATTATATATATTTTAAAAAGGAATTTCAATATAAATCGAATATCGGGTTGACCTAGATTTGAAATATTGAGTTAGAAATCCATATAGATTTTTATGAAGCTGTATGGTATTCCACTGTGAATATATATGATAATATAAATTTATTTATATTTAAATATATTTATATATTTAAATGGGTCATTCAGAGCTTTAAAAATAGCCGGTTTTGCAAACGAAGTCGGAATTCGACGAAACTAATTTTGTTGATCCGCAACATCAAATTATTGCTAGATTCCAAGTTCCATGATTTTTAGAGTCACTGTGTGGCCGTATGGATTTTTAGAGTGAAAAACAGTCAGTATTTTGATGGTTAAAAATACGCTGTGTGAGCATACGAAGTCGGAATTCGACGAAACTAGTTTCGTTGGGATCGTAATGTCGAGCTGTAGCTACATGTCCAATTTGGTGATTTTTGGGTATCGTGTGTGATCACACGAATTTTTAGAAAGCAAAAATAAATAAAAGAAAATATGTGAATAAAAAGGAGCCACCTACTTCAATTTTCAACCACATATCAGTTTTGCCCTCCCCTATAAGATCAAATTACAAGTCGTCACTTTCCTTTTTCTCCAGAAAGGAAGAAAACGTGAAGAACAAATGTTGAGAAAATCCAAATAATTCAAATAAATGGTTATAAATTGCAATTCAAACATCTCTACAATCCCTGAGAGTTCCTCTTCAATCCGATACCAAAAGTATAGGGTGCGATAACGATTCAAGGGTTTGGGAAAATAACCGTAGTCCTAGGGTTTGTCAAAAACTTGGATTTTGAATCATCCGATCACGAATCTGAGCTTAGATTGGGAATGATGATGAAAAGTGGAAGAGTCTATGATCTTTTTGGGAAAATCTGGAGATAAAAGGGACGCACAACTACTGTGCGTGAGCAGTAGGGTCTGGTCCTCGAAGTCGAGAGAAGGGCGACAGAATGGGAGAGAAGGTGATAGAGTTGACGGGAGTTCGAAGAGGAGGACTTTGGTGGAGGTTTTGCGTGATTCAATGGAGAATCAAAGGAGCGGTTGGTGAACAAAATTCACGAAAATGGTTTCTGCGAGAAGGCAACAGGCGTATTGAATCGGGGAAGAAGGTATGGCGGGTTTGGGTTGTGTTATTATGTGGGCTGAAGTTATAAAGGGTTTAGGCCCATTTTAATTTTTATTCATGTTTTAATTTAAATTAAATGTCCATTAACTCATAAGTAACATAATTTTGTCGTATGGTAATGAAATTCAGCGAAACTAGTCACGTTGGGATCAAATGGACGGTGGCTACACACTGGAATTGACTGGGAGTGGAGTAGAGCTCGTTTGAATTTATGGCGAAATAAACTGTTTGATTCAAATCAAACAACAGTTTATCGTTCTTTAACGGTGAACTGCCAATGTGAGTAAATCTCACAAACTCTGAACATTTTGTAATTTCATGTTGTATTTTTAGAACTGTTAAATATTGGTTGATTGACTGTGTGTTGACTGTTTGATTGAACTGCTAGTCAGTTAGTTGAATTTCTATATTGATTTTGTTTAACAGAATATATCATATGGAACTGAAAGTGATGTTATCTATATTGTTTAACTTCTGTGATGCAGGGAAACAGGTTAGAGGAATCCGACTGGATTCCTCAACATTTATTTTACTGTTTTTCATATATTGTGATATATGATGTGATATATAATCTATTGTCAATTATATGTGTTTGGACGATATTGATCATAGTGATTTGATATGTTGAATACCATAACCTACTGGATGTTGATAAGGGAATTTTCAAAGTGATACTGAAAATAAAATATTTATAATCTGGAATATTTATAAATAGGAGATATTTAGAAAGGGAATAATTATAAAATCAAAGAATTTTATAAAACGATTATTTACTTAGTAAGTATATAGAAGTGTAAAACGATATTTATTTAAAAAGTAAATAGAAGTATAAAGAAAGATATTTACGTAGAAAATAAATATATAGAATAAAGGAATATTTAGTTGATAAATAAATAAAATAAAGGAATATTTATTGGGAAGATAGATAGGATTATAAAAGGAAATTAATGAGATAGAAAAGAGTTAGTCGATTAGAGTTATCAAATAGAGTCATCAAATAGGAGTCAATTGAATATAGTTATTCGAAAGGAGTCAATTGAACATAGTTATTCAAAAGGAGTCAATTGAACATAGTTATTCAAAGGAGTCAATTGAACATAGTTATTCAAAAGAAGTTAATCGAACATAGTTAAAAGAAATAGAGTTAAACAAGATTAGAAACTGACTAGGGATTAGTTAAGTTGAATAGTTTTCTGAGTATCGATCTGATGTTGGTTTCGGCCTTCGGGGTTTATACTTAGAGAATTGTTCTCCTACTAGTTTACAGTCAGGGACTGATAGTTGTGAAAAGATAGTGATATATAAATAAACAATGGAAATGTTTTCCAGTGTTAATAACATATATTTTCTAAACATAGAAAATAAGGAAATATATATATGTATATATATATATATGATTGATGATTGATTGATAGAATTTCCATTAGGAAATAATATCGTTGTTTGCACATGTGTTTTTCGTTGATAGTTAAATCACAGACTATCAAAGTTTTGACCATTTTAATGTTGTTAATATGGAGAGACCAGTTGGAGTATTATCCAAAGAACCACTCTGTATTGGCATAAGCGTTGCGAATCATATATGCCAAAGATAATTGAAGACGGAGTAAAGTGCAAGGGCTATTGTATAAGTCTTAGATAACAGTGCCTAAGATGGATGTACTGAATAGTGCCTTCGGTTCATCCTGTTCCTGGATGACTTGTATGGATGAATGTCTGCCAGAGTATTTCCAAAAAGGTCACGTACATTGATTTCTTCAACCGTACCAAGAGTGGAAGCGGAGAAGGAAACTTCTTTAGCTAACACGTAGTGTACTGTTGTAGATGTCAATTAGTAATTTTTGATGGATCTGACAATGTGGAATTCGAAGTGTATCTGATATGACGATGAAGCGTAACCTCAAGCCTCATCAACCGGTAAATGACAGAAATCGGGCAGGCAGCATGGCTAATTCGGTCGCTCCGAAGTAGGGTGTATAATCACCTGATCTAGAGTTTCATTTACTTCTAAAAATCTATTGTTGATGCTGTCCCATTCGGGAAACGGTTGCTGATCCCAACCGTTGGTGATATACATTCGATACACTCAAGCGAAATGAGTGGTCGGTCATGTGTGGCTGGGTTGCAAGATGTTCTTGTTGAACCCAGTGTATTCCTTTCTAGAGGTACACTAGCGAAAGGTGGTTCCATACCTTGTCATAGTTGGAAATCCATTACCCAATACGTGCTTGCGGTTTTGATTGTATACTATGTATGTAGAACGTGAGATGAAAGCGTTTCTGTTAGATGATTATTATATTGTGGTTGATAGACATTATTATAATATGAAAAGGTTTTTTATATAAAGATATTTTGGATTCTCATAAGGGAAAAACCCGTTCCGTTATACGGCATGGTCTTATGAGATATCGGTTACTTATTCGATCTTTTTTAAACTGTTTTACTCATACCAGTCCCATGACTGACCCGGAGTTTGTTTTGTTTTGTTTTCCCTAAACTCTTGGGTGCCCAATTTTGTACGGGCAGTCAAGTAGTCGGGATTTACAGATACTTGAAGAGCTGGAGCAGGAGGCTTCAGGATCATATAACTATAGTTTATGTCCGCTGTGTTGTAAGTGCTGTACTTTGAAAATGATATGTATATTCAAGTACAGATTTATATTTCAAGGATTTGTTATCTATTATATGTTATTCGTCCCGCTGTGAGGTTCGTGTTACTCTGATGTTGTATTCTTTTTCTTCTTCTATTCTAAGTTTATATCTTATCTTTCCTCACCCTCTAATTTCTTTCATTAATCATCCGGTATTTTCGACCCTTGGATGTTCGATATGTGTTGTATATTGGATAACCAAGGTCGACAAAAATTCGGGTCGTTACAAATACAAATGTTCTCACATATCATTCTTAAATAACATCCTCTATGCCTTTCTTTATATAGAGGAAAACGTTTCTTGGAGATGAATTAATTTGATTTATGTAAATAAATCAAATCAAGGAAGGCTAACATTCCCATTAACTTGATTGTCATATGACCGATTAATAACTTTCTATTTTCTCCATCAATCAATCCATTTTCCAATTTTAATTTCTGTCTGTGTCTTTTCCATGAAACATGACAATAAATTAGATGGCGAATATCTCCGATATCCCGTATTCATTAATATTCCTTCCATTTCTTTCCATTCATTTCTTGCACAAAACGGGTAACGAAATTATCAAGAATATCTCCATAATTAATTTGATATGGAAATATTGTATCATTAAATTCCATTAAACATATACCCGCTGCACTACTACATACAGAAGAACTGCTCCATTTCTTTGTGCTTTCCAGGTGTTAGTCTTTATTTATGACCATATTAGTGGCCGCCTCATTTCATGCACCTCTACAGCACTATAATTTTTAGTGGTAACTTCTTCCAAGGCTTCCAAGATTTACCAATAAGCAATTGAGGAAGGTCATCCCCAACTAACTTCAATTCTATCATGCGCCACTGCTACAGCACTATATATATATATATATATATATATATATGTGTGTGTGTGTGTGTGTGTGTGTGTGTGTGTGTGTGTGTGTGTGTGTATATATAGTGCTCTGTGTGTGTCTGTTTTCAGCAATTTCTTACTAGGAATCATGTCTGAAATCTGTTTCAATAATACAGACCTCGTTTACCACCCGTTTGCATATATAAGACTATACTTATCCATTCCTGCAACGTTTTCAGTATGCTTCAAAGTCTTACGTTTTTTAATCTGCTTAGTTATATATGTATACAAATGTAGCATTTTGTGTGTGTGTTTCCAGCAATTTCTTATTAGGAATCATGTCTGAAACCAGTTTCAATAATACAGACCTCATTTACCACCCTTGACTTGATTCTTTAGTTTGCATATATAAGACTGTACTTACCCATTCCTGCAACGTTTTCAGTTTGCTTCAAAGTCTTATGTTTATCAATCTGCAAATTCCTCCTCATGAATTTAGAGATTACTGGACTGGGGAATTATCAAATTATAGTCATTTCCAGAGTTCGTTGTGCTTCTCTTATCAAGGTACAACCTCTTTCCAATATGATATGAAATTAAGGAGATTTTGTTTTACTTGAAATCATAACCTGAATTTTCTTTAGTGTTTATAAATGCTTTGGTTGTTGATGAAATGAGTATAAACCAGGAAGCAGTGGAGTCGCTGCTCCCATCGAGTTTATTTATCAATTTACATGGACTGCTTGCTTGGAGAGGTGGGCAAGAGCTTCTCCAATAAGCATCAATTTAATTTGGAAATTTGATACTGTTGTTGAATTCGAAGGAAAACTATATATGTGATTGAATAGCGAGTTTGATTCTTGCTACTAAAATTTTCACAATGCATTTATAAGTTCTGTTGCAGTAACTAATAAAATGAACCTGTCTAACTTTAGTAACTAATAAATGCAGTAACTAATAAAATGAACTTGTCTAACGAATATATGTGATGTAATAATATTGTTATGTTTCACTTATTTTTAGTGAGAACGCCCAGGATTTTGCTATGAAATAAAATGATTGTTTTAATTTCATCAGTCCAATGTGAACTATGAAAGGCTATGAATTCTTATTGTTCTTCTTTTCAAGTTTATGGTTGAGTTAAGACAAGATTAGAATTAGCATCATCCTACGAAGGTCAAGAAAGAAGTGTCTTTTAAGAAGTTTAATGATGCAAAGAAAAACAGGCACTATCATCACTGTTGAAAGAAAGGGCATGTAATTTAAATTAATTGTAATATTGTCTTTACTGAGACAACAGTAAAACGAATTGCATACAGAAACATAGCTAGCAGGAATTGTAATACTGCCATTAAATGAATTTACGACAAACAGTTCTAGTTAACGTTTAAGGTGTAAGCAGACTTCAAAAGCCAGTTTATATCCTAAACACAGTTCTAGTTACCGTTTACAAACCTGCACGAAAAAAAGAAAAAGAAAAGTAAGCAATCACAATTTTTTTCATTTTCTCATGTTCAGATCCACGCTGATGAGGTGCAAGCATTATAACCATATTAACTCATTTTTTTCTTTTTCTTTTTTTTTCTTGGTTGAATACAAGAATTTGCAAGAAGACTGAAGTATATCGTCTTAAATTAAATGCTGTCGAGTGAGTAACTTCAGGTTTATTTTTTAGAGAGAAATATGTATTAGTATTGTTAAAATTGTGGATTATATTACTTAGCGATTATTTAATTGAATATTCGAATGTTAAATCACTGTTTTGTATAGAGGAACACTATAACTGATTTTTTTTCTATATTTAGTTTAATCATTTTGCTCGATTTGTTTGTCATTTATTTTTAAATTATCATAAAAACGAATTAATAGTATATTTTAGAATTTTTACAATTAATGAGGGGTTTTTGTGCAAAAGATCATCATTTTGCACTGCTTGTTAGGAAGAAGCAGTGCAACAAAAAATCTTTAAATGCTACCTTTTTTCACCGGTTGTTTCAAGAGTTAACAACCGGTGCTATATTTCCATCTTTTGCACTGGATGTATAAAACAACCAGTGCAAAAAATAAGCAATTTTAAAGCAAGAAATCATTTTATGCACTAGTTCTTCTGTAAAATCCGATGTAAAAATTACTAATTTTGCACTGCTTATCTGTAAGAACCAGCGCAAAAAAATGTTTTTTGCACCGGTTCTAAAACCAGTACAAAAAAAAAGACTTTTTGCACTGTTTGCAATTGCACCGGTCGTAGAACCAGAGCAATAGGGGATAAACAACCAGTGCAACAGACTTGTTTTGTAGTAGTGTTTGCATGGTTGTAGGTTCCATCAAGTCATTTTGCACATTTTTCCTTGAGAAAACTGGTATTAATCTAGCCTATAAAAATTATGCATAATAGAACATTCACTTGGTGTCATAAAATCGAAAGCACTATAAATTATAGAATAGTGTATACTAGTAAAATTGCTAAGCCATTCTAATGGAACAAAAGAGGTAGTCAGTAAGGTGATATAAGTAACACTACTAAAGAAAGTGGCATACCATATATTCAAACTAACTCATATACCAACTTTCTCGCTGATAAAATCTTTTCTGTACAAATTCCACATTTGCAACAGATAAGAAATCAAGATTATATTTCTTACAGTAGTGGCGAATTTATAAACAAATGGTAGAGGTAAGTTTCTTCACCTCAGGCGCTCTTGAGGCAGGAGTTGTATGTTTCTTGATATTATCTTATTTGATGCCCATCTCTTCAGGCTAATCAAAGCATTTGTGATTTGAAGAGGTGCTTCCAAAATCACACAGTTTCCAAGATCCACCAGAACCAAGTAGAACGTTTTCAGCTTTCAAGATTCTGCGCAGTTGAAAGGTTCACTAATCACAAATTGGTATATTATTTTCCAAAGAAGCAAAACTATATACAGAACTATACCATTTCATAAATTGGCAACAAAGATATGGTCCCTGCATTTTGATATATACAGAACTATATATAGTTACAACAAATTGGCTAGGTTTTCTTAAACTAATTTATATGTCTTCTTTTGAAGCATGTAATGCTCAGTAATATATACCAACTAATTTATAGACTTTTTCCTCTAGGCATGGTTTCCTCGTTTCTCATACCGCTGGAGTAAAAAGCCTATCCATGTATGCCATCCATGAATTTGAGGATTCATTCATTGCATAACTGTTTCCACATATATTAGCATCTAAATTCATGCTGCATTATGTTATCCTATTTCCACATTATCATTTTCACCTATTTGCTCTTATTTGTACTTCATACGCTAAAATTCATTGAAGATATTTATAGGTGAACAGAAGCAAAAGATGGGTCATAAAAATATGAAACTATTAGTAATAGCAAACTATTAGTTGTTGATCTGTCTAATAATCTTAAAAATATGAAAACTTCAATATTTCAACTCTACAATAAATATAAGTACCATAAAACACAAATCACGCATAAACAACAATAATAATTTTAATTTACATTTTATTTGTTTCACGATATTTATTGTAAATCATATAATATAATTCCAATTTTAACATTAAAATTTTAGATAATATATTTTATAGTGTTACCGTACACAACGCGCATGTAAAGAAACACACAATTGATCTTCTGTTCCCGCAGGTAAACTTGAAAAGCTTGAATGGTTATGTGATTTTGTCGTCATCCAATTTTCCACTAAAATCCTACATAAATCATTTACTGTGCAAGCCATATACCATTGGTATTTTACCAAACAAGTATAGCGTGCATATGCTCATGAGGACATTGCTACTCTTGCAAACTTGTGACTGAATTTAAATGCAATACATCGGTTAACTAGTAGATCAATTTAGAGTTGCAGTCTGAGTTTTTTTATCTTATTTTAAAACAAATGGTTAAGATGTTTGATTTAACACAAACATACACTAGACTGGACAATGCACATAACCATAACAGAAAACAGTAACCCCTTCAGCAATTTAAAAAAACATCATAACTATATGCTATAATGTAACACCCAAAAAAAAATATTGGGAACATATTGTCATCAATGGTTTAGAAGTTTCAAAATTAGGACAACGGATTTCATCATCAACCAAGAAGTCATAAATCAGTTTTCAAATAAGGTTTTACCTTACAACAAATGACGTCAAAGAAGCAGGCCGGGGTGAAGTGAAATGATGAAGACGCAAACTTCCAGCAGCAACAAAGATTTGACTAAGGAAATTAGGTACGTTGAAGAGCAACTAGGAATTAGCACAAGGAATCGTTGGAGACTTAGGAATCGTCGGAGAATCAATACATCTAATTAAATTGACAAATTAACTTTCCGTATTACACAAAAAATACCTTAAATTAAATTATTGAAGAGAATCGTCGGAGAATTTTTGAATGAATAGTGCTCTTAACTTGACTCAAATTATCAATGAACGACCGGGCAATAGAAAAATATGAAGAAGAGCGGAGGCAATTTGGGATGGTTTGAGCAATTTGGGATGGAGGGAGCGATTTGTTTTCTAAGGAGCTGTTTTTTTTTCCAGCGAAATAGGAAAAGAGACGACCAAAGGGGAGAAAACAAAAATGAACGCTAGAAACAATTACACAGCAAATTAACCAGTTATACTATAATACTTTTAAGTTTTATGGTATAAATAGAATAGACATAACATGGTCCTAAACATTGTAATTAGGAGTTGTTAATAACCATTTTTGTTGTAGTGTACATCACTAAGCCACTATAAAACATTTCCTTCCTAAAACACTGAAACCCTCAATAACGGCAGAAGGTTCTCACTTCTCGAGGTTGAATAAGCTTCAATCTGAACTATATTATACTTCATGGTGGTTTCCAATGCTTCTCTTCTTCTCCAAACTTGCGAACCAAGAAGTTTTCTCTTTCATTTCTCTCTAAATAGCTGAAACCCGCTGTCTTTGAGTCTGTATGACCAAATCTATGTCTTGACAAGTTCAAAGATCCTTTGGTCTTCTCATGTTAACTAGACAAGAAAAATAACAAAACAATCAACATGATAACATAGAAAGTTTAAAGCTTGATAAACCCAGTTTTAAAAATGGAGTCTTACATATGAAAAATGAGACTCAGTTTCAGGGTTAGTGAGTGGTATCAACAAGGGCGGACCCAGGAATTAAGACTACGATGGGTTAACTTTAAAGCATTCTTTTATAAAATTATGACGCAACTCCGATTACTACTACAAAATAATAACTACAAGAAAAGATTCAAAATAATAAGAAGTAGATTCATATTTCATTTTCAATACATAACATTTAGCTTAATTGTACACGATGGGTCTTCGCAGAAGAATACTCTAAAAAGATAACAAGGAAAACAATATGCTCTATCATTAGTAGAAGAATACTCTAAACAAGGAAATTGTTGGAACCACATAGCATTAAATCGACGATGTTGCTTTCCAACAAGCATTTTTGGGTATTCAGTCAATTTAGGCTGATATGGCCCTTAATTAATATAAGCTCGTCGAACCTCATCTTTTTTAATAAGAGATTCAATTCCACAAATCGACGATCGTAATGCTGGATCTCGTTCAAGTGTTGTTGAATTAGACTGAGGGACAGTGACTGAATGAGGTTGAACATAAGATTGAGAGTTGAATTGAGGTGTATCAGCTTCCAGTATTAAATGTTCATTTGATGATCCATCTTTATTGCTCTTTCTAAAAAGAGATATAAGACTTTTTTATTTCTTGCTTGGTTGTTTGTTTGACATTTTAATACAACCTATTAAACATTATATCAAGTAATTAGCAAAGTTCTATCAAATTCAATAGAGTAACAAACAAATTAATGTACAAATGCAATGTTTTTATTCAAAGACAATTAGACAAATTAACTCAACAACAAGGTAATTGATTTTCTTCTTTGAATAGTATCGATCATTTCAGTTTTTTTTTTTATTTAAAAAAAAAAAAAAAAAAACTACTTTAGACAAAAGCACAAACTCCTTTAGAATATGAAGAATCTATAATATGTAAACAAAATTATAATAGTCCAATTGGTTTTACTATGTCCAGAAGTAGCAATGTAACATCATAAAAATTCTTCAAACAAACTCAGCAATACTTAAACAATTCAGCAATATTTCAGCAATAATAATTAAATCACCTAAATAATTCAGCAAATACTTGTAAAGAGTCGCCAGAACAATTCTTCAAACAAATTCAGCAATACCTTATATTTGTAAAGAGTCGCCAGAACAATTCAACAATACTTCAACAATTTAGGGTTTTTCCTTCTAGAAATCAATTTTTAATCCAATAATTTGAAAGCGAATAAAAAAAATCACCTGAACTAAGTAATGAATCGAGCTGAGATGCAGCAGCAAATCAAATAAATTGAAGATTGGAGTAGAACATGCTTTCTATTTTCTCTCTTCTTTTTTTGTGCAGGAATAGAAAAACCTAAAATTGGAGAAAAGTTGAATGTCGTGAGCTAATAATATGTTCTGTATGTTTCCCATTTCGCCTTTTCATATTTTGGGCGGACTGCTGGGCTTAGCATTATTATTATTTTTGCTGCACTGGGCTATGGCCCAGCTGAGCCCATGGCTAATTCCACCCAAGTAAATATTTGTGCTATTTCCTATATTTCTAGGTACAGATTGTTTATTCTATTCCCTGTTGATATACCCAACCAATGGCCATATCATTGAGTTCTTTCAACATACGAAACCTGCAGAAGCGCATGATCATTTGGTTGAAACCTAATTTGCAATTTCATCACGTCAATTATGAAAAAAAGACGTTTATATATTTTGCTTCATAAAACTACACATAATCGTTGGTGAATAGTAACTTCAACGTGTTGCATCCCGCAAGGCAAAGTAAATGAGGTAGAAATCAATCCATGGGGGCATGGACAGTTTTGTCATTCTCAGTGCGTTAAGAGTTTAAATAACGCAAAACATTACTCTGTTCATGAAAATCCACAAGCAATTTTTTTTTCTTTCAATTGTGAAGGGGAAAAAAATTTCCTACTGTGTGGTTAATGTCAATAATTAAATCCAGGACTTGAGGCTAAAGATAAATTTACTCATATTTCACCGAAAAGTACATCGTGGTCAACAAGTATCAATCATATTCGTTGATGACTAAAGATAAATTTACTCATGTGTGCATAAAACTATGATTAAAAATAGGATGCACATTAATTTTCTTGTTAATACTATGATGCAAGGACAAAATTCACAACATATTAGGCCTACCATAGTTTGCTTTAATGTGTAAATAATAAATAATTTTATTAGGACTGACCTTGTGGATAACCAAGATTTTATCTTGTAAAGATGATGTCTCCAATTAATTCAAGATCTATCTTTTGTAATGTTATCTGCTTTATATGGTTATAACCAACCAATTCTTCATCAATCCGATTGAATCTAAATCCAGGAGGAATTTGATTCTATGTTTTCCATATCCTAGACAAAATGATGTTAGTGAATAAGAAATCATTCCATGTAGAAATGAAAATTTGATCATGGTTGCAGTTGCACAACATAAATGGTTTCTGAAAATCCCACACAAAATGGAGCTCTTAGACATGAGAAGACATTCAGTATGAAACCTTTTCAATAGGGTGTACATGTCTATTTCTGTATACACTCCTGCTCTGGCTCCAAAGGTCACCAGAGACAGATAACAAAATATAAAGCAGTCTTCGAGGTTCTTTTTTTTTTTTTTTTTTTTTTTTCTTTTTTTTTCTTTTACTCCTAAAATACCGTTAAAAAAATCCCTATAACAAGCAGCCAGCATGCCATACTTTTGCAGCCCGCGAAAGAATCTATAACAGCTTGCCTTTTGACTTTCCTAACGTGAATTAATTATACTTTCAGATAACTAGAGAAAAACAGGTTATTAGTATGTTATACCAGACTTTGTTAATGGAATATACATAATGTACATCTGAGCATTAAAAGTTGGCCTTTGCAAATTCACTCCTTGTGTAATACAGCCGACAAATGGAAGGTAAAAACTCATCTCAGTAAGAGCAACTCCAACAGAGCACCAATTCATCTCTTAAATTCAGAATTTGGGAAGAAAACACACCCAACAAATGTTACAAATAGTAATATTCAGCCAAATAGTACGGGATCAATCGTCAATTCTGAATTGGTCCAAGACGTCTAAAAAATAGACGCAGAAAGGTTAGGCATTGTTAGACACTGAAAAAATGGCCGCTCTATCATAGAGCGCCTATTTTTTCGGCGCTCTACGTCGTTGAATTTTTCTGAAAAAACCGTTGGGCACCTATTTTTAAGATGTCAATCGCTAGACATCAAAAAAATAGACGCCCAGCAATTTTTTTTTTAACCGTAGGGCATAACACGTCTGAATATTACGTGTTGTGATATTCAAACCTTGAATTCTGTTGGAGATGCTCTAACAGTATCCACATACCTGATAATAAGACTATGTATTTAGAGTATCCATAGCGTATTACACATCTTATGTAACATGTTAAGCTTGTCAATGCCCATACCAAATTCATCTTATCATCATCACGCCGGCTATGATGGTAGTACGAAATATCGTATGGTTTTATGATGTTGTAAATAAAGGAGAACTGGAGAATGATCGACTGACATTTAACCTAGAAAAAATAAACCATTCATTTGCTGTTTAAAGTTACCTTAATAGCACGGGTACAGTATTTTTACTTGTTACCAGTAACTGTCAAATCCCATCCATATGGTACTGGATTGATGATTTGATGTAAAATAGCATGTAAAATAAATGTGTTGTCCAATTATCTGGTAATATTAGTTATTAATTTATTCTGCGAGGATGGATTCTTACCATGTCCCTTCAAAATTGAAAAACTTAAGTTTATGAAGGAAAACAATGGAATATTAATGCTATTCCATTTCTGTTTGTTTGAATTGAGAGATTATTCAAACTTAATTTTACACACATATATTACTGGGGAAAAGAAATTTAATAGTTTGATTATTGTTGAAATTCAAGCTGTTGAAATTAAGGAATATGTTTTACCTACCAAATAAGTAGAGTTCATTTCCCTTCATTTACTGCATAACAGATCTACTGAATATTTCTGGAAAAGCAATTATTTTCAAACAATATTTTCTTTCTAGGAAATGCTATAATCTCCTCTAAAAGCTATATATGTGTGTGTACACACACAAAAATGTATAGTGAGCACCCCATTTGCCCCCTTATATAAACTAAACACCTATAAGTGAGTGGGAGGTGAAAGAATGAGTGGAGGGAGAAAGAAACGGGATATGTGGTGGAAATCAGGGGGCATTTAGGGGTGCTGCACTATTTGGGGTGTCATTGAACGCTCGCATATATATATATATATATATATATATATATATATATGTATATATATATATATATATATATGCGAGCGTTCAATGACACCCCGTTATTCTGCACCCCCTATTAGCCCCCATGTTTTCCACCTCTCGTTTATATTATTTTAAGGTGAGTGGAAGGTGGGAGAGTTAGTGGAAGGAGAGATGGAGGAAATATATGGTAGAAAACTGGTTGGCTAAAGAGGTGCTCACTATCTGGGGTGTCATTGAACGCTCTTCAAATATATATATATATATATATATATATATATATATATATATATATATATTTGAACACAAAATGGTAATACAAATTTGAAAATATTGGGTAGTGGAAGCGTATGCGTTCCTGTTGCTTTAGGAAGGGAGAATGAACCAATTGTCACTTCAACCAATCTGGGTGGTAATACTTCTGCAGCAGAAGTGGAAACTAATGTAACTAATGATGCTGCTAGAAGCAAAAGTGGTTTTCCTTCATCAGCTGCACCAAGTGGTGGTGCTACTCCCTCTTTTGTCTCGCTGTTTCAAAAGGAGCCGCCAAATGCTGGCATCTATGAGCCACAGGAATTTGAAATGGTATGTAAAGATGGGATTATGGAACCGCCGTCTCAAGTACTAGATGCTGGAGCAGATTTTTGGAAGAATTACTTAGTTGGTTTTTTCTTGGATTCCAACCCGCCATACTCTATAGTAAAGGAAAAATGCAGTTATGCCTTGCAACTAAAGGGTGGACTATATGTACACTTGGATAGATCTTTGTTCTTCTTCAAGTTCTCAAGACCTGATGAGAGACTTAGAATTATCAGTATGGATCCGATTTTTATACACGGTAAGCCTTTTATCGTTACTCCATGGAGTCCGACTGTTGATCGTGCTAGAGATCATGTCATATCTATCCCTGTGTGGGCCTATCTCTCTCAGATACCCTCTGTTTTGCAATCTCTGACCGGATTGAATTGGTTGGCGAACAGTATTGGAAAAATGAAATGTTTCGATAACACAACTGTTGCTAGGGAGAAGCTCTATTATGCTAAAGCTCTCATTGAGGTTTCACCCGCCAAGCCTTTGCCAGATAAGATTAAAGTAAGGATAGCGGATGGGTTTGTTGCTGAAGTGGTGGTGAAATATGGCTGGAAACCGGATATATGCAAGACCTGTCAGACCTTTGGTCATCTAGTAGACTCTTGTCCTGTTGCTTCTGGTGATTCTTCGCTAGCCCCTGTTCCTCTTGTTGACAGATCCCCACTTCCCGGGCCTCCGAATGTCAAGTGGGTGCCTAAAATCCCTGTTTTTGTTTCCCCGCCTTCACCTTTTCCTATGGTTGTCTCTCCGATATCTCCTGATCCTAGTCCACAGCCTGATACTTCCGTTATGGATGATGTTGTTCGTGACTCGCATGCTGAGGAAATTGTCTGGGTTGCAGAAGAACATGTTTGGTTTCATATTGCGTCAGGAATGCACTACTGTCCAACTAGTGATACCTTCTATAAGTATATCACTGATGATGTTAACGACCAGAGAAAATTGATTTATCAGAGAGATGGAAATGGTTTAGAGCTTATTCGGAGTGGTGAGGTTGGAGAGCTTAACAAGCTTGAGTTCTTTGCAGTAGATTGGGATAGGAATTTCGTCTTTAGTGCTCCTAATCCTTGTTATGTGCCAAATTTAGCTTTGGCCTTTTCCAGACACACCCGTGTTGTTGGTTCGTCTGACAGCACATGTAGATCCTCCTCTGATGAGGGGGGCTAGTATGCATGCAACTATTGTAGTCTAGTACATTAACTAGCTCCAGTGCTATAAGCCTGCTTAGGTAGAGTGGACGGAACACTATAAACTCCTTATGTGGTGGGCGGTCCACCTTATAAACCGAATGTAGCTGGCTACTAACTATAGTCACCTGTGCTAAATTGTATTTTTATTACTAGTCATAATAAAAGGTGTTTGCGGTCACCTTAAAAACCGGTTAGCCTTGCCAAAAAAAAAAAAAAAAAAATTGGTAATACAAATTTAGACACAAGAAATCTAGACTACTAGATTTTCCTCTGATTTCCATTTTCCACGGAAACACAAACAAATCCAACGGTTAACCGTTCGTGTCTCTAATTTTTTGAAATAGCCGCTAAGAAGCCATACTTTAGAAAGATCAAGAGTTTTCCAAATAGCCTTTTTTGAGTAAATTTAAGGCATCATTCTTTTCAACTCCTTTCCAAAAAAATTCACGGCTTAGCCAATAAATAAAGGTAAAAATTAAACAGTCATTTACGAAGATATTAAATTTCTCACAAAAACGTAAATTTACTGCAAAAGGATTGATCAAAATAAGATATAGTAAGAATTTTTTCTTCCCAAAAATTTTAGCACGTTCCAAAAGCTAGAATATCTTCATCAGAAGTCATCATTGCTTTCTCTCAAAGACCAACTATTTGATTCTTTTCAATTATTTAAAAAAACGCGTATGTTTATTTTTTAAGCAAGTTTCATACTAACAATATTACTTAAAGTAAATAAGAAAAGTTTAAAAGTTTTCAATTTTGGCAAAAACAAAAACTTTTCCATAAAAATCAAAATCTTTTGTAATATCTCAATAAAATAAACTCAAAATGATATCCAAGCAAATAAAACATTTTAAAAAAAATGTTAAAAAAAGCGAAACAATGTCGAAAACAAAAGACAAAAATCTAAAAATAAATAAGTGATAAAGATTTAAAGTTCCAACTAAAAGCCTAAACTTTGCAAGCCCAATATTTTTTTGGGCTTAAAAAGAAAAATAATAGATTGCATCTACTACTGATGAAACTGATAGTTTCACATTGGGAAATATTCAACTAAGATCCTGGATATATACTAAGAAGCTATAGTTCACATCAACCAATTGGTTTTGTGAACAAACTATGTAGCTATCTAAACTATAAATACTAACAAGTGGTATCAGAGCTTCATTCGTTCGCATATTGGGCAAAAAAAAAAAAAAAAAAAAATCCAACCATTATAAGTTATGGAAAACATTGTTCAGTCTCCATTAATTCCGGCTCGTATTTTTATCGTTGAAAATTATGATTTTTGGAGCATAAAAATGAGGACATTTTTTAGCTCTCAAGATATATGGAATATTGTAGATGAAGGGTTCATTATTCCTGAAGATACTTCAACTCTTAGCCAAGCTCAGAAAATGGAGCTAAAGGAAAATAAACAAAAAAATTCAAAAGTGTTATGTATTATACAACAAGCGGTGGCTGACGCTATCTTTCCTAGAATAATGGAAGCTACAAATGCCAAAGAAGCATGGACCACATTACAGGAGGAGTTTCAAGGAAGTGCAAAGGTACGCACCATTAAACTTCAAACATTAAGGCGTGAGTTTGAATTAATAAAAATGAAAGAGTCGGAGACCGTAAAGGATTATTACTCTAAAATAAAAGAAATAGCTAGTCAAATAAGAGCTTATGGGGATAATATTCTTGACAAAAGGATTGTTGAGAAAATTTTAACTTTAATTCCCCGTAAGTATGATCACATCGTGACTACGATCGAGCAAACTAAAGTTCTATCCACTTTATCGGTGATTGAATTAATGGGCTCCCTTGAAGCATTTGAACAAAGAATAAGCAGACATGATGAACAAACCAAGTAGCTATCTAAACTATTAAATGCCAACAGTGGTATCAAAGCAATGTTTTGAACTAATTCAACTAATACGTATGTGCTTAACCGCCATACGTGCGTCACTCCATCCAAAATACTATGATCACGTAGATGGCTCAAATACGCCACATGTGAAGGGGATGATGAAACTAATAGTCCCACATTGGGAAATATTCAACTAAGATCCTAGATATATACTAAGAAGTTATAGTTCACATCAACCAATTGGTTTTGTGAACAAACTACGTAGTTATCTAAACTATAAATGCCAACCAGTACAATACACCAGCTAACCAATACAGTCGTTTAATTTTAGAAAAACTAGAAAATAAAAGCACCTTAAGCATAGCACAATTTGAAATAGTTAACACATAATTTATTATTCAGATTTCCATATACTAGGTAACTATTCTGTTTTCTTCACCATTGATTAGTATATTAGATATCCAAGCACGTGTTTAAGGAAATGCTTTATATGAACATGATTTAAGAGATGGAAACTTCCAACCCTTTTTAAATTATATGAAAATGGGTTTATGGCATTCATTTAGAAACATGACATTATACATGTTCCTATATATATTTTAATAGTAAAACCAAGGTTCAAAGCTTCAACCTTTTTGTTCTGTTCTGGGCAATTAACTTTTTTGAAATTTGCGGTTTCGTTTAGGAAATACATAATTAGAGTATAAAATACATAATTTCATAGCTAACATGTATGTGAAAAGGACAAATTTAAAAATCATAAGCATTGTAGAACATATATGAACATACAATATGTTATTTGACATGCAAAATGTAAAATAGCAGAAGATTATCGAGGCTAGATTTGAGTTTTTTAATTATTGTTCTGGTTTAGACACAGAGTCAAATCTTAACCAAAAAAACCAAGATCTCAGACGATATTCCAATATTTCGTATGGGACGATATATCGTTCGATATTGCAATATCTCGGGTTATATATTCGAAAGGAGATTTACAGTGATATTTGTTATTTTGTTTCAAAAGGAGCCCAAAACGAGATCTTGGAGATCTCGGGCGATATTTTCGAGATTTAAAATAGTGGTAACAATTTTAGTTTTTATTTTGGAAAAAATGTAGCTTCTAAAATAATGATTAAATCATCGCTTTTATAAAGCTACAACTTCAAAATTAATCATTAAACCATCATTTTTAGATGCATGTTACTCTGAGATATCGCGAAGATGTATTTTAAAATTTAAAATGTGAATATGTGATGTACACTTAACACACATTTAACTTGTTTGAGATCTACTTCAATATCAGATGGTATATGCAAAATGTTGAGATGACACAGTTTTAAGAGTTTAATATTCAAAATATTATCAACAACCAACTTTTGTCAATAACTCATGAAGATTTGTGAGATACAAAGTGGAAAAAAAAAATGAAGTCATTAGATACAAGGACATGTCACACACAATTTCATGTAGAGACCAAGTTATTACTTCAAAGAAACACACTTTGCTTTTGGATGTCATAAAATTTTGATATTTGATAAGCCTTGTAATTTCTGAAAAATTGATATAAGCTTAACTGATGTTGTTATAGCTTATCTTTACAAGTAAACACTTAAATTTACATGAAATGAAGTGTCGTAAGAACAAGGTGTAGCCAATCATTGTCATACATACACGCATATTAAACAATAGCGAAGCAGAAACAAGTTCACATCAATTTCTATTTTGAGGTAAATATTAAAAATTTTCTTTTTGAATTTTAATCAAAAAAAAATTATTGAAATGTTAAATCTATAACAATACTATATTTCACATGCGAAATTTTATTTTTACTTTGAACTTTTAAAATTCTGTAATTCGAAACTACAATAAATAATAAATTTTCCACGTATTATGCGTCCACTCGTTTATTATTTTGATATTTGGTGCAAGGTTTTATTAGATACATGATGATGATGACATATCTCAATTCCTGTTTCAGTTTCACTTTTTGATTTCTTCATTGCTATCACACGGATATCTAAAATTGAATTTACATAACGCTCTCTAATCAAATGCTTCGAATATAAGATATAGAAATTCATTTTTCTCCTTAATATTTATTAATCCAATATTACTAAAAAAACATAAATTCTAAAACATACAAATTATTGTTCTCAATTAATATCATTTATAATCATTCTTTATTAGCCATGTTCAATTCAAAATATTAGCAAAATGTACAAAAGCTGAACAAACATCCAAATAGATTAATGAAGACGATAAAATAAAGAAATTAAAGGGAAAATGAGATAAAACTATTACCCACTTGAACTTTGTTATGATTTAGGAATAATTTCAAACTATGTTTTTAAAACTCGGTGTCCATACTTGGTAACAATTCAACAAAGTGACAGTGTAAAATCAAAAAAAAAACAATTAACACAAAAAAGTCCCCTGAAATAGTGTTATTTTCCTCCTATTTATAGATGCAAACCAATTAATTAGGTTTCAAGATTGGCTACCCAGGTTCCCCACCTCTAAGGGAAGCTTCGGTAAGAAGATCTGGTTGTGCTCACAATTCATGAATTACTACGGTACCAAGTTGAGCTTCATGACTCTATGCCGATCTATGACTTGTACCAAATTTAGGCTTCAGGTCTTGGTTTCCTATTTGTTTAGATGGAAAGCACATGGTCAACCCCTTTTTATTTTAGAGCGCAGTTGCTCGTCGCATATATCAACGGCTAAGGGTCCATCTACATATATGCATTATACTATTATTCTTAATTTATACACCCCCCTTCAACGTAAGGTACATTTTATTTTTCTATTAATGTTTGGACAATCGTCTTTATAAAGTACAACGTATTTCATGATACACGGAAGTCCCTTATATATTATGTTTGTAAAACATACATATTCGTCAACACATGATTTTGGCCTTGAGGTTATGGAGCTGCAAATCCTATGACGATAGTTTATTTTTCCAATTTATCAATTTTGTGACCACGAGTTTAGTTTCAGCTAACGTGCATACAGTCATTGCCCAACAAGAAACTATATTCATCGACCATTGGAATTATATAGATTTCAAATTTGAACTTGTTTGGTACTTGAAGAGTTGATATTTTAATTATAAATTTTGAGTACATCCCTTGTTTCATTAAAAAATCCCTTTGATGCAAGATTTCCCAAACAAATATTTTTCAAGAAACTTCAACAAATGGCAAAACAAATAGATGTATAATTGAACACGGAATAACCTCAAATATTGTATGTAATTATCAATTCTTCAAATGTAAACAATTCCCCTGAAATACTGTCCTTTTCCTCCTATTTATAGACAAAGACCAATGAATTAGGTTCCAAGATTGGCTACCCATGTTCTCAACGTTTAGGGGAAGGTTCGGGAAGAAAATCGAGGATTACAACAATACCAAGTTGTGCTTTACGACTTGATGTTGATCTATGACTAGTACCAAATTTAGGCTTCATTTTTTGATTTCTTTAGATGAAAAGCACATGGTCAATCCCTCTTTGCTTTGGACAACTGATCTTTGTGTATCTCAATTACGGCTGAGGGTCCATCTATATATATATGCATTATACAATTATTTATTAGTTCATATATATACCTTAACGTAAGGTACATTTTGTATTTTTACGAACGTATGGATAATCGTCCTCATAAAGTACATCATATTTTGTAATGACCCGCATTCTACGCATCGGAGGATCGTAGAATATTTATTTCTTCCCCGTATGAAGTCGTATGGTCATGTAACTTTGGGAAACATCCATTAGAGTCATTTCCCATGTTCATGATTTTTGTCGTTTTTTAAATGACCATTTTGCCCCTAGTTGGTACTGTTTTGGCCATAACTTTTGATTGAAAAGGAATTTTGACCTGAAACCACTTCCATTGGATTCGTTTGATGGTTTACCTTTCCGTAGAGTGGTCACAATAGCCAAACGGACTTAACTTTTGGGAGATATGGCTGAAATAAGGTTTGTAGGGTGAAAAACTGCTTAACCGGGCCAAATCGGGTGATTAGTGAGTAGGCCCATAACCCATTTCGGGATTAGGGTTATGGGGAGGCTGAAATGAGATAGAGGATCATTCCATTTCAGTTTTCTAGCCTCCACTTATCACCAAGGAACCCTAAAAATGGCCTCCAACCTCTAAATCACCTCCAAATCACCTTTTGGTCAAGGATTTGGCTTAGCAACCCCTAATCAAGGAAGATCTACACCAAATCAACATTGGAGCTGCTGTTTAGTATAGAGATTCACATCAAATCAGAGCCTTATTTCAGATCTTAGTTTATTTGTGGCTAAGGTGAGTGATTTGCATAGTTTTGCTTTTAGGGAAAAATATCGTATTGGTTCTTAATTTAGAACTCTCTAATGGCGGACTCCCTCCGCTTCTCTTTCCCCTTCCCAGCTAAATATCGTGTCGCGTTCCACCCCCGTCCTCCTATCCTTCCTTCTCCTCCTCCGCCTCACCGTTCTACCCCTCCTTCGGTCCATCGTCCTCCTTCTTTCATCCGCTCTCGCCCTGCTCCGCCTCATCGTCCTCGCTCATCTTCTCTCCATTGTCCTCCTCCTTCCTTCCGCTCTCGCCCCCCATATCATCCTCATTCTCCATATCAACCTCATTCTCGCTCAGTCTTTCGTAAACCCACCTTTTACTCCTCCCACCGTCCTCATGCCCTATCATCTCATGTTGGTCATTCGTTTTCTCCTCCCGCTACAAAAAGCTTCTCTCGTCAAAGTTTAAGTCATCCATCTCCTCATGAGTTTACCTGTAATAACCGTTTTGATGCTCTGAAAAATCTTTCAGACGATAGGCCAAAAAAATCCTATGCGGAGGTAGCTTCATCTCCTCCGTTGGATCCACCTGATCGCACGACTGCGAGAAAATCATCAAGATTACCTGCTTTCTCTTCAATTCAGAATATGGTCCATTTCCTGAAGAGCGATCGTCGCTGTATTCAATGTGCAGATAGAGGCCACGTGGCAAGTGCCTGCAGGAATTCAAAAATTTGTTTTTTTTGCTCAGGCTACGGCCACTTATGTACACGTTGCCCTAAAAAAAGAATGCAAAGAGGCATCTCAAAACATGTGCGTAAAGGTGTCCATTGGAATGATGCACCTTCTGCTGCGTGGGTCCCTCGTGCATCAACTCAATCTGATCGAACCCAGAAAAGTCCACATCGTTCCAGCTGTCGGCAATCCACGCCCTCTCCAACTCCTATTCCCTCCTCATCCATCTCTCCCACACTAAACACTGAAAATATGAATCATTTTGTAATGGAAGACTCATCAAATTTCATTGTTGGTACCGTGATTTCTGGCGGTTGGAGTATTACATCGCTTCACTTCATCCTATCTAATGCTTTTAATTATCACGAAAGGCCCATGTGGATATATAGAAAAAACTCTTTCATCGTCTCTTGCCCAAACGCATGGATCAGAGACCAAGTCTTGTTCTGGAAACTCTTTGCAAAGCCGGGAGGATCTATATACTTTGAGCCTTGGTCTGAGGCAGAATGGGAACCGGAAGCGGTGTTAGAGTGCGAATCATGGGCAAAGGTGGTAGGTTTTCCAGAATTTCTAAGGTACAATTCTGTTGCAGTTAAAAATATTCTTAGTCCCTTGGGAAATGTTGTAGCTTTAGATGACTGTGAATGGGCTCACTTCGACCACAGAAACTTATTTATCAAAATTCAATTTTTTGAGGGGATTGACCTGAACACTTTTCTTGTGGTTAACATCAATAAGAAGAAACATCTCATAAAAGTCCAACGCTGCATCCATGAACACCCAGGAGTTAAGCCCGAATCCTTACTTATTGGTAATATTGATGAGCTTACGATTCCCTGCATGCATGACAACTTCGATGATTCTATGGAAATTGCACCAAATGATATAGCTGCTACGGCCATACCTGATGTAGATCCCGAAGTAGACCAAGCCCCTCATCAGAACATGAACCACCTTTTCAACACTGATATGCTCTTTCAAAACATCCCTATGTCCTTCCCGTTCTCTTTCCCCCTCCCAATTGCCCCTCTCCAAATTGAAGACCCCATATCAATTGCCCCTCCCAACGCGATCCCTCAAGACAATCAGTCGCCACCTCAACCTTTTCTCCCCCTCCAACAAATCCTCCCAGCTGGCTCTACCCATGATGCTGAAGAAGAGAACTGGACCCAGTTTCTTTCACCGGTCATTGTCAGACGAAGTGCAAGGATCAATAATAAAGTGGACCATCCTGAAGGCTCGGGTAGTTTTTTTACTCTTGTTGTTTTTTCTTCTGCAAATAAAAGTCTATGTAGGAAAATGTCACGTTGCATGGGTGTTAATTTACGTGAATCACACTATATTTCCATGCATGATTTGGAACTTGAGCGTATCAATGGTGCCAAATGAAAATCGTTTCATGGAATGTTAGGGGCTTGGGCAACCCCTCAAAATGCCATGCAATTAGTCTGGTTTTACTCCCTTTAAAAATCGATATTCTTTTCCTCCAAGAAACAAAGCTTGATGACCCTTCTCCAAACTACTTTAGATTAGTGGGGGGCTCCTTCCTTTCTGGTTGGACTTTTGTTAAGGCAATTGACACACGTGGAGGTTTAATCATAGCATGGAATGAATCAATCTGGTCCTTAAGTTGGTCTATACAAAATAAATCAGCACTTCACGTTGCACTACGTCATATCCCTTCAAACCAAATTTACTTCTTCTCTAATATTTACGGCCCTCAAGATGTATCTGATAGATCCCTTCTCTGGTCGGATTGTTGCTCTCTTGCATCCCAATTCTCGGGCCCTTGGGTGATTGGTGGAGATTTTAACACTACCAGATTTGTTTTTGATAGAAATTCAGGCAATCTATCCCAGGACTCTGATGACTTCAATTCTTTCATTTTTGACTGTTCCTTGATCGATCCACCGATAAGTAACCGTTCCTTCACCTGGTCAAATCATAGATCACTACCAGCGCTGGCTAAACTCGACCGTTTTCTATATAATGGCGCTTGGGATGAGCTCTTCCCTTTGACTGTTGTGTACGGTTTGGCTTCAGTTATATCAGATCATTGCCCCATTTTACTAAATTCTGACATTTCTGCATGCACTAATCGTCCCTTCAGATTTGAAAGGTTGTGGCTGCTCGAACCCTCGTTTGAAGACTTTATTCATTCAATTTGGTCTCAAAACTTAAATGTAGCATCAGCATCTCAAAGGATAGTCCTAAAATTGAAAACCCTTAGAAAAATTATTAAACCATGGGCTAAAAACATATGGGGTTCCATCCGTTCCCGCATCTCCTCTATTCAAAATGATATTATTGACATCAATATTTTAGAAGAACAGCGCCCTCTTCTTGAAGATGAACGTGAAAAATTAAGTGCTTTAGAAGACGAGTTGGATAGATTGATGAAACAAGAAGAAATTGGTTGGAAGCAAAGATCCAAAGCCAAATGGTTGGAGGAAGGTGATAGGAATACATCATATTTTCACCGAATGGCTAATGGCAGGCGGAGATCAACATTCATATCGGAAATAATTAAAGATGGCCACTCTTTTTCTGACCAAAATGTCATCCTCTCTCTCTTTTCTGATTACTTCCGATCCCAGCTTGGTCGCTCTCATACAAATGCACCTGAAGTTGAATGGCATCTTCTTTATCCGAACCCCACGCCTATTCATATCGATCATCCTTTCTCTGAATCAGAAATTTGGGCTGCATTGAAGGATATGTCGGATGATAAGGCCCCTGGACCTGATGGGTTCGGCCCAGTTTTCTTTAAGCATTTTTGGGCCTTGGTCAAATATGATATAATTGACATGTACAACGAATTTTACAACGATCCTACCTCAATTGCCAGACTAAACTATGCCAACATTATCCTCATCCCTAAGCATTCGGGGGCCAACACATTATCTTCTTTCCGCCCTATCAGCCTGCTAAACACTACTTTTAAAATCATTACAAAGGTGTTAGCAAATCGTCTTCAGTCTGTTATTGCCACTCTTGTTGGACCAGAACAGTCTGCTTTCATCTTGGGGAGGAACATTCATGACTGTATCGCCGCAACTCAAGAAATAATCTCCTTCTGTCATCATTCATCTACCCCTGGTGTTTTACTAAAACTAGATTTTTCCAAAGCATTTGACTCAGTAAGTTGGCCCTTTGTCATGGATGTTTTTAAACACAGGGGCTTTTCAGATAAATGGTGTTCATGGATTGCTAATATACTTAACTCTAGCTGCTCAAAAGTTTCAGTAAATGGCGCTTCTGGAAACCTTTTCAAATCTAAATGTGGGCTTAGACAAGGCGACCCTCTTTCCCCTTTGATTTTTGTGCTTGTCGCTGATGTGTTCAACCAAATGGTTAAACAAGCTTCTTCTCATGGTTACTTGGATGGTATATCTCTTCCAAATTCTCCCCTATGCATCAATAATCTACAATTTGCAGATGACACAATTATTTTCTCTTCACCTAATCCTTTCCATATCCAGTGTCTCAAAATCCTGTTATATGTATTCGAGTCGATATCCGGTCTTTCCATTAATTTTAATAAAAGTGTTATCTACATGCTTGGTAGGTCTGATCATCTTGGTGACTCAATTTCTTCTACTCTCAACTGTAAAGTAGCAAAATTCCCATTGACCTACCTCGGTTTACCTCTCAGACCCTCTAAGCTTCATAAAAATGATTGGTTTCCCCTTATCAATAAGATTGAATCTAGATTAGCATCTTGGAAGGCAAATTCATTATCATCTATGGGCCGTTTAACTCTAGTTAAATCTGTGCTTTCCGCTATCCCTACACATTGGATGTCTTTTCACAAACTCCCCAAGTGGGTAATTTGCAAGATTGATTCAATTCGTAGTTCATTTCTTTGGAATGGTCATAAAATCAAGAAATTAATTAACTGGAGGACTGTATGCCTTCACCCTGATCAAGGGGGGCTTGGTGTACTTGACCTTCACCATTTCAATACTGCTTTGTTGGACAAATGGGTCTGGAGACTCCTAAACACTGGGAACTTCATTTGGAAAGATTGGATTTTAGCTCGCTACTTTTCTTCTAACCCCCATCTTGTTTTGCATCATCGTCCTTCCTCTTTAATCTCTCCCTTCTTGCATGGGATTCTATCCTGTCTTCCTCGTATTAAATTCTTGTTTCATGTCTCTTTGGGGTGTGGTTCATCCTGTTTATTTTGGCACGATATTTGGGTTGGTCAGTTACCTCTCTCTCTTTCCTTTTCTTCACTCTTTTCTCTTCAAACTTATCCTTCGCTTTCTGTTGCTGATGCTTTTAATGATGATTATGTAAGCTTAGTTCCAGGTTCACTTTTTGATAGGAGTATTCTTTTGCAGTTGCTTAATATCTTTGCTCTCATTAGCAACACTCAGTTAAATAACTTGGATGATCTTTTTGTTTGGGTGCTCTCTCCTTCTAGAGGTTTTTCTGTTTCCTCATGTTACAATTACCTGAATTTTTCGGGTAGATGGTTTAAATTCTCAAGACTATGGAAATGCAAGCTGGCTCCGAGAATTCTCTTCTTCCAATGGTGTTTGATTCATGAAAAGGTCAATACAAGAGAAAAACTCTTCAAATGCAACGTCGCTCCTGATCCCAATTGCCCTTTCTGTAATTCTCATTCTGAATCCATTCACCATCTCTTCTTCTCCTGCGAATTTTCCTTCCTAATCTGGGCTGCAGTGAGTTCCCATTTAATTGGTTGCATCCCCAGCATATCTTCTTTTTTTGCCTATTGGGAATCTGATTCTAGTCCTTCTCTTGATATCTTAATGGCTGCTTATAGTTGGTGTATTTGGAAAGAAAGAAACGCACGAATTTTTAACAATAAGGCTAATTCGATCATATCTATCTGTCACCGTATCATTCATATTTATTCATCCTCATCAGGTTCTGGAGCCAATCATGCTGATACATTCCGTTTTGCTCTGCCGGCGGCCTCTTCTCCAGCTACTTCGGTTGACAGCAATGATACAGAGACTAGTATGGATCTCGTGTGATGACTGATGATGCCGCTTTACCTCTTAGCATAATACTTGTATAATTATGATGGTTTACAGTTTGCTCTGATCGCTTTTGTACTTGTACCCACATTACTCTCTATGTGTGTTGTATGATGTATCTTAAACTCTGTGATGATTGTATTTTGGACCACCAACTGGGTATGTCAGTTGGATATATACTGTTATCTATTAATTAACCGGCTGTGTAGCCACGCGCTACATATCCGTTTGCTCTAAAAAAAATTATGGCTAATTAGGGGTGATTAGTGTTAATTAGCGAATTTAAACATGATAAAATTCTGGAAAATGTTTCTAATATTCGGAATGATGTTTTAGACCTCTGATATAAATTTGGGTTAATTTGGTTAAGTTTTGTTAATCCTATCATTAGTTTCACCTAAATATGCTTAAGGGGAAATATGGGATTTTGGGTATGTTTGATCCATTTTTACCTATCATATTGATGTTTTGATGTTTGTGGTTGATTATGCATGTTGCTATGACTGTATGAAATGCTTTGTGATTAGTTAGAATAGTTGGAATGGTCGAAATCGCCGTCGAGGGGCGTAAACAACTCGCTGGACAAGGTGCAGGGATTCAGATCGGATAGGGGATTGAGGGTCGATCGGATCGCCCTATGGGATCGTGGGACATCACCACGAGTCGAGTCATCTCCACCGAACTGAACCATCTGCGCAAGGCCCACGAGCACCAACCGCGAACTGCTACCCGATCCGATCCACTTGTGTTTCGCATCACGATCTGAATAGAGGAAAGCAGCATCCACGAATCGATGCACTACGAGACGCCGATCCGAACCGGGGGAGCCACGAGTTGGAGGAGCGCGACCCGACCCGTGTGGGATATTCCGATCCAAACCGAGGAGAGGAGCACGATCCGAAGCAAAGAGAAAGAGGACCGCGATGACGATCCGAACCGTGGCAAGCTGGAGACCCGACCCGATCCGCCAGGGGTGAAGGCGATCCAATCCGATCCAGTGAGGAAGGAGCATTCTGATTCGAACCGAACCGATGAAGACTGATAACCCGAGATGCAAAGGTAGTCCAAATGAAGGGTATTGACTCAGGATCCAGATAGGAACCAATGAGTGGACTTCATGAGTTGGACTTTGCTGCGGGACGTGTGCTAAGGAGTTGTCGACGTTCATAACTTCGATTCACCACTGAAAATGGATGATGGGCTACTTATCAGTGCAGTAGGGTCATCATGACCGGAGGGGCAAAGTGATGGTAGCGAGACTACGTTATCAGTGCAGTAGGGTCATTATGACTCGAGGGGCAAGGTGATGCGTAGTAGGACTATGAGCCAGTGCAGTGGGGTCATTGTGACTCCATGGGGCAGAGTGGACATAGTAAGGATTAGTAAGGCTATGAGCCAGTGCAGTGGGGTTCTTGTGACTCCATGGGGCAAAGTGGACATAGCAAAGGATTAGTGGCTATGTTATCAGTGCAGTGAAGTCATTTATGACTTCATGGGGCAAAGCGATCGTAGCAAGGTATGTTGGGTGATCGAAGTGGTGAATATCGTATGCTTTACGCACTGAGTGAGAGATGTGAGGATGGATGCTATGTTTGATTGTTTGCCATCCTTATGACATGCACACCTCCCCCACCTCCGTATCTTTACACTGTTTGATATGGTACCTTAGAGTGTTGTACAGTATGTAGTGCTAACTCTTTGGTTGCAGGTCCAGGATCAGGTATGTTTTAGTCTACCTGTTATTGTTCACTTTAGATGCTTATCGCTCATACCAGGCTTTATGTCTGACCCAGAGTTTTATGTCTCCTCTTATTACTCTGGGTGCTCACACGAGCAGACTAGAGACAGGTTAGCTGGTGATGCGCGAGTAGCTGATTCGGAGGTGGGCAAGAGGCTTCCACGTATGATATATATATATACACATTCTCCCTGTGTCGTTGGTGGTCGCTGCTTGGGCATTAGTAGTGCACCTCCTTTATCTTACTTTTGCTTTGAGACAGTTTGAAAGTTGTAATAAGCTGTATTTTAGATTTCCGCTGCTATGATGTTTAGTTCTGATTTTCGGCTTATGCACTGTCTCTCCTGTTTTATGTCAAGTATGTTATTATTATATTTTGTTCTATGCGGTGTGAGACATTCTACAGGTTCTTTGTATGTTCATTTCCTTCTTCCTTTTCCTTCTGACGACCCATTCCGTGCTAACTGGACATGTGTACAGCGCACCTTAGGAGTAAATGTCGGTTGGTGCGGGGCGGGCCGTCACACTTGGTATCAGAGCTCTAGGTTGCGTAGCTAACCTAGGGAAAGACACCATGGAAAGATAGTACGTATATGAGAGCGCGTATTTGTGATTACTTTGGTTTTCAAAAGCTATGTATATATACTATTAGTAGTATAAGAATGAAGTCGCACTGCACTAGCACCACTATGTATATATACTATAGTACGTATATGAGAAAGGAAAGAATGTTGTTATTCAAGGTATGCTTTCTATTTATGATGTACCAGTTCGAGTTTTGTTTGATACTGGGGCTTCCCGTTCCTTCATATCTAGTGACCTGGTAGATAGGTTGGGACTGGAACCCGAGATAGTCGATAGACCATTGGTTGTGACGAACCCGATTGGTGGTTCGACTAGCCTTAGTATGATTTGCAGGAATTTGGTCTTATCGAGTCATGGATGTATGTTTGTATGTGATTGCTTTGTTTTGGGCTTTACTGGGTATGGCATTATATTGGGAGTCGATTGGCTCCAAAGATACGGGGTGGTGCTAGACTGTGAGGGCTTTTTGGTGACAGTGAGGGCGGATGATGGGCGGAGGGTAGTGTTTAGTAGTCTACCTAGTGATGGGGTTATGGCTAGTTTTGTAAATTCCCTCGACATCCCGCAGGATGAGTTGTCAGATGTGCCCGTGGTTGGCCAGTATCCGGACGTCTTCGAGGAGGTGACCGGGCTTCCACCACACCGAGAGATTGAGTTCCGTATTGATTTAGTGAAAGATGCCAGACCTATAGTGATGCCACTTCGTCGTATGGCACCAAGGGAGCAGCAAGAGCTCGGGGTGCAAGTCAGCAATCTTTTGAAGAAGGGATTTATTAGAAGAAGTGTCTCCGAGTGGGGAGCACCAGTTGTGTTTGCCACTAAGGCAGATGGTTCCCTTCGCTTGTGTGCGGACTATCGCGAGTTGAATAAGGTGACGAGGAAGAATAAGTATCCTCTACCGCGGATAGATGATTTGTTTGATCAACTGGAAGGTGCAAGAGTGTTCTCCCAGTTGGACCTCGCGAAAGGATTTCATCAGCTCCGAGTAGCAGATGAGAGTGTTCCGAAAACGGCATTTAGGACGCCGTCTGGATTTTATGAGTGGTTGGTCATGCCATTTGGGTTGACCAATGCACCAGCCTACTTTGTGGATCTCATGAATCGAGTATTCAGAGATCAGTTGAATAAGTTTGTTCTTGTGTTCGTGAATGATATCCTTGTTTATTCAAGGACAGAGGAGGAACACAAGGGACACTTGAGGATAGTGATGGAGGTGTTGAGGAAACACCAATTGAAAGCGAAATTCTCTAAGTGTCTTTTTTGGAGAAGGGAAGTGAGATTCTTGGGTCTTGTTGTTTCAGAGAGTGGTATTGCCGTGGACCCTGCGAAGGTGGCTACGGTACAGGATTGGCCTACGCCCAAGAACGCAACAGATGTGAGAAGTTTCTTGGGATTAGCTGGATATTATCGTATGTTTATCCAGGACTTCTCCAAGATAGCAGCACCGTTGACTCAATTGACCAAGAAGAATCAGTCCTTCGTCTGGGACGAAGTGTGTGAGGATGCCTTCAAGAGTCTAAAGGAGAAGTTGACGCGTGCGCCAGTGTTAGTCATTCCTAAAGGGAATGAAGAGATGACGGTATACACGGATGCTTGTGGTACCGGACTGGGTGCTGTATTGATGCAAGGAGGTAGGGTTGTAGCTTATGCTAGTCGACAGCTAAAGCCGCATGAGAAGAAGTATCCTACCCATGATTTGGAATTGGCAGCGATTGTGTTTGCGATGAAGATGTGGAGGCACTATCTCTTGGGAGAAAGATTTGAGTTGTTTACCGATCATAAATCGTTAAAGTATCTCTTCTCCCAGAAAGATCTGAATCTCCGTTAGCAAAGATGGTTAGAGTTCTTGGCTTCGTATGATTTTGATATCGCATATACACCTGGGAAAGGTAATGCGGTAGCCGATGCCTTGAGTAGAAGACATGCCAGCTTAGGGGCAATGTTTCTTGAATGGAAGCAACTGGAGTATATCGCGGGGTTTGATTTCAGACCAAAGTGCGAATTGGATCCAGTTATGCTAGCTAGTTTGACGATCAGACCCACTTTGATAGAGCGGATTGGTTCTTGTCAGAGGAACGATCCTAATCTATTAGAAATCATCTCCAAGCTAGAGATGAACATCGACGGTGAGGAGATGAATGTGTATGGGCTTGATCGAGATGGATGGTTTCGGAAGAATGGAAGACTAGTTGTGCCCAACGTGAATGGTTTGAGGGATGAAGTGCTTAGAGAATGTCATCACTCAAAACTGACTATACATCCCGGTGGTAATAAGATGTATCGAGACATGAGACAGACTTACTACTGGGAAGGGATGAAAAGAGACGTTGGGAAGTTTATATCCAAATGCATGAATTGTCAGCTAGTTAAAGCCGAGCAAAAGAAGCCTAGTGGGTTGTTGCAACCATTAGAAATTCCCGAATGGAAATGGGAGCAAGTCTCGATGGATTTCATCGATGGTTTACCAAGGACTAGATCGGGACATGATAGCATTTGGGTAATTGTGGATCGATTGACTAAAAGTGCCAGATTTATACCAGTCAAATCGACCAGAACGGCAGCCAAGTTGGCAGAATTGTATATGAAGTGGGTAGTGAGATTTCATGGAGTACCCAAAAGCATTGTGAGTGACCGAGACCCGTTGTTCACTAGTGGGTTTTGGAAGAGCTTACAAGAGGCTCTAGGGTCAGGACTACATCTCAGTACCGCATATCATCCTCAGACCGACGGTCAGACGGAGAGGGTGAATCGTATATTGGAAGATCTCTTGAGAGCTTGTATATTGGATTTTGGTGGATCATGGGATGATCATTTGCATCTAGTAGAGTTTGCTTATAATAATAACTACCAATCCAGTATCGGTATGGCTCCATATGAAGCTTTGTACGGAAGACCGTGCAACTCACCATCATGTTGGATAGAGACTGGCGAGAAGTTTGTGCTTGGACCAAATGTGGTGAGAGAAACTTCGGATAAGATTAAGATCATTCAGCAACGAATGAAAGCTGCCCAAGATAGGCAGAAGAGTTATGCTGATAAGAGGAGAAGAGACTTGAAATTCTCCGTTGTTGACTTGGTGTTTGTCAAGATCTCTCCGTTGAAGAGCGTAATACGACTTGCCAGGAGAGGCAAGTTGGCACCAAGATTTGTTGGCCCATTCCCTGTTCTTGAACGAGTCGGGAATTTGGCATATAGAGTTGGCTTACCAGAGAATATGGCGGGAGTTCACAATGTATTTCATGTTTCCCAACTAAGGAAGTTCGTTCACGACTCAGATATGACTATTTCACCTTATCAGTTAGAGGACTTCGAAGTAGAACCCGAGGCGGTTGGGAACCGCAAGCCGATCCGTATTGTGGGGCACGATACAAAGCAATTTCGAAGGAAGGCGGTGAAACTAGTCAAGGTTCAGTGGGGCGAGGACGAGAATTATTGTACTTGGAAGACAGAGGAGAGCGAAAGAGGCTATGCAGTGGTAGGATCGTATAGAATTGAGTATAAGTAGAATACTAAAGTAGCAGTAGTAAGCAGTAAATCACACAGTCGATTTATACTGGTTCGGATCACCGTCTTACGTCCAGTCCCAGACTCCCTTCTGGAATTTCACTAACGCAACAACCCTCACTTCACCCGGAGGAATAGGTTCACAATTACCCGAACAGCCGAACGGGATTTCTTGCCTCAACTGCTGAAGAGGTCTTCACTAGTACAAAGATAAATGTTGACTTAGTGTGTTCTTGATAACACGAATTGTCAAATATTAAGTACACCCTTCCTATAGCCTTTCCTTGATGATAATCGTGAAGTATGTGAAGGATTATGGAAGTTTAAAAGTCTCGAGTATGAAAATAGATCACTTTAGAATTTAGAGAGCTTTTGTATAAGATAGAGAGAATTAGAATAAAAATCGGTTATTGGAACAATTAATCAACCCTCTATTTATAATATATAAAAAGATACAACTGATCACGAAAGGTTTTGATGAAGAGATATGGATTAAATAGTTGTATCTCTTCATAAAGAATGCAACTCTTCGGAATTCAGATGTCTGAAAATAAAATTCAGATGTCTGTTTATTTTAAAAATCAAATCAGAAAGGAAATAGTGTATTTCGGGGGCATTTCAGACGTCTGAAATATATCAACCAGACGTCTGAATATTGTATTTAAAAACATTCTGTTTCAGCAAACAGACGTCTGAAAATTTCAGACCAGACGTCTGTTTTCTGTTATCAGACTATTCCTTGCTTAATTTATATAAGAGAAGCTATATACATATAAAATGTGTGTGTGTGATCATCAAGGAAGACTTTAACATATAAATCTAGGACTAACAGACTCTTACAACATATTTAATCTTCAATTATAGCTCTTGAATCTGTTGTTGAGTATCTTCCTGCAAGACAAAGTTAGTCGATAATAATATATATGTACATGTATAGTTGTCATAATCAAAACGCCATATAGCGAGATCCAACATTCTCCCCCTTTTTGATAATGACAACTGTACATGTAACTCCCCCTATCAATATGCATATATTATCATATATTTCTCTTTTTGATATCCATGTACCTGTAGGTTAGCTTAGAGGTTTTTTGGTATAATTGTATAGTTGTTGTCATCAAAATCCAACAATAGAGTTTCTAACATTCTCCCCTTTTTTTTTTGATGACAACTATACAATTTAAAAATATATTCTTTCTATAACATCTTCCTCTTATAATATCTCCCTCTATCAATATACACCTGAATTTCTCCCCCTTTGTCATTATAAAAAAGAATGAGGGAATGTAATAAATATCGTCGTCTTCTCTTTATTTTCTTCCCCTGAATGTGTGATATATGAAAATTTCTCCCCTTGAGTATGTGATTATTATATTTCCAGATTCCCTGATTTAACTTTAGGCTCAGTTTTTAAAGATATTAGAGATACTGAAATACCCTCCTTTTTTTGTTGTGGTGTACCTGCAACAAATATTATATATATACTTTGGTACCCACTTTCTCTGTTAGGGTCCAGGGGTTAGAGAGGAGGTAACCATACCCACAAGTGTTTAATGGTACCTTTGAAAATAAAATTTTCATTATTAACTACTGAATTAAAATAATCATCTATATATCTTTCTCTGTTTTTTCAATTTACGGGAACCCAAATACTTAGATAATTTCTATTAATATTTCCTTTTGTACTTCTATTATAAATGTTTCTAGTCATAGAAGCATTTGAATTTCTATAGAAATTTGATCTTCGAGTTACACGTGCTTTAGTACTAGCAGTTAAATTTTTGTAATACATGAAAGCATATCTAGTACTAGTTCTATGATTAGTTTTAATATACCCTAAGCCGCTTTTATCGTGTAAAGGTCTAGAGCAAGATAAAATATCATTTAAATCATTTTGACCTTTATTAAATTTTGCGAACTTATTTGTACATTTTTCAAATTTAATTCCAAAATCGCGATTGAAATTTTCAAAAGAAGTCTTGCAATCTTTTAAACCAATTTTCTTTTTTAATTCAGAATTCTCGCTTTTTAAAGTACTATTCTCATTTTCGAGACGACAAGTTTGAGATTCTGAATTAACTAAAGAAGAGTGTAATTTTTCAAAATTTTCTTTCGAATCAGACGTTTCATTTTGCAAAATATTATTATTAACCTTTGAAAACTCATATTCTTTAGATAATTCTAAATTCTTTTCAGTTAAAGCTCCATTCTCTTTTTCAAGAGACGAAACTAAAGAATTATAATTATTTAAAGAATCTTCTAATGATTCATTTTTATTTTTCAAGAGATCGATTTCCTTTAAAAGAACATTGTTTTTATCTTTTAGTCGGTCATTTTCTTTTTGAAGGAAATCTTTTTGAAAAACAAGCTCTTCTAAGGTATTTTCAAAACATTTGGCTTGTTTGACTAAAAAATTGTTTTCTTCTTTTAATTTGGAATTTTCTTGCTCACAATTTTTAGACTTGGCTAAAATAATTGCACTAAGTTTACCCAAACTTTTAAAATATTTTAATAATTTTTCGTGGTCTAATAAAAGATCTTTATATAATGAATCCTCACATACCGATTGTGATCTCACTTTAGCCATTAAACATTAGCTCTCTTGCTCCGTTGCTTCTGCTTTGTTGTTCTTCCACTTTCTAATGCCTTTACTAGATTTCTTTATTGCCATTTATTCTAGGATGTTGTTACGATCTCTAGAATACCAAGCTCTGATACCAATTGAAAGAGGCTATGCAGCGGTAGGATCGTATAGAATGGAGTATAAGTAGAATACTAAAGTAGCAGTAGTAAGCAGTAAATCACACAGTCGATTTATACTGGTTCGGATCACCGTCCTACGTCCAGTCCTAGACTCCCTTCTGGAATTTCACTAACGCAACAACCCTCACTTCACTCGGAGGAATAGGTTCACAATTACCCGAACAGCCGAACGGGATTTCTTGCCTCAACTGCTGAAGAGGTCTTCACTAGTACAAAAATAAATGTTGACTTAGTGTGTTCTTGATAACACGAATTGTCAAATATTAAGTACACCCTTCCTATAGCCTTTCCTTGATGATAATCGTGAAGTATGTGAAGGATTATGGAAGTTTAAAAGTCTCGAGTATGAAAATAGATCACTTTAGAATTTAGAGAGCTTTTGTATAAGATAGAGAGAATTAGAATAAAAATCGGTTATTGGAACAATTAATCAACCCTCTATTTATAATATATAAAAAGATACAACTGATCACGAAAGGTTTTGATGAAGAGATATGGATTAAATAGTTGTATCTCTTCATAAAGAATGCAACTCTTCGAAATTCAGATGTCTGAAAATAAAATTCAGATGTCTGTTTATTTTAAAAATCAAATCAGAAAGGAAATAGTGTATTTCGGGGGCATTTCAGACGTCTGAAATATATCAACCAGACGTCTGAATATTGTATTTAAAAACATTCTGTTTCAGCAAACAGACGTCTGAAAATTTCAGACCAGATGTCTGTTTTCTGTTATCAGACTATTCCTTGCTTAATTTATATAAGAGAAGCTATATACATATAAAATGTGTGTGTGTGATCATCAAGGAAGACTTTAACATATAAATCTAGGACTAACAGAATCTTACAACATATTTAATCTTCAATTATAGCTCTTGAATCTGTTGTTGAGTATCTTCCTGCAAGACAAAGTTAGTCGATAATAATATATATGTACATGTATAGTTGTCATAATCAAAACGCCATATAGCGAGATCCAACATTCTCCCCCTTTTTGATAATGACAACTGTATATGTAACTCCCCCTGTCAATATGCATATATTATCATATATTTCTCTTTTTGATATCCATGTACCTGTAGGTTAGCTTAGAGGTTTTTTGGTATAATTGTATAGTTGTTGTCATCAAAATCCAACAATAGCGTTTCTAACATTCTCCCCCTTTTTTTTGATGACAACTATACAATTTAAAAATATATTCTTTCTATAACATCTTCCTCTTATAATATCTCCCTCTATCAATATACACCTGAATTTCTCCCCCTTTGTCATTATCAAAAAGAATGAGGGAATGTAATAAATATCGTCGTCTTCTCTTTATTTTCTTCCCCTGAATGTGTGATATATGAAAATTTCTCCCCTTGAGTATGTGATTATTATATTTCCAGATTCCCTGATTTAACTTTAGGCTCAGTTTTTAAAGATATTAGAGATACTGAAATACCCTCCTTTTTTTGTTGTGGTGTACCTGCAACAAATATTATATATATACTTTGGTACCCACTTTCTCTGTTAGGGTCCAGGGGTTAGAGAGGAGGTAACCATACCCACAAGGGTTTAATGGTACCTTTGAAAATAAAATTTTCATTATTAACTACTGAATTAAAATAATCATCTATATATCTTTCTCTGTTTTTACAATTTACGGGAACCCAAATACTTAGATAATTTCTATTAATATTTCCTTTTGTACTTCTATTATAAATGTTTCTAGTCATAGAAGCATTTGAATTTCTATAGAAATTTGATCTTCGAGTTACACGTGCTTTAGTACTAGCAGTTAAATTTTTGTAATACATGAAAGCATATCTAGTACTAGTTCTATGATTAGTTTTAATATACCCTAAGCCGCTTTTATCGTGTAAAGATCTAGAGCAAGATAAAATATCATTTAAATCATTTTGACCTTTATTAAATTTTGCGAACTTATTTGTACATTTTTCAAATTTAATTCCAAAATCGCGATTGAAATTTTCAAAAGAAGTCTTGCAATCTTTTAATGCTTATCGCTATCAGTGCAGTGAATTGGTGGCTACGTTATCAGTGCAGTGAAGCCATTTATGACTTCATGGGGCAAAGTGATCGTAGCAAGGTATGTTGGGTGATCGAAGTGGTGAATACCGTATGCTTTACGCACTGAGTGAGAGATGTGAGGATGGATGCTATGTTTGATTGTTTGCCATCCCTATGACATGCACACCTCCCCCACCTCCGTATCTTTACACTGTTTGATATGGTATCTTAGAGTGTTGTACAATATGTAGTGCTAACTCTTTGGTTGCAGGTCCAGGTTCAGGTATGTTTTAGTCTACCTGTTATTGTTCACTTTAGATGCTTATCGCTCATACCAGGCTTTATGTCTGACCCAGAGTTTTATGTCTCCTCTTATTACTCTGGGTGCTCACACGAGCAGACTAGAGACAGGTTAGCTGGTGATGCGCGAGTAGCTGATTCGGAGGCGGGCAGGAGGCTTCCACGTATGATATATATATACACATTCTCCCTGTAACGTTGGTGGTCGCTGCTTGGGCATTAGTAGTGCACCTCCTTTATCTTACTTTTGCTTTGAGACAGTTTGAAAGTTGTAATAAGTTGTATTTTAGATTTCCGCTGCTATGATGTTTAGTTCTGATTTTCAGCTTATGCACCGTCTCTCCTGTTTTATGTCAAGTATGTTATTATTATATTTTGTTCTATGTGCTGTGAGACATTCTACAGGTTCTTTGTATGTTCATTTCCTTCTTCCTTTTCCTTCTGACGACCCGTTCCGTGCTAACTGGACATGTGTACAGCGCACCTTAGGAGTAAATGTCGGTTGGTGCGGGGCGGGCCATCACATATTTCATGATATGTTGTGTATGTAAAACATTCATATTCGTCAATATATGCATTTGACCATGAGATTATGGAGCAAAGCAAATTTTATGATTATAGTTTTATTTTTTGATCCACCACTTTCGTAGTACTAACAAGAAGTCATATTCAACATGTAAGTTCGTTATAAAAAATGAATTTCAACTTTAAAACGGTACTTGACAAATTAATAATTTACTTGCAACATTTGAATTGATACCTTGTTTAATTAAAGATCTCTTTGTTTAAGTTTTTTGGTAAAAAATTGTTATACAAATGGTTATATTACAAATAGTTTAAAACAACATGATTGTCCAAGTGGTTAAAACATGTCGACATGTCATAGATTCAAATCCGACCTTGAGCAACTAACCCACTTGTCATTGGTTCCATATCAGCAAATAGATATCATTTGTTCTATATCAACACGATGTCAGTATTACAATTTCATGCAGATTTAGTTGATTTTTTTGTAGTTTTTTATAAGAATTCACTAATTTTATTTTCTTTGTCAATGTTTTAAACTTTGCAAATTAGTATCATCAAATTCTAAACAAAGCAAACAACATTAATAAAATCTTAAGCTACCAACATAAAAAAATACAAAACCATACAATAAAATGATAAATGATATTTAAGGTTTTCAGCTTTTTTCATTTTCAAATTACTAATTTAAGTAGACTAACATCTCAACTTTTTATATTGGATAAGTGAAATTGTGTGGTGTTTGGTTTTATTTTTAGGGTTAAAGTTGTCCGATAAATTTTACCTAATCCACTGAATATTCAAGTGGTGCTCAATGAAGTAAGTACGGTCCAATAGTTGATGCTTGTCTTTTCGTCTTTGCACAACCAACAATTAATGTATGTTTAATTATTCTTTTGTTTGGTGCTTTCGGCATTTCATTATCATTCAGGCATATTGTCTCGAAATTGAAATAAATTAGTGTCAGTATTTTCTATAGTAAAAATATAGTATTCTTTATTACTTGTCCAACATATTTTCTAGTGACTTTTGTTTAATGAAGTACTATTCTATAAATGTTATCTTGTGTTCTCTTGTTTTTTTATGGGTTTGATTTAGAAAAAATTTGAGAACGGAATTCTTTTAAGGGAAAAAAAATGTAAAAACCAAAATTTTGTCAAATTGTTTTCCTTTTGAATAAGTAAATATTCGGAATTTAATTTAACAAAATTCTGGGTTGTTACATTCTTTCCCCCTTAAAAGAATTTCATTCTCGAATTTGCCTAAATCAAACCCATAAAAAACAAAAAGAGAACACAAGATCAACATCTAAAGAATAGCACTTTAAACAGAAGGCACTAGAAAAGTTGTTGAACAAGTAATAAAGAATACCATACTTTTACTATAGAAAATATTGGTGCTAATTTATTTCAATTTTGAGACAATATACATGGATGATGATGAAGAGCTGAAAGCACCAAACAGAAGAATAAAAAAATACACATTAGTTGTTGGTCATGAAAGAGACGAAAAGACATAATCAACTATTGGACGACACTTAATTCATAAGCCATCACTTGAAGAATCAGTGGATTAGGTAAATTTATCGGACAAGTTCTCTAGTCCTAATCATAAAACAAATACTACACAATTTCATTTATCCAATGTAAAAAGTTGTGATGTTAGCCTAATTAAATTAGTAATTTGAAAATAAAAAAAAGTTGAAGACCTTAAACATCATTTATCATTTTATTGTATGGATTTGTATTTTCTTATGTTGGCAGTTTGAGACTTTATTAATGCTGTTCACTTTGTTTAGAATTTGATGATACTAATTTACAAAAGTTAAAACATTGGCAAAAAAATAAAATTAGTGAATTTGTATAAAAACAGCAAAATCATCAACTTAAATCTACATGAAATTCGAATACCGACATTGTGTTGATATAGAACAAATGTTATTTATTTGTTGTTATAGAACCAATGGCAAGTGGGTTAAATCGCGCAAGGCCGAATTTGAATCTACGGCATCTCGCATTATGTCGAAGTTCTTAACAACTTGGACAATCCTGTTTGTTAAACAAATTGCATGCAGAAATAAATTACCTCTCAGTTAAGGAATCCATGATCCAACCATCGTTGATTGATTGTTACATACATCAATCCTGTCAAACAAACTGCATTAGATAAAAAGAGACGCAGACAGCAAAGGCTGGCATATTTAAGGCATGGAATAAAAATGCAAGGAATGGAAAAATAACAATTACATGGTGAATAATACTATATTTTACATTATAGTAAGGATTAAAGTATGCATATATATGCTTGACTTGCAGCCAGTGTTATTAAATGTGAGATGCGCACTGAAGCGCCAAGACCCTTTGGAGCATAAGCACAACGCGCAAACGCGAAGCACGCGCTCCATTAAAGAAAAGCGCATAATGTATAAAATTTTAGATACACACAATCTTGCACATATGAACAATGTAAATGTTATGAACTAATTGAAAATAGCACATTCATAAGCAAATCAAATCTCACTACATCAAACAAAGAGATGTAAACATTAAAGAACATACAATGTGGTATTAGAAAGAAATGCATGGCGGTACTTACTTTTATACCAACTAGCTTAATACAAACTAAAAAAATTAAAGAAACTCGTGGAGTTATAGTGCAAAAATAAGTAGTTATGTCATTATATAGCAGAAAGAAAGCTTATACATAATTACTCAAACCATGTACATAACTTGTATATACATGTGTATATAGCATACACACAAGAAAAATAGTTGTAATAATGAACCCCATTTAAAAAAGTAAAGTGAAGTACCAAAATAACTTGTATATATGTGCACATGTAATACATATAAATACACATATATTATGAATACAGACATATACATACGGTACTTAAGAGCTTATTTCAATACTGAAGAAGCTCAATGAGATAAATTGACAAGGACATAACAAATTACATACACCACTAAAGAACGGATTTCAGTATTGAAGAGGCCCACTGAGACAAATTGACAAGCACATAGCAGATAAATTAAAAGAATTGAAAAGGAAACAGAAGAAGATAGAAGAGACAGATAAAATATATTAAATAAAAAGAAAGATTAAAGAAGAGGAGAAGTTTATTTGGTCGCTGTATGAGTTGAAGTTGTTGGAAGAAGAAGATATCATTTGAAGCGCGTATGATTTAAAGTCGCAATTAGGGAAAACATAATTATTCTAGACAGTCAAACCTGATTACAGCTTGCCAATTACATTTCTTTCCTGTTTCCCATATTTTTGCACAACTTCAACTGAGCGAACATACTTGGCGCGTTGTTGCGTGTTGCGCATAGGGCATAAGCGATAAAAGTGCACGCATAGTTCAAGTCGCATCGCATACCATAAGTGAAGCGCTTCATGTGTGTATCGTTGCGCGTCGCACGTATGTGCGCATATGCGCGTTTTTAATAACACTGCTTGCAGCTAAATTTGTTGCTATATACAAAACTAAAGGCTCATATTAACCAAGAAGAGAGGACGGTATGTGCGCGCAAACACTAAATAACAAAGGGATCTATGCAAAAGTGGGTATATTAAATGACTAGAGATGTTGTTTAGTCAAAACTTCAACCCATGTAAAATGGTCTTTTGTCAAGAGGGAACATCAGTCCATACATGCTTGCCAAACAAAAAACCTAAAGACTAAGTGGATAAATAGAATTGCATATGCATTATATTTATAGACAAAATTATTTGCATTGATCAAGTCAAACACTTGCACAAATCAGCAACTTAAATCTTGATGCAAAATATACTGAATCGATGTGAAGCGATGAAAATGAATACAACAATGATATGTGCTTCATTAAGCTAATCAAAAAATATATAGTACGACCTTTTCCAAGTGTGTTGAATGTACAAAATGATCGTGTTGCCCTCAAACCGCATGTAGGATCATCGATCTATAGAAGAAATCATATATGAATTTCATCATGCAGATTTATTTATGAACATACTTACAACAAAGCAAATACAACGGTATTAAATCTATATCGCTCTATAGCACTGTGTTATAACATGAGAACTTAGTTTGTAACTTAGTTTATAACATGAGAACTTAGTTTGTAACAATGAATCTTTTCTCGCCGGTTTGTCTTTCAAGCTACTCGCCAAGTGATGTCACAGTTAAATAATATATGAAGAAAATGAACGTTGTCAGAACCAAAGTCCTAAAGATAAGATATATGATAATGGTGCTAGTTAGTTACATTATAGCACATTAAAAATGGTTTGATTGTGGGTAACTGTATTATATAAGCTAAGACACATATTGATCACCTAATGCCCAAACAAATTACAGTGTTCAATTTTGCTTGCAGCACGGCAATCTTCCTTGAATATCATTCTTGATTCCTCTGGAAGGCACAAATAAACTTAACCAAGTTGAAACTCGTAAGCTACAGTGAAAGACTTGTGAGGTTAAGGTTGATGAACGTTTCTTTCATAAAACTTATAATTTAAATCTCATTTCGGAACGGACCTTTATCTTTCCTATCTGATAACATTGCAATTCAAACTTAGTGCTAACTGTAGAATTGAGAAGCTCTGATGCCAATTTGATAAATTTAAGAAGAGGAAAATACTTAATTTGAACGGAGGAAGAACTTTTTTTGTTTCTTACTTTTACTTTACTCACTTACTTTCCCCCTTTTTTCAACTTCCTACTTACACTCTTACTTGGGTGCTTACATTTCAATACAACAAATAACCACATATATATATATATAGCGGTTTACAAAACTTCTCAAAAGACGCAACATTAATGGCATGCTCTTAAAACAAACAGACACAACTCTTGACAAACGGACACATCACTTGATGAATGAACATGAAGACCATTAACTTCTCTTGTCTTTTCACCTACAAAGATACTTGTCCCTTTATTTTTATCATTTCCACTAATAATGGATTTAAAGTTACTCAACAAAACTGCCCCGTAAACTTAAATGCTTTATTCTTTTAAACGGGTTTGTATACGTCACCAGTTAGCTCTTCACGTTAATTATTTGCCTCAGTTAATTATTTGCCTCAGTATGCCCTCTCGCCAACATTGGTTTGAACAAATAGACAGCATCCATAATCCCCTCAGTCCTTCCTACTCCAAGCACCAAATGTATCTCATCGATGAACAATACCACTTTCCTATCTAAATCCTCCACTTCTTTCAGCACAGATTTCAGCCTCTCCTCAAATTCTCTTCTATATTTCACACCAACCATCAATGCTCCCATATCAAGTGCTATCAACTTAACATCCAATAAATTGCTTGGCACATCACCTCTAGCTATTCTCTGTGCTAGCCCTTTTAACACAGCTGTCTTTCCAACTCTAGGCTTTACGATCAACACAGGGTTGCGTTATATTGCACCATTTCTTCTTTGCTGTCCATTTCTTCAGTAGTAATGTCAGTCACAGCCTCTTCTGCTTTTTCATTCTCTTCAACTTCGTCTTCTCCATGTTCTTCTTCATCAGATTTGTTATTAAAATCTGTAGCAACTTCTTGATTTTCCTCGTCTTCGTATTCAATTTCTTCATTCTTTATATTTTCTTTTTCGTTGTCTTCATTCTCAAATTCTTCACTACAATATACTTCATCATCATCTCCTTTGGTTTCATCTTCTTCCTCTTCTTCGACTTCCTCTTCGTCTTCTTCTTCTTTAGCAGCTTTCTCTCTCATCAGCTCCTCTTTAGCTTTTTCGACCTCCTCTTCACCATCTTCTTCAACTACTTCTGTGTCATCCTTTGCATACACCTCTTTCAGTAAATTCCATGAATCTTTTGCAGAATCTTCTCCAATAATGTGTTTCCACGCTACTCCATCGACGTTCTCACACATCACAACACGAGCACTGTGATCTTTCAATCTCAAACTTGTAAAGCTTTACTTTCTTTCTCCCTCATATTTTTAACATCTTTTAGCAATTCGTAACCATTCACAATAATCTCCCATAACCCTTTAGAGATTAACTCTTCTTTCTTTCTGTTACTCCACTTTTCATAATTTTCTTTTGTGAGAACGAACGACATAAAAAATAGAAATCCCATGATTTGATAAAAAATAGAATTGAGAAGCTCTGATACCAATTTGATAAATTTAAGAAGAGGCGAATGCTTAATTTGAATGGAGGAAGAGCTTCTTTAGTTTCTTTTACTTTTATTCACTTACTTTCCTTTTTTTTTTTCACTTCCTACTTACAACACTCTTACTTGGGTGCTTACATTTCAATACAACAAATAACCACATATATATAGTGATTCACATAACTTCTTAAAAGACAACATCAATGGATCATAGTAGTTAAGGCGCGCGCTAAGGCGCGCGCCTAGGTGCGCCTAAGGCGCAGGTCCTGCGCCTTCCTGGTGGCTGAGGCGCCTCCTCTAACGGAGGCGCACGAAAGGCGCGCCTTTGGAGCCTTTTTCTGAGGCTTCGGGGCGCAGTAAGGCGCGCCTCAAATTGATTTAGAGTTTTCAACCAGGTCGACATCGAACTCGACATCGAAAGAAGGAAAAAAAAAAGTGTCGCTGCTTTAGGGTTTGCAAATTCGAACTCGACATTGAATTTGAGCAAGGTCTACATCCAATTCGACTTAGGGTTTCAACCATTTTGTTCGATTGATCATTTTTCTGCAGTTTTTGGTTTTTGTTTTACAGCAGTTCTTTTTTTTTAATATGCAGCAGAGTTTTTTTTTTTTAAAAATACATGCAGCAGTTTTTTTTTGGTTTTGCAGCATTTTTTTATTTTTAAAATATATGCAGCAGTTATATATATATATATATATATATATATGTGTGTGTGTGTGTGTGTGTGTGTGTGCAGCAGTTTTTTTTTGCAACAGTTTCTTTTTTGCAGCAGTTTTTTATGTTTTAAAAATATATATATGCTGCAGGATTTTTATTTTTTTTAAAATATATGCAGTGCGCCTTTTTTTAAAAGTCCCACAAAAAAGCCCAAGGCTCAAGCCGTGCGCCTTTTTGCGCCTTAACTACTATGCAATGGATATGCTCTTAAAACAAACAGACATGACTCTTGACAAACGGACACGACACTTGATGAATGAACACAAAGACCCTTAACTTCTCTTGCCTTTTCACCTACAAAGACACTTGTCCCTTTATTTTAACTAATAATGCATTTAAAGTTTACTCAACACTAACTGGCAACTGCAGCTGAGGAAAACCAAATCTACACTTGACGGTCAATGTGCTTATTTGGATCCACAATTAAAATATCATATTTTCTAACAAAATAAAGATGGAACAAGAGATAAAATTAAGTTTAAAGTTTTAGATTTAGAAGGTCAAACATTATAATAAATCAAAGCGAACCCGTGCTACACACGTTTTTTCACCATGGTACTGGTTTATTAATGGATTGTGAACAGTTATATTTTCCATGCCTAAACCAGATTTGGTGATCAACTTTTGGTAGAACGTGATTTGTCAGTAACAATTTTTTTTTTAAGGAAAACCATGTTTGGTGCTCAATGCATAATTTTTTTTATCTTTTACTAAGTTTATGTTCATATCATCATACAAATGTTTCTGCAAATTCAATTTGTAAATTATTTCATAAAATAAGGCAAAATAAGCCATAAACTAGTTACGGAAAGCAACATCATATTTTATGATCTTATTCATTGCATTATGACATATGTACACATTGCTAACATTACGAAACGTTAACAACCAATAGGTCCCAAAATATTGTTCTTTTTTGATTGACATCTCAATTCACAGCACAAGAAATTATAGGACGCATGCATAGCTTGTCTAGTTTCGAAGTACCTCTGCTATGATTCCGATTAAACAAACAGTCGAATTCTAAATCCCAAGTCAAAAGAAAATAATTTGAACTTTATTTCTGACATTGAACTTCACTTATATATCATGAACTGCAAACAAACAAGGCAAAGCCATGGCGTTTTTGATCCAATTTGTCTTAGATTGAGTAAGCTAAACTTCACTTCATTTGAGAAGAATACGCAAATCTTCTTTGGCTAGCTATATGTCATTAAGGACGCATACATACACAGGAAAATTATGATAGTTCGACATAGGAATTCCAATACCGAATGCTGTTAATGTTCATTTAACACATTGGATCACATATGCATCATTGTGCAGTAATATAAGCGGAAAACAGAAAAACATAATAGGCAGTCTGTGTGCACAGATTTATGCATAAAAAAATTGCAACCTCCAAAATCCTCAATAGCCATAAGATAATGGTTCTAACTTCTCTTATACCTTTCTTTGCTTCATGACAATTAAATTATGATTCTGTACATTTTTTTTCATTAATAAACCTTTGTCATGTACATTTTTCCTTTAACAAACCGTTGAAAGTACCGTTGGATTTGTATGATGTTCACACTTCACACAACAGATATATAAACAAAATGTTATCACTATTAAATCCATGCGTTGTGTAGGTTAAAAAGAAAGAGAACAAATAAGTCTTAACCTTTTTCAGTACGAGACTATAAGATAAAATCCATCTACATTAGCATATTTCAACAACCTAGAAGTCAATACGTTCAATTAGAAATCTTTATATAACTAAGAATATGCATGATAGCCACTAGATGGACAATGAATCCAATCAAATCAATATGTATATCGCTAAAATCACTAGCATTCTATGCACAAAAATCATATTCAAGCATAATGGTTGTCACCCTTGTCTGCCTACCTAGAATATACAAAAATATGTAACCTAAGCACCCCATTAATGGAGATTTGGCACTCATATTTATCATTGAACTACAACACGCAAACAGTGTATTGCTACATAAAACACGATATGTCTAGCTTTAGGGGTTGGATTTAATGGACTCTAAAATGAAAAAGGTCTAAAAAAATTACATAAAAAAAAGATACTAGTTGAATTTTACAATACTGGAAAGAGATGTGTTACGGATGATATATAATAACTGAGAACGAATGTAGAAGATGGATTGACTAATAAAACTTCAAATTAAAATTACATCCTTAGTAAGAAAAAATTCACATGGTTTAATATAGAAGTCTAATGCTTATAGAATGTCTTTTGTCCTCTAAAGTGTTCACCGTTGAAGGCTAGATTATTGTAAAGGAGATAAACATATTTGCATCAACTTTGTGTAAGAAAGTGCACGTGCATATTCAACGAAAAAAATAGACAGTTCATGGTTGATTAGTTCCAACAAATAATAGTCCGTGAGATCCCCGTCTGTAACCTGTAATAACAGCCTACATCTTTAGTTAATGAAAAAACTGCACGAGGGCATAGTGGGTTATTTTTAAGAATGAGCAAGAACGATATGCATATAAAAGGTAAACAGTAATAATTATAACAAATATTTGTCCAGATTGGGTATCCAGTAAAATGCATTTAATAAGAAAAGTTCAGTTTATAAGCAAAAGACAACCGCATTTGCTCTAAGGATGTACTAAAATATTAAATTTATCGAAACTCAATACCCAGATTTTGCTAAATAATCCAAGCTAACGTCATCCATTTTTAATATATAAATATCTTCACACAAAAGGAAAGAAGAACAGGATTTCTTTTCTAATGGCAATTCCTACTACACTCTTTGTCGCTGATGCTATAAGGTTCTCACATTGCTACATTCTCAATTGTATTTTCAAAGATAACTGTCAACAGTCATAAAATGTGAAAGACCTGACATGAAAAGACATTGTCCTGCAGATATCACCTTTACGCACCATACTATAACCAAATAAACAATCCAACGTTTCAATTATGGTTCGATGGGCAAATACACTCAGGATCAACGGTCCATTTCACATTTCAAATGTTCTTCGTTGGCAAAGACACTCAGGATCATTTATCCCATTCATATTTCGAATTTACCCAATATTAGAACATCCTGAAACATTTAATAAGAGGTGAAAAGGTAATCTAATCAATTTGAAACTAAAAGGCAATTAATCAATGATCAATTAGTGAAAACTTCTTTTCTAGCTTTAGCATCGAAATTAATAAAACTAATAAAAGCAAAGGTCCCCATCTTTTTGTAGAAATGAAATTGAGGTAAATATGGTCGGTTGCGATATTAAGGACATGAGCCATAGGAAGACACTCAAGTAAATATTGTTGTCTAACTAGTTTAACATTGAAAGTAAAACTCTGGAGCAATATTCAATATTCATTGACCAAAATCGTTCCCATTGAATCCATGGCAAGCTCACATTTCAGAAAGCCAAGTAATTAAATTAGGAAATAAGGACAAACGGCAACTGGGCAATATGTCACTCCTCGAACCATGCAAATATCAAATGAAAAGGAAGAAATAACCATAATATACTGTGAAACTAACAACAAGCTGGGATTTTAGAAAGTTGCTTGACTAATAATCCACACAAATCCTACGTTAATCAATTTGATAGCTTGATTTTATACAAAGTTCATTTCTACTACAGTATACTATCAGGAATTAGCACATACAACCAAAGAGGCAAAGCCCATGCAAACAATGAAAACAGTGACAAAAAGAATGGCTTTCTGGTAGGGTGAGCATTTATTGGCAGCCAAAACAATTAAGTTTGGTCGGTTTGCTTTGGTTTTGTTAATTAATTGGTTGGTTTTGGTATTCATTTTTATATTATTTTGCTTTACTGATCAGGTTTGGTTTTCAATATTTGAAAACCGAACCAACCAATTAGACCAACATAAAAAATTAATGTATTTTAAAGTTAAAGAATTATCACTAATAATTTTGTCACATAATATTTTTATAATATTACTATTTTTCTTTGAATACAATCAATATCTTTAGATGAAGTGTTGGTTTTTAAATATATTTGCATCATATGAATCCAATTAGTTATTTTAATTGTATATCATATCAACAACTTGAAGATTTATTTTATTTTTGGTTTAGCCAAAATAAATCAACCAAACCAAACAAAACATTGGCGGTTTTGTTCAGTTTGGATTTTGTTTTCTAAATGGTTATTTTGGTTCCACCATTTTTGATCGGTCTCAAACCGAACAATTCAGTTCGCTCCAGAAGTTTTCCCGCTGGTGGACCGGAGATCTTCCAGTTACTAATTACTTCGTATGTAACATACAAAGGGATGTAAGCACGGATTGATAATCAACGGAACATCTACTCAATGATTCATTGTCTCATTCATAGAGAACTCAGAAATAACTAACAATCAATAACACATATTTCAACCCCGTATACTGCTCATTACCACGAATGATCACCACACAGCCCATAGCCAAGCTGGAGTCCGATCTGATCGCGCTGCTTCGAGCGCCGCGAACCACTGCACCTTCGCGCCTAACGCCATGAAATCCGGTTGCCCCAGTCGCCAGTAAACACCCACCAAACGTCGTGACTTCTCGGCTTCGTTCAGCCCACCTTGATTCACAAAATTCCATCTCGCCTGTTCATATTGAAGAGCTCGAGGTCCTGAATAATATTTCAGTTGGAGGTATTCGATTTAATTGAGTGGATTCGAAGTTTGATTAGGAGAAAGATTCGAACCCTCAGGTTTGTTCGTTTCAGAAATGGCGGCGGAAATAATTGCTGGGTTGACCGCCAAACGTGTTGACTAAAGAGTTCTAGGGTTTGAGACCCATCATACGTGAACAACCCACCTTATTAAACTAGTAGTACCGTATTACCGTGAAAAACCGACGGTTACATGGATAGTTAACCTGTTTTCTTTTTAAGTTTTAGTTAAACATAAAAAAGTAATCTGATAGTGAATATTTATAAAATTGGAGAGATTTAAAAATACAAAATTGAAGAAAAATAAGTTAATTAGATTAGAGATATTTAATGAGACATGTTAAGACATGTTTGATGTTTTTTGGGTTTCAGAAAAATTGATTTTGGCCAACAGTAAGCAAACCTCCGTAACGGTCGGTTTGATCATCCTTCATCGTAAAGTAATGTATGACAACCACTGCATACAATCTCCAATAAGACGAAACTCCTAATCCGAACATAAAAAAATATTCCGAACCCGATGGGACGGACATCGTCCAATTCCGAAGTCGTCTGTAAAAAGTCATTCATAAATCACAAGCTAAAAATCACGCGTTTAAATTTCTCACGATCACAAAATAAATACAATCAACTTGAAACTTTAAAATTGTACTAGACCTTTTCCTTACGGATCCAATGAAATTTTCCGTTAAAATCGAAGTTCGTTTGGTCAGCCGTTTATTCCTTTAAAGTTACCACTGTCAAATAATATAAACGATTAAATAAAAACAAGGGCGTTTGACGCTGCCACGATCAAACGGTAAATCCGATTGACACGAAATTTGAAATTTTATAATAATTAATTAATATGAATCCAACGACACAAATTTCGTCGTATTCCGAACTCATTTCAGTACGCTATTTTTATATGCCAAACAACGCTATTTTGAACACCAAAATACCCGATGTCTAAAAATAACAAACTACTTGCCTATTCTGACTTTAATCCTCGATACGAACTCATCGAAATTGGTTTCGTGGCTTAATTCGATTGTCTGCTCAAGTTATACACTAATAACCCTCTATTAAATTAAATTAAATTAAATTAATTACGTGCTATATAAAATGACTGGGTGTTTACGGCTACCGTGGTCACATACGACATCGGTTTGCCACGAAATTTAATTCCGTACAATAATTTCACGTTATGGTTCCAATGAAACTAATTTCATTGAAAACGGACTCTGTTTACAAAATGGCCACCTTTAAGACATATAATAATATCGATAAAAATATTATAAAAAAATCAAATAAAGTAATAATAAATTATTATTGTCGTAAATACCCAACTGGAAATATCATATAGCTTCAAATATAAATTAAACATCTCAATATCATCAATTTCGAGTTAAACGATGTCCAAATAATATTAAAACCCTTTTAAATATGTTAAATAAACGTTATAATTTAATAACGATTTCCATAGCGACTATTTTAAAATAAGAATTGCATAGAACTAACAATTTATAACACGAAATCTTGATTTTCTCTTCTATATGAAAATTATAATCAACTAGATTCCAACGTTTCTTGTTTTACAGAAATCTTACTTATATCGGATCACGTATATTCAATTGAAGTTGAAAACTCAATATTACGAACTACCGCGTCATTTCGAGCTCAGTTTATATTAAATAGAAATTTAACACTTAAAATTCGTTTTAATAAACGAATTCAATATTAAAATCCATTAATATTCCAAATAAAATATTTAAAATAATGAAATATATTAAATATTAGACTACCAAAAATTAGGGGTGTAAACGGGTCGGACTGGACCGAACGGAGGTGTGTCCAAGCTCTGTCCTATAAGAATTCGGATGAACACGGACCGGACATCATATATCCTTGGACCGAGCTGGACAACGGACGGTCCTGTCCGATACAGCCTTGGATAATAAAAAAAAAATCGAACATTTTAGATCGGACTGAACACCAGTGTGTCCAAGCTTTGTCCTATAAAGAATTGGACGGATACGGACCAGACACCTTATAACTTCAGACCGAGCCGAACAACAGACTGTCATGTCTGATATACAGCCCTACCAAAAATAAGGGACATTACACATGTGCTCAGTTCTAGCCTCTCCTTGCTGACAACGAAGGCAGTGTCTTCAACATCGATCAACGACTGCTAGAAAATACCTCAGCAAACTGCGTCAACCTTCAACAACGTCCTTACCGCCTCGTGTGAACTTCGGCTTCAGCTTGAACTCACACGAATGTGCCAAGCCCTCAGCAGTCGTGGCCCTCCAATCGCTTGGCCACCAAGTAAATCTCCCCTATAAATGCTGACGTCGGCTTCCGTTGTCCAAATCGCGACTCGCCAACTGTGCTTCCTCGCTTTTTCCATCAGGCGCCCGCCACCGCCTCTCGCTTTCTAGGCCAACGATCGTCTATCGCAGTCTCTTTTGCTCAATTTTTTTAATATATTGGAAACATGAAATCGTGATTAGGGGATTAGGGCATATGGGGAACGACTTTGGTCTGGCCAAGTGGCAGATGGATTGGATGTTAGTTTTTAATCGGAGGAAAATAAGTTTAACATGTAGTGGGCTTAGGCTATCTGGGCTCATTTATTTATATGATTATTTTCACAAATTTCCGCTTTGTTTTTAATTTAACTCTTTTACATTCAAATTAAAATATGAACCCTTGTTACTTATTCAATCATATATTTCAATCTGATTGAAATTGATTTCCACTTCACCTTACAAGCATAGCTCGATTTATAAATAATAATGGACAAATATCAAATTCAGACACTTCTATTTTAATTAAATTAGTTTATCCTTACAACTTTAAAAACAGAATTATAGATATGTGTGTGTGAGATAGAATGTTTGTGCGCGGTCGCGCGTGTGTGTTAGGGACTGCGGAAAGGATCATTAAGGCAAAGCAAACACTATAGGGGGTGAATGGTGTTTGTCAGAATTTTAAACAAAAATTAAATCTAAATAGAATTATGGAGTGAATCAAATAACACAAACACCATCCCAGACACCAATTCAAACACAAATGCAAAATAAACAGAAATAAAGAAAAATGCAGAAAAGGAAAGAACGCACCGAATTTTATACTGGTTCGGATCACTCCTACGTCCAGTCCCGCACAACGCTGGAGTTTTATTACTATTTTCAAATTGCCAAATACACCCTCCTTGATTTCACGGCTCAACAAAGAGACATCGACTCCTATCCCTTGATTTCACGGCTCAACAAGGGCACACTGACTCCTAAACCTTGATTTCACGGATTCAAGGATAAAACCATTTACTCTTGACTTATAAATTGGATCTTTAAATCCAATCAATTACAAAACAACCCTATAACTCTTCAATAGCACCTGATTCAGAGAATAGAGAGTGTAGAGAGAAGAAGTTTGATCAATTCAGAAGTGAATTCGGCAGAGTATAAGTGTAAAAACCATAAAAATGAATAAGAATAATGGTAGGATGAAAGGGGATGAAGATGGAGAAGAAGAAATATTAGAAAATTCGGTTTTAGCCTATTTTTATAGAGAATGAAGGGTTGCAACGTTTTTGAAACATTTCAAACAGCAAAAAGACACTTCCCTTCAAAATTAAAAAACTAGTTGTTATATGTCAACATACATATTATGCTATGTCAACATACCTATGTACAAATTTGATTTTCAAAGCATTTTCAAGTGTTTTGATAAAAAACTAATTCTGGAAATTCTTGAATAAAATTCTAGCATTGTAAATCAATATTATATGAAAGAAAAACATATGAAAATATATTTTCTAAACTATATAAATATATTTATAAAATTATAAGGCTTTAAACTATAAAATATAAATAAAGTATATATAAAAACTTAAGTTTGAAAAACAAAGAAGAATAAAAATATAAAAACAAAATAGAGAGGATTGAGAATAAAATAGAAGAATAAAAAATAGAGAGAATTGAGAAAAACAAAAATAGAGAGGATTGAGAAAAGAATTGAAAAATCAGAATTTGAATTTGGATTTGAACCTGGAGCGCTATTTAGAGTCTTACAAAATCTAGATTCTATAATTATATTAATTTTGAACTCTAGACATCTTGATATCTTGATTACTCATAAGTCTTGAATCTACTCTGAATTATGAATCTCTAAAAGCTCTTAAACTATACAGTCTTCAGTACTAATTCCTGTATACAAATCCTGCATGTGTGTGTGTGTGTATATATATATATATTCTAGATAAAGATGTTAGTATATATTTTATAATCAATGATAATAGAAATAAGGTTGTTGTCATTGAAACTCCATTCTCCAACAATCTCCCCCTTTTTTGATGATGGCAACCTTAGTTTATAAAATATCATACCAGTATACATGTTTGATGGTGTTCCTCTTATAAAATATCTATAAGTTTCCTATAAAATATTCCTATATTTTATAATTTCTCCCCTTTGGCATTTTCAAAAAGAAATTCTAAAAGTACTTCCCTTAAATCTTATAACTATCCAAATAATTTCTATATTAAAGTAAAGTACTCCCCCTGAGTCCTAAATCTATAATCATAAAATACTTCCCTTAAATCTTATATCTATCTATACATATTCTATTCTATATAACTATTCCTGATTATATGATACCCTTATATCTCCCTCTAACTCTATGATTCTAAGCCTAAAAGATTATAAATCCCCCTAAAATTATGACTATACTAGTTTAATAGAAGAATAATAAGGCAATCTAATCAATGTTTATAATCAGTTCTAACAATCAATCCAAACAAGCAATTCAAGCAATTAATTCAAGCAAGCAATTCAAGCAATCATTTAAGCAATTAATTCAAGCAATTAATGTAAGCAATCAACCAAATTAATCAAATTAAATAATATGTGTTAATTAACACTTCTTGAACCTTTAATTAAACGTAGGAACTATAAAACTCCCCCTTAATCTAATACAAGACTAAACCTAGCCTATTTTCTAATTCCCTCAAAACTATAATAAGATTTTAATCTAGACAAAGAAATAAATCTGATGAGATATCCTCAAAATTATGATATAAGTTAAACAAAGTAGTTTAATCCAAACAATCAATCAAATTAAGTTAATTTCTTGTAACTTCTATTTATCCTTAAACCTATAGATCTCCTATAAATACTTAAGTATATTTCTAACAACCCTACCAACCACTAATGAAATTTAACCATGTCAAGTAAGTTAATCAAGCTATTTAAGTCAAACAAATCAAACAAACCAAATAAGTCAATCAATTCAATCAAGCCAATCAATTTAATCAAGACAAAGTAAATATGTTATATGTTTAATAATCCTATGTATTTCTAAGACAATAATTCCCCATATAGTATACTTGTTATCTGTGGAGTTAAAGACTAATATATGATATAGTGTGTTGGTAATAATGTAGTATGACATATGCAAAATTATATAAAGTGATATATTGAATGAAATGAAATTTGTGATGTAAATGATTATAATTTGAGATGCGGTGTAATGATGTATGATATGAAATAAGATGTGTAATGGTGATAAAATATATATTGATTTGATGATGATATGAATTTCTATAAAAGATACTTAAAGTAATATCTAACTATTATGCGTATAATAAATTATTTGAATCAAACAAGGATAATGTTAATTTCTAGACTTAGGTTAAGTATACTAATGAAAGTGATTAAAATAATAATAAAGATAAGAGTTTTTTAAAATATTCATGATAAGTAGTAAAATATTCAAAATAATTATGGAGTTAAATAATATTAGTAGGGTAAATATAGTAAGAATTGAAGATCTTTTTAGAGAGAATATAAAATTATATAAAGTAGACTATAAACATATATTCATAATTGTATATAAAAATTGATTTAAAAAGATTTAAAAATTAATTTATTTTTTATCTGTTGATACAAATCAATTTTTCATTTAAACTTTAGAAATCAAAAATATATTAATTGCTAAAGAACCACTTATACGTTAAAACTATACAAGAAATCTATAGTTATAATAGAATAATTTTAATGAAATAAAGTAAACTATAAAACTATAACTTCCTATATTATATATATAAGTCATAAAAATCATATATTATATATACCAAAATATTAAGTTAGAAAATACAAGTTTTATAAATCTTAATAAATCAAGAAATCAAAATTAGTATTTAGTTTCAAATAATATCTATGATAATGTAACCCAAAAATTGTTATGAAATCATAAGGATAATTTATAAGTTAAACTATAAATGTTTAAACTACATATAAAAGATATATAAAATTATATTTTATAAAAATATCAGATGTCTTTATAAAATATTTAAGTTATATTAACATGTTTATATATATTTTTGAAACAAGATACATTAAGAAAATAAGTAGACAGACAAAGTTAATAACAAGAATTTGAACTGGCATTTTCTAATTTAAAATATGAAGGGAAATTTTGGAAGTTTAAGCTTTTGAAACTCAAAATTTGAATTTCAATTTACAAGCCTTTAAGTTGACATAAGAGCATATGTATGTCGACAATCGTGCATAATTTTCAAAGAACATATGGTTTTGTGACTGGTTTTAAAGTATCGATTTATATTTTAGGTTTAACTATCTCCTGAAATAACAAACATTAAAAATTTATTATTATATTTATCATTATTATAATATTATTATTTTGAATTTCAAAATTCAAATTTCAAATTTGAATTTAAATTTCAAGTTTGAATTTTAAAGATTTAAATTTCTAATTCAAAGCAAACAAAACATCCATTCAACCATTTTTTTTTTTTTTTTAAATTAATGAAGGCGTACCCGGTTTTTCGATCCATTTCTTTGACATCTCTGAATTATGAGTTGATCTTCTAGAATGTGATGATGAGATCTGCTCTATTGCAATGGGCTCGTTTTTCTGATCAGGACAGTGTATTCATTTGCTGAATTTGAACACCGTATGAGAAAGATATTGAAGATTTAGTAGTTCAACCAACTTGGCGCCAAAATTTGAACTTGAATTTTGAATGAATGGACACTTCAACTACTATATGAAGGCCCAAAAGTCATGTCTTTTCATAATCACTTCTCTTCTTCTTTTTCTCGTATTCCATTTTCAATCAAACTTTCAAGATGCATAACTTCTTCGTTTCATGACGGAATTGGACGAAATCAGTGCAAATCGAAGAGGAATTCGAGGACTACGATCTAGTAGCAGTTTGGGGATGAATTCGAATGGTATTGGGATGCAGCAAGTCGAAACAGTAAGAGGTATGCATAAAATCCAGTAATAGTTTTCAGTTTTGAATTGCCAACTTCAAACTACCATATCTCACTCAATTTTGATTGGAATTTGAGACAAAATAGTCTAACCTGTGGATGCAATTTGAAGATAACTGTTAACAGTTTTGGTTTCCTTTTCTCTTTATTCACCAAAACTTCATTTAATCATTACTTGATCAATTCTTGATGGATTTACATGAAACCAGTGACATTATGAAGCAAATGAAGAGAAGTACAGCATGAAGATATGTTGTAGATGAAAATACAAAGTTGTAAATTGATCTGGTAACCATTTCTTTGCTGATTTACTTTATATATATATATATCTATTTCTTCTTGATGCCTTTTCACCACTCATCATTATTCTTCTTCAATTGTCCTTCAGAATTTGAATCCTCAACACCTATGTAGCACACCAGTTCAAAATTTGAATTTCCAACAACCACTTTTTCTGAATTTGAATTTTGCATAGCCACCATTTCAGAATTTGAATCACCAATAGCCACTTTACCTATCTTTTCAACTTTTGAATTTTCAAAAGTCATATAGCACATCTTTTCCTGCAAAACAACACAACTTTTCAAAGAATCGAATGACTTTTCAAAAAATAAATGACTCTTCAAATAAACAAGTGATTTTTTAAGTAATTAACTGCAATTTTAAACAATAATATCATGATAGTTTTGTGACACATTCATAAATCAAAAATTTCAAATTTCAAAAATCAAATCATAATAACTTGATTTTCAATAAAATTGAATGTAGACTCATATAATATTTGATGCAATACATGAATTGATACTAGTATTATCATGGATTCCAAAATTTTCCATTTTACCAAATTTTCAAAAATCAGATTATGAACTTTTTGAAAGACCTTGCTTTAATACCAATTGTTAGGGATTGCGGAAAGGATCGTTAAAGCAAAGCAAACACTAGGGGGGGGGTGAATAGTGTTTGTAAGAATTTTAAACAAAACTTAAATCTAAATAGAATTATGGGTTGAATCAAACAACACAAACACAATCACAGACACCAATTCAAATACAAATGCAAAATAAACATAAATAATGAAAATGCAAAAAAGGAAAGAACACACTGGATTTTATACTGGTTCAGATCACTCCTACATTCAGTCCCGCACAACGCTGTATTATGCAGAGTTTTATTACTATTTTCAAATATCCAAATACACCCTCCTTGATTTCATGGCTCAACAAGGAGACATAGACTCCTGTCCCTTGATTTCACGGCTCAACAAGGGGACACCGACTCCTAAACCTTGATTTCACAGATTCAAGGATAAAATCGTTTACTCTTGACTTACAAACTGGATCTTTCAATCCAAGCAACTACAAAACAGCCCTATAACTCTTCAATGGCGCTTGATTCAGAGAGTAGAGAGTGTAGAGAGAAGAAGTTTGTTCAATTCAGAAGTGAATTCGGCAGAGTATAAGTGTAAAAACCATAAAAATGAATAAGAATAATGGTAGGATGAAAGGGGATGAAGATGGAGAAGAAGAGATGTTAGAAAATTCGGTTTTGGCCTCTTTTTATAGAGAATGAAGGGTTGCAATGTTTCTGAAATGTTTCAAGTAGTGAAAAGACACTTCCCTTCAAAATTAAAAAACTAGCTGTTATATGTCAACATACATATTATGCTATGTCGACATACCTATGTACAAAATTGGTTTTCAAAGCATTTTCAAGTGTTTTGATATAAAACTAACTCTGGAAATTCTTGAATAAAATTCTAACATTGTAAATCAATATTATATGAAAGAAAAACATATGAAAACATATTTTTTAAACTATATAAATATATCTATAAAATTATAAGGTTTTAAACTATAAAATATAAATAAAGTATATATAAAAACTTAAGTTTGAAAAACAAAGAAGAATAAAAATATAAAAACAAAATAGAGAGGATTGAGAATAAAATAGAAGAATAAAAATAGAGAGAATTGAGAAAAACAAAAATAGAGAGGATTGAGAAAAGAATTGAAAAATCAGAATTTGAATTTGGATTTGAATCTGGAGTGCTATTTAGAATCTTACAAAATCTAGACTCTATAGTTATATTAATCTTGAACTCTTGACATCTTGATATCTTAATTACTCATAAGTCTTGAATCTACTCTGAATTTTGGATCTCTAAAAGCTCTTAAACTGTACAGTCTTTAGTATTAATTCCTGTATACAAGTCCTGCATATGTGTGTGTGTGTATATATATATATATATTCTAGATAAAGATGTTAGTATATATTTTATAATTAATGATAATTGAAATAAGGTTGTTGTCGTCAAAACTCCATTCTCCAACAGTGTGTGTTTGTGTTACATGAGAAAAAAAAAGAGCATATGCAGTCAGGACGTGGAATCTTGGATGCATAATCTTGCATACTAAGTAATATGGTGTGGGTTACGAATTAAATAAAGTATCAATTTACACACAACCCATTGATTTCCATTATTTAATGCAGACAAAAATGTCATCATGGGACATATCTGTATATCTTATATTATATAATATATGGATGTTTAACGAAAAATTAAAGAAGTCCATAAAATTATACAAGTTTTACATAGTGTTATTGTCTGTCATGAGGGATATAGCTTATCGTCCTTGTCAATAGGTGATATCACTATATAACATTGGTCATAATATGCATTATGATACAAATCTATTTATAATTAACAAAGTTTACCTTTTGTACTTTTATATTCTCATTGAGGTTTCCATAACTTCTTCAAAAGCATATTGATCCAAGTGATAGAAACTTACCTTCAAGAACCAACTAATATTTTATTTATTGTTACCTACAACAAAGAATCAACAATGCCAGAATACACGGGCAAAAATATAAATTTTACAAATTTTGGAGTTGATTAAGGGGATTGTTAAAGGGACTCCATTTTTAGTTAAGGGTAGGACAATTTTATTATTTTTGATGAATTGTTAAGGGAGGGACAAAATAAATTAGCCCCCCCTTAACGATATAATTAAAAATTCCAGTACTATCCCTATAATCCTCTTATACCTACACATATACATACACACGAACTCACATCAGCATTACCCATATACATACAAATACATAACCATAAGCCTTTCCTAACAGAGCAAAACTAATGCACACCTACACATAAATATATAAATTTAAACAATTAAGCATAAATCAAACTACACTTGCATGAATTCAAACACTTATGCATAAGTCAGACCATCACTTATTAACACTTCTTAGTCTAATAAGATACATGAATAATTAACTCTGCCTATTGCAAAATAAATTTATAAACAATATACAGTGATCTTCTATAATTCAACTTAAAAGGAAAATAAAAGGAAATAACAACCAGACGAAGATCCACCTCTTTCAACTCCCCCTAATTCAAACAAAGTTCATATGATCCAGTTTAATTCATGCATTTATCACTCATATATATAAATAAATAATAAAAATAATAAAAAAACGATAATTACAACTGCATGCAACTTCTATTTGGTGATGATATAAATAGCGTAGATGATTCCAAGCAAGTATCCAAAGTAAGTCAGTATCAAACATATCCAAAACTCAGCCTGAAATAATGAGAAGTAATTAACAAATTAAAATATAGTTAATCACTACGTGTCTAATTAATTAAGGTTACAAGGGGCAGTTTAGTCCATGCTTATTTTAAAATAAAATAAAAACAAACCCTCCCTTAACAATTTTTTTTAAGGTGGAGTCCCCTTAAAAATGTCCTCTCTTTAACCAAAAATGGAGTCCCTTTAACAATCCCCTTGATTAATAACATTTAACCACAAGGACACCTTTAGTGTAAAAGGAGCACTATCATTTCATACTTTACATTAAAGTTCTCCCTTATGTTTAAAATTTTAGCCTCTTGTCCTTATGGATAATTTTTTGGTTGATTTTGTCCTTCACGATATTTTCCAAAAAAAGAGAAAAAGGGAAACCACCCCTGATTTTGTAATTGAACATTTTGCGTTTGGTAATCTTTCAAACACATGATATTTTAGTTTCTTTATAACTACTTTCTTTTAATTTCACTGATACACATGAACTTTGTTGACACCAAAAACAGTACAACACCCAAAGAGTTCAACGAATAGCTAAAATGCAAAAATAAATGGAAAAAATAGGACACAAGCAATAAAAAATGCTATAGAAAAAGACACGAAGATTTATAGTGGTTCGACGTTATTATGCCTATATCCACTTGGAAAAACTGTTCACTTTATCGCTGAATTATATGGTCATAAGTTCTTGGATCGGTAAGACTCCGAATAGTACAGGCCAAAGTAAAAAAATGCAGAAAAGATCAATTTTTGGTATATGCAACATGTACCTATACTATTATATTATACTGAGTTGTGTTTCAAGGGTGCAGAAGCCATCCAAATATATTTTGAAATAAAACGTCGCTTTTTTTTTCCTTTTTTTGTACGCGTCCATTTCCCCTTCTCTGCATCGTGCAAAGGGAGACAAAACACAAAATCATGTCTTTTCCTGTCGTCTCCACTCCATTTTTCCTCTTTCATTAAAGGCTTTTGTGGGCTCACTGGCCCCCTCCTATTTTTTGAAATCAACCATCCAATTGTGTCTACAATGTCAACAACTCTTCGAATAAGCAACAATTAGAGCTCAGCTAATCTACATCTCTTACTCAGTGGTGGTCCTCTTCTCATTTGGCCATGTCAGTGGTCGACCGTGCACTATCGATGGTGTATCTTCAAAGTTTCTGACTCTTCCCAGTGTAACTGTCTCTTTTTCATATGGATTTTTATGTTTGCTTTGAATTCATTTTGGGTTTAGGGGATTTCTAGATCATTTTGGCTGCACCGAATCAATTTAGGATATAAATCCGAGGTTTTGGGATTCACGGTGTAAATCCAATTTTGATTGGGTATGGTAGATTTATTACCTCAAATTTGTTGGTTTGACTTTGAAATGTGGTAATAATCTCATTTAATGTTTGGTTGATTTAGGGCATTGTTATTAACACTCCAAATATTATTAAGAGAAGGTCAATTTTTAATTTTTTTCAAAAATTGTTAAGGGGAGTAGCAATGAGGAAAAGTAACCCTTAACAAATAAAGCTAATTTTACCTTATTACCCATTTGGCTCTTTAACAAATAAAGGTAATTTTACCTTAACAAATATTGCTAGGGCCAGACTAATTTTTTTTTTCAATTCGCATATGTCGATTTTTTATTTTAAATTCTTTAGGATAAGCATTTTCAGAGAAATAAGAATGATTTTTTTTTTTGTCGACATAAATATGCCGAATTTTATAATTATGAAGGTAATCCATCGAAATGATTATTAATTTTCGACATTGAACACATACAGAATTGGTTCTGTGCTGCATTCGATGCAGTGGTGATGAACTGCTTATTTTAATTCGGTTTTCCTTGTCGAATAAGTTTTTTTAATCTAATTTGAAGGGGAAATCCGGGAATATTGAGTAGTGTGAAATAATATGTTTGTGTAGTCCCTTAACAATTTTTGAAATAGTGGAGTATTTTAAAAAAATGACCCCACAAAACAATAGTTGGAGTGTCAATAACAACACCCTTGATTTATATATTTGTTTCATAGTAAGAGACGTAGGTATGTTCAAACATTAGTACTAAAATTGGTACAATGTATTTGTTATCCTAACAAAATGTAAATCAATTTTTTTATTTTTGACGTAGCCTACTAGCTTTTTTCTTAGAAGAAAACCAGCTTTTAGAAATGTTTTTTATGCTTGGTTACGTTTCCCTTGAAACTATTTTTTTATATTTATTCCTTTTACAAAAAAACCCATTGTATGTTATCTATTTCGGCCAATAGGGTCTATACGTAGCTTTCAAAATTAAACTGTACGTATGTTGATTAGTTATTAGTGTAATGGGAGAAATAAAAAAGAGATGATATATGAAAATTCCTAAAAAAAAATAAAGGTCTTTGATATATCTATTGATATGTATATAGTTGACAAACCAAATAGCAACAGATGTTTGTAGTTTATCAAATGTTTAAGTTGAGCAACTGGAAATTCATATAAGTACTGTTAAATTATGCAACATAAATTGTGTTTTGTATCAAGAAACAGGATGGACAAACCATATGCCATTTTGTTGAACCAGCTATATAAGTTGCAAAATAATAGTAATAATAATAATAATAATAATAATCAAAGTGCCTGTTTTTTCAATCATCATTACTGAAGATATATAAGTAGTGCTGATGCTAAGAATAAGTCATGCATGATCCTTGTGTTTTTTGTAAATAAAATTAACATTTTTTTACCTCCATTGTGCGCATTCTATTTTATTTTCCCTCCCTTAATACTAGCCTAATTTACATATTACTTGTTATACATTGTTTCACATAGACTTGCATGGAGTATTCAGTAACTGCAAATTTTAAATCGTGAATGTAAAGGACTAGATAAAGTTAGGATCTTTCACATTGTAAATTACACACGATGGTTCATCTCATTTTTATTTGGTTATACACTAGTGTACAAGTGCACCTTTATTATGTGCTCTATGCGTATAATACTAAATAGTAAGTACACAAAAGATATAATATTTGTAGGAACTCATTTGTGACGATAAGGTAAATAAATGTATATTTCATTTCTAAAAAAGGTCTTTTTTAGTGCTCTTTCCAACCTTCGCGTCAAACTAATAATATATGAATCTACATATATAAGTACATATACATATATATGTACGTACACGTACATATACATATATATATACACACACACGTACATATATACATACACATTTGTTTACAATTTTGTGTGCACGCATGTAAGTATCGGGTGTAAAAATAGGCATTTGTTATGGTTATAGTGCAACGATTATCACTTATTCTCTCTGTTAACATACATATGCAGCAAACTTAGTATAAATGTAACACCCTGTATTTTTTAAATAATAAAAATTATCAAAATAATTATAGGAGTAATGTGTGCTTAAATTCGAAAACAAATGTGTGTGATAAAATGAATTAAATCAAGAAAGGGAAAGTAATGAACAACGCACACCATTAATGACACTAAAAATGAAATAATTGGAAATAACGTCTAAGTTGAAAGCAGAGAATTAATTCTAGAAGGTAGCATGCATGTGAAAACACATATATATATATATATATATATATATATATTTACGTCATATAAAAATGTATATAGACATAAATTTTAGAAGTAACGCGCATTTAAATTTGAATATAAACGCGCGTCACAAATAGAATTAAATCACGTAATATAGGGAAACTTAATGACATTAGTTAAGCAACATTCTAATTTAAAATGAGTATGCGTGTATTAATTCTATAAATAATACACGTTTGAAATTAAATTTTAACGCGTGTTAAAAATGGAAGTAAATTAATGTACGGGTGAAAAGAAGTAAATACAACGTTAAAAATAACGTTCGAAATCTTGTGTAAATATACGTAAATAAATTTCAAAATATACGTGCATATTGATTATGCGTTTGAATCTAAACACATGTCAAAATCGAAAAGAATAAGATAGAACTGGAAAATAAAGAGAAGCGGTCAACAAATAAATATGTAACAAAACAAAATGGGAAACAAATAAATCACGCACGAAATGGGGACCGAAAGATTTATTTTAATCGTTTGAGTCGACCCATGTTGTGGCTGGGTCAACCCATGTTTCAACCCAGGCATGGGTCTAGGTCGACTTATATTCGTGAGCGATGTTTTTTCCCCCCTAAGATTCAAGCTTGGGTTTGTTTTAATGGTGTGATTAATTTTAGTTTAAATTTGACGAACATGGTTTATTTGGACATCTGTAAATAAATCAATAGGGCTAGCCATCGAACTCATATTTGTGTAAAGGCCTGCAAATCCATACCCTTTGAGTTGACTAATATCATATACGTCCAACCCAAATTGAACGGAAATATGAATCTTTAATAGAAAGAAAATTAGAGGATGAGAAGAAAAATGAAATATTAGAATAGAAGAATAAGAAGAAGAACCAACATAACACAAAGTCTCACATCGTAGTGGAATAAAATATAATATAGAAATAAATCTTTATTGGGAGCTTAAAATAACACTTACAATCATCATAGTACAACAGACAACCTGGGTAGTTATAACAACCTGTCCTCGTATATAACACATAGAAGAATAAATACTAAATAATATCATACTTTCGTACTCCTCCAGCTCGTCTCCTGAAATTCATAGCATCAAATTCTAAACCTGTAAAACTTGGTCTGACCCGAGCATTGCAAAGGCCACAGATCAGTCTGGTAAACCAGTGTGAGAAAACTCACTAAATTTATATGTAACATCCAACTTGATTTTAAAGTTAAAAATCCTTTGGAAGAAAAGGATAACCGTAAGACCAGTCCACACATAAATACGAATGGTTTTTACCATACGATAACTCAAAACATTTTTGATATCAAAACAATTTTGATATTATAATAGTGTCTAAATAAAATAAATAATCATCTAGCAGAATGCTTGCATCTCACGCTATACATACACAATTTATAATAAAAAACCGCGAGGCTCTTATTAGAGAACGGATTCCCACTATGGCAAGATACGGGACCACCCCTAATTAGTGTACCTCCAGAGATGAACACACTGGGGTTCAACAAGAACATCTTGCAACTCGGCTAAACATGACCGACCACTCATTCTGCTTGAGTGTTCTAAATACATCATTACCGCAATTGGGCCAGCCAACCGAACCAAAAGCATATGTATATACATATACATATGCATATTAAGGGACAATCGAAGGCATTAGATTTCTCCAGATCAAGTAATGATTATACCCTAATAGGTGCGACCCACGTAGCCATGCAACCTACCCAATTTCTGCCATTTCCCGATTGATGAGGCTTGAGGTTACAATTAATTTCTTAGAACATCTTGCTACCATTCACTTTGAATGCCACATCTTTAGATCCACCAGAAATCTCTAATTGATTTCCACAAAAATACTATGGGTGTTAAATTAAAAGAAGTTTACTTTTTCGCCACTAAACTGGTATGTTTGAAGAAATTAACATACGTGACCCCTTTGGAAATACTCTGTTAGACATCCGTCCGCACAAGTCATCCAGGAATAGGATGAACCGAAGGCACCCTCCTATGACATCCTAAGAATCACCCTATGGATCAGTAGTGAGTAGTCCTTGCAATCCGAAGATTTCAATCACGACAGAATCACAAGTCAAAATATCTTCAGAAGCTACCCTTAGAAATTCAACAAGTAGGTCTTTCTCTCATGAAGATCAACGGCTTTCAATGCTCCAATTCGATTATTATATGATATCTTCTATATTTGCTGGTAGGAATGGTTTTCGAATATAAATTCGATCGCGGTCTTTCCGTACCAACAATCATATAAGCCAGGTTTGATAGTCAGTTATTTAACAATCAAATAAACAATCATCCATCCATAAAAATAACATGGATCTACTGGTTTAGTTCACAACGTCGCTTGGCCTTTTTAGTTTACCAGTCATTAATATAAAATTTAACTTTTAAATCTTACAAGATTTGGAACACGGCTTTTTACTTCTTAGTTGAAAATAAGAATATCTCAAAATTATTTCATTCAACTTATAAACTTGAAATTGAATGCTTATAATGATCATTGATGGAAATAATATATTTATTTCCCTCATCTACCCTCATTACCCAAACTAGTATCACCCTCTGCGTAATCATGAAGTCATTCAAGTTGGGGTATTCTTTTTACCTCTTAGACCTTGATTTGACAACATTCTTACCTTCAAAATAAATAAAAATTTGTTAACGAAAACCCAAACTTCAGTAAATGTCATGAAGATTTCCATATACTATTTGATTTAAATATGATCTTTAAAACCATACTCTTTCCTTTGATAACCTTATTTCAATCTCAACATGTTTACTTAATTTAAAACCATATATATTTGCTTTCAAAACATCTTTTCAACATTTTATACGAGCCTTGATTCTATTACAAATAGAATTCTTTATAAAATATCTTATAAGTTTAATTCAAACTTATTTTGATTTCGTCTCAACAAAACTTCCTTTCATATTTCAATTATTTGAATTATCAAACTTAACTTGCATCGCCAAATTTCATTTCATTTTAAGTTCTCATCTCGACTTTACTTCATACTTTCTCGCCCTTTAGGATTTTTAAATTCCCTTTGTAGTCTTTCTTAAAATTATAAACTCGTTTGGACTCTTGAAATTGTTTACAACATTAATCCATTTTCAAACTTGACTTTATACTTTGCTTAATTTGTATTTTTTATAAATCCAATCAAGTATAATTCTCAATAAGAATTCATCTTAAACCCGACTTATATTAATATTAGTAATTTTTTCTTAAAATTCCCTTTAACTATACATAGTTCTTAAAGGGATTGTTAAAGGAACTCTACATTTGGTTAAGAGGAGGATAATTTTAAGGGGACTCCAGCTTATTATTTTTTTGTTAAGGGGGGTTTGATTGATTGATTTTTTTTTTAAAATGAGACCTAACTACTCCTGGCTCATCATTTATGTTAAATCCTAACTTATTAAATTTAGTGCAACTAACAAACGTGTAATTACTGAACATCTCAATTACACAAATTCGATATAGCATATTAGATTAAAAAAAAATAATCAATTTTTCAATTATATTAAACTAACCAAACCAATTACAATATGAAATTACAATTAATTACCTAATCCGATGCTTTCTGGTCACCCATAAAATTTTCTTGTGTCTCTATCACATTAACTATATCCAGTTTTTTTATGGGCAATATTAAATTATAAGCATTAATTAAGGTTTTGGTTTTATGGCTTATATTAATAAGGATTATATGGGGGTTAATATCGGAATTTTAAATTATATGTTTAAGGGGAGGCTAATTTATTTTGTCCTCCCTATTACAATTATACAATAAATAAAAATTGGTCCTCCCCTTAACTAAATGCGGAGTCCCTTTAACAATCCCCGTTCTTAAGACCTCATTAAACTCCACTAAATGAAATTCTAATTATCAGGTTATCATTTTGATTATTAAATAATAATCAATTTCAATATTCTTTAGAAATAGTTTATTTCATTATTAACTATTGATACAATAGTTAATCTTTTTTTGAAGGTTATTAAATTAATAATCAACTTAGCAATTCAATAATTGTATTTAAATTAATTAATTAAAAGATTATTCAATCCTTTAAGAAATCGTATTAAGTTACAATAACTATTTGTCACAACTATTATTTATTAAATGACAATAAATTAATTTAGTAATCAATTCCAGTTTAAGCAGTTGACTTGGTCAACTAGAAACTATGGTTAACTTATGAACAATTTCCAATTAGTCTTTCCATTTAAACTAATTAATTTGAATAATCCACATACTTGTTTCTTAAAAACAATTAATTCCAACTATTAACCCCTAAGTTAATTCCGAACTTACTCGCTTATAAAATGTCTAAACACAAGAACTTGCCTTATAAAAGTAATTTATAATTATTTATAAATAATGAAATAATAAATATTGACTTTTCTTTTAATAAAACTTTTATTCAAAATAACTTATATAAATAGATTTAAAAAAAAAATGATCTTCAGTTGCAAAATAATTTGATAACTTCTTTTTAGTCAATTCACCTATCAGTAAATCAATGTTTAGAAAATGTTGCATTTTTAGGCCATCTGCTGCCAATTACTTAACTAATATAACTCATGTTTAATAACATAACAAACATTGAATTTCTATTCAACAATCTACAATCAAATCAATTAGCCAATTGGTTAAACAGTTCATATGATAACATGAAAATAAACAATAAATTTGAGAAATCCAGTAGGATCTCTCCAACCTGTTTTTTCTACATCCAAATAGGTTACCTCAAATAAAACCATTCATTCAATACGACAATATATTTTCATCCAATAGACTGAAATAATCAGTTCAACCAATAAATTTCAACAATCAACTAATAACAGCAATCCAAGCATCCATCTATAACTTTTTATACGTTTATGTTATTATAAATGTGACCAACAACATTAGTTACCTCAATCGATTAAATCGTTAAAAATAACGGTTGATTTCAATTAAATTAAACGAAAGTTTAATTTAATCAGTTTAGTCAATATATATAAATATGTTAAGTAATCATCCAACAATAAACAACCATAACACACAAATATTAAACCCGACTTATTTAAAATATAAGTGGGACAAATTGAGCGAGTAAACTCACTTTGATTTGATTTGTCGTTAAAACGGTTCACTTTAATTAAATCAAACGGGCATTTAATTTAATTAAAAATTCCAATAGCTGCCAACTATGACCAACTTAGCTCCATAATGGTGTGCTCGCTGATACGCTTCCAAATCTCTTGTTTTGTTCGGTTCTGTCAACATATGCATAAATATTAATATTTCAAGTATACGTTTTGATTTAAAATAATTATATATAATAATAATAACAACAACAACAACAACTTGTTATTAACCTTAACAGGCTGATACCTTTGATCAAAATAAATAGGCTCGACACTTTATTCAACACAACAGGCGCGATCAGAACTTCTCTTCACCCAACATCGTTCCAAAATAATTTCTTCACCCTTCGGTTAGACACTACAACATCCTCTGTTCATCCGCTGCACATCACCTTCCAGCCCACCAAAGCTCCGCCTCCTTACCACTGAAGCCACGACCACCAGAGCTCCAGCGAGGAGTACCCTACCTCCCCAGCCTCGACCACCCAACCTCTGTACACACGACTTCATTAACAATAAACCCACGCTAGAGAAAAAGAAACGAAACCCATGCAACCACTGTATCACCAGACTCCGGCCACTGGAGCATCACCTGACACCGCCTCCCCTTGCACGCTTCCTCCCTTTGCCTCCAGTCCTCATTTTCAACATGACCTAGACCAATATTTGCTTCCAGCAACCGAAAACTCACGCCACCATCAACCTTTAGCTGCACCAGCCACAAACTGCCATTCTTCAACTAACTCTGTCACGATGTTGAGCTTTCCACCTTCTCGGATTAACAACTTTAGATAATATGCAAAGGTTTGGAGGTTTTGATTTATTATTAGAGGGAAGGGTTCAGTTTCATTTATTAAGGGAGACCGTCTTCAATTGGCTTGTCTGGGGAGAAAATGAAAGAGGCAATGTGTATAAAGGGAAAAAAAAGATAACATCAACGTCGTTTTCGTTAGCCATGTGCATGCATTTTACATATGTAGAAATAGGCTTGTGTGAGCTTTAATTTGATAAGGCTTATGCATGCGCATCGTTTAAAATATAGGCGGAAGTAGCATGCGGTTAGGCAGCAAAATTTTTTTGGGAAGAAAAGCATGTGCATGTTAGTCAGGGAAAAAAAGGTGTACAAATTGCTGGAGGCATGTGCTAGGTTCAGTTAGCATGTGCGTGTATTTAATTTTGATTAGGCTTGCCTCAGTATCTCACGTTTGTATTTCAGGCTAGAAAATAGGATAAGCTTGCACATTTTCAAACAAAGGCTGGTACTTTTAGTAGGTAAGCTTAAGCCTTTTATATTATATTATTTTTATACGGTTATTATATTTTACCGCTATTTACGTTGAACGTTATATGTTTGTGCCGATGTTTACGAACTTCAAACGTGACGAAAATAAACGCTCTGTTATACATTGATGTTTCAGATCCAATGAAATTAATTTCGTTGAAATGCGACTTTGTTTGTAAGATAGAGTTATTTTAATTTTGATTTATTGGTCCGTTCACATTTATATTTTGTGCACTCACATTAACTCTGATTGGCCCCAAATTTGAAATCTAGCTACAATTAGTTATACATATTCTAATAAAATTTGTTTCGTTAAAAACGGAGGTCGTTTGGAAAATAGCTATTTATAAGGCTTATATAGTATCGATAAAATATACACTACAACAAAACTAGTCTTTAACGACGCAAAGGGGTGTGTCTTTTACGACGCTTATGCGACGCTATTTAATAGCGTCGCATAAGCGTCGTAAAAGACACACCCCTTTGAGTCGTAAAAAAACAAATTTGTTCTAGTGATAATTATTTCCAAAATAATTCAATTTAATAATAGTACATTATTATCATCATATAAATCCAAATGAAAATATAAATATAGCTTCAAATATAAACCAATACGGACTTTAAAACTGAAAATTAACATTTTGAGTTAAATGATATCCAAATTATATAAAAATTCATTTTAACTTATTAAATAAAATGTTATGATTTATAAATGAATCCACAGTGACTTTCTGAAAATTTGATTTAGACATAACTCACAATCTGTAGTATGAAATCTTAATTTTTCTCTTTTATTAGAAAATTATAATCAAATAGATTCAGATGATTTTTGCTTCAAAAAATTGCGACCTATATCGGATTCTATATGTATATAACTGAAGTTCAAAACTCAATATTACGAATTATCGCGCTGCTGCGGGTTTGTTTTTAAATTAAATATAAATTTATGCGTTCAAACATTGTTTAATAAATAAATTCCATATAAAAAAATCCATTTATCATTCTAATATAACATTTAAAACAATTTTAAAATTTCAAATTTAGGTGACCAAGAATCCAGGTCGTTACAATTTTTCTTAGTGGGCGCGGTTGCCTTGTCATTCCTTTTCTCCTCCAATTCTTCAGAAATAGAAAATATTATATTTAGGCTATCTGATTCAAGATTTGGAGGCAGATGTTATAGAATAAAGGTTTAGATGTCCAAATTTTCCGTCCATACGAGGTAAGTTCTTCAAATCTCATTTAAATAATTTCTTTTATTCCTCTAAGATTTAGATTTGCAAATTCTTGAAAATATAGTTTATAGATTCAAATAGGAAAGGCCACTGATAATAAATTTAAATCTAGGTCTGATCCAAACTTGGAGTGCAAATTCTAGGTGAGTGGATTTAAATTATTATTTTTAATAACGGTATATATCGATCGTTTGATCTCTGTTAAATTAATAAATTATTCTCCCAGTCCTCTTGTCCTCCTTTCTTCGTTAGATTTTACAGTTTTATGTTGAATTTGGTTATGCACAAAAAATGCATAAATCTATAATATTAAGATAGTGGAAAATAGGGAAAAGGACAAACTTAACAAAAAATTTGCTGAAAAGTATAGAAAGTTTATAATTTAGTGAGAAGGCCAAATTTTAGTGTACATGACGAAAAGTTAGTGGGCCCCCTGAATTCCACCATTAGTATAAATGTGTCCTTCTCCCTAATTTTGAAACTTTCCATACTTTTCACCAAAAAATTTCCAAAGTTCGTCCTTTAAAAGAAAATCCTCATTAAGATATGTATACGATTGAGTTGTGCATCTAATTTTATGCAACTGATTATAATCCTCTTTGTCTGCATGCGCTGAAAAATATAATTCAATTGGAACTGTGAATAAAAAAGATTTGATAATTTGGGATTAAATGAACATGTAATACCAAAAATGTAATTAAAGGAAATATGGGTTGTAAATATTCAAACTTGATAAGTCTTGTCAAATCATTCTAACACTGGTTGACATGACATAATTAATGTTACGTACAGTAAATTTGTAGTTGAATGACAAATATGAGAATTCTCATATTTATTTATTAAAATTACATTTCAGATTTAAAATGGAATGAATATAGAAATTTTTGGTATTGAAAGAAAAAGGGGTATAAGCCAAATTGTGTCCACATTTACTATAGTTATGTCAAGTTTGAAAAAATAAGTAAAGAACAAGAACTAATGTATACCGATTAGGAAGCTAGTATAACCTAGATTGATTGGTTAGGAAAAGAAATATATTTTCTTAGGTTGGTTTATAAGAAAAATGGAAAACATAATTGCAATATAAAAAGAAATGAAGACATGGATTAGTCAAAATAGGGATTTAGCCTACGCACTTTCCAATAACTTGAAAATGATTAAAAAGAGTATCTTGCAATTATGAGATTCTACTGCTGCAATCACCTTAAACTATGAAAATAGATTGTTATGCTATTTTAATAACCAACTAAATAGGAACATACCTAAGTTCCTATAGAATAAATTGCAAAGACGAAAAGAAAAAGGGTAACATAACTAAAAGATGTTACATAAAATTTAGATTTCCATTATTTACGTCGAACTATTTCCTTTACCTAAAAATCTCTTTATATTAACTATTTTATAACTACTTAACTATCTTATCTATTTAACATTATAACAAATTTTCACAAAGCTATTTTAAATAAAACCATCTTATTTTAGATTAAAATTATATGTATATACTTACTATTTAAGTTAACTATTTTAAATATATTATAATTTTTCAAATAAGAACCTATGTTCAATCCAAACCAAAGGTCTGAAATGATTTTAAATAAGATTTCAAAGCAATAATGGTATTTGAGAAACTGAAATCTTACTATGAATTTGAATTGACAAGGGTTGTTACATAATATAAAGAATTCATGTCCAAACTGAAACGGGTATCAGTTATTTTGAGAGAAATTTATTTTTCAAATCAATACTTGGAATAAATCGATTTGTGATACGCGAATATGATTTTCAAATTTAATAGCCACAGTGTGTAAAATGTAAACGCTTGGTTGTTAAAGAGACCGAAGTCGGTATTGTCATACTCTTTGCTAATACCTATACCAATTTAACAACTGTGCATGTGGTGGAGAATCCAGAATGAAGTAGGATGGTTTGGAGGTCATTACTGGATTTGAAGAAAGAGAATGATAGCGGATAGCAATGACCTTTGGATTATAATTAAAATGACTAAAACATGAGCCATACCCATGCTGCGTGAGGTTGCACCTTCTATCAAACACACTTCTTCAATACCATCTCTATTACCTTATGATTTGATTTGGGCATGCCTTTGAACATGGAAGTGTTGTTCAAGATGGACAGTAGTTGCGGTAATGCGTTACCACCAGTCAGGGGCTATAATCCGATAGAATCCTACCATTCGGTATTAGCCTCGGTGCCTTGCCATATTATCCTGATCGAGCCCCCTACGATTTGATTTGTATTGTTTTCTATGTAATGCCCTCTGATGCCACCAGTTTACGGTAGGTTTACATTATTATATTGACTACCATGCCTATAAACGGTGTAAGGATATTAATATAATCCCGCTTACGCTAAATTTTTTTTATATTTACTTTACCGAATAGACACTATTATAATAGCATATTATATTATATATATTGGTTTAACGGATCCTTATAGGATGGAATCTCAGACATCCTTTAAGTTACCAAGGAATTCCATTAATACATTTCAATTGAGTTGATTCAGCTATATGAGAATGTTATTCCAGACTCGAATGTTTTATTTTTATTTTGCAAAATGCTTTTTAGGTTTGGAGATTTGCCTATTGGAGCTTGAATATTTCTGGAGTCTAGTATCTATCCTTGTGTACTCGGTTTATTGTATTTCTTCATGTGTTAGTAAGCGTTTGTATTTAGTCTTCCACTGTATCAGTATTATTTATGTACTTTGATATGTATAAATGAAATTTTTGTTTTAGTGTATAAATTTTTATTTTTGCTGTGAGATATTTTGTGTTTCTGTGTTTGTGATTCTATGATGTCGGGTAGGGGTGAGGATTCGGATGGTTTAGAGGAAAAAAAACTCAAACCGAATTACAACTGAAAATTTTACAAATCGAACCGAATTAATTTCGGTTAATTCGGTTGTAACCGATTTTATGGAACTTGAAGGTTGTATTATTATTCAAATGATATACTCACTCAAAGTAAAATATAAATTCACTTTTAGAGAAATTTTATATAGTAGATTTTATGTTTATGATAAAATTTGATCTATTTGCAATAAACGTCTTTGTATTATTTAACTAAACTAATTAAAGTACTACAATACCACAAAATTATATAATAAATTAAAAGTTTGGTTAATTTGGTTAAGCTGATAACCAAAAAATATATTTTACAAACCGAATTCAAACCGATTTAATTTTAAAACTGAACCGAACCGAACTGACCGAAATTAACTGGTTTGGTAGGTTAATTCGGTTTGGACGGAATATTGCTCACCCCTATTGCTGGGACGTGTATAGTCAATGCTTCTTACGGGTCACAAGGCGAGAACTTCTTATCCGTACAACAGAAACCTGCTCTGATAATAAATGTGATGGTGTCTGTCATTTTGGTGGCCACCGCCGGTACCTCGGACGCTAATTTTTTGGCCAGCCTCTCGACTGCACCAATCCCAACTGGCACATTTAGGGGTAAGAGTCAATGTTTCGCCACATATCACAAGGCGAGAACCCCCTATCACGCACATCAGAAACTAGCTTTGATAATACTCTGTAATGACCTGCCTTTTTGACCGCTTCAAGTCTGTAATTAAACTAACTCGAACCGTTCAAAATGACAGTTGTATCCCTTATAGGGTTTAAATGAAATCAACACAAAATCACAACGCAGAAAAACAGACAATATCTTATAACAAAATATTTTTAATACAAAATATCAGAGTTTACAATATTTTATATAGGATTGAGAGACAGATATTCGCCAGGTTCGATATTGGATCATTTGTCACTCACTTGCTTCTTTCTGCACTTGATCGAATTAATTAGATGGGTTACTGGGAACATATTAGCTGTTCCAATGCCAACACAGGGCCTTCATTAGCTGGTTCTTGGCATTGGGGCTGGGAGAATTGTATAAAATGTTGTAAACTCTGATACTTTGTATAAAAAATATTCCACTTTAAAATTTTGTCTGTTTATTCTGTGTTGATTCTGTTTAAACCCTGTCAGCGATAACAACCTCTTGTTTTGAACAGTTCGAGTTAGTTTAATTACCAACTTGAAGCGGTCAAAAAGGCAGGTCGTTACATTTTATGTCGAGGAAAAATAAATAAGAAAAAGGCTTATTGTAAACTTATAATTGTAAATTTAGTCTAGTAAGCGCAATTCTGTGACAATGTTTCGTAATTCGATGGCAACGGTTCCATGGTGAAAATAAGATTATAACATAAAAGTTATAATCGAAAATGTGAAACGAAATAATAAAAGCTTAGATGAATAAACTTAAAATTATGAATTAATTTTAGTAAGCAAAATTTTATGGTGGTTTTATGATTAGGCAATTCTATAGCTCTATGGTGGCCTTGTGAATGGTAATTCAATGGTTCTATGGTAGCCTCGTAAATAGGCATCTACAGTTATTCGATGATGTTATGGTAACTAATAAAGTATATAAATAAGTAATTAAAATTCAGATTAAATGGACTGAATAATATTGTAAATCAGCGAAAAGAAAAATATGTAAAATGCATAATGATAAAGTAGACATAGGGTCTAATAAAATAACAAATGGTATGCGTTTGGACCAGTCCGAAGGATGAAGGAACGAAGATCCCAACAGAGCAAATCATCGCTAGTGTTCGGAGACACGGTAGGAGCGCATCCACCTTAATATTCGATGAAACTGATAAGAAATTTGAGATTTCGCTAGGACGTAAGGATACTTCGAGTTGGCCCTCTCGAGTAGGCCTAACGAAGCTGTACCCCCCAATGTAGGTTTGTACGGTTCCATCCATAGAGTATGCCTTGCCTGCATTTATGTTGAGGGCGACCAGAAGACCATGGGATGATCTTAAGGATTTGAAAACTGCCTCAGCTCCAAGTGCAGGCTTCATGGTCTGGACCCAATAAGGATAGTAAGTCGTCGAATATCTGCCATCACCAGTCAAAGCGAGCACGTGAAAGATTGGAGCTAAATCAACATGTCAATGATCTTTCACTATCGAGACATTGGATGAGGGACAATGCCTATTTGTATGCTTAGATTATTTTTAAAGGGCATGGTCACTTAGCTCTTGGAATGGTCTTTCATTAGTTGGGGGAAAGTGGGGACATAACCATCGAGAAAAGAGATAGACCAATCTATGGATATCTGTATTGTAATCTATGGATATTTGTATTGTAGGCTTAACATAGTTGTCCTTTACAGATATAGAAATCCCCGAATGAGTTCTATAGTGGAACTCAGATAGTAGATAGTATGCTTTCGTAGCGTGGCGATGGAGGCTTAGCATGCTTTTGTAGCATGGCGATGGAGGCTTAGTGTGCTTTCGTAGCATAGCCTAGTGTGCTTTCGTAGTGTAGCGATGGGGATCTGGTACGCTTTCGTAGTGCGGTGATGGAAACTTTTCAAAGGGAGTATTATAGGAAGTACCTTGATATGATAGACATATAGCTATGTATATATAATTTTTAGGTTAATCTACTTAGGAGTAGATGGGTGTGATTTATGCATAAATTCGAAGGTGCAATGTGTAATAATCCCAAAATTTTAATAAAGGTAAACCAGTGGTTGAACAGTATATGCAGAGTTATTTATAGAAAGTATAATTTGTCCATTCACCAAAACTTTTGTTCTAACCCTTTTTAATACCCAGGAGTTCAACAATAATTAAATTATCTATTTAGTTATATTCAAAAATATGATTTTTGCAAATGATGGGATTTGTCCGTGAGTCTTGCACTGCTGCGTTCATGACAGAATTTTGATCAACTTTCATGTATGGAACTTTGTGAATGGAGGTTGTATGAAAAGTTACGGACGACATATGAAAACAGATGAAAAATAAAAGACGGAATAAATCATATAAGGTAATATAAAAGGGGACGACTATTTGAACACAAAATTAGACACAAACAGAGAGACACAAGGTTTCAACCGTTGGATCTTTTTGTCTTTACATGGAGAGGTGGAATTCATGGGATGATCCAATGGTGCAAATCAATTATGTCACCATTTGTGTCATCATTACCACATCGCCTTACACATGAGGTAGATCGACCTTGGGTTAGAATGTAACAACCCACCCGGAATGCAATATCATACAAATAAATGTTAGAATTTAGGCTCATTCCAGGTGGGTTGAGACAAAATGGCTCTGCATGACGGGTAATATTTTATATTATAAACTTTATATCGATGGACAAATTTTTTTCCAGAATTAAATATAACGGTTCAAGGTCATTTCTATGCCTATAAATAAAGGGATATACCCCAACTATTTTGCTTATATTTCTGGAGATAGCAGCGAAGCTATGCCATTCCCAATTCCTCAACCTCTTCTAAAATTATAGAATATAAGCATATACAAACAAAATAAACAAGGATTGGAGAGACTGAATCTACATTTGTGCAAAATGGTTGGTTATATGAATAGGTTACCTATACTATTCAATTTCCTTCACTTTCTCCAATTTTTTAGATCTAGAAATCTTAGTATGTATATATATATATATATATATTCCCTTTGCATGCAATTTTTCCAATTTCGCTTTTCAAGATAGGACCTTTGGGGGGTAACCTAAATCCTCAGTCGCTTGCCCCGACTTTTTTTCTCTATCACTCATGGGTCTCGCCCCCATGAGGGTATGGGGTAGTTTTGTCCGTCGTGGTGGATTTTTTTTGTAGTTGCAACTTGTTTTGGTCTTGGTTCCTGATGGGCTCTTTTTGGTTGGACTGATTGACAATATTGTGCCATTTGCTTTTGGAGGGTGGCTGGTTCTAGGATGCAACCTTCTAGCGTCGAGGTTTTGATATGAGGTTATCGGTTTGTTGGTTGATGGTGGAGGGATCTCCTTAGTTTTAGCTATTTTAGGCTGACCGGCTCTTCTTGTTGTTTATTATGTTGAGAGGATTGTTTATATTTTTTTTCCCAAATTGTTGTTCCAATTTTTTGTATTTTGTTCGTCATTTGTCCTGGTTAGATTGCTAAATTTTGTTCTTTTCTTTTGATGTCCATACACAAAACTGCTTTGCTTTTGTGAGGCATGAGAAAAAGGCATTTTCCTCCAATTTGGATTATATACGTATATCTTAAAAAAATGTAGATCTGTAGAATTTGGAAACTAAAGGCCTAAAACCTGTGTTCACATTTGGATTTGGATAGCTTTAAGGTGAATTAGAAATATATGCATTGTTTAGAATACCGTATATAATCGGTTTCAGTGCCGGCCCTGAGCCGAGAGTGGCCCTAGGCGGAATTTTTTTGAAGCCCCAACGTTCATGTAGGAAACATGAAAGCTAAAGCAAAAAGCAGCTGGGTGATGAAAAAAAATATTCCAACGTTGAACCAACTAGGAATTGAACCCTCAACCCATTGTTTGCCAGCAACAAACACTACCACTCAGCCAGTACTTCTTTACATTTTCATGAGGATATTCATTTTTATTATAACATCCAAAATCTGGAGGCCCCCTGAAACCACCAACCTCCTCCTCCTCGGCCTGAGGCCCTAGGCGGCCGCCTAGGCTGCCTATGCCCAAGGCCGACCCTAATTGGTTTGTGTTAAATCTGGGTTATATACCCAAAATATCAAATTTGATTTGTTTTTATCAAATATGAAATAATATATTAAGTTGGATATGGATTTGTAGGCCTCTTAGTTTAATATTTTTATATTGTCTATAATTTATCTTGGATTGTTTGCGGTGGTTGTAAACATACTGAATCTAGTCTCAAAACATTGTCAGATGTGTAGCATTATTATTCCAGATTTATTGGATGTTTATTTAGAAATATGATTTATGCAGTGTTGGTTTTAGAATTATAAACCTGTTTATGTTTGATATTGTTTTGTTTTTACTTGATTGTTGTAAATTTGCTCTTTTTACTCTATCTGCATAAAAAGGCATTATTTGACATCTACAAGGGATGTAAACAAATCAAATAGAAAGAGATATATAAATTCACGTATCTTTTTACGCACTTTATAACATCTATTCCAGAAAAATAATATATATTACCTTGTGATTTGAAATATGCCAACATACCTCTTTTAAATAGACTGTGCAAAAAATTTCAATAATCACAGTAAATAATATTTCCATGAGATTTGAATCTTAAACAAGATTTAACACAAAAGGGTTGTTCTGATCATTATTTCACACCAGTATATAAAATAGTGATAATAATAAAATATAAATAGTAAATATGTAATATCGCGCTTATTATATATATATAATTATTATCTTATCTGTCCAAACTTACGTAAATAGCGATGCAATATTATTATTTGAATGTATGTTATGTGTTTGAATTTGAAAGGTTTCCATTTTATAGGGATAAATATATGGTAATATTTCCCATAATAAATGGAAATGGACATTTGTGACCATTGTAATAATAAATGCGGAATTAATGGCTACAATTAAAAGATTACAAATAAGGGAATGAATATTGTAACCAAGAATGTTTGGGAAAATAACTTGAATGAGGAATAAATGCCAAATGGTTACAATTTAAAATTGACTAGGAATAGTGTTGCAACTCCATTTAGGGAAATTAATAAAAATAAACATATATATAAATAAGAACTAATGAAACTAAATAGCTTTAGTAATATTTAGGAGTCACAACAATTAGAATTAATATAGTTAGATGAGACTGATATAAATGACGTTTAATATTCCCTCCGATCCACTATATATGACGTTTTCTATTTTTTCACAAAAATTAAGGCAATTTAAAAGTGACTTCTATACCCTTTGATTCACAAATTAAGGCATGAGGTATGTTTTCTCTTATTAAATGCATTATTAACTTTTCACCAAGAAAAGCATGTCTGCAGCATGCATGCAGTAAGATTAACCAATGAAATTTCAAATGGATCCATAAGAGTAAATGCATGCATTGAAAGTGTAAAAAGGCAGCTACATGGAAGCCTAAGAGAAAAGGGCAAAAAAGAAAATAAAGTGTGTATTTGTCTGAAACATCATATATCCAGCAAAATTTTCTCAAGCTTAAAACATCATATATAGTGGATCGGAGGGAGTAGGTGATGTGATGCCTTGGAGAATATAATCGTTAGAGCATTCTACGGCATATATCCATCATAGTAATAAATAGAATAAAAATGGAATTTAATGGGTATTGATTATCGTATTAGATACTAAGACCAATATTAAAATAAATAATATAGTTAAATATTCTAGGATAAGAAGTTATATAGAATTATCTTTATCCTATGCCAATTTAAATCTATAATTAATATCTTTATTTAGAATTAAGGATGGGACTTGGTAGGTTAATGGTGCAAGGTCAGTTTCCATATTCGACAGAAGTCTACATTTTACAGTAGTCGAATATATGTTGCAATTGATGTGAGATATCACTAACCATAGTAACCCGCAACGATCATTAATTACATAGCGAGAATTATTCCTAAAAGATCTACCTTAAAGGTGGAGGTCTTAAGTGGCTGCATGGCATGCCTCCCTTTCGAAAAAAGAAACCGGAAAGGAAATAATTCATTGCGTAGCCTACTTCAGGATCAGAGGTATTAAGTTGTGGGATCCACCTATTGAGTATTAAGTGATTCGGTTCTCCCTTCTCCATAAGGGTAGAGTTATTAGGTCCGCCCTAAAGGTATTAAGTGACCGAGTAACTCACCTCCCCCAATAAGAAGTATTTTAATGGTTAATTGGGTACGAGATCGATAATCTTCATGATAATCTGCTTCCTTTATGTAGTAAGTGACTGGGGTTAAAGTCCGTCTTAGGATAATATATTAAATGACCACCATAGAGGTACCATAGGTCTGCTTATCCTACGGGAAGTATTGAGTTACTTGGGGATTATCCAATAAGGTTAGGTAGATAGTAACACATGCGTCTGCCCGGGGAAGGTCATAAATGACAGTTAGTCATCTACCTAGCCTATATGTATAAAGTGATTGATTACTATCTCTCGCCTTATGCGTGGTTTGAGAATATGCATCAATGACGAAAGCCTTAGATTATAAGCACTAGTAGCTACTGCCCTCTAATTTATATTAGCGTATTGTAAACCACCTAGTAAGGTATTAAGTGATCAATGAATCCACCCGTATGTTATATTATGTGTAAGGCCGTAAGTTATTAGAGAGAATAACCGACCCCATTTATAGGCTATTAAATAGTTGGAGAGCTCGCCTCTTAGTCATGATAGATGTTCGAATGGTGGTTTAAAGGCTTCATACTTATGCGTAGAAGTTTTATTACGGTATTGTACGATAACTTTATCTTTGGAAAGTGAGATCTTAGGTATGGTAGTAATAGTTGTGCGTAATCTTTACAAGGTTAGATTAGAATTACTAGCCTTGTTAGACAAATGGTTTCAAGATGAAACCAAACGAGATACATTTGTGTATTGTAGATAGTGTTATACAATTTATACTCAACAGGACTTGTTGTTCGGACCCTTTTCCTCATAACAACTCTTAGATTCATCTCGGGGAAGACAGGTCTTTTCTAGTATTCAAGTTTAGTTTTCTGTTTTGTTCTTTTGCATTCAATATTGATGTGGCGATTCGCATTTAAGGTAGTTGCCGAAATCGATATTCATTATCTTATCTTGTTTCCATTATAATTAGTTTTATTTTACTCTGATTATGCTCATGCTCTTTACTTGTAGGTACCAGATTCATACTCTCTGCTTGGATGGGTTTGAGTTCCGATTTTTTCCGAAATTTGGGCTCATAAAAGTGTGGGGTTTTACATTTGGTATGAAAGTGGAGAATTCAACGTTCTTACCTTTTTCAAATTTTCCAATTCTCGTCGTATAATAAATTTTTGCCTCATTCCCCAAAATTTTCCATTTGTGGATTGTGAAGGAGGCTTAAAAAAGCACTAAAACGTGAAACAAGTTAAATAATAACTCGCGCGCGTCATTGACAAGGTATGGAAACAAGTTTCCAAAGCCGGAACATCTTTTTCCTTATTATTGCTAACACTTTTGATGCATCATTATCCCTAATGCACCACTAAAATGCACAACTAAATCATCTAAAATTTTCCTTATGCTTTACATGTAACCATAAAATCAAAATTTTCATAAAAATGAATTTCCTCTTCTTTAAAAATTCATGTAAAATTTTGGAATTCCTTTTTGGTACTGCTTTACTTTTCATATCAGATTTGCACAAAAACTAGGATTTTAGTAAAATGCAATTTTACTATAGTTAAACTATTTATTTTCATACAAAACAAATATTTAAACATGTGTAAATAATGGTACCCAAATCTGTGTTTTTGCATAAATCGAATAAAATGGAAAGAAAGTAAATAAGTCTAAATTTTTAAATTTTTAAAAGAATATTTTTAACGTTTGCAAAAGATTCAAAATATCATTTGTGGAAACTTAAATAAGTTAGGTCATATTTCAGTGTAGAAGGAAGTTAATCACGTAGAAAAATGCGAGAAATGAAACCATATACATAACTCAAAAAATTTAGCTTAAAAGGAACATGTGATAAACAATAATAATAATACTCATGACGGGATAATGTGAAAACTTGTCTTTCGCTAAAATTTATCCGCCATAGAATTATATTCCTTCCAGCTCTAAAATAATCGTTAGTTAGATAAAGAAAATGAGATTTTATTTCTGATTCAAATTATAGACAAGTATAAACGACATATAATATTTTCAAACAACTGAAATCTCATAAATTCATCGTGCGATTTTCAAAGACAACAACACTAACAGTTAGAGACACAACTACTACAAGATAACAAGGATAAAAATGCCAGAAAGAGAAAGATACATGTGATACACAAAATACATAAGATAATGCCTACAAGTTATGAGAAGGTCAAACTTCATGGTTGGAACTCGATCCTTACCAAGCCCTCGCTGGGAACATAGCAAAAAAATGCATCCAATCTCTCGTGCCTGTCTACTTCGCTCCATGCGAACCTCACAGAGCTTGTCTTGGATCTAGCGGAGAATGGCAAGATAAGGGTTCTCCTGGCCTGCTGTAGCCAGCTTCTACGGCTGTTGAACTGGAATGGGAGGTGTTGGGGCTGGGGCTACGGGAAGTTGAATACCCATCCTCTAAATAGTGGCACGATAGATGGCAGGAGGGTTCTTCTTAATCATAGACTCCCCTCGAAGCTTCATCCTAAAATATCAGAGGACACGGTGAGAAGATGAATGTGGGGAAAACGGGTCCTCGAAGTGTTTGCAGGAGGCTCAGCGAAGTGGATTATAACAGACGTCGCTAATGATAACAAAGGCTTTGCCATCAAAGGATCGGTCTGCTCAAGTCTTCCTGTCTTAGGAGTGATGTTGTGTTGTATGACGCACACAACGAGACGGGTGATGGGTCATAAATTGTCGTCCCCGATAAGGCCCATAATGTACTGGCCCAATTTGTCCATACACATTAAAACCAATATTTAACTATTTATGTCAACTCAAATTTGCACAGATAAGCAGACAGTTAAAAGAAAGAAGTTAGCGGGTGAGAAAATAGAGAAAAAGAAAAGTTAGAATAAAAGAATAAGAAGAACGTAAACACAACGATACCAGAGCACTTACAAATCTCACAGCGGAATGAACAAAATATAATATGTCATATCTCTTTAAGAGAAAACCAGTGTATATACATGAATACAACATTAGAGTACATAATCATATCATCCTATATAATGCTAATGAATACAACACAAACAACAGAAATAATTAAATATGAGAATACGAGAATACGTCTTGACTCCAGCTCCTCTCCTGAAGCTCCAAGCAAATCCAATGAAACCAGGAAAAGATACTCGGTCTGACCCGAGTATTACATACATGGATCAATCTGGGATACTTTTAGTAAGATAACTCATATTGCAAACAAATTGTTTAACTTTGAAATCTTTTGAAAGAAAAGATAATCGTAAGACTAATGCACACATAAACATGGATGATTTTTACATTACGATAAGCCAAAACATTCTTTGTATCAATTCAGTTATGATATTATAGTAGTGTCTAAATCAAATAAATAGCAATCTTTTGGAATGCTTGCATCTCATGCTCCATATACATAGTATACAATCAAAATAGCGGGTACATATTGGGTAATAGATTTCCAACTATGACAAGGTATGGAACCACCTTCCTATAGTGTTTGTCTAGAGAGGAATACACTGGGTTCAACAAGAACATGTTGCAACTCGTCACACATGACTGGCCACTCATTCCGCTTGAGTCTACCGAATGTATTACCACCAATGGTCGTGATCAGCAACTGCTACCAAAAGCATACAACAGCGATAAAAGAAGAAACAAATGAATTTTCTCTAGATCAGGTGATAATACACCCTAATGGGTGCGACCCACATAATCATGCCGCCTGCCCAATTTTTGTTATCTTTCCAATTGATGAGGCCTGAGGTCACTTTTATCTTTCACTCACAACACAATTAACTTTGAATGCCACATTGTCAAATCCATCAAATCACTAATTGATTTGCATAAATAAACTCTGGGTGTTAAGTTAAGAGAATAAATTCTCCGCCACAAAACTATGTATATTTGTAGAAATCAACGTATGTAATCTTTGAAAATACACTGTCAGACATTCATCCATATAAGTTCGTTCTAGGTCTGAAAGAAACTGAAATTACCTCAAAACGTAGGGACTACTGCTACGAGTTTGATCCTGGTAGATAAACAGAGACATCGGCGAGCAGTCCTTTCCATTCCAAAGGTTTACTCCTTCTAATATGCATAAGCATACCTATAAATTATCTTCTAACGCAAAGTCCGTTCAAAGTGTTTTCAGATCCAGTTCCGATCTCAGTTCAACGAACCAACATGTCATAGGCCAACGAAAATTTATTGATAGCTGATTAATTTAATATCAATTCCAAACAATACAATTAAGTATACCAGCAACATCAGTCCTTTTTAATTTAAAACTATTCAATCGATCCTTATAAATCGATTCCATATAATTATCTCAACGATATAAGTACATTCATAAAAACACCCGTTTTCATTCCTTCAGAAACCATATCCATACATTTATCTTCTTGGAATAAGTGTATTCACGAAACCCATATCATTTTCATTACTTTGAAAATATCTCATTATACTTAGCTCAATAGTATAAGTACTATTACACATCTTCTCGGGTTAACGATGTTATACAATACATCATTTATTATAAAAACCATACTATCTCTTTTGAAACTCTTATTTCAATTCCAACATTTTACTTAATTTACTTATTAAGTAAACTATTATTTAAGACCAAATCCATTAACCTTAAGCAACTTTTACAACACTACATACAAGTCTAGATTCTATCCCAAATAGAATTTCTTATAAAAAGAATTACAAGTTTAATACAACTTGTTTTGGTTTTATTTCAATAAAACTTCCTTTCATACCTAAAATATTCAGATATAAATCGAATCGTTAAAACTCAACTTGCTTATCTAATTTACATCCATTTTAGATTCCTAATCAACTTCACTTTATAACTTTTTGCCTTAAGGTTTTAATTCCATTTAAAATCTTCCTTAAGTTTATAAATCAAGTTATAAACTCATTACGATTCTTGAAATCATTTCACATTAACTTATTTACTACTTGCCTTTATACTGTGTGCAATTTGGACTTTATAAAACCCAATCAATAGAATTCTAAATAAAAATTCATTTTCAACCTGGCTTATATAAATATTGATAAAAAATCGCTTAAAATTCACTTTATTTATACGTAGCGTCTTAAGACCTCAGTAAAATCCATTAATTGAATTCCAATTACGAAATCTTCGCTTTGATTACTATTAATAAATATGTTATTCAATAATAATTAACTTAATTAACAATCAATACTCAAAAAACGTTCTGATTCATAGTTAATTAAAGGATCGTCAAACCCTTTAAGGAACCGTATTAAGTTTCAAACATTATTTGTCAAACCTATTTCTGTCAATCGATTTTCAATTATACAGTTGACTTTGTCAATTCGAATACATGGTTAACTAATAAACCATTCTCGATTAATTATCTATTTTAGATTAATTAATTATATAATTAATTTAAATATTCTGGATTAATTGTGTCTTAAAATAATTATTCCACATTATTAACCCATAGGTTAATTTCAAACTTCCTTGCTTATACTCGTTTAAAGAGAACTATTTGTCAAAATAAAACATTTTATAATTACATATAAAATTAAATAATAAGTATTGATTTCCTTTAAATAAATTTTTTTAATAAAAGTAATTCATATAAAATAGATTAAAAAAACCCAACTTCAGTTATAAAATAATTTTTATAACTTCAGTTCAGTTGATTCACCTAACGGTAAATCAATATTCAAAAAACGATGGATTTTTAGGCCATCTACTGCCAATCACTTAATCAATACTGAATATTGATTAATAAACATCATTGTTGAATTGCAGTTGAACCATCAACATCCAATCAAGTTTTCAACCTCACTTATGTCAAACAGTTCATATATATATAATATGATGCAATTAATATTAAAATAATTGAGGAATCATGTTGGATCCTTCGAACCTGTTCTTCCTTGCATCACTGTTAACATAACAGTTTACATGTACACAAAATAGACAATTCGACCAATTCATTATAAAATGAATTTTCTCTTAATAGTAGGCAGTGTCAAGTTTTAATCTATTCATAGACGGAAATTGTTTAACCACAAAACAAACAATCATCAATAATTAGATCAATCAATCAATCCATTCAATACAAACAATTTCAATCATCTAAAACACACAAACAATTATATCACCCAATTAAATATTGATTGAACAATAGATATTTATAACATGATATTATTTTAAAGAGTATTCTAGAAAGTGTGAGTTGATAACTCACCAGTTGTTTGATTGACGGTTCGGCGACGTTTTATTTAATTTTAAATATCCATTTAAAATAAAACAATACGAACTTGTAGTATTCTTCCTGTGATCCCAACGCTTCTTGTTTCGTGCAATTCTGATAATGTACGATAAAGTTATGAATAATACAAGTTTTATACAATTTAAAATAATATAATTAACTCCTTTATTATCCTTTAGCTTTCTTAATCACGTTTTCTCTTTAATCCCTTTTCTCTTCCCACAACACACAAACTCGTACGTTATTCTAAGCCGTGGCCGTGATATTCTTGTGGCCCCTCTCCTTCATCTTTCCATGACTTCACAAACTAAAAATACCATTAAAATCTCCTTTGAATTCTCCTTCATTCATCCCCTCTGTGCCAAACTCACACGCCTCCTCCGTGTTGTGGCTTCACGACCTAAACCACGGTTCCAGTACAAAGATCGACATCTTTTATCACCAAAATTCTGTAGAATTTTCATACAGGTGTAAAATCATCCCACGAATCCAACTACAATATCGAAACTATGGAATGATGCTCCAGTACCAAGGATTTCTCAACCATAGTTCATGCGCAGTACATGACAGTGAAACTCATCATGTTCAAACCCCATAGAATCCATACTAAATTGAAGAGAAAATCACCATGAATCCAAATATATTTGTTTCAAAATTTATCAAAATTTATTTGAATTGATTTAAAATTTTATAAATCTCGTTTATATGGAGGGTGGTGGCTTCTTTAGTTGTTGACCACAAAAGTGAAAATGGTAAGGTTTGAAGAGTTAAGGGTGATATATATATGGGTAGGATATAATATTTTATTAAATTATTACATCAATTTGCAAAACTTACGTATGAAATAACACGCTTAAACGAAACAATATACGCGCTCCAATCGCAATGAAATTTGTAATCCAACAATAACTTAATATTTCAAACATGATGGAGTTGGTTTTGTCAAATTCCGAGATCGTTTATAAAACTTCCTTTTCATTTCACAATGTGAATCGATATGCTTTTGTACCGCGCACGATCACAAAATAAATCCAATTGATACGAAACTGAAAATCTTACAATAATTAATCACTACGGATTTTATAAAATTAATTTAAACCTGAGGTCATTTGAAAATTAATTATTCTTAAATTCCATATTAAATCGATATAATATTATTCAAATTTGATATTAACACATCTATTAATAATATATTATTGTTATCATATATATTCAAACTGAATTCATATAACTTCCAAAAATAAACTAACTTGAATTTTAAACTCGGTTTTTCATTTTCAAGTTAAAACATATTAAATTTAATTAAAATTCCTTTTATTTTATTAATAAATTGTTATGGTTTATAAATGATTCCATACCGACTTTTTGAAATTATGATTTGGAGACAAGTAAAAACCTACAATATGAAATCTCCAATTTTTTCTTTCATCAGACAATTATAGTTCAATAGATTCAAATATTTATTGTTTCAAAGAAATCCGACTTATAACGAATCATGTACATTCAATTTAAGTTCGAATTGTAAAATTACGATTTACAACGGGTTATGAGCTCATTTTTAATCAATATATATTTGTACATTAAAACTTCGTTTAATTATTAAGTTCTATATAAAAATCCATTTATATTACTAATTCAACATTTAAAACTAATTTGAAATGTTCGAAAGTTAACATTTGTAAATCCAGGTCATTACATATATGTTCCTTGGAATAGCCCCATTTTATCATATATAACTAGAATGGCTTATGTAGTTAGTTATAATGCTCTGATACCTGCTGCAACAACCCGCCCGGAATGGGCCTAAATTCTGACCCAGAAAAGTCACATCAGAACTTAGAACTATTCTAAATGGATCGTTGGTTCCTATAAGGATTACATATACAGATCCAGACTAAAATGACATATGAATCTCACAGCGAAAGTGATAAAATATAGTAACAAAAAGAGATGTACCATTAAATGAAAACCAAAATATTGTCTACTACATCAAGTCTCAACTATCTACAAGGGTACATCAATAATAATAATATCTCAAATGATGCAAAAATACTGCCAAGCATGGTAATAATGATAAATCTATAAGTCCTCCTTCGTTAGGCTCCATCTCTATGACTTCATGCATCAAGCGTTCCTAGCTACTAACATGTTTATTTGTTACGAGGAGGGAGGTCAGAATAAAAAGTCCTAGTGCATGAAAAATCACATAAGTTTAAGGAATGTCTATTTCCTATACATAACAGTATAAATTTATCAAATGATGTCTACGCGAATTCATCACGAAATTATAGGTATAAATTAGACGAACTACTCTAAAGTCAATTAAGGCCCACGTATTTATTTATAAGGGCATATTCTATTATTAATTGATACCCTACGAGGTGGACTACTATATGGTCACTTAAGGCCATTTTCTATATTTGTTTATGGGCGGACTTCACTATCACTTAATACCATATAGCGGATCCTGGTCACTTAAGACCTCGGTTTATAATCATCAACATTATTAAATATACTTTCAATATAATTCGAGAGAAAGTAAGTGGTCACTTATTACCTTAGGATGGCATATGACTAACTGTCATTTATGACCTTCCCCCGATGGACCCTTATGTTACTATCTAGTTGTCGTTATAAGTGAACTCCTAGCCACTTAATACTTTCCTTAGATAGGCGGTCCCCTTAACATGTTCATAGGAAATCATATTAGTCCATTTCTAGGTAAGCCCTCACATATCCCCTATATTAGAAGTGGGCAACTTCTGGAGAACTACCCTACTTATATGTATATCTTTTTATTAAGACCATTTAATAACCTATAAGAGAAAGACGAACCCAATGACCCCTTAAGACCTTAATAAGGGCAGGTCTCATGACTTGGGTCCTAAACTGAGGAGTGAACCTAGTCCTAACCACTTAATACCCAGACAAGGTAGGTCAACCACTTAATACCTTCTCAAGGCAGGCCTACATCACACAAATATATATATATACACACACACATGCGCACACACACGAGACATCTTGCGTTAAACGAACCACTTGTACTTGCTAGATTTGTCGGGCGGTTCTGGACTAGCTTTTACCACAGGTTGAGCTTAACCACGTGTCTTTGTATAATAATTATAATGATCCCATGACATCTAGACCTCCGACATTAACCCGATTGACTTGTAAATGCTGGAAATGTCGGTAGGTTTGACAGGCTTCTACTATAAGTTGGAATTAACCTTGTACCTATGTGTTATTAGTAATAATAAAAGCCATTAATACTGACACACATACAAATTTTCTATGGGGACATTTAATTTCTACTTTCCTAATTTAAACGTATTTAGTACACAATTAATATGCATTAATATTACGTTAATTTCGCTATAAATAGTAATAAATAAATCATAAATCAAGTGCATATGAATAAACGTCCTAATTCATTGAAACGTGAATTTTATCATCAAAATAAGGCTTACAAGTTTATTGCCCTAGCTTTATTGATATGGCGTAAACATGTATATTCATATTCAATCAATAATAGGGAAATAACGACATATATGTAAAAACTTACAACCAAGGTTTAAATGATCATTTCAATAACGGAAAAAAGACAAGGTGCAATAATCCAATTATATATGAAAAATTTATTTTTTAGTACTGCTTCACTTTTTTTCATATGATATATATAGGAAAAGTCTATTCAGACAAAAAATGGTGACACAAATTTAGACACAAGCAATCTTAACCAATAGATCTGCTCTTGAATGTCACCTTCAACATAAAGACAAACAAATCATATGGTCTAGATTTTGAGTCTTTATTTATGTGTTTAATTTTGTGTCCCAATAGCCGCTCCCATATATATACATATACATACACACACACACACACATACACACACACACATATATATATATATACACACACACACACACAAAATTTACGATTTTAGTGATTTGTATATAACACGTTCAAACTATCTATCTTAGAAATAAATGCTTAAACCTATTATATCTACAATACTCAAGTCTTATGCCTTTGCACACAAATATGAATTTACAAATTTTACAAAAAAGTGAATTGAACAATTATTAGAAACTATACAACACCTAAAAAGCCTATCTTTTATTACATCAATAACCAAAACCTAACTTACAACAATTGATTGACCATTTCTGCAAAATATAAGGGATTTGGAGGATTTACTAATGTTTTGTTTCTTTGTAAATCCAAACCCCCTAAAAAAATATAGAAAATAGTAATCTTATGTAATTTCCACTTACAGAGATAGGAAGAGAAGAAAAGTGAATTAAGTGTAGAACTAAAAAAATTGGACTAAGCCTTTCGAATCAACGTACTCAAATTCTCCAAAATATTTAAGAATCGAATTTAGAATCTTATATATATATATATATTATACTTAATTCCAAAATCTGTATATAAAATTCAGATTAGAAGAGATATAATGTAACACCCCGAATTTCAGTTAACACTGATATTCACTAATTACAGAATTAATAATCTCAGATGTGAGAATCAGGGGAAACGGGTTACCTCATTGTGTTCGTCTCGGAAAAATACGCGAAATAGAGTCCGAAATTTTGTAAATCGGAGTCCGTATGACCCGGTTAAGACCCAAAGAAGTTTTCGGGAAATTTGAATTTCGAAACATGCGGAAATGGGGCCAAGCGGGAAAAGTTCCGCCCAGCCAAGTCGACTTGGCTGTCGACAGGGCTGTCGACTTGCCTGTCGACATGCCTGTCGACTTGGCAGTCGACAGGGCTGTCGACTTGCCCTGTCGGCTGATTCTGGCCTGGGTGCACCTGGTTGAGTTTTGGGCTGGGTTGGAGGGCTTGGGACGAAATCTGACGGACCTAAACTAACCTAGGGTTAATCTAAGGGTCTAAAACACAACCTAATCCTATAAATAAGACCCTAAGCTAGCCCTAAATGATCATAATCCTATCCTCTAACTAAACTATGCCAAAAATTTCTATGATCATGGCCTCCACTCAAAATCCTAGCCTCCATCCTCTTTCTAAACCATTTCTATGAAGGCTTTCATGTTCATACAAGCATTTTTAAGTTGTATGAGTGATCATTAGCTTGCATTCATCATCAAGTTGCAAGCTTTATTTTCAAGGCTAGAGTTTTTGGGTGATTATTGGCAAGGGTTTGCTTATTGGAGTTTAGTGGTGAGTTTCTATAGCCTTAATAATCAATTGTTAAATTGATTATGATAGGATATGATAAGATACGGCTATGTTTGTGGATCAATGTGTTTATGCAAGTTTAGTATAGTGTATGTTGTGTGTTTTGCGAGTTTTATGCTATATGTTATGCAAGTATAATGCTATGTTTTATGATGCTCATTATGCAAAACACTATGTTGAACATTGATTCATATGTAACATGTTATGCAAGCTATATGTGAGATTATATGCAAGTTCATATGTAACATGTTATGCAAGCTATATGTGAGATTATATGCAAGTTCATATGTAACATGTTATGCAAGCTATATGTGAGATTATATGCAAGTTCATATGTAACATGTAATGCAAGTTATGTGCATGATTATATGCAAGATCATATGTAACATGTTATGCAAGTTATGTGTTTGGTTATATGCAAGTTATGTGCATGATTATATGCAAGTTCATATGTAACATGTTATGCAGGTTATGTGTTTGGTTATATGCAAGTTATGTGCATGATTATATGCAAGTTCATATGTAACATGTTATGCAAGTTATGTGTTTGGTTATATGCAAGTTATGTGCATGATTATATGCAAGTTCATATGTAACATGTTATGCAAGTTATGTGTTTGGTTATATGCAAGTTAACATGTGACATGCTATGCAAGTTCACACCTTTGTATGACATAAGAATCATATGCAAGTTACCCCCTTTGTGACATATGTGCTTCATGCAAGTTTGGGTTAAATGCTAGTTGGGTTTAATGTATGCTCATATATGCAAGTTGACACCTTTTAAACCCATGATAAAGTTATATGCTATGTTGGTTAAACCCATGACATTTGTGATGAATCTTCCCTTTATTATGTCATGTTATGAGAACGAATTACGTGGGGAACGATGGGGTTAATATGCATGTTAATAAAATGGTGTGAAATGGGTATGCTTAAGCATAACATAAAGTGAATGGACATAATTGGGAATTTACCTATTAAGTTAGGTCTACCCATATTATGGAATTGGGAATTTACCTATTAAGTTAGGTCTACCCATATTATGGAATTGGGAATTTACCTATTGAGTTAGGTCTACCCATATTCTTGAAATTTGTAAATAATTAGGGATAATTAATACAAATTATGCGGGTGATTAATTAGGTGTAATTAATCGACTAAGACACGAGGTTGGACCCTTTTGTAGCATAAGACTGCCCGGAACCGACCGGCAAATCCAGCGGCTACAAACGATTGGCCCAATGTGAGAGGTCTTAGTCATAAACTAAATACGTGACAAGTGTAAAGACACGAGGTTAGACTCTGTTATGGTGTGAGGCTGCCCGGAACCAACCGGCATATCCAGCTGCCATAAAAGACAGTCTAATGTGAGAGGTCTTTACAAAGGTTACGATCTTAATTAATTAAGAAACACATAACCAAATTAGCATGTAGTGAGGCATGAGGGGTTAAGGGGTGCCTTGGGTGGCATGTAGTAACTAGTGGGGGTGCCTTGGGTGGCATAAGGAAACTAGTGGGTTGCCTTGGGTGGCAATAGAAAATACGATTAGAATACTTAACCAAAGTGGAACATGTAATTAAACATGATTAAAGGGTTAAGTAAGTGCCTTGGGTGGCATGTGGAAATCTAGTGGGTGCCTTAAGTGGCAATTGAAATATGATTAAATGACAAGCTTAAGTAGTAGCTTGTGGGGGCCTTAAGTGGCAATTGGAATATGATTAAATGGCAAGCTTAAGTAGTAGCTTGTGGGGGCCTTAAGTGGCAATTGAAATATGATTAAATGACAAGCTTAAGTAGTAGCTTGTGGGGGGGCCTTGAGTGGCAATTGAAATATGATTAGATGACTTATCCAAACCTTAACATGTAAGTGGGCATGATTATAAAAAGGGGTTAAGTGGGATGCACTAGATAAAATGACAAGCTTAAGTAGTAGCTTGTGGGGGCCCATTTCAACCAATATCCCAAACGTATCTTTGTGGGCTCGACCCAAGTCGAGGACGGGACACGCATATTGGGCTTGACTGTAAGAGGCCAAAACGGGTTAGCGGTGGCAACGCAAGTCCAACGGGTTTCATATGCGTGTGTGGACCCGGGCTGGTAAGTAAGACGTTGTTGCATCGTGTAGGTATAAGCCGTGCACCGTTGATATTATCAGGTTGCCACTTTGGGGGATGATACACCCCACTGTGGGGCCAGCACGGGTATCTACGTTAGGGAGCCGATCGCTTGGGGAGTAGTGGGTACACCTAGTGGAGATAGGGGCAGACGGCACCTATGTAGTCAGCTAGGGGTACATGAAACTACTATTAAAAATTACTAAGTACACTTAGTGGGATCAACCTTAAGTAGGAATTACCCTTGGGTGGGTAGAACTGGTGTGGTGCAGTGTAGGAATTACCCTTGGGTGGGTAGATCCGGGATGGTGCAGTGTAGTAATTATCCTTGGGTGGGTAAATGCGTCTTTTCGGTTACCTTAGTATATCCTGTGTTTAGTTGGCTACTTAGTGTAGTCATTATTCCCAGAGGTACCGTACCTTGTTTATATCATACCCTAATTACTTTAATGATTGTATTGTTAAGGTTATAGGACTCGCTCAGACTTATGTCTGACCCCGTTGTTTTTATCTTTTTCCCAACCCTCAGGTTATCAGAGTGGGCCTAGCACTATTGGGCTTTGATCAGACTGCTTTATCTAACTTTTGGAGCTTGGACCGTGGATGTAAAGCTCAGTTTATCTTTTCTATTATGGCTATTAAGTTATGTAGTGGGATTATGTACTTTTGTTTTATCAGGATGGATATTATGTACTTGACTCTTGTTTATGGTTTTGGTGTAACCAAACATGTTTTACTTTCCGCTGCAATGAAATGATGTTTTAAATTCTCAAGTATTACTTATATCTGTCTTGTTGTAATTTTTTTGTTCTATATTCACTTAAAATACTCCACCGATGTTATGACATTCCCTTAGTGAGTGACCGTAGCGGGTGTGGGGTGTTACACGTGGTATCAGAGCTTAAGGTTACCAGAACAGATATTTTTTTTTAGAAAAACTATTTTCTAAGAATATTTTTGAAAGGAGTATTTTCAAAAACATGTCTTTTAAGAGAAAAGTTTTTGAAAGAAAAGCATAATCCCCGATAGCCATATCTTTATCTTTCGAATTCTCCGTTTTGAATCTCTTCCTCTCTCGTTTTGAGTTTCCCCTCCGTGTATAGATGATCTTTCTAAGATAGATAAGAATGGAAAACCACTTCAAGGGACTTAGACATTAGTCGGACTAGAAGTTGGTTCAAGAAGGAGGAGGACTTGTAGGTACCTATTGGATAGACGATGGGAGGAAGGCTCAAGTAGTTGTTGTTTAATGAAGGACGAAACCTCATTGATGGGAGGTTACGAGTGGAGAATGGGAAGAAGAAGGCTAGTAGTTATCCTTTTGGGAGGAATAGGACACCTTATTAGGATTGTCCAAGGAGGCAAGGGCAAGGTACGGAATCTCCTGAAGGGTAGTTGTATTCCCTCACTGCTAGTGTACCAGATGGGGATAGGACCGTCTAGGTTGGAATTTGGATTTATTTATTATCCGGTTCGAACTTTATTTGATTCTGACGCATTGAGTTCGTTTATCTCATCATTGTTAGTTGAGTCACTGCACTTAGACACCAGTTTAGTAGATGATCCCTTAGTTGTTTCAAACCCAATTGGGGCTCCATGATGTGTTTGGGTTTGAAAGTTTCTATACTTAGCGTTGAGTTTAGATGTGATGCTTTTTGGGCTTCACGGGCTATGGGGTAGTTTTGGGCATGGACTGGTTATCCAGTAGGGGTGCCGTTCTTGATTTTGAAGGGAGAGTTGTTAGGCTTATGACCCGCTTGGGTAACACTCTCGAGATCTCTTGTAATCCCATGGAATCTATTATGCTAAGTTATCTAGAATCGCTTGACACATCGGTCTAGAGTTTGCGATCTGTTAGAGAGGTCCGGGAATACTCGGATATGTTTGAGGAGGTGAAGGGCTTACCTCCGGAGCGGGAGATTGACTTCCGAATATATCTGGTAGACAATGCCAAACCAGTATCTTGGCCAGTGTGCCACATGGCTCCTCGTGAGAGGAGGGAACTCCATAAGCAAGTAGGCGATTTGCTTGAGAAGGGGTTCATAAGACGAAGTATATCGGAGTGGGGTGCTCCAGTAGTTTTTGCCACGAAGGCGGATGGGTCCCTCAGACTTTGTGTAGGCTAAAGAAAACTAAATAAACTCACAAAGAAGAATAGACACCCATTGCCGAGGATTGATGATCTCTTTGATCAGTTAGTTGGCGCCTCAGTATTTTCGCAGTTGGACTTAGCCACGGGGTTTCGTCAGTTGAGAGTGGCTGAGGATAGTATAGAGAAGACTGCCTTTAGGACTCCGGATGGTTTTTTTATGAGTGGCTGGTGATGCCATTTGGTTTGACGAACGCCCCCGCGTACTTTATTGATTTGATGAGAAGGGTGTTTAGGGAGTACCTAAATAAGTTCGTGATGGTCTTTGTAAATGACATCTTGGTCTTTTCTAGGAGCGAAATAAGTTTTCGTATGTGCTCAGTAGGTTGAGCAAAGCCAGTTATGGGATAAACGGTGGTTTTGGACCGAGACTGGCAAGGACATCCAGAGTTGGACAAGGGCTTAATTAGTTAGCCGTTTTTACTAGTATCATCTCACGTAGGTCGTCTGAATTCGAAGGAGGTATCCCTTGGGTGTTTGTCTGATATTGGTTTAGGCCTTTGGGGCTTGCATTTGGGGGATGCCGAGTTCGACTAGGGTGGTCTGCGTGAGAGATGGACAGTTGTGATGATTTTGGATTGGGTAATATCCTGGTTTTCTCTAAAAGTGGAGAAGAGCATGCCCTACATCTTAGGGAAGTGTTGGAGACTCTTCGAGCGCATAGTCTTAGGACAGCAAAAGTGGATGGGATTCTTAGCATCCTATGAGTTTGAGATAGCGTATACCCATGGCAAGGGTAACGTGGTAGCGGACGCCTTAAGTAGAAAAAGGTTGTCCTCGAGTTCATTGTTCGTTAAACGACGGAGCTTAGAGTTTATTTCTATGTTTGACTTTAGACATTCCGTTGACTTTGTACCCGGTTTGCTAGCCTCCTAGGAGGTTAGGCCTACTCTTTTGGGACGGATTGGTGAGGCACAGCGAGACGACCCACAGTTGGTTGAGTTAGTAGAGAAGCTCATAAGGGGGGGGGGGGGAGTCGTCCAGCCATTTGAGTAGGTACACCCTAGATGGTAAGGGGTGGTTGCGTAGAGACAGTAGACTTTGTGTACCGCAAGACGAGGGTTTGAGGAAGGCTATACTTGATGATGCACATCGGTCGAAGATGACCATTCATCCCGGTGGGGACACAATGTACCAAGACATGAAGCGGGTTTTCTTTTGGGCCGGTATGAAGAAAGATGTGGCCGAGTATGTCGCTAGATGCTTGGTGTGCTAGCAAGTGAAAGCGGAGCAGAAGAAACCCGGTGGGTTGCTTCACCCATTGGAGGTTCCGCTATGGAAGTGGAATAGTGTCTCGATGGATTACCGAGATCGAGGAAGGGTAATACGGGAATTTGGGTTGTGGTAGACAGACTTACTAAGAGCGCCCATTTTATACCCGTGGAGAGTAAGAGAACTGCTCCATGGCTAGCTTCAGTTTACATTCGAGAGATTATTAGATTGCATGGTGTACCTTCCAGTATAGTGAGTGATCGAGATCCTATCTTCACTAGAGAGTTTTGGAAGAGTTTGCAAAAGGCGGTAGGGACTCAGTTGTGTTTGAGTACCGCATATCATCCTCAGACGGACGGCCAGACCGAGAGGGTGAATCATATTTTAGAAGACCTTTTGAGGCTATGTATCTTAGATTTTGGAGGTACATGAGAAGAGCATCTTCCATTGGTGGAGTTGCCCGACAGACTTAGTGGTGTACATGATGTATTCCATGTGAGGAAGTGCCTACATGAGACCGCAGAGGTGGTAGAGCCGAGCTTGCTTAGAGAAGTAGAGATAGAGCGTGATGCGACTAATCGACGAGCTCCTACACGCATCCTTGGGTCAGAGATTAAGAGGTTGAGAAACAGGGAGGTTCAACTAGTCAAAGTGCAATGGGGAGAAGATGAGAGCAACACTACTTGGGAGACGGAAGCGAAAATGCGTTCATTATACCCATTCCTTTTTGAGGGTATGTCTTTTAACTTCTCCTTTATCGTTTGTCTAGTACTTATCTTATATGTCCTCTTGTTAGTGCCTTTGACCTTTAGATAGGGTAAACCTATGGTTGAAACATGTGTTTGAGACATGTTATGATTGATGGATGCATGTGGATGCAAGTGTTTGCTAGTGGTCGCTCGTGGATGCATATACACACACTCTAGACACTAGATCGGCTCAATCACTTCATATTGCATATTGCATATAATTGTGTGTAGGTAGCTATATTTATGGATGTATAATGGTTGTGTTATCATATGGATGATGCATTTTGGTGAATGATTGTGCACTCATGTAGATATAGTATGTGTCGATAGGGTTCTTTCGCATACATATTGGATGCATGGCACTATCATGGTTTGCATATGTTCATACATTAGATAGGGAACATATACACACACTTTTTTGCATATGCTCATACATCAGTAGAAATTGTTTTAAGGACAATGGATGCCCGTGTTTGATGGATTGAGTAGATGGTTGTTTGGATGGTAGGATATGCATTCTCCTTAGCTTAGAGATTTCGGGGACAAAATCCTTTAAGGATGGGAGAATGTAACACCCCGAATTTCAGTTAACACTGATATTCACTAATTATAGAATTAATAATCTCAGATGTGAGAATCAGGGGAAACGGGTTACGTCATTGTGTTCGTCTCGGAAAAATACGCGAAATAGAGTCCGAAATTTTGTAAATCGGAGTCCGTATGACCCGGTTAAGGCCCAAAGAAGTTTTCGGGAAATTTGAATTTCGAAACATGCAGAAATAGGGACAGGCGGGAAAAGTCCCGCCCAGCCAAGTCGACTTGGCTGTCGACAGGGCTGTCGACTTGCCTGTCGATATGCCTGTCGACTTGCCCTATCGTCTGATTCTGGCCTGGGTGCACCTGGTTGAGTTTTGGGCTGGGTTGGAGGGCTTAGGACGAAATCTGACGGACCTAAACTAACCTAGGGTTAATCTAAGGGTCTAAAACACAACCTAATCCTATAAATAAGACCCTAAGCTAGCCCTAAATGATCATAATCCTATCCTCTAACTAAACTATGCCAAAATTTTCTATGATCATGGCCTCCACTCAAAATCCTAGCCTCCATCCTCTTTCTAAACCATTTCTATGAAGGCTTTCATGTTCATACAAGCATTTTTAAGTTGTATGAGTGATCATTAGCTTGCATTCATCATCAAGTTGCAAGCTTTATTTTCAAGGCTAGAGTTTTTGGGTGATTATTGGCAAAGGTTTGCTTATTGGAGTTTAGTGGTGAGTTTCTATAGCCTTAATAATCAATTGTTAAATTGATTATGATAGGATATGATAAGATATGGCTATGTTTGTGGATCAATGTGTTTATGCAAGTTTAGTATAGTGTATGTTGTGTGTTTTGCGAGTTTTATGCTATATGTTATGCAAGTATAATGCTATGTTTTATGATGCTCATTATGCAAAACACTATGTTGAACATTGATTCATATGTAACATGTTATGCAAGCTATATGTGAGATTATATGCAAGTTCATATGTAACATGTTATGCAAGCTATATGTGAGATTATATGCAAGTTCATATGTAACATGTAATGCAAGTTATGTGCATGATTATATGCAAGATCATATGTAACATGTTATGCAAGTTATGTGTTTGGTTATATGCAAGTTATGTGCATGATTATATGCAAGTTCATATGTAACATGTTATGCAAGTTATGTGTTTGGTTATATGCAAGTTATGTGCATGATTATATGCAAGTTCATATGTAACATGTTATGCAAGTTATGTGTTTGGTTATATGCAAGTTATGTGCATGATTATATGCAAGTTCATATGTAACATGTTATGCAAGTTATGTGTTTGGTTATATGCAAGTTAACATGTGACATGCTATGCAAGTTCACACCTTTGTATGACATAAGAATCATATGCAAGTTACCCCCTTTGTGACATATGTGCTTCATGCAAGTTTGGGTTAAATGCTAGTTGGGTTTAATGTATGCTCATATATGCAAGTTGACACCTTTTAAACCCATGATAAAGTTATATGCTATGTTGGTTAAACCCATGACATTTGTGATGAATCTTCCCTTTATTATGTCATGTTATGAGAACGAATTACGTGGGGAACGATGGGGTTAATATGCATGTTAATAAAATGGTGTGAAATGGGTATGCTTAAGCATAACATAAAGTGAATGGACATAATTGGGAATTTACCTATTAAGTTAGGTCTACCCATATTATGGAATTGGGAATTTACCTATTAAGTTAGGTCTACCCATATTATGGAATTGGGAATTTACCTATTGAGTTAGGTCTACCCATATTCTTGAAATTTGTAATTAATTAGGGATAATTAATACAAATTATGCGGGTGATTAATTAGGTGTAATTAATCGACTAAGACACGAGGTTGGACCGTTTTGTAGCATAAGACTGCCCGGAACCGACCGACAAATCCAGCGGCTACAAACGATTGGCCCAATGTGAGAGGTCTTAGTCATAAACTAAATACGTGACAAGTGTAAAGACACGAGGTTAGACTCTGTTATGGTGTAAGGCTGCCTGGAACCAACCGACATATCCAGCTGCCATAAAAGACAGTCTAATGTGAGAGGTCTTTACAAAGGTTACGATCTTAATTAATTAAGAAACACTTAACCAAATTAGCATGTAGTGAGGCATGAGGGGTTAAGTGGGTGCCTTGGGTTGCATGTAGTAACTAGTGGGGGTGCCTTGGGTGGCATAAGGTAAATAGTGGGTTGCCTTGGGTGGCAATAGAAAATACGATTAGAATACTTAACCAAAGTGGAACATGTAATTAAACATGATTAAAGGGTTAAGTAAGTGCCTTGGGTGGCATGTGGAAATCTAGTGGGTGCCTTAAGTGGCAATTGAAATATGATTAAATGACAAGCTTAAGTAGTAGCTTGTGGGGGCCTTAAGTGGCAATTGGAATATGATTAAATGACAAGCTTAAGTAGTAGCTTGTGGGGGCCTTAAGTGGCAATTGAAATATGATTAAATGACAAGCTTAAGTAGTAGCTTGTGGGGGGGCCTTGAGTGGCAATTGAAATATGATTAGATGACTTAACCAAACCTTAACATGTAAGTGGGCATGATTATAAAAATGGGTTAAGTGGGATGCACTAGATAAAATGACAAGCTTAAGTAGTAGCTTGTGGGGGCCCATTTCAACCAATATCCCAAACGTATCTTTGTGGGCTCGACCCAAGTCGAGGACGGGACACGCATATTGGGCTTGACTGTAAGAGGCCAAAACGGGTTAGCGGTGGCAACGCAAGTCCAACGGGTTTCATATGCGTGTGTGGACCCGGGCTGGTAAGTAAGACGTTGTTGCATCGTGTAGGTATAAGCCGTGCACCGTTGATATTATCAGGTTGCCACTTCGGGGAATGATACACTCCACTGTGGGGCCAGCACGGGTATCTACGTTAGGGAGCCGATCGCTTGGGGAGTAGTGGGTACACCTAGTGGAGATAGGGGAAGACGGCACCTATGTAGTCAGCTAGGGGTACATGAAACTACTATTAAAAATTACTAAGTACACTTAGTGGGATCAACCTTAAGTAGGAATTACCCTTGGGTGGGTAGAACTGGTGTGGTGCAGTGTAGGAATTACCCTTGGGTGGGTAGATCTGGGATGGTACAGTGTAGTAATTATCCTTGGGTGGGTAAATGCGTCTTTTCGGTTACCTTAGTATATCCTGTGTTTAGTTGGCTACTTAGTGTAGTCATTATCCCCAGAGGTACCGTACCTTGTTTATATCATACCCTAATTACTTTAATGATTGTATTGTTAAGGTTATAGGACTCGCTCAGACTTATGTCTGACCCCGTTGTTTTTATCTTTTTCCCAACCCTCAGGTTATCAGAGTGGGCCTAGCACTATTGGGCTTTGATCAGACTGCTTTATCTATCTTTTGGAGCTTGGACCGTGGATGTAAAGCTCAGTTTATCTTTTCTATAATGGCTATTAAGTTATGTGGTGGGATTATGTACTTTTGTTTTATCAGGATGGATATTATGTATTTGACTCTTGTTTATGGTTTTGGTGTAACCAAACATGTTTTACTTTCCGCTGCAATGAAATGATGTTTTAAATTCTCAAGTATTACTTATATCTGTCTTGTTGTAATTTTTCTGTTCTATATTCACTTAAAATACTCCACCGATGTTATGGCATTCCCTTAGTGAGTGACCGTAGCGGGTGTGGGGTGTTACATATAATATAGTTTAGAAGAAGAGAAGAAACCTAACCTGTTTCTGGAATTAAGAAATTGGCAGAGAGACAAAATGAATGTGTAGAAGAAAATGAATGTAGGATTTAGGGGAGAGGCTATGGATCTTTTTATAGTCGCTAGTGTGTATGTGGACCACACGATTATTTTTATTTAACCTAGACAGTCTGTTTGATCTAAACTATACTAAAATCCTCAATAAAAGCTGCCTATTTCCCACCGTCACCTAGGAGGGAGGTCGACCCCAAGGTCGACCCCTTCTAGGTTGAACGTAGGGAGAATTATTTCCCCATACGTTATATTATATTAACTATGTTATTAAATCTTGATTGACTCTTTCCTTTATTAGATTATTCTTGTCCCCTCTTACATACATACATACATACATATGCACAATTTCAATTCTCTATGGATTATTCCATTATGAAAATAGTATATAATTATATCCAAGGTTTATATTCATTCAATTTGAATTTCAAATCCTGTGTGTAAATAATTACCGTATAACTTGTTTTATTAATAACTTTTTCATACGGGCTACGTTTTAGACAAATAAAATATGAAAACGAACTATAATCTTGCTAAAAATACAATGGTATTACTGTAACAACCTGTATTTTTGGAACCAATTTAAAATTCATTTTTAATTGATTTTGATGAGAATTAAATATTTCATACAATTTATTTTGAGAATAAACGACTTAGAATTTATTATAAACGAAGTTTGAACGTGTATATTTATATTAATTATAAAACGAGCTTAAAACGGCGTGATAGTTTGAAAATTTAATTTTTAAACTTTAAATGAATATATTGAATTCAATATAAATCAGAATTAGATGAAACAAGAAACGCTAGGATCGTATTAACTATATCTTTCTAACGAAAGTAAGAAATTGCGATTTCACTTTATAAATTATAAGTTTTGTCCAAATTAAAATTCCAAAGTCGATATAGAATTTATATATATTTCTATATTATATATAGCCCTTAAAAATGTCCATTTTGTAAATGACCTCCGTTTTCAACGAAACCACATTTGTTGGATCTGGAATATTAAATTATTGCTAGATTCCAAATTTCATAATTTTTTGAGTTAGTATGTGGCCATGCAATTGTGAATCTATCAGCCGTTTCATCCCAAAATAAAGCTTTTTGAGTAAACAGACTCAAAATTCGATGAAATTGATTTCATTAGGATTGTATCGTCAAAACATAGCAGTGTGTCAATTTTCGTCGCAAACAGAGTTCGTGTGTGCTCAAGGCATCAATAACTGTCAATTAGAGAAAGCGCTAACTAAAGAAACAACAAAAAATAATAAACCCCACTATATAAGATTTTTTCCCTCTCCCATAACCCTAATTCTTCCTCCTCTTTGTAAATTTGCAGCCACCCCCTCTTCTTCTAAAAATATTTTTGCAAAAAGGACCCCGTACATAAAATAATTTATATTTTCCAATCCATCAACAATTAGCCAAAACTCAATACACGAAAGTTGTAGCATATGATGATCTCTACCTACCATAAAAATTTCATAGCCTACCGTTGCAAGGATTCGTCGGGATCTAGGTTCAAATGCAGAAATTCAATTTCGTATTTTGGGAAATATGGACAAACGAGTGAGAATTGGATGATGGCACCAAAAGGAAGATTGTAGAGGAGAGAATGCTCGTCAACTTTGCTTTGAAGTGTTTGTCCTGAAAGTGAACAAGGCAACGGGAAAATCAAAATGAACATCGTTGACGTAATATGAGGAGCAACGATCAGAATTGGGCTTGCCGCCGTCGATGGAGGAAATATGGGGCTAAGGTGTCTGAAGCAAAGGGGAAGAGGGGTCAGAGACGAGGTGGAAGGTGGGGGTGCGCGACTGTGGCATCACCTATGGTGGCCATAATTTCGATCGACGTGAATTTGGGGCTCCAACTATTTTGGCTCGCCGCTGACGAACTGGGCCACGCCACCTCAGGCGCAGGCATAGGCGCGCCACGTAAAGGAGAGGAGGCTGGAGTGGTTGGTCGACGTCCAGGAGGCCTCTAGTGGCTGCGATGATCATCCAAGGAGGAGGAACAACAGTTGGAAAAAATTAGAGGTTAATTAGGGTGTTTTAATTATTATTTTAATTTGTTTAAAATTCATATGTGTTAGACCAAAATGTGGCTCTTACACCCAAGTGCAGTATGAAGTCCTCGCAATCACAAATCTCGGATCACAGAGTGCAAATAAAGCCATAAGAACAAGGGACACACGATATTTTGTAGTGGTTCAGCTCAAACCAAGTCTGCGTTCACTTTATAACTCCTTAAATCCTAAGAAATTACAATTACAATGCCGTCTCACAATCCGTGAGATCCAATTACGTACAACATCCTTGTATTTTAATGAAGAAGAAGAAAAAAGAGAATGATTTTATACACGAAATCGCCGTGTTAAACTGATTTGAATTGGCCTTTTGTTAAAGCACGCGAAGTCCTTGCGTTGTTAATGGTGGAAGCTGTGAAGAAGAATGGCAAAAAGTCCCTTCATTTGCCCTCAAGTGGTGTATTTATAGCCATTTACAACAGCTGGTTTGTGGGGCATGTGGCATGCATCCCAAAAATCTCGAAATGAGGTGGAAAATATGAAAAAAAATCGTTTTTAAGTCATGCCATTCCATGTGTGATGAGATCCGGGTTGATAGGAGGAAGATGTGGCATAAGAATAGGTCAAAATCAATGGTTGTCACTGCTTTGGTATAGGTGGTTCGTGGTTGTGGTCCACGAGTGCAAGTGAATGAACCGAGCCAAGTTCCTCACGAACCACGAGTCCAGGATGAAGTGCATGTGATGGTTCGCGGCCGGGTCGTGGTCTATGGGTGCACCACGAGCCGAGTGGGTACACCACGAACTGGGTGGCCCACGAGCCGAGGTAGGTGCACCACGAGCCGAGTGGGTACACCACGAACTGGGTGGCCCACGAGCCGAGGTAGGTGCATCACGAGCCGGGTGGGTGCACTACAAACCGAGGGGGGCAAGCCCAAAGGGGGAGCGGTGCCATAGTCTGAGTTTTCGATGCTAGTTTACACCCATTCACGAAAATGGGCGTAGCTTCCAAACCGTAAGTCCAATTGGGCCAAACGAAAGCTTTACTTGAAGCTAATTCAGAGGGCTATAAGGTTTAATATGCAAAGCACCGTAATAGCTATTTTCGGGCCCAAAAGAGGTCATCTGATAGGAGTTTCGGGCCATTCTTTATTTGTGATATGACTTCAGCTAAGTCGCTTCCTGTCTTTTGATGTTGTTCTCAATACTTGAACATATTGTTATTCAAAGATTTCACATGTGACGGCTTTAGCTAAAAAGCATGTCAATAGTACGTCAATATCTTTCTACCATGAACTCAAAATCGCAAGAAATTGGATCCGTTGCGATCGTGGAGAAGAGAGCTTCACAACAAAAATAATTTGGTCAAATTTGGAGCAAGATGAATTTTTTAGCTAAATTAAACGTCCGTTTGATTTAGTTTAAAAATAAGTCGTCAATTGAAGACCGATGTAGTGGAAATCAAAGTGAGAACTCTCTCATTCAAATATTTTGTATGGTTATTTATTTTTATAACTGAATTTATATTGATTGTCCATGATTGCAATATTTATTTGGTGGTTGATGGATGTTTACAGTTTTAATGTTATCATTATTAAACTGTGAAAATATACGTTGTTAAAAATAATAGATAAGTTCACATGGATTGTGATGTAAACCCCACATGGATATTAGGACGATAATTTTACACATAGCTTAAGTATGCAAATAATAATTGTTGTTGATGGTTGAAAATCCCACACGAGTCTGGTGATGATAATTAATTCACATCCCCCTTATATTTAATTGTATGTCAACCGATTGATTAACAGACTGTTATAAGTGTTATTTAATTATTAATGCTTATACATTTGTAAATTGCACTCTAGATGTGAATTGAATGTTTAATAGTTGTTTATCACTATTTTTGAATACATGCGATGTATGAAATCCATATAAATAAAATTATATGGTAATTGGTTGAGTCTGACTCTAATTTAGAAACAATGAATATTTTAAAATAATATTCAGTGAAGAATCCAAATATGATTTTGATGTTCGATTTTGGATGGACCCGAAAATATTGATATATGAAGCCAAGTTAAGCAGATAAACTCCATTTTAACTCGAATTGATTTTTATATCAATTTTACTCATTTTTATAATGAACATCGAAAGGTTTAATTTCAGAATCTGATATTTTGAAAAATATTATCATTTTAATATTAGTTTTGATTTATAATTGAAATAGAAGTTGGAATCATTTTTAAAACAAATTTATAAACATTTTATAAAATACGTTTTAAATAGAAATCGATGGAATATATTATATATATATATATAGATATATTGTAATGGTTTGAATAGAACGTTTCGGTCAGCGACCGTTCGCGAATTTCGACCATTGACTTTGAATTGACGTAGCGGGAGATCCGACCGTCGGATTCTCCTAAACCGGAAAAGTAGGGTTCATATCGAAAAGATATTTCAAAAAAAATTATGAGATTAAAATTTGGACGGTTAGATTTTAAAACATGCCCAAATCAATTCCAGAAAAGGTCGCTATGGATGCAGTTCAGTGGCCGATATTGGAAACCGGCTGTAACGGCCTTAATAAAATTATTAAAAATATGGAAAAATTATGTAAAATCAAAAAAAATGATTTGGAAAGTTTTTTGAAGGAAATATTCCATATTTGAAAAGATAAAATATATTTTTATCTGAATAAACTAGTTGACAATTAGATTTGAAATCCAATGATTTTAAATTAATAAATTGGATTGAGAATGGTTTAAAATAACCAGAAGCTTCCAACATATAAATTGGAATGGATTTGAATGGAAATTATCTTCGGGTATTTTCGATATTGGATTCCGTGATCATACGGATACTGTAGTGGGATTTGGAAGATATTGGTATCATTATTCCAAAACGATATCTGTTTGTTTTAGAATTTGGTATTAAATGTTGTTAGAACAAAAACTTGTTCTAACACTCAAATTATCTTGATTCGTAGAGAGTTAAAGCTAAAAATAAAAGAAAATGTAGCAAACACACCAAATATATAGTAGTTCGGTGTTAAAGAGTCTATGTCCACTTTATATGATTTTGATTATACGTTTGAATGCTATTACAATCACAATATTCTCTCAATCTCACTTTTACAACAATGATTCACTTAGTAAATTTGAGATAATTCTGACCAGAAATGATAGAAGTTCAGTAATGGTGGAATCAAAACTCTTAGCTGCCAAAAGATCCGTAAAAATGGCAAGTATTGGACTATTTATAGGTGGTTTCTACAGGCGGTTCATGAAGACACGTGGCACCAATCCCGAGAATCTCGGAGCCGTTCGTGAGTGGGTGGAGAAGTAGTCAAAATGGCTGTTTATGGGCACGTGTAGATAGATCCTTCACTCTCGAGTCATGGGTGGCCAAGTCTCGACTCCTTTCTCCTTAAGGTGTGATCGGCTCGTGGCACGGGGGGGGGGGGGGGGGGGGGGGGCAAGCCGGATCATGAAGCTAACTCATGAGCGGGTTACAGGACTGGACCACGATCGGGTTGCGGATATGGATCACGAACGGGTCGCTATGATGAGTCACGAACCAAAAATTATGGGGTTTTTCACAAGCCAGATTAATCCTATGTGGAGAGCCATATCTTGGGTCCGCTAGAACATCAATTTTCCTTGTTGTGCATAAATGATTAAACTCTTGGTGGCTTGGTTCAAAAGCTAGCCAACATTTTGCCCCCTCAAAGTACATTTCATTAATGCTGGAATGTGTTTCGAAGTTGTACAAGTGTCTGTTCCCAGAACGATGAACACCAACAGTCATATCTGTTTGTAAAGTCGCGGTGTTTCAAAATATTGTGTCCTCTAACGAGTATAAATACATCTTTAAGTTTCCACTTATTTCGATGTTCATCAATCATCCCCAATCTTTGAATTCCAGAGCACACCGTGAATGATTCTTCAGGTAAGCCTTTAAATTTTCATAAACAAGTTTTAAAGAAGTTCTTCACTCCTGTAGATAAAACAGTTTCAGTTTTTCAACTCGATAGCCATCCCAAAATCTTGGTTTCTTAGTCATGCCATGGATCGTGCCAGTTGGATCGTTGTGTATCACGAACCGATGGCACAACATGCTCCTGTGCAAGCAACTGTATGATCAGTCAGGTGTTCATGGCCCATCAAGACAAAAAAGAGGAGTCCAAGAGTCTTCTCAAGGGCTATATAAGTCGATTTTCCATTCACTTTTTTTATCTTTTACTCCCGTTATTTTACTTTTCCCTAGTTCCTAACCCTAACTTCCAAGACTTCATCTATCCAATCGAATCCGTTCTTCGAACCAATGGGTAATAGGATTTGTAGTTTGGTAGCTTTTAATTATCATGTTTAAATCCTTGATTGCGAGAGAACTGATCGTCCTCGCTCCGTCAGCCACCATTGTCCTTCACGGCCACGATTTTCGCTTCTTTTACCTCGGGATTTGGGTTGTCGTGGGTATAGTGCTCCTTTGGTGAGCCCAAATCTTCTACTTGATTGTGTTTAGATATTGTTGATGGTTCAATTATGAGGAGCTGGCTTCTAAGTTGGGCAAGTAAGAAGAGGAGAGAAGGAGTGAGCTACATCGGCTTAGGTCGTGGGATGAGGTGGAGACCTGATTCGTGGAGAGGAGCTAGGAGTTAGATCGGATCATGGATTATGGTGGTAGGTTCACTCGTGGAAAGGCGTCGGTTCGTGGAGGGTGATACCGAGGTAGGTCATGGCAATAACTTAGGATCCGCTCGTAAAGATAGAATGTAAGAGAGTTGAAGAAGAAGTTTATAGCTGAACGGATCGTGAATTGAGGGAGGGAGGCGATTCGCGATGAGATCCCACAAGTCGACTGATCACGAGCAGGTATAGTTATACATCCTAACCCAGAATCACGAGCCGACTCGACACACGAACCGCAACTCCTTTACATAACACGGACCGATACCATTTTTAATTAGACCCCTGACAGGAGCCAATGTATGCTCGTCATTCAATTCCATATCATGAGCCAGACATACTCCACGAGCCGAACCACAAACTATGAACTTAAAATAATTTGACTTTCCCCGAGCCAATTGTTATCTTATGATTTACTTCCGACCAAATAAAGCCAACTAATCACACATGGCAGCATATACTCTAGCTAAGAATCAACTAAAATTTGGATAAATCAGCGAACAATTAGGATAGAGCCTTCAAGACACACTTTCTAGAAAAAACAACTTTGTAGATTAACGACATACAACTACCAATTTCATGCTTGTTTGCTTAACTCTATGTTTTTTTCTCTTTAGCACTGCACATATTGGCACACACTTAACACTTGTACGCACGGGTTCACGGGTATTTATGCTCTAATTCTTTCCTGTACTAGTTTATCAATAAAACGACATGTCTGATTGACGCTCATCAAGATTATCTGCATAAAGCACAAATCCAGAATCATCAAGCTATTATAATCCTGACGTACTTCCGTCGGACCCGGAATAGAATAATTCTGGATCTGATTATGAAACAGACATTGATGCAGAATCAACATCTTCTGAAAGCACATCACTCGAAGAAGAAGACGAGATTGGAAATGCCTGCGCTCCCAATGAACTTGAGGATGTTAAGAAATTAGATAAGTCGAGTGATTCCATAGCTTCCAAACTGGATGATTTAAAATTAAAGAAAATATGCTTGAAGCACGGGATCCTATGGGATGACGTTAAAACCCCAGAGAAAAGGGATAGACCCTATTATGCTCTGGAGGGGTATATGGTCATCAGTACGGTCATTTGCTCAATAGGCGCTATTCTTTTGTTTCCTCCGATTGTTGTTGGTCTCTTGAGATGACTGCGTATTGCTCCTATGCAGCATCACCCCAATGCTTACACTGCTCTATATACCTTATATATTGCATACGCAGAAATTCTGGGAACCGAGCTTGTTTATAAGGACTTGAACTTTTACTACCATTTTAAACAACGTTCAACAAGGACCCCAAATTTTGTTTTCTTTAAGTCAATCCCCGCTAGGAAAATCCCGAGTGAGGGACATAGCAACTTAGGGGATGCTAAATCTGAGTGGTTCTATATAAAGTATCAGGATGGTTGTGCGAGGAAGTGGTTGTAGCCAAGTAGGTTTCAGATCCTTCAGCATCTGCTTTAATTACATAAAGCAATGTACTAATATTTGATTTCTTTTCATAGTTCCCAACCTTAAGAAGCAAGAGAGTAAAGTGTAAAAGATCGTTTGCCTCACCTTGTGAAAAGTAACTCAGATTTTTGCAAAATCAAGAAGTGTATAACCAATGAGAACCTTCATAAACATCATCTTCTCGATGTAAGATTCGGGCTTGGTCAGGGTGGCAGGCTTTACGAGTATGTTCCTTCTAGTCAGATGATTGGGGAATCTAGAAGCATGCCCCTGGCCGAGGGGTAAGTTGTTAGAGTTTATGCCCTAGAGGCAATCCATTTGATGAGATAGATAACACTGTTGATGTTATTATTTTATTTGAAATAAAATAAAATATTCTGTTATGTTATATTTACTACGTAATATAAATATTAACATAATAGAAGTCCTTAGAATAATAATAATGAATTATATAGTTCGAGTAAGACTGAACTTGAGATTATATAATGTGATAAGTATTATAATTCTTAAATGTCCCTAGTCGAGTTTTATTGTTTATATAGGACAACAATAAAGCGTTGAGACTAGTATATTGATTGACTGATGATCACATCTCATTGATCATTAATATACGTGATATTAAAGTCAAGATATAAATACATATTGGAGAATAGCGTATTGGGCTGACCCACAGAGAGATAACTACATGGAATATAATCAATAGTATCATAAATTGTTCTCATAGTGACAGTGATGTAATGGTCCTCAGACTTGAAATCATTATAATTTTATTCGAGGATAGTTGTGTTTTGATATCATCTAAAGTTACTCGTAACAGAGTAACAATAACGGTGATTATTGGATACATCTCGAGTCGAAATGAAATTACGAATGATCTAGATGGAATTTAACCCTATGATATATTTGTGATGATATCCATGGGCCTCTTGATTGAGTGAGACTGTGAAATGCATGGCTGTGCTCAAATATTGATTTGTTTTAAACAGTCTACTCATCGATCAATAAAATCAGATTAAATTATAACGAGGATGATACGATCCATGCCTCGAGTTTAATCCTGGATATATTGGTTAAAAGGATTATATTATATTGATACACTGGTCACAGAAAGGTTGTATCGAATCTTTGATCTCATTACAACTTGGGTAGTAGAGATGTATTGTTAGATGCCACTCACTGCTTATGTTTTTAAATACGATTTAAATTCATTGCCAGCGTTGTAATAACCTATAGGTTCACACACTTAGAGAGTTGTAGAGATGAAATCATTTTGGATAAATAAAACGTCAATATGTTGATATATTATTAAGCATTGAAAAGGTAAAAGGATGGTTCCATATTTGATGGCATACTTTGGTTTTAAAAGGGGGCTACACTTTCTTTTAAGTGGTGCGCCTAACCCTTTTATAAATAAAAGGGACGGATCAGATATATAGAGATACATAACCCTAATTCGTTTTCAATGAAAAAATCAAAAGAATGGCGGTGGCTAGCACCGCTTCATCTCAGCTACTCTCCAATTCGATCGAAGAGGCAGACGTTCGTGTGGATTCCTCTAGAGACTCAGCGCTACGTTGAGCTCCTCAATTCGATGCACCAGTCGTCTTCTTATTTCTGCTTGGAGAATGAATTCGCAATAAACAGGTATGAATTCTAACCTAATTGATTTCGATTTTCTGTTTTTGCAATAGATCCTTAGATTAATTCGTTAATCTGTTCCATCTGGGTTGTCGATTAGATCGCAAATTCCCTTCAATGGTATCAGAGCCAAGGGTTTGCAAAATCAGTAGTTTTGAAACTGTGATTTAGGTTTATGTGTATTTAATTATTAGATAATCGAAATTATAATATCCTGAATTCAGATTTATCGATAAATTCAATTTAAAAGTGAATTTGTTTCACTGCGAATTAAAACCGTGTTTTGATTCAAACTATAAAATGGTTTTACCGTAAACTAGGTTTTGTATTAAATATAAAACTTAGAAGTGGACTTTGTTAGTTAAATCTGAATCTTATTTGAGTTTAAAAATTTGTATTCGATACTTAAATAAAATTGTTCACTGCAGTCAAATTTTGATATGTGATACAAAATTAAAAAAGGGGATTTATCCTTAGTACTGATAATTGATTCAGTATTAGATTGATGTTATGAATCTATGTTATTTGATAACATAGCAATGTGATATATATATATATATATTGATATGAAAACTGGGATTGGTGTATTGTAAAAGTTTGATTTTGAAATGAAACTTGTTCCATTTGAGTATGAATCAATATCAGTATTTATTCTATTTATTGAACTCTGAATGATTAAAACTTGAGGATGCAGATTTAACGTTGAAATAAAATTGTTTTATGGAGATGCAAATTAATATCAGATACTAGTTTGTTAGAATCACAATGAATTTGACAATCAGATCTTGAAATTATGAATTTGCCTAAAGCAGGGTATCCTTATACCGATGAACAATGATATTCTTATTATCATAGTGTTTGATTAATAAGTATTCTTGGTCTGTTTTCATACACATTAATTCTCATGATTAAAATTGGTTTTTCTGATTAATGAATCAGTAAGCTATATTTCTGTGTAATTCTGATTTACTGAAATCAATATTATGAAAATTGTTTACACATTTTTCCTTATGGTTTTAATCTATATACATGGATATAAAATTGAGAGTTCATGACAATTCTTGTTTTAATGACAAACGGATAAATTCAATTTTAAAATTATGGTTATATTGATAATTGCTAGAATGAATTCAAGTCACAATAATTGTATTGTGATTTGTTGATTTTATAAAATCCGTGTGTACCGTTATTTCATGATCATAATGCTTATATGTAATTGACATATACGTAAGGATGCTTATGAATTATAATCCCCTAAACCTATATTTGAGTTCTGTTTTCAGCATCACAGAAAACTTGATTTTCTGTTATTTTATACTGTTTATATATGATATGAATTGTATGATCTTAATTGGTTAAAGAATATCACTTAAATAGTATTGATTGATATTAAAGGAACTGTCCTGGATGATCTTGATAATTATCATTCAAAATCATAACAATTTTTGTATTAAACACACAACAATAATACAAATTTAAACTTTATATATAATGATATATGGTTAACAGCAAATGTGATTTGCAGGATTAAAACTCACCCTATTACAAGTTATTTTGGTTTGATTCTTTTTAAACAGAAAGATCCTAGTTGATGAAGTGTGTATTTAAGATTGTAAATAATCTTGTTTCACTAATTTTATGACTGTATGATTCAGTCGATAACATATATGTTGATCATTTGTCAGAAGTATTGCACCCAGTCATTAGAATTCAGCTTGTATGATATAAAAGGTTATAGTTGTCATCCCTAAATTTGTTTGTTTATATGTAAACCGTGACATTTGTTTCTGGAATATGTATGTTTATACATAGTCTCAAACTCGCCACTCATTTGGTTTCTCTGTGTTGCAATTATGCATGCAAATAAATAATTAGAACATGATATACTAATATACATCTGGGTAATAAGCACAGTTTATTGACATGAATTTGGGTTTAAATGGATCATACCTTGTTTATGATGACATGTGTTTAAATGGCTCATACCTTATATGCTGTTTTATATTTATATCTTGATTGTTTAAATTGTTTAAATTAGAACAGTTTAAAATGTCTAAATCTGGATAGTTTAAAATGTTTAAATATTACAGTTTAAATGTTTGTATTTGGGATTATATCTTTCTTTCTTATGCCACTTCTCAGATCTAAATGCAAACATATATGTTTCTTTAACACATGTGAAGATCCGATTAGAATTAGAATTTGTTTCATTCCATATCTGTTTTGTATATGTTAGAGGATGCATATATTCTTAAAATGACCATGATATATGTTACTGTGGATCTTCACTTATCAATGGACTAAATACAATTCCTGAAAGAGATATATATACATATACACAATCACACGTGGGTCTATTTATTTAGATTACTTGATCTAGCCATCCAAATAATTTTAGGCAAAATGTTGACTAGAATTTATAAACTAGATTAGTACTCTATTATACGATAATTACCCCTTCGACAAAACCATTTCTATTGTACAAATGTTTGTGAATCTAGCAGAAAGGTTATAGTTTGACAAATTGATCCATTTCTCATGTGTGACTTTAACGTAAGACATGGCACAATGCTGCTAGAATACACACATGAAATCTGGGTAGACTTTTAATTAAGTGTGATTCTTGACTGAAATTATATGGACTGAGCAGTTGATCAATAATACTAGATTATATGAATAACGAGTATATGATACTGTGCCAGTTTATGATTTAATATGTTTAAATCTAGCCTGTATGTATATATATATATATGATATACTTAATACACAACATATGTACCAAAAATCCGAGCCAATTTAAAAATTTTATTTTGGCAAATTTAGAGAATTTTGATTATTTAAAATGAAATATTTTAAATAACAACGACAGAAAATTTATTTTCGACGAAGTTAAAACGAATAATTTTATTTTAGAGCAAATTAGTTTAAAGGACATACATATAATAAACTTTTAAAATTAAGACGCAACTTTATGATTTTAGGCGGAAGGACAGTGCTCACCTTCTTCTTTTATTTCCTCCACCGTCGATTATCAACAGCCGCCATCGCTCTCGATTATCAACAGCCAAGTCATTGCACCCCCAAAAATAGTTGTCGCCTTCCAAGCCGCCGCCTCTTCAAGCCACTGCCATCGCCTGAAGCCGTCGCCCGAAGTCGCCGCCGTCGTCTCAAGTCACCATTGCCTGAGCCTAAAGCTGCCATTGCCTGAAGCTAATTGAATCCCCAATCGTCATCGTTTTTGAAGCAGTCCGCACCCTCATCATCATTGATCTGAATTTAAAAAAAATCAGTACCACGTCCACTATTCAATCATCGATGATCTAAATTTTACAAAAAATCATTGATACCAAAAATGCTAAATCAACTTAGCATTAAATCATGATAAGGTCATATTAGTTTTTCTACAGTTCAAAAATACTAAATTGTATAATCGTTGATAATGTCATACTAATTGAAGGAAATATAACCTCTTGATTCATTTTTTGCATTGCACAACATGCACAAACGTTGATAGTTTATTTCCTGATTCATCAATCTATCAGTGATGTGCAGTCTATTCAAAAGTAATTCATATGCACGAAGGACGCTCTAGAATTCTTGAGTTCCAATTTTTGAAGGAACATTCTACTTTATAACAACGTCAAAAATGCTAAATTCAACTATCATTTCGTGTAGCAATATATCTTATAGAATCTTAAAAATACAATGATATATTTAACTATCATTTAGAATATTATACACATGTTAGGTCACTTTCAAAAATACAATGCTAAATTCAACTATCATTTATCATATTTATACATGTTATTTCTCTTTATGAAACACACTACAATATATGCTAGTTCGCTTTAAAAATGTAATGCTATATTTAGCTATCATTTAACATATTTTATACATGCTAGTTCACTTTAAAAATATGATGTTGAAATCAATTGTCATTTACTATGTTTTGTACATTCTAGTTTACTTTAAAATACAATGTCATATTCAACTATCATTTAGCATATTTAAACGTTCTACTTCCTTTTAAGAGATACAATGCTAAATTCAACTATCATTTATTATATTCTATACATGCTAGTTCATTTTACTAATAAATACTATACTCAAACATTATTTTGCAAACCCTACACGTGCTAACTCACTTCAAAAATATAAATGATAAATTCAACTATCATTTACTATATTTTATCCATGGTAGCTCACTTTAAAAATACAATGCTATATTCATCTATCATTTAGCATATTGTACATATTTTATTTCACTTTAAAAAGTACAATGCTAAATTCAACTGTCATTTATCACTTTAAAAATATAATGCTATATTCAAATATCATTCATCATATTATATACAGGCTAGTTCACTTTGAAAACGTAACGATATATTTATCTATCATTTATCATATTTTATAATGTTAGTCATTTTAATATAACATTTGAGTAATGACAGACATACATATCATTAATTTAGCATCCATTGTAATTAGTGCATAATATGCTAGGTTAATTAAGTGCAGAATATTCTAGATAAATTTAGCATTATAGCATTGATCTGTATTTAATGGATTGATTTATATTTATAGCATTAATTTATCATCCATCTTTATTAAGTGTATGAAAATGCCAAGGTAACCTAGCACTATAGCGAATGACCGAGCTCTTGAAAATTATATGAAAATGCTAGGTTAACCTAGCATTATAGGGCATGACCGAGCCCTTAACCAATATATGAAAATGACAGGTTAACCTAGCATTATAGCGAATGACTGAGTCCTTGAAAATTGTATGAAAATGCTAGGTAAACATAGCATTATAGGGCATGACCGAGCCCTTAACTAGTATATGAAAATGCCAGGTTAACCTAGCATTATACTGAATGATCGAGCCCTTGAACAATGTATGAAAATGCTAGCTTAACCTACCATTATGGCGCATGATCGAGCCCTTCAACGGTGTATGGAAAATGCTAGGTTAACCTAGCATTACAGTGCATGATCGAGCCCTTGACAAATGTATGAAAATGCTAGATTAATCTAGCATTATACTGCAGAAAAAATAATGGCTATTTATATGAGTAAATATTAAACAGCAAGAAAATGCTAAATGCACATAGCATTAAAATCTAAAAATAAATAAATAAATCATAACAATGTATCTATAAACATACCCTTATTCTTCTCTACTGATTGAAACCAAATCAGACATATTAACACAAATAACCTGTAAATTGATAAGGAAATAAGATCGACAAAATATAACAAAAGCAAGATGAATTAGTTAACCGAGCGGGTACACACAAGTCCTAATCGGGTATTCAAGCAACGATTCTGCACCCAGTCAGATTAGTTATCCGAGCAGGTGCCCGCGACACGTAAAAGACTTCCGCACGTAAGGCCTAATCGGGTATCGATGACACGTAAAAGACTTCTGCACACAAGGACTAATCGGGTACTCCAGCAACGATTCTACATCCAGTAGGAATTAGTTAACCGACCGGGTACCCGTGACACATAAAAGAGACTTGCGCACGCAAGGCCTAATCGGGAACCTGTGCCACATAAAAGACTTTCGCACGTAAGGCCTAATCGGGTACTCCAATAACGATTCTGCACCCAGTAGAAAATGGTTAACCGAGCGGGTACCCGTGACACGTAAAAGACTTCTGCATGCAAGTCCTAATCTGGTACATATAACACGTAAAGGACTTCCGCACGCAAGGCCTAATCGGGTACTCCAGTAACGAATCTGCACCCAGTAGGGATTAGTTAACCGAGCGGCTACTGGTGACATGTAAAAGACATCCGGAAGCAAGGCCTAATCGAGTACCTATGACACGTAAAATACGTCCGGACATAAGGCCTAATCGGCTACTGATGCAACGATTCTGCATCTAGTAGGAATTAGTTAACCGACCGAGTACCCGTGACACGTAAAAGACTTCTGCACGCAATGCCTAATCAGATACCTATGACGCGTAAAAGACTTCCGCCCACAAGGCCTAATTGGGTGCTCCAGTGAAGTTCTACATCCAGTAGGAATTAGTTAACCGAGCGGGTACCCGTAACGCGTAAAAGACTTCCACACGCATGGCGTAATCGGGTACCTATGCCACGTAAAAAACTTCCGCACGCAAGGCCTAATTGGGTACTCCAACAACGATTCTGTACCCAATAGGAATTAGTTAATTGAGCGGGTACCCATGACGCATAAAAGGCTTCCGCACGCAAGGCCTAATTGGTTACCTATGACACGTAAAACACTTCTGCACATAAGGACTAATCGGGTACTCAAGCAATGATCTGCACCTAGTTAGATTAGTTAACCGAGCGGGTGTCCGCGACACATAAAAGATTTCCGCACGCAAGGCCTAATCGGGTTCTTATGACATGTAAAAGACTTCCGCACACAAGGCCTAATCGGGTACTCCAGCAATGATTCTACACCCGGTAGGAATTAGTTAACCGACTGGGTACCCGTGACACATAAAAGAGATTTCCGCACACAAGGCCTAATCGGGTACCCGTGACACGTAAAAGACTTTCGCACGCAAGGCCTAATTGTTTACTCCATCAACGATTCTACACCCGGTAGAAATTAGTTAACCGAGCGGATACCCATGACACACAAAAGACTTCCGCATGCAAGGCCTAATTGGTTACATATAACACGTAAAGGACTTCCGCACGCAAGGCCTAATCGGGTACTCCAGCAACGAATCTGCACCCAGTAGGGAATAGTTAACCGAGCGGCTACCGATGACATGTAAAAGACATCCGGATGCAAGGTCTAATCGGGTACCTATGACATATAAAAGACGTCCGGACGTAAGGCCTAATCGGGTAATGATGCAACGATTCTGCATCCAGTAGGAATTAGTTAATCGAGCGAGTACCCATGACACGTAAAAGAATTCCGCACACAATGCCTAATCGGGTAGGCATGACATGTAAAAGACTTCAGGTCGTAAGGCCTAATCGGGTACTCCAACGATGATTCTACAATCAGTAGGAATTAGTTAACCGAGGGGGTAACCGTGACACGTAAAAGACTTCCGCACGCAAGGCCTAATCAGGTACCTATGACACGTAAAAGACTTTCGTACGCAAGGCCTAATCGGGCACTCCAGCAACGATTCTACACTCAGTAGGAATTAGTTAACCGAGCGGGTACCTGTGACACGTAAAAGACTTCCACACGCAAGGCCTAATCGGGTACCTATGACACGTAAAAGACTTCCGTACGCAAGGTCTAATCGGGTACTCCAACAACGATTCTGCACCCAGTAAGAATTAGTTAACCGAGCAGGTACCGGTGACACGTCAAAGATTTCCGTATGCAAGGCATAATCGAGTACCCATGACACGTAAAAGATGTCCGGACACAAGACCTAATCGGGTACTTCAGCAACGAATCTGCACCCAATAGGGATTAATTAACCGAGCGCCTACCGGTGACACGTAAAAGACATCCGGATGCAATTCCTAATCAGGTACCTATGACACGTAAAAGATGTCTGGATGCAAAATTTAATTGGGTACTTCAGCAACGATTCTACACCCAGTAGGAATTGACTAACCGAGCTGGTACTTGTGACACGTAAAAGCCATCCGGACGCAAGGCCTAATCGGGTAACTATGACACGTAAAAGACGTCCGGACGTAAGACCTAATCGGGTACTTAGACAGCGAATCTGCGCCCAGTGGGGATTGATTAACCGAGCGAGTACTGATAACATGTAAAAGACATTCGTACACAATAAGCCAATCACCAGATCAACACAAGCATCAACTCCTAGCTTCAAACAAGCTTCAGTTGTGGTAAGTAAAATTTGTACACAACATGGTATGAAAATTATGAAAGGGAAAGAATGCTATATTCAACTATCATAGTAGAATGAAAATTGGGAAAATTGATGTTGATAGTTTGTATTATACTAAAATTCTATATACAATTATCATTATATAAAAAAATGATGTTTAATATCTTAATATTAGGTGTGCATGCTGATTATCCCTTGATGCCGTTGTAAAATTCCATATGCTCCCCTAGCTGAAATGCATTATAGTTTCTATACTTTTATGTTGGAGCATCATGTACAACTAATGCTTTAAACCAAATGCAAATACAAAACCGGATTTGTCTATACATATCATAGTTGTATAATAAGTGTTGTCAAATGTGAAAAACAGTTAGTACGCCTCTCAAATATATGCCATCATGCACTATACAAATATGAAACCATATAACTAAAACGATATGTACAATCACCATCATACTCAAATAAAGAATAATAAAACCACAAACACAATCAATAGAGTAATCAAACAGAAATAAATCACACAACATGCATTGTACAATCAATATAAAGTATAAATGAAACGATATATACAACTAGCATTATACTATAACAAATGATAATATAACCACAAGCATAATCAATAGAGAAAATCAAGTAGAATAAAAATTAGATGATATTTGCATGGTATTTAAACAATTGAAAAAATCGAATTACATGGCAAAATGTATAATACATTAAACTGCAGGAGAACATGGAAAACCAGTAATTCTCCATTGATTACAACTACACGAATGTAACGACCGGGAATTTCGCTCGATCCGAATCGGTCGTTAAACCGACCAAGACCGTTCGAAATCCCTAGTCGTTTGAGAACAGGACAAATTGGAACACAAACAGAAGAACATTGCATTGTTATTACAACAATTCCATCAGAATACAAGAATATACAGAGTATAAATGAATAAATTACATTCGATAAATATCAGAGATTACAATAAATTACATAGCAGCGGAAAATAATATAAAGCACAACTAAAGGTGATATACGGATACAGAGCTTTCCGGATATCATTCCAGCTGTAAACCAGGATCCTATGAATATAAATCTGCAAAACCAAAACTACTAGCTGCCCGTGCGGAAATTAGGGGCACCCAGAGTTTAGGTTAAAACAATAAACTCCAGGTCAGTCATGTGACTGGTGTGAGAACTAAAACAGTTATTTAAAACTTTACTTAAAAGAGAGTAATTCAAGGGACCACGCCGTATAACACGGAACGGGTTTCCACCCCAGAATACCAGTGCATAGAAAAGACAACGCAATGCTTTTTCGAAAAATGAAGCTATTATAAGACCCAGGTCCCATCACACAATGCAACGCAAGCCGGAGGATAGGGTTTTCCCTTATAATAGCCAAACATGCTTGGTACGTTTAAAACAAATCATTTGATACTATTATAAGTGTACAGTGTCAAAACAATTTCAATCATAAATATAAATCATAGACAGCATGGGTACCATATATCATGTTGCCATACTAGTTCTACAATTAAAACCGCAATACACGTATTGGAAATTGGATTTCCGTCATGAGTCGAGGCAAGGGGCAAGCTCCTTTCCGCTTCGAGACACTCTAGCAAATGCCTCAGGACTACACACTCTGGGTAACCCCTGGATCGCTTGGGCCGGTCCTCTCTTACGTTTGAGGATTAATTATTCCTGAACACACGTTTCCCGTTCCTTACAAACCTATAATCGAGGCGCCTCATTCCCACAACCATAAAGGTGAAAAGTATATAAATGTCAGGGCTGGTAAGTCACTGACACCACCAAAGCTAGAAAGAAACGTCGTGCTCTCCCAACGGTCCATATCCCGTTTTTGACTCATACCGAGGTGTGAGGCTCGCGAATCCACGCTATACACAAAGCTGCCACGTAGGCCGTGCTTTGATCATCAACCACAAGACTTTGCTTTTCAAAAGAAGCCTTGATCCATGCAACTCAGCGTGCCACATAGGCAATTCATACCATGCGATTGATATCTATCGATATATAACCTCTAAGCTCGTACATCTCAGAGAAGGGCGTTAAGCAAGAGAATAAATTCTCCGCCGCCAAACAGATATATATTTAACAGAAATCAATCAACACAGAATAAAATCCAATGTCAGACACATAATCCATTTACAAGTTCATTTTGGGTCTGAACGAAACCGGAGGCACTTTCCTCGTATATCCATCGGTCTCCAAGTACGTCTGGACGACCACCAACTATTTCCATCCTCTTGGGTGTACAGCCCAATCAGGATCGTCAGTAATTATCCAAACAATGTGAAGACTTCCGGTCTTCGACCACCGTCATCATCTTCGACATATCGTCGAATCGGTTTTTCAAAATGGGTATAAACCCGGCCTTTCCGAGCAACCCGCGTATATTAAAACAAATGTTACACAAACACAACATACGCCTCATTCCAATTCATTAGTCACTAACCGTAAATCAGTAAGAGAGCAAATTCCCAAATATTAACCCCGAAGGCCGAAACCAACATCAGATCAATACCCAGGAAACCATTCTTCTAAACTAACCTATAGCTAGTTTCTAAATCCCAATTCTTAGGGAAAGGTTCCCATTAATTTTATCCAAGATAAATTCTTTAAAATTTATCCTTTAATCTTCCTTTGGATATCATTTCAAACCAGATTATGGTTTTCCAAACTAGTCGAGATTAGCGAACCACACCGAAGTAATTATTTATTTTATTTCCCAATCCCAACCTATTCATCCCATGAAGCAAAACTGGTAATACTCCATATCTAACACCACGGTGTTATCGGTAAAATTAATTATCATTTCACGTTCAAATCTAATTAAAGATTTAACTATCGCTTTGGAGCAAAACTGGTGATACTCCATTCTCGCTCATTTCCCAAATTTGATAATTCAGATTATCAATTCACATTTCAATCTAATTGCAGATTCATTAAAAAACTTATTTTACTGGGTTAAAGAACAAATGTCATTTAAAACACAGTTCACGACAAACCCAAATCATATTCTATTTATTACTGGGTTAAAGAACAAGTGTCATTTAAAACACCCTTCACGATAAACCCACAAATCAATTCTATTTACAACCCATTTCAAATCCAATTTATTTATTTAAAAATAAATGGGTTTTAATTTTAGTTCAAAATTAGTTCATTTCGATAAAAATCTATTTTTATCTTTTCAAATATGGAGTTTTTCATCCCAATTTTTTCCAAATCATTTCTTATGATTTTACACAAATTATTACTATTTTTAATAATTTTATCAAGGTCCGTACAGTCGATTTCCAACAACGGCCATCGAACTGCACTTACAGCGACCATTTCCAAATTTGATTTGGACGTATCTCCAAATCCAACCGTTAGATTTCAAATTTCTAATATTCGTTAGAAAGCTCTTTTCGATACGAACAAAACGGTTCCGGTTTTTGGAGAATCCGACGGTCGGATCTCCCGTAATGTCCGTTCGAAGTTAATGGTCGAAATTCGCGAACTGCCGCAGCGCGGCACGTTCTATTCAGGCCATTATATTATATATATAATATATATATTTCATCGATTACTATTTAAAACGAATTTTATAAATAGTTTTGAATTCGTTTCAAAAACAATTTCAACCTTTATTTCAAATTCAAATCAAAATTGAATTTTGTATTATAAATCCTTTTTACTTTCATTTCTATTTGATTTCAATTCAAATCGATTTTAATTCGATTCGAATTCATTTTCTTTTCAATTCAATTCAATTTGAATTCATTTTCTTTTCAATTCAATTCGAATTTGTTTTCTATTCAATTCAAATCAAATTCGTTTTCATATTCAATTCAATTCGAATTCGTTATCTATTCAATTCAATTCAAATTCGTTTTCTATTCAATTCAATTCAAAATCGTTATATATTCAAATCAATTCGATTTCTATTCAATTCAATTCAAATTTGTTATCTATTCAATTCAATTCAAATTCGTTTTCTATTCAATTCAAATTCGTTATATATTCAATTCAAATCAATTCAATTTCTATTCAATTCGAATTCGTTATCTATTCAATTCAAATCAATTCAAATCAAATTCAAAAACGAATATAATCGATATAAATATCGTTCACGTAAAAATGGCGCATCTCTAATCAACACGGCTTTATATTTTTCACTAACTTCGTTATTCCATTCAACAAATGAATTTATATTTCTTTCAATACACGATTCTATTTTTTTGTCAACACACGACTAATCTCAATGAATGAGTACTGTCCACGTGTGACTATCTTTGTTATTTAATATATTTTATAAAAATTATGGTATCTATTGTTTGATTTCAAATTAGACTCTAATCGCAAATTAGTAAGAGAACGATTCTCTGAATATTAACCCCGAAGGCCGAAACCAACATCAGATCAATATCCAGGAGACCACTCATCTTATCTATTTTCCAATTAGTTTCTAATTTTATATATGATAAAGATGTAAATTTTATTGTTAAAATATTCCATTCAACACATGACTAATCTCAACGGATGAGTACAGTCAACACATGAACCTTTATTTTATAATATTCTTTATCTTCTAAATTGGAATGAGGCCCAATCAATCACCATATAAAGTTAATTATATGGATTCCATACAACACATGTATATAAATAGCAACGATAAATAATCAACCATCATCCAAAGTGCACTACACTGTATAAGCATCAAATATAAATATCTAACGCTTATAACAGCCTGTCGATCCATCGATCGACATACAACTAATTATTGGGATTAGTGTATGCCGTATTTTGTCCCAATACCCGTGTGGGGTTTCAAACAACCAAACATAGATTTTATTTGTGCAGTTGGGCGATGTGTAAAATTTATCGTCCCAATCAATGTCCTTCAAATAGGTGTACATAAACGAACCGTCCGGTTTGTAAATGAATATTTATTTATTCACGTTCATGTTAAAAATTATATTTTTAACGACAAAATTATTTTATTCAACCTATGAATATTCTATTCGGTTCATTTATTAAATAAAATGATATCTTTATTTTTCTAACTTATTTTAGAAAGTTTCGGCGGCATAACGGCACGATACTAGAAACGGGACAAGGCCTAGCCTTATCCCCGGTCTAGTGATGGCCCACGCCATACACATATCAATCAAATTCATTTCAATTCACCAAACAACCAAATTCAAATCAAATAATCTAACTAATCTATGCAACCAAACAAACAAGTCCATGGTCTGTGGACGATTGTGTCGGGTGCTACTAAACACCGTCTGCATCCTAGTATATATATATATATATAACTAGAAAAACAAGATTAGAGTGAGAAGTTCTCACCGATAGCTATCCCAATTCCACGACTCTTCATTGATGGAAATCTTCATCGTTCTCGCCTTTTTGTCACCTTCGTTGCCCGTATTCTCTACATATGTAAAAATCGAATTTTTACTTTACCATTCAATATATAAAAATCGAATTTTTACTTCGCTATTCAATATACAAAAATCGAATTTTTACCTCGCTATTCAATATAAAAAAATCGATTTTTTACCTCGCTATTCAATATAGAAAAATCGAATTTTTACTTCGCTATTCAATATATAAAAATTGAATTTTTACTTCGCTATTCAATATATAAAAATCGAATTTTTACTACGCTATTCAATATATAAAAATCCTATTTTTACTTTGCTATTCAGTATATAAAAATCCTATTTTTACTTTGCTATTCAATATATAAAAATCGATTTTTTTTTTATAATTGCTCCATATGGATAAAAATTCTATTTTTACAACGCTATCTTATAGATAAAAATTCTATTTTTACAACGCTACTATATATAAAGATTTCGCCTTTTCCATTTCAAAAATCTAATCTTTTCTATTTTAAAAATCTAATCTTTTCTATTTTAGAAATCTAATCTTTTCTATTTTAAAAATCTAATCTTTTCTATTTTAAAATCTAATCTTAAAAATCAGTTGTTAAAAATCTAATCTTTTCTATTTTAAAAATCTAATCTTAAAAATCAGTTGTTAAAAATCTAATCTTTTCTATTTTAAAAACTTAATCTTTTCTATTTTAAAAATCTAATCTTAAAAATCAGTTTTTAAAAATCTAATCTAAAAATCAGTTTTTAAACTGATTAACCTAAGCTAAACATTTAAAATGAATTAAAACAAAACAAAAATAAACAAATGAATGAAATAAAAAATCTTATAGTGGACATTGGGGGGGGGGGAAGGGGTTTCTGGTCGTCGTCAGGGGGCGCAGGGGGTCGTCGGAGGTGGCGGTCATCATCAGGAAGGGGCAGTGGTGGGTTTGTGAAAACCCGTAACTTCCCCGTAAAGGAAAGTGTCGGATAGTTCGAGAACAAACCACAACAGAACACATACAGAAGAACATTTCATTGTATATTACAACAATGCATCAGATTACAAGAATATACAGAGTATAAATGAATATTACACAGAAATATCAGAGATTTAAATTACATTTAAATACATCGCAGCGGAAAATAATACAATACACAACTAGAGGAGATATACGGATACAAAGCTTTCCGGATATCGTTCCAGCTGTAAACCAGGATCCTGTGAATATAAATCTGCAAAACCGAAACTACTAGCTGCCCGTGTCAAAATAAGGGCACCCAGAGTTTAGGTTAAAACAATAAACTCCAGGTCAGTCATGTGACTGGTGTGAGAACTAAAACAGTTAATCTTTATTTTAAAGGTTAGGTAAATCAAGGGACCACGCCGTATAACACGGAACGGGTTTCCTCCCAAGAATACCAATGCATAAAACCAACAGCGCAATGCTAAATAAAGAAAAATGAAGCTGTTATAAGACCCAGGTCCCATCACACAATGCAATGCAACGCAGCCGAGGATAGGGTTTTCCCTTATAACAGCCAAAGAATGCTTGATACGGTTAAAACAAATCGTTTGATACTATTATAAGTGCATAGTTCATAAAACAACTTCAAATCATAAGTATCAATCATAGGCGGCATGAGCGTCCCATGCCACTATGTCGCCATATATAGGTTTACAAATAAAACCGCAAATGTCACGTATTTGGAAATTGGGTTTCCATCTATGAACCGAGGCCAGGGATCGTCCTCTTCCGATTCGAGACAATCTAGCCTACCATGTCTCAGGAACAGCCGCAACTGCCCCCTGGATCGTCAGGGCCGGTCCACCGATGTGGATTATTATGCCTGAACAATACGTCTCCCCGCCCTTTGGGGCGCAAACGAGCCATCAAATGACTCCATCGGTTCGAGAACGACCGATCAATCCGAGGCGCCTCGCAACAGCAACAACCACATAAGTCAAACTCGTCAGGACGTGTAAAACCACTGACGCCACTTTTAGCTAGAAAGAAACGCAAGTCCTCCCTGAGGTCCGTCTCCCGTTTTGGGTTCATACCGGGTGTGAGACTCGCGAAGTAAACGTTACACAAAGCTACGCCGCAAAGGCCGTGCTTTGATCATCACCACAAGACTTTGCTTTTCAACAGAAGCCTCGATTAATTGCCACTTAGGCATGCCACACAAGCAATTCACTCCATGCGTTTGATATCCATCAATATATAACCCCTGAGCTCGTACGTCTCAGAGAAGGGCGTTAAGCAAGAGAATAAATCCTCCGCCGCCAAACAGATATATATTTAATAGAGATCAATCACACGGACTAAAATCCAATGTCAGACACACAGTCCATTTACAAGTCCGTTCTGGGTCTGAACGAAACCGGAGGCACCTAGTACCCCGCATATCCATCGATCTCCAAGCACGTCTGGACGATCACTAACTGTTTCCATCTTCTTGGGTGTACAGCCCAATCAAGATCATCAGTAATTACCCAAACGACGTGAAGACTTCTGGTCTTCGACCACCGTCTTCATCTTTGACTTATCGTCGTATCAGTTATTCAGAATGGGATAAACCCGGTCTTTCCGAATAACTCGCGTATATTTTAAATAAGTGTTACACAAACACAACATACGCCTCATTCCAATTCATTAGTCACTAACCGTAAATTAATCAAGAGAATAATTCCCCAAATATTAACCCCGAAGGCCGAAACCAACATCAGATCAATATCCAGAAAACCATTCTGCTTAGCTAACCGACAGCTAGTTTCTAAATTTCACATTCATAGGGAAAGGTTCCCATTAATTTTATCCAAGATAAATTCCTTGAATTTATTCTTTAATCTTCTTTTGAATTTCGATTCAACAAGTCGGGATTAACGAACCTTACCGAAGTAATCATTTGTTTTAATTTCCCAATCCCAACCTATTCATCCCATGAAGTAAAACTGGTTAGTACTTCATATCTAACACCACGGTGTTATCGGTAAATTCAATTACCATTTCACGTTCAAATCTAATTAAAGATTTAACTATCGCCTGGAGTAAAACTGGTGATACTCCATTCCCGATCTTTTCAATCTAATTAAAGATTCATTAAAACTCCACTTAGTTTTAATCTGTAACTGGGTTAAAGAATCAGTGTCATTTAAAACACGGTTCACGGTAAACCCAAAATCACCTTCATTAATTATCGGGTTAAAGAACGAGTGTTATTTAAAACACTGTTCACGATAAACCCAAAAATCAATATCAATTCAATTCCAATTAAATATTATTTAATTGGTACTTTTCATTAAATCTAAATAAAAAGATTTAATCCTTTCTCAACTGGGTTCAAGAACAGTGTTAGTGAAGACACCATTCACGACAAACCCAAATCACATTCGATATTCAATACAAGGCTCTGAATAGAAAATATATCGGCTTATATTCAATATCAAATTCTACGACTAACAAATGTCGTATTGGAAATAACGATATAAATATATATCTTTCCAATTTCCATAACAACACCTGTATAATCACGAATTCCAACATCGAAATATTCCGAAGACAATTTCGATTCAAATCCACTTCAATGCAATCATTGGATATTCTGGTTATTTTTAAAACCCTTTTTAAATTCAATTTATTTATTTAAAAATAAATAGAATTATAATTCTAGTTCAAAACTAGTTCATTTCGATAAAAATCTATTTTTATCCTTTCAAATATGGAGTTTTCATCCCAATTCTTTCTAAATCATTTCTTATGATTTTACACAAATTATTACTATTTTTAATAATTTTATCAAGGCCCGTACAGTCGATTTCCATCAACGGCTATCGAACTACACTTACAACGACCTTTTTCAAATTTGATTTGGACATAATTCCAAATCCAACCGTTAGATTTCAAATTTCTAATATTCGTTAGATAGCTCTTTCCGATACGAACCCAACGGTTCCGGTTTTAGGAGAATCTGACGGTCGGATCTCCCGTAATGTCCGTTTGAAATAAATGGTCGAAATTCACGAACTGCCGCGGCGCGGCGCGTTCTATTCAGGCCATTATATTATATATATAATATATACTTCGTCGATTTCTATTTAAAACGAATTATATAAATAGTTTTAAATTCGTTTTCAAAAGCAATTTCAACTTTCTTTTCAATTCAAATCAAAATTGAATTCTTCTTTATAAATTCGTTTTAAAATTCATTTCTATTCAATTCAAATTTCAATTCAATTTGAATTCATTTCAATTTGCTTCAATTCAATTCATTTCGAAATCGTTATATATTCAATTCATTTCGAAATCGTTATATATTCAATTCATTTCGAAATCGTTATATATTCAATTCATTTCGAAATCGTTATATATTTAATTCATTTCGAAATCGTTATATATTCAATTCATTTCGAAATCGTTATATATTCAATTCATTTCGAAATCGTTATATATTCAATTCATTTCGAAATCGTTATATATTCAATTCATTTCGAAATCGTTATATATTCAATTCATTTCGAAATCGTTATATATTCCATTCATTTCGAAATCGTTATATATTCAATTCATTTCGAAATCGTTATATATTCAATTCATTTCGAAATCGTTATATATTCAATTCATTTCGAAATCGTTATATATTCAATTCATTTCGAAATCGTTATATATTCAATTCATTTCGAAATCGTTATATATTCAATTCATTTCGAAATCGTTATATATTCAATTCATTTCGAAATCGATATATATTCAATTCATTTCGAAATCGATAAAATCGATATAAATATCGTTCACGTCAAAATGGCGTCAATCTAATCAACACGGCTTCATAAATTTCTATTTTCAAATATTCTATTTCAAATATTTCTTTTTCAAAATAGTTGTTATTATCAAAATATTTCGTTCAACACATGACCAATCTCAATGGATGAAACTGTCAACACATGAACCTTTATTTTATATTGATAAAGATGTAAATTTTATTACTAAAATATTTCGTTCAACACATGACCAATCTCAATGGATGAAACTGTCAACACATGAACCTTTATTTTATATTATTCTTTATTTTTCAAATTGGAATGAGGCCCAATCAATTACCATATAAAGTTAATTATATGGATTCCATACAACACATGTATATAATAGCATTTGAAAAATAATCAACCATCAACCAAAGTGCACTACACTGTATAAGCATTAAATATCGATATCTAACGCTTATAACAGCCTGTCAATCGATCGATCGACATATTTAATCAATCAGGATGAGTGAACTTCAAATTTCATCCTAACACCCGTGTGGGGTTTCAAACAATCAAACACAGATTTTATTTGTGCAGTTGGGCGATGTGTAAAATTTATCGACCCAATCAATATCAGTCAAATCAGTGTACATAAACAAACCGTCCGGTTTGTAAATGAGTATTTTATTTTATTCACTTCATGTTAAAAATTATATTTTTAACGATAAAACATTTTATTTTAACATATGAATTTCTATTCAGTTCATTCTTCAAATAAAATGGTATTTTAATTTTTCTAACTTATTTTAGAAAATTTCGACGGCATAACGGCACGATACTAGAAACGAGACAAGGCCTAGCCTTATCCCCGGTCTAGTGAAGGCCCATGCCATTCACACATCAATCAAATCAATTCATTTCACCAAACAATTCAATTCAAACCAAATCATCTAACTAATTTTATGCATCCAAACAAACAAGTCCATGGTCCGTGGACGATTGTGTCGGGTGCTACTAAGCACCGTCTGCATCCCAGTATATATATATATAACTAGAAAATGAAATTGAAAGGTGAGAAATTCTCACCGAAAGCTATCCTAACTCCACGGCTCTTCTTTTGCAGAAACCTTCGTCGTTCTCGCCTTTTTGTCATCTTCGTTGCCCGTAGCCACTACATATGTAAAAATCGAATTTTTACTTTGCTATTCAATATATAAAAATCGAATTTTTGATAATACATTATCATATAGATAAAATTCCATTTTAAAAATATAGATTTCGCATTTTCAAAAATATAGACTTCACCTTTATAAAAATCACATTTTTATCTTGCTACATATGTAAAGGTGATATTTTTAATTCTCTATGTAAACAAAAATCATATTTTTACCACTTCTATATAGTAAAGATTATATTTTTAATACTTTAAAAATATAAAAATCATATTTTTATTACTTTAAAAATATAAAAATCATAACTTTACTATTAAAAATCGAATCTTTCTATCTTTAAAAATCAAGCCATTCTATATCAAAGATCATGGCTTTTCCATTGTTTTTAAAACCGAAAAATTTACCTAATTACTAATCAAAAATCACTCCTTTTTCTTGCCAAAAAATTTAACTTTTCTATTATATTAAAATCAGAACAAAACAATGTTATTCATATATAAATAAAAGGAAAAATAATAAATGAATAAGTAAAAAAAACGTACTGCTTTGGGGGGGGGGAAGAGTTCAGCGCGTCGGCCTGGAGGAAGAGGGGGCGGTGAGGCTTGGTGGCGACGTCGCAGCGGCCGGAGGAAGCTCTGGCGATCAGGGGGCGCGCTAGGGTTTCTGGTCTCGATCTGAACGGGGAGGGGTCGCGTCAGGAAGGTACAGCGGTGGAGTGGGGTGTGGGGTGGTCTCGATGGCGATGAGGATGGAGGGCTCGCTCGAGAAAAGGAAGGGACTCGCGGTTGTTTGATTTGGCAGTGGAGGACGAGCTGACACATGGAGGAGGGTGAGGCGGAGTTCGCCGTCGATCGATGGAGGCGGGGGGGGGGGGGGGGGGGGTAGGGAAGCGATTACAAGGGAGGCGACGGAGGTTCTCTCCTAATCGGGCTGAACGGGTTTTCTTCTTTTTTTTTTTTAATTTCTATTTTCTGAATGAACGGTAAGGGATAAGTGAGGGGGGAGAATAATAATATATAATTAATTTATTTTCAAATAAAGTTGACTTTTACATACGACCTCTAAACGAGGTCCGCCGCCTGTCGTCCATAGCGTATTACCCCCATTCCAAACACAATGGGATATATATCGTAGGCTGATTCGACTATTTGAATCAGTTTCCTTTATATTTACATTTAAATCCCTATATTGAATTTTAAACGTACATTTCAAATTACCGGGGTCACATACTAACTCTAAAAATTCCAGAAAAATATTTTCTAGCTTCGTATTGACGATACGGTCCTAACAAAACTAATTTCGTCGAATTCTGAGACCGTTTGAAAAATGGCCATTTTCCAGTCGATTAAAATCAACTGAAACTGGTCAAACGCGTTTTCCTTTGCCACCCTCACATATTGATTCGAAAAATTATGAAAATTGGAACCTAGCAATAATTTGACACTGCGGATCCAACAAAACTGGTTTCGTCGAAATCCGAGGTCGTTTGCAAAATGTCCATTTTAAGGGCCTGAATTCCATAGCGACTATTCAGAAATTTCAACTGGACATATCTTTTGATTCCCGATATGAAATTTTGATTATTCGGATTCGCTGGAAAGATACTATCAATTAGATCCCATTATTTTTGGTTTCACTAAAATCCGAATTATTTTGCACCTGGTACATTCAAATGAAGTTTGAAATCGAATTATCGAACTACCGCGCCATTTTCAATTCTATTTATAATTATATATAAATATTTATATTCTAACGACGACGCGTATAATATATACGTTCGAATTTTATTCAAAATAAATTTTCTCGTCGATAATATTTAAAATAATTCATTTTAAATATTCAAAATTCGCTAAAATTGCCAAAATAAAAATTTTAAACTGGCCCAGATTTTCGGGTTGTTACAGGGTTGCAGGCGTCGGAGGTGTCTGGGGCGAGGTTTCTTCGGGTTTGGGTCTTCATCGATGGGGTAGAAGAGGAGAGAGAAGATCGAGAGGAGGGAGATGGGGTGGCGCGATGTGGATGGAAGCGGAGGGCGGTGGCGCGGTTCCGCCTGGAGGCGCGATGGCCATCGTCAATCTCTTTTTTCTTCTTCTTTCTGAACGAATAAATATGACCGGGGGGGCAGAGAGAGATAAAGGAGAGGAGAGAGGAAGAGTTATTATTATTATTAATTTTATTGTTAAATTCAAAAAGTTTACTTTTACATATGACCTCTAAACGAGGCCCACCGCCTGTCGTCCATAGCGTATTACCCCCATTCTGAACACAATGGGATATGTATCGCAAGCTGATTCGATCATTTCGATCAATTTTCATCGAAATCAACATATAACTCTATGTATTGATTTTGAACGCACATTTCAAATTACTGGGGTCACATACGAACTCTAAAAATTCCCAAAAAATATTTTCTAGCTTCGTATTGATGATACAGTCCTAACAAAACTAGTTTCGTCGAATTCCGAGACCGTTGGAAAAATGGCCATTTTCCAGTCGATTAAAATCAACTGAAACTGGTCAAACGCGTTTTCCTTTTCCACGCTCACATATTGATTCAAAAAATTATGAAATTTTAAACCTAGCAATAATTTGACATCACGGACCCAACAAAAGTGGTTTCGTCGAAATCCGAGGTCGTTTGCAAAATGTCTATTTTTAAGGGCCTGAATTCCATAACGACTATTCAGAATTTTCAACTGGACATATCTTTTGATTCCCGCTATGAAATCTTGATTTTTCGGATTCGTTGGAAAGATATCCTCAGTTAGATCCTAATGTTTTTGGTTTCACTAAAATCCGGATTGTTTTGCACCCGACATGTTCAATTGAAGTTTGAAATCGAATTATCGAACTACCGTGCCATTTTCAATTCCTTTTATAATTATAAATAATTATTTATATTCTAACAACGACGTATATAATATATACGTTCGAATTATATCCATAATAAATTTCTCGTTGTTATTATTTAAAATAATTCATTTTAAATCTTCAAAATTCACTAAAATTGCCAAAATAAAAATTTTAAACTGGCTCAGAATTTCCGGATTACTACAATCTCCCCCACTTAAAACTTTTCGTCCCCGAAAAGGAACAAAGTCGAAAGTGGTTTGATCAATCAACTCTACGTTCAATCTGGCTTCCATTCTCCAACTTTTTAGTTTTTTCAAATTTTCAAAAATTTAAAAATTTGGCTAACACCCTAAATTTTCAAAAAATTTCGCCATAACCTCCCCTGCACCGGAGCTATGGGAAAATCCCGAAATTGCCATACAGGCCTTCTGATCTCAAAAAGAAAAAGAAAAAGCCAAGCGGCTAGCCAATAGGCTCATAAAATCATCATCACCCAAACAAAATAGTAAATTATAGTAAACATGTACCTATTTGTCGGGCAAACAAATTTTATTCTCTGCTCTAGCCTCCTTGCTATGTCCTGTTCAATGTAAGTATATGTATATGCAAGCAAATGCGACTAATTTTCAATACAATTCAATATTTGATGCAATTAGGCATAATGGTTCAAAATTATCAAACAAATAAACAAACAACACAAACATCAATCAATTAGTGGATTAACGTTTCAAATTCATAAATTTTGATATATATACAGAAAATCATGTTTTGATGCCAATTCACGACAAATAATTTTTATCTATATAAGTTTTGGTTCTCACACTAGTCTAATGGAAATATATAGATATCACACCATCGAAACACGAACATAAATACTGATGATGTCATGACAATTATCAGTACCATCTCCAGGCGACTAGAATGTGATTCTATATCTATCCAGTATATTAAAACTTCGAATATACGTTCATGACGCGTATATGCAAAATCTTTATGTATTGGATTGTCCAAATTCAAAATAAATAAATTATTCAAATACGTATACAACGATTTTAAATTTCAAAACAAAATTGTTTTCATTTGAAAAATATACTCTTCACACTCGTTCTAGGATACTACTGATCCTATCTCTAACGAGTCATTCTAATTGGATATTACTAATCCAATATCTGATGAATCCTTTCGTATGGTTCTAATGTGTCTTGTTCTCGAGCTCTGTAAACCAAAGCTCTGATACCAAATGTTACGGCCGGGAATTTCGCTCGATCCGAATCGGTCGTTAAACCGACCAAGACCGTTCGAAATCCCTAGTCGTTTGAGAACAGGACAAATTGGAACACAAACAGAAGAACATTTCATTGTTATTACAACAATTCCATCAGAATACAAGAATATACAGAGTATAAATGAATAAATTACATTTGATAAATATCAGATATTACAATAAATTACATAGCAGTGGAAAATAATACAAAGCACAACTGAAGGTGATATACGGATACAGAGCTTTTCAGATATCATTCCAGCTGTAAACCAGGATCCTGTGAATATAAATCTGCAAAACCAAAACTACTAGCTGCCCGTGCGGAAAATAGGGGCACCTAGAGTTTAGGTTAAAACAATAAACTCCAGGTCAGTCATGTGACTGGTGTGAGAACTAAAACAGTTATTTAAAACTTTACTTTAAAAGAGAGTAATTCAAGGGACCACGCCGTATAACACGGAACGGGTTTCCTCCCCAGAATATCAGTGCATAGAAAAGACAACGCAATGCTTTTTCGAAAAATGAAGCTACTATAAGACCCAGGTCTCATCACACAATGCAACGCAAGCCAGAGGATAGGATTTTCCCTTATAATAGCCAAACATGCTTGGTACGTTTAAAACAAATCATTTGATACTATTATAAGTGTATAGTGTCAAAACAATTTCAATCATAAATATAAATCATAGACGGCATGGGTACCATATATCATGTCGCCATACTAGTTCTACAATTAAAACCGCAATACACGTACTGAAAATTGGATTTCCGTCATGAGTCGAGGCAAGGGGCAAGCTCCTCTCCGCTTAGAGACACTCTAGCAAATGCCTCAGGACTACACACTCTGGGTAACCCCTGGATCGGTTGGGCCGGTCCTCTCTTACGTTTGAGGATTAATTATTCCTGAACACACGTTTCCCGGTCCTTACAGACCTATAATCGAAGCGCCTCATTCCCACAACCACAAAGGTGAAAAGTATATAAATGTCAGGGCTGGTAAGTCACTGACACCACCAAAGCTAGAAAGAAACGTCGTGCTCTCCCAACGGTCCGTATCCCGTTTTTGACTCATACCGAGGTGTGAGGCTCGTGAATCCACGCTATACACAAAGCTTCCACGTAGGCCGTGCTTTGATCATCAACCATAAGACTTTGTTTTTCAATAGAAGCCTTGATCCATGCAACTCAGTGTGCTACACAGGCAATTCATGCCATGCGATTGATATCTATCGATATATAACCTCTAAGCTCGTACGTCTCAGAGAAGGGCGTTAAGAAAGAGAATAAATTCTCCGCCGCCAAACAGATATATATTTAACAGAAATCAATCAACACAAAATAAAATCCAATGTCAGACACACAATCCATTTACAAGTTCGTTCTGGGTCTGAACAAAACCGGAGGCACTTTCCTCACATATCCATCGGTCTCCAAGTACGTCTGGACGACCACCAACTATTTCCATCCTCTTGGGTGTACAGCCCAATAAGGATCATCAGTAATTATCCAAACGATGTGAATACTTCCGGTCTTTGACCACCATCATCATCTTCGACATATCGTCGAATCGGTTTTTCAGAATGGTTATAAACCCGACCTTTCCGAACAACCCGCGTATATTAAAACAAATGCTACACAAACACAGCATACGCCTCATTCCAATTCATTAGTCACTAACCGTAAATCAGTAAGAGAGCAAATTCCCAAATATTAACCCCGAAGGCCGAAACCAACATCAGATCAATACCCAGGAAACCATTCTTCTTAACTAACCTACAGCTAGTTTCTAAATCCCAATTCTTAGGGAAAGGTTCCCATTAATTTTATCCAAGATAAATTTTTAAAATTTATCCTTCAATCTACCTTTGGATATCATTTCAAACCAGATTATGGTTTTCCAAACTAGTCGAGATTAGTGAACCACACCGAAGTAATTATTTATTTTATTTCCCAATCCCAACCTATTCATCCCATGAAGCAAAACTGGTAATACTCCATATCTAACACCACGGTGTTATCGGCAAAATTAATTATCATTTCACGTTCAAATCTAATTAAAGATTTAACTATCGCTTTGGAGCAAAACTGGTGATACTCTATTCTCGCTCATTTCCCAAATTTGATAATTCAGATTATCAATTCACATTTCAATCTAATTGCAAATTCATTAAAAAAAACTTCTTTTACTAGGTTAAAGAACTAATGTCATTTAAAACACAGTTCACGACAAACCCAAATCATATTCTATTTATTACTGGGTTAAAGAACAAGTGTCATTTAAAACACCCTTCATGATAAACCCCCAAATCAATTCTATTTACAACCCATTTCAAATCCAATTTATTTATTTAAAAATAAATGGGTTTTAATTTTAGTTCAAAATTAGTTCATTTCGATAAAAAACTATTTTTATCTTTTCAAATATGGAGTTTTTCATCCCAATTTTTCCCAAATCATTTCTTATGATTTTACACAAATTATTGCTATTTTTAATAATTTTATCAAGGTCCGTACAGTCGATTTCCAACAACGGCCATCGAACTGCACTTACAGCGACCTTTTCCATTTGATTTGGACGTATCTCCAAATCCAACCATTAGATTTCAAATTTCTATTATTCGTTAGAAAGCTCTTTTCGATACGAACCCAATGGTTCCGGTTTTAGGAGAATCCGACGGTCGGATCTCCCGTAATGTCCGTTCGAAGTTAATGGTCGAAATTCGCGAACTACCGCGGCGCGGCGCGTTCTATTCGGGCCATTATATTATATATATAATATATATTTCGTCGATTACTATCTAAAACGAATTTTATAAATAGTTTTGAATTCGTTTCAAAAACAATTTCAACCTTTATTTCAAATTCAAATCAAAATTGAATTTTCTATTATAAATCCTTTTTACTTTCATTTCTATTTGATTTCAATTCAAATCGATTTTAATTCGATTCGAATTCATTTTCTTTTCAATTCAATTCAATTCGAATTCATTTTCTTTTCGATTCAATTCGAATTCGTTTTCTATTCAATTCAAATCAAATTCGTTTTCCTATTCAATTCAATTCGAATTCGTTATCTATTCAATTCAATTCAAATTCGTTTTCTATTCAATTCAATTCAAATTCGTTATATATTCAATTCAAATCAATTCGATTTCTATTCAATTCAATTCGAATTCGTTATCTATTCAATTCAATTCAAATTCATTTTCTATTCAATTCAATTCAATTCAAATTCGTTATATATTCAATTCAACTCAATTCGATTTCTATTCAATTCAATTCGAATTCGTTATCTATTCAATTCAAATCAATTCAAATCAAATTCAAAAATGAATATAATCGATATAAATATCGTTCGCGTCAAAATGACGCATCTCTAATCAACACGGCTTTATATTTTTCACTAACTTCGTTATTCCATTCAACAAATGAATTTATATTTCTTTCAATACATGATTCTATATTTTTGTCAACACACGACTAATCTCAACGAATGAGTACTGTCCACGTGTGACTATCTTTGTTATTTAATATATTTTATAAAAATTATGGTATCTATCGTTTGATTTCAAATTAGACTCTAATCGCAAATTAGTAAGAGAACGACTCCCTGAATATTAACCCCGAAGGCCGAAACCAACATCAGATCAATATCCAGGAGACCACTCATCTTATCTATTTTCCAATTAGTTTCTAATTTTATATATGATAAAGATGTAAATTTTATTGTTAAAATATTCCGTTCAACACATGACTAATCTCAACGGATGAGTACAGTCAACATATGAACCTTTATTTTATAATATTCTTTATCTTCTAAATTGGAATGAGGCCCAATCAATCACCATATAAAGTTAATTATATGGATTCCATACAACACATGTATATAAATAGCAACGATAAATAATCAACCATCATCCAAAGTGCACTACACTGTATAAGCATCAAATATAAATATCTAACGCTTATAACAGCCTGTCGATCCATCGATCGACATACAACTAATTATTGGGATTAGTGTATGCCGTATTTTGTCCCAATACCCGTGTGGGGTTTCAAACAACCAAACATAGATTTTATTTATGCAGTTGGGCGATATGTAAAATTTATCGTCCCAATCAATGTCCTTCAAATAGGTGTACATAAACGAACCGTCCGGTTTGTAAATGAATATTTATTTATTCACGTTCACGTTAAATATTATATTTTGAATGACAAAATTATTTTATTCAACCTATGAATATTCTATTCGGTTCATTTATTAAATAAAATGATATCTTTATTTTTCTAACTTATTTTAGAAAATTTCGGCGGCATAACGGCACGATACTAGAAACGGGACAAGGCCTAGCCTTATCCCCGGTCTAGTGATAGCCCACGCCATACACATATCAATCAAATTCATTTCAATTCACCAAACAACCAAATTCAAATCAAATAATCTAACTAATCTATGCAACCAAACAAACAAGTCCATGGTCTGTGGACGATTGTGTCGGGTGCTACTAAACACCGTCTGCATCCTAGTATATATATATATATATAACTAGAAAAACAAGAATAGAGTGAGAAGTTCTCACCGATAGCTATCCCAATTCCACGACTCTTCATTGATGGAAATCTTCATCGTTCTCGCCTTTTTGTCACCTTCGTTGCCCGTATTCTCTACATATGTAAAATTCGAATTTTTACTTTACTATTCAATATATAAAAATCGAATTTTTACTTCACTATTCAATATATAAAAATCGAATTTTTACCTCGCTATTCAATATATAAAAATCGAAATTTTACCTCGCTATTCAATATCGAAAAATCGAATTTTTACTTCGCTATTCAATATATAAAAATCGAATTTTTACTTCGCTATTCAATATATAAAAATCGAATTTTTACTTCACTATTCAATATATAAAAATCTTATTTTTACTTTGCTATTCAATATATAAAAATCTATTTTTACTTTGCTATTCAATATATAAAAATCGAATTTTTTTATAATTGCTCCTTATGGATAAAAATTCTATTTTTACAATGCTATCTTATAGATAAAAATTCTTTTTTTACAACGCTACTGTATATAAAGATTTCGCCTTTTCCATTTCAAAAATCAAATCTTTTCTATTTTAAAAATCTAATCTTTTCTAATTTAAAAATCTAATCGTTTCTATTTTAAAAATCTAATCTTTTCTATTTTAAAAATCTAATCTTTTCTATTTTGAAAATCTAATCTTAAAAATCAGTTTTTAAAAATCTAATCTTTTCTATTTTAAAAATCTAATCTTTTCTATTTTAAAAATCTAATGTTAAAAATCAGTATTTAAAAATCTAATCTAAAAATCAGTTTTTAAACTGATTAACCTAAGCTAAACATTTAAAATGAATTAAAACAAAACAAAAATAAACAAATGAATGAAATAAAAAAACTTACAGTGGACCTTGGGGGGGGGGGAAGGGGTTTCTGGTCGTCGTCAGGGGACGCAGGGGGTCGTCGGAGGTGGCGGTCATCATCAGGAAGGGGCAGTGGGGGGTTGCAGGCGTCGGAGGTGTCTGGGGCGAGGTTTCTTCGGGTTTGGGTCTTCATCGATGGGGTAGAAGAGGAGAGAGAAGATCGAGAGGAGGGAGATGGGGTGGCGCGATGTGGATGGAAGCGGAGGGCGGTGGCACGGGTCCGCCTGGAGGCGCGATGGCCATCGTCGATCTCTTTTTTTTCTTCTTTCTGAACGAATGAATATGACGGGGGGGAGGGGGGGCAGAGAGAGATAAAGGAGAGGAGAGAGGAAGAGTTTTTATTATTATTTTTTATTTTAAAATTCAAAAAGTCGACTTTTACATATGACCTCTAAACGAGGCCCACCGCCTGTCGTCCATAGCGTATTACCCCCATTCCGAACACAATGGGATATGTATCGCAAGCTGATTCGATCGTTTCGATCAATTTTCATCGAAATCAACACATAACTCTATATATTGATTTTGAACGCACATTTCAAATTACTGGGGTCACATACGAACTCTAAAAATTCCCGAAAAATATTTTCTATCTTCGTATTGACGATACGGTCCTAACAAAACTAGTTTCGTCGAATTCTGAGACCGTTGGAAAAATGGCCATTTACCAATCGATTAAAATCAATTGAAACTGGTCAAACACGTTTTCCTTTGCCACACTCACATATTGATTCGAAAAATAATGAAATTTGAAACCTAGCAATAATTTGACATCACGGACCCAACAAAAGTGGTTTCGTCGAAATCCGAGGTCGTTTGCAAAATGTCTATTTTTAAGGGCCTGAATTCCATAGCGACTATTCAGAATTTTCAACTGGACATATCTTTTGATTCCCGCTATAAAATCTTGATTTTTCAGGTTCGTTGGAAAGATATCATCAATTAGATCCTAATGTTTTTGGTTTCACTAAAATCCGGATTGTTTAGCACCCGGTATGTCCAATTGAAGTTTGAAATCGAATTATCGAACTACCGCGCCATTTTCAATTCCTTTTATAATTATAAATAATTATTTATATTCTAACGACGACGTATATAATATATACGTTCGAATTATATCCATAATAAATTTCTCGTTGTTATTATTTAAAATAATTCATTTTAAATCTTCAAAATTCACTAAAATTGCCAAAATAAAAATTTTAAACTGGCTCAGAATTTCCGTATTATTACAATGATTTTGAAGATCAACAACTTGTGACTTCCATGACTTAACTTCAAAAATAAACTCTGATGATTTGAAAACATCCCAACCATAACCATCATCAACTAATTATGATAAATGGTCCTCTATGATAGGACAAAAACTATTTTCCATAACGCACATTTCTCCCCCCTTCTACCAATTTGCTCCATAATTTTACTGTATGAAATGATATATACAACTACCATTATGCAACAATAATTATATAATCATCAGACTAAAAGAAATAAACCACTGTCAAACTAAATGACAATATCATGGACTCTTCATTATTTAATATCATGGACTAAAATGATAGTTAAACATACCATTCGAATACAAATGACAATAAAATTTAAAAACCATATTTAAGATAATAATCATACCTTAATGCGACCAACATTCACGAATTTCATGCTTAACTTCATATAAAAAAGTGTTCATGCTAGGACAGGTGGAATATGAATTATCATTATACTCAAAAATAACTAGCAAGCTCGTTGAATCACAGGGGTAACATCATCATTGCAAAACAAATGTGTACAGTTATTATTAACAAAACAGAAAATATTATATCCACATAGCATATCAGGGTAAAATAGCTCCAATCCACCGCCGTTAAATGAAAATATAAATAGAAAATGATAGTTAAACATACCATTTGAAACAAATAACAATAAAATTTAAAAACCATATTTAAGATGATAATCATTCCTTAATACGACCAACATTCACAAATTTCATGCTTAACTTCAAATAAAGAAGAGCCCATGATATGACATGTGGAATATGAATTATCATTATACGAAAAAACAGCTAGCATGCTTGTTGATTCACAGAGGTAATATCATCATTGCAAAATAAATGTGTATAGTTATTATTAACAAAATAGAAAATGCTATACACACATAGCATATCAGGGTGAAACAGCTCCAATCCACTGCTGTTAAATGATAATATAAATAGAAAATGATAACTAAACCTACCATTTGAATACAAATAACAACAAAATTTAAAAACATTATTTAAGATGATAATCATACCTTGATGCGACCAACATTCACAAATTTCACGATTAACTTCAAATAAAGAAGAGTCCGTTCTAAGACAAGTGGAACATTCACAAACGATAGCAAGCTTGTTGATTCACAAAGGTAATATCAGTTATTATTAACAAAACGGAAAATGCTATACACAAATAGCATATCAGGGTAAAATATCTCATATCCACCGCCGTTGTTCATCTGAAATCGGCCGTCAACATCATCGCTCAATTTGTCGTCGATCTGCAGTAGTCGCTTGATTGATTCGAGATCGATTGATCAAATTTGCAACGAGATCAACCTACAACCGCCGTATTCAGATTGAAGTCTTCTCCAGATTTGACAACAAAAAAACACAACTTCATATCAATTTGGATTTAAAGGTGTCGGCTTTAGATTGTAGCACACGATTTGAAATTGAAGATTGATTTGTTTTTGCCTTTTGATCGGCAGAATTTAGAATGGAGAGTGAAGAAGAAACACACGATTTAATTTTCTGTGAAAATTTCCCTTCAACCAAATATTAAAACATGCATGTCCTTCTTTTATAAAAATAATTAGCGCGTCTTATAAACTAGAAAACGCGACAAGTATTTCCTTCAACCGATTTTCCTGTTTTTTTAATTATTTAACGAGCCTGAAATGGCGCTGCGGTTCGAAAATTCAATTTCGAATTTCAAATGAATATACAGAATTCAATATAAGTCAGAATTGAACGAAACAAGAAATGTGTGAATCTGTTTGATGATATCTTTCCAACAGATGTAAGAAACTGAGATTTCGTTTTAAAAGTTGAGAGTTACATCTAGTTTAAAATTCAGAAAAGTCACTGTGGAATTTATATATATTTTAATATATATAAAGGCCTTTAAAAATAGCCATTTTGTAAACGACCTCGGTTTTCGATGAAACCTCTTTTGTTGAATCCGTGATGTCAAGTTATTGCTAGGTTTCAAATTTCGTAATTTTCTGAATCAATATGTGAGCGTGGCGAAGGAAAACGCGTTTGACCAGTTTCAGTTGATTTTAATTGACTGGAAAATGCCCATTTTTCAAACGGTCTCAGAATTTGACGAAATTAGTTTTGTTAGGACTGTATCGTCGATACGAAGCTAGAAAATATTTTTGGGAACTTTTAGAGTTCGTATGTGGCCCTGGTAAGTTGAAATGTGCATTTAAATTGAATATATAAAGATTTATATTTTAAATTCAACGGAAACGGGTCGTAACGGTCGAGTTGGCCTACGATAAATATCCCATTGTGTTCGGAATGGGGGTAATTAGCTAGGACGACAGTCGTTGGGTATCGTTTCGAGTTCGAGAAGAAAAGTCAACCCTCTTTGAAATTAAATAATATAATATAATATATATATATTCCCACCTATACCCTCTCTCCCTCTTCAGTTAATAGAAATCAAAATTAAAAAAAAACCGCTTCCCGAATTCCCGCCGCCCTCCTCCCCAGGTTGAACCACCGACCGCCGCGCCTCCCTCAGGAGGCGCACCACTCCGACCCCTCCCCTTCTTCCTCCGCTTCCTCCATTCTCTCTCTCCCTCTTTCAAACGGTCTACCGCCCCCAAACCCCTCCTCCAGTCACGATGAGCCACCACCACACCCCCAGCGTCGCCGCCCCCTCCAATCCCCGTCGCTACCACCTCCTTTTCCCCCTTCCTCTCTCCTTCGCGGACCAAACCCAATCACGAAGAAAAAAAATGCGCCTCCGACGAACTAAGCACCCACCGCCTACCCATGAGCAGCCGCCACTGACCAGCTGCAAGCTTCGGCAATCTCCTCCTCCCTCCCCGACGTTGAGCAGTGAGTTTTTTTTGATTCCATATTGTTTTATTTTATAAAAATCTTATTTTTAAATAAGATAAGGTTAGATTTTAAAAATATAAAGTTAGACTTTTATGTATGATAAGGATTAGATTTTTATATATATGATAATAAGGTAAAGTTTCGATTTTAATATGCGAAGTAGCGGATTGAAGATGTGATTTGTATTATGTAAGTGGCATTATCAAAAATATGATTTTTATATTATAGAGAGAACAAAAATATGATTTTTATATCATATGAAGAATAAAAATATGATTTTTATAGTATAGAAAGAATAAAAATACGATTTTTATGTTATATAGATAGTAAAAATTTAATCTTTATTTATGTAGTATAATAAAAATCTGATTTTATTATATATATGTGGAAATAAAAATGTGATTTTTATAGCGATGATATAAAAATTCGATCTTTATATTAGAAGTAGATATAAAAATATAATTTTTATATAGGAAGAAGCGTTATAAAAATAGAATTTTTACCTATATAGTAGCGGTATAAAAATAGAATTTTTATATACATAGCAACAATATAAAAATGTGATTTTTATATATGTAGTGGTTACGGACAATGAAATTGACAAAAGGCGAGCACGACAAAGATTTTTACATATGAAGAGTCGTGGCGTTTGGTTTAGCGAATCGGTGAGAACTCCTCACTTTTAAATTTATTTCTAGTTGAAATGTATACTAGGATGCAGACGGAGTTTAGTAGCACCCGACACCCGTCGTCCACAGACCATGGACGGCTTGTTTGTTTGTTTGTTTGATTTTGATGTGTAGTTGATTGTGTGAAGTGGATTGAAATAAAAATATTTTAATAGTTAAAAATATTTTAATAGTTAAAAATAGAATTTTTAACGAGTATATGAAATGAAATAAATTAATATAAACAAATCGAACGATTTGTTTATATACACACATTTGACTGATATTGATTAGGACGATAAATTTTACACACCGCCCAACTGCACAAATAAAATCTGTGTTTGATTGTTTGAAACCCCACATGGGTATTGGGATGATATATGACATACACTAATCCCAATAATTAGTTGTATGTCGATCGATTGATTGACAAACTGTTATGAGTGTTAAATATTTATATTTAATGCTTATACAGTGTAGAATGCACTTTGGATGATGGTTGATTATTTGTCATTGTTGATATATACATCCGTTGTATGGAAATCCATAGAAATAAAATCTATGGTAATTGATTGGGCCTCATTCCAGTTTTGAAACATAATATTTGAAATAGAAATATATAAAGCCGTGTTGATTAGATATGCGCTATTTTGACGCGAATGGTATTTATATCGATTATATTCGTTTTTATAATGAATATTGAAAAGTGATTTCAAAATCGAATATTTTGAAATGAAATTCGAATTAAATTGAGTTGAAATGAATTAGAATTCGAATTGAATTGAAAATAAAATGAATTCGAATTGAAATTGAATAGAATTGAATTCGAATTGAAATTGAATAGAAATGAATTCGAATTGAAACTGAATTGAATTGAAAACGAACTGAAATTGAATTAAAATTCAATTTGAATTGAAATCAATTTGAAATGAATTTAAAACGAATTTATAAGGAAAAATTCAATTTTGATTTGAATTTGAAATGAAGTTGAAATCGCTTTGCAAACGAATTTAAAACGATTTATATAATACGTTTTAAAAGGAAATCGACTAAGTATATATTATATATATAATATAATGGCCTGAATAGAATGCGCCGCGCTGCGGTAGTTCGTGAATTTCGACCATTGACTTTGAACAGACATTACGGGAGATCCGACCGTCAGATTCTCCTAAAACCGGAACCATTGAGTTTGTATCGAAAAGAGCTTTCTAACGAATATTAGAGATTTGAAATCTAACGGTTGGATTTGGAATTATGTCCAAATCAAATTTGGAAAAGGTCGCTGTAAGTGCAGTTCGATGGCCGTTGGTGGAAATCGACTGTACGGGCCTTGATAAAATTATTAAAAATAGTAATAATTTGTGTAAAATCATAAGAAATGGTTTGTGAAGAATTAGGGTGAAAAATTCCATATTTGAAAAGATAAAAAATAGATTTTTATTGAAATGAACTAGTTTTGAACTAGAATAATAATTTGTTTATTTTTAAAATAAATAAATTGGATTTGAAATGGTTTTAAAAATAACCAAAATTTCCAATAAGTGAATTAGAATGGATTTGAATCGAAATCTAGTTCTATGTTGGATTTCGTGATTATACAGATGTTGTTATGGAAATTTGAAAGATATATTTATATCGTTATTTCCAATACGATATTTGTTGGTCGTAGAATTTGATATTGAATATAAGCTGATATATTTTCTATTCAGAGCCTTGTATTTAATATCAAATGGGATTTGGGTTTGTCGTGAATGGTGTCTTCACTAACACTGTTCTTAACCCCAGTTGAGAAAAGATTAAATCTTTTTATTTAGATTTAATGAAGTGTACCAATTAAATAATATTTAATTGGAATTGAATTGGTATTGATTTTTGGGTTTATCGTGAACAGTGTTTTAAATAACACTTGTTCTTTAACCCGATAATTAATGGAATGTGATTTTGGGTTGTCGTGAACGGTATCTTCAATAATACTGTTCTTAGACCCAAAAGAGTTAAGAAAATTAGAAACTAACTGGAGATTAGTTAAGGGGAATGATTTCTGGGGTATTGATCTGATGTTGGTTTCGGCCTTCGGGGTAATACGTAGGGAATTGCTCACTTGCCAATTTAGGGTTAGGGACTGATTGAAATGTGATGTGATTTTGGGGTTTATCGTGAACCGTGTTTTAAATGACATCGGTTCTTTAACCCAATTAAAGATTAAAACTAAGTGGAGTTTTAATGAATCTTTAATTAGATTGAAAAGATCGAAAATGGAGTATCACCAGTTTTTCTCCAGGCGATAGTTGAATCTTTAATTAGATTTGAACGTGAGATGGTAATTGAATTTACCGATAACACCGTGATGTTAGATATAAAGTATTACCAGTTTTACTTCATGTGATGAATAGGTTGGGATTGAGAAATTGAAACAAATGATTACTTCGGTAAGGTTCGTCAATCCCGACTAGTTTGAAGTGATATTCAAAGGAAGATTAAAGAATAAGTTTAAAAGAATTTATCTTTGATAAAATAAATGGGAACCTATCCCTAAGAATGTGAAATTTAGAAACTAACTGTAGGTTGGCTAAGAAGAATGGTTTCCTAAGTATTGATCTGATGTTGGTTTCGGCCTTCGTGGTTAATATTTGGGGAATTATTCTCTTGCTAATTTACGGTTAGTGACTGATGAATTGGAATGAGGCGAATGTTCTGTTTGTGTAACACTTGTTTATTATATACGCGAGTTATTCAGAAAGACCGGGTTTATCCCATTCATAATAACTGATTCGACGATTAGTCGAAGATGAAGACGGTGGTTGAAGACTGGAGGTCTTCACGTCGTTTGGATAATTACTGATGATCTTGATTGGGCCGTACACCCAAGAGGAGGGAATTAGTTGGTGATATTCCAGACGTACTTGGAGATCGATGGATATGTGGGGTACTAGGTGCCTCCGGTTTCGTTCAGACCCAGAACGGACTTGTAAATGGACTGTGTGTCTGACATTGGATATCATTCTGTGTGAATGATGGATATCGGTTGCATGGAGTGGTTTGCCTGTATGGCATGCTAAGATGCAAATGATCAAGGCTTCTGTTGAAAAGCAGAGTCTTGTGGTTGATGATCAAAGCACGACCTGTGTGGCATAACTTTGTGTAGTTTTGATTCGCGAGCCTCACACCCCGGTTGTGAACCAGAAATGGGAGGGGACATCAGGGAGGGAATGCGTTTCCTTCTAGTTAGAAGTAGCGTCAGTGGTTTTACACGCCCTGACGAGTTTGACTTATGTGGTTGTTGCTGTTGCGAGGCGCCTCGGATATATCGGTGATTATGTGAAGCCGATGGAGTCATTCGTTGGCTCATTGACACTCCAAAGGGTGAGGAAATGCAGTGTTCAGGCATTTTAATCCACATCAGTGGACCAGCCCTGACGATCCAAAGGTCACTCGAGCTTTGACCTGAGGGGCGGACTAGAAGGTCTCAAATCGGTAGAGGACTGTCTTTTGCCTCGGTTCATAGATGAAAATCCAATTTCCAAATACGATATGTGCGGTTTTGATTGTAAACCTATATATGGCGACATAGTGGCATGAGATGCTCATGTCGCCTATGATTGATATTTATGATTGTATATAAAATCAGGAACTAACTAGAAACGAGATAAGATGGGTGGTTTTCTGGGTATTGGTCTGATGTTGGTTTCGGCCTTCGGGGTTAATACTTAGGGAATCGTTCTCTTACTAATTTACAGTTGGAGTCTGATTAAGAATTAAAACATGAAATTTAGCGTATCAAGCATTCTTTGGCTATTATAAGGTAAAAACCCTATCCTCCGGTTTGCGTTGCATTGTGTGATGGGACCTGGGTCTTATAATAGCTTCATTGTTCTTTATTTAGCATTGCGCTGTTTGTTTCATGCACTGGTGTTCTTGGGAGGAAACCCGTTCCGTGTTATACGGCGTGGTCCCTTGATTTACCTAACTTTAAAATAAAGATTATTAACTGTTTTATTTCTCACACCAGACTGACCTAGAGTTTATTGTTTTAACCTAAACTCTGGGTGCCCCTATTTTCCGCACGGGCAGCTAGTAGTTTTGGTTTTGCAGATTTATATTCATAGGATCCTGGTTTACAGCTGGAATGATATCCAGAAAGCTTTGTATCCTCATATCTCCTTCAGTTATGTATTATATTATTTTCCGCTGCTATGTAATTTGTTGTAATCTCGGATATTTGATAAATGTATATTATTTGTTTAGACTCTGTATATTCTTGTATTCTAATGAATTGTTGTAATAAACAATGAAATGTCGTTCTGTCTGCGTTCTTTTGTGTGTTGTTCTCAAAGTATCCGGGCTTTCCTTACCGGGGAAGTTACGGGTCACTACAACACACATTTTATACATATGATGTATTCAATTGTGCATGACCGTACGGATGTAAAATTTTGTTTTACAGGGGCAGAATTTGTGCAATCAAACACTGAAATTGTTTCAGTAAAAGATGGCATGACAATGGCTTGGATTGGTGAAGCAACTATTACTAGTGTGTTCCAAAATTTAAACAAGTCCAACTTGTTTATAATCAAGAATTTGATGTGTATATATAATTTATGTATATACGAATATATGTAAAATTATCTCCATTGTATACATTTGATGTGTACATATATATTTGTGTAAGACGGTATAAATGGAGCAAGCTATAATGTTATTAATGTCTATAATTTATGCCATTGATTTTCAATTTGTAATGTTATCCATTGAGTATGAATGACTAAGTTCTTATGTCTAGGATAATGTTTTAATTGATTGTAATGGGCTCTGACCCTACAAATTTCTAAAGTTTGTTTAGGGTATATTGTATTAATCTGAAATGTTTGATTTGGATCCCCGTGTGAGCAGTGCCATGCAATTTTCATTTTATGTCTATATATGTATTGTGTTAAATTGCATGATAATATAATGATATGGGCTTAATATTTATGATTGGACTTTATAGAATTTTGAGTCTAAATTTATATATGAAATTCTGATATAAATCTGGCTTGGGTTTTTATATGATAAACGGAAGTCAGATTTAAAATGGAACGTATAGGATATAAAGAAATTGTATAACGACAATGTTGAAATGCTCAAACACGTGGAAATAAATTTTCTTGTGATATAAAATATTAATATATATTAAACATATGTAATGTACATATATAAAAATAACATATATTTGATATATGTAAATAACACTAATAATATTGTTTCCCACTACGAATTATAAAATTCTCTTTATATTAAATTATGTTATATTTAGTTATGGTGACGTCTTCCAATAATATACTCATTACTGTCTAAAATCATTGGATGTAACTTACGCCAAAGCGTTGTGCACCTTTTATTTTGGTTATATGCGATGGAGTAAAATGTGGTGCTCCAACCTATTATTGGGTCTGACTTAACTAGGATGCATAATAGGATTATGGACTTAGAGACAAAAGCATGAATTATTCTATATATTTTGAGCAAATGAATAATACTGAACAAACTGTTCAACATGCGATCCAAGAGTTATAAAACAATATAATTGACATAAGATGTCTACCTAAAAGGTTGTGTTTTGAGTTTAGCCAAAGCTGGGTCAAGGCATGACTAGATATGGATCTTGGAACACCATTATATGTATATAACGATATACATATATAAACAAAGGGATGCTAATTTGAGTGGGAGCGTATTTTAGTTTAAATTACATATTTATGCTAATATAAATTTTGATTGTCAAAATTTTGTGATTAAATAAATATTACAGAATCAGTTATTATTTTATCTAATGTATATATTAAATAATAAATAATTCAATAATTTAAATTAATCCTTGAGAAGGATATAATTTGAATTAAATCAAATTTCTTGACTAACATTGAAATTTGAGGATTGTCCTCAAACAAATCAAATGTAATTGTTCTAACAAATATAGAGGATCTAAAACTAAAGTCAAAGTATGACTTCAACTGAATAAGATATAAATGTTATAATAATCTACTTATACATTCCTAGTATTAGATACTAGATATAAATCACATAAATGTATGTTGATTTAAAGAAATTGCAGAATAAGTAGAAATCTGATAAAATGACAACTGGACTTATGAATGGAAATGAAACAAAAGTTGCTGGATTATCCATAGAAAGATTCTTGTTGTGTTTACTGGCTTAATAAAATTAATAAAATAATTGTTATTATGAAATTCCATTTAAAATAAATGTTATAATATATCTTGTTCAGACAAGTTTGAATTTCATTTATAATAAAAGAATAATTATTATTCATTTCATTTATGGAATTTCACAAATAGTTAATAATCTTTGTAAATCCTTAACTATAATGTTCTTGACATTAATAATGAGTGGATTAAATTTAGTGATTTAAATCCAATATACCTTTAGTATTGCCTGTTAGCCCAATAAACAAGAAAGTATATCAAAACTCCATAATGATGGAATTTTGAGACCATTTGATTTTGAATTATATGAAGAATGCAGAACTTGTTTATTAGGCAAGATAACTGAATCATCTTTCACTTGACAAAGTGAATGAGTGATAAGTATTGGGTCTCGTACATAGTGATGTATATGGAGCAATGAATACATAAACTAGAGGTAGGTTTTATTACTTCATTATATTTACTGATGATATCAGTAGACACAGATATGTGTATCTTATGAAACACATATCAGAATCCTTTGAAAAGTTCAAGGAATTCAAAATGGAGATAGAAACAAATTTTAATTGAAAATAAATACTTTTCGAACAGGTCGAAAAAGGAATATTTAAGCCAACTATTTAATGACTATCCAGATGAGTTTGAAATTGTTTCACGACTCACTCCACCTAGAAAGCCACATTGAAATGGTGTGTCCGAAAGGAGTAATCGTACCTTATAAGATATGGTACGACCAAGATAAGTCATATAGATCTTCCAATAAATTAAATTTGGAACAATTGCATTTAATCCTACTAAAATGATTTTAATGATGACATATAAGATATGGACTAGGAAATGTCCTAATGTGTCTAAATGCGCAGATTTGGATGCAAAGCGTTTATTAAACATTCTCCCTCAGATAAGATCGGACCCAAATAAGATAACTATTTTGTGCAATATCCACGAGATATAAATGGATATTATTTCTATAAATTCTCTGAGAATAAAATGTTTATTACTCAAATTGATATCCTTTATAAAGGAGAACCAGTCTCTAAGATACCGATAGGATTTAGAAGTCGAAATGTCTCGAAACCACAAAATGTCACTGAATTTTGTATAGAAAAGAAATTGAGTAGGAGTGAGACAATAATTCTAATGTTATTTGATAACACATTTATAATTGTAAATTATGTTAGTTTTAAAACAAGAAATAAATACTAATTCTAAGAAAGAAAATGTTTGGATTAAGAAGTTCATGATTGAACTTAATTCATTGTTGATCCAATGATGTACATTGCGATAACAATATGGCTGTTGCTCAGGCCTAAAGCATTAAACTCGTTATCGATCCAAACATATATTTAAGAAATATAATTCTTATGTAAAGTTGTTCACAGAGGAAATGAACATATCTGCAAAGTTACAAATGTTGTAATGTTGTAGACCTACTGAATTAAACTCTGTCGCAAGAAGTTTAATAGTCACACTAGTTTCATGAGTGTACGATACGTGAATGACTGACTCTAGTGCAAGTGGGGAGATTATTAGAGTTTATGCCCAAGAGGCAATCCATTTGATGAGATAGATAACACTATTTGAAATAAAATAAAATATTCTATTATGTTATATTTACTACGTAATATAAATATTAACAAAATAGAAGTCCTTAGAATAATAATACGGAATTATATAGTTCGAGTAAGACTGAACTTGAGATTATATAATGTGATAAGTATTATAATTCTTAAATGTCCCTAGTCGAGTTTTATTGTTTATATAGGACAACAATAAAGCGTTGAGACTAGTATATTGATTGAATGATGATCACATCTCATTGATCATTAATATACGTGATATTAAAGTCAAGATATAAATACATATTGTAGAATAGCGTATTGGGCTGACCCAGTGTGAGATAACTACATGGAATATAATCAATAGTATCATAAGTTGTTCTCATAGTGACAGTGATGTAATGGTCCTCAGACCTGAAATCATTATAATTTTATTCGAGGATAGTTGTGTTTTGATATCATCTAAAGTTACTCGTAACAGAGTAACGATAACGGTGATTATTGGATACATCTCGAGTCGAATGGAAATTACGAATGATCTAGATGGAATTTAACCCTACGATATATTTGTGGTGATATCCATGGGCCTCTTGATTGAGTGAGACTGTGAAATGCATGGATGTGCTCAAATATTGATTTGTTTTAAATAGTCTACTCATCGATCAAGAAAATCGGATTAAATTATAATGAGGACGATACGATCCATGCCTCTAGTTTAATCCTGGATATATTGGTTAAAAGGATTATATTATATTGATAAACTGGTCATAGAAAGGTTGTATCGAATCGTTGATCTCATTACAACTTGGGCAGCAACGACGTATTGCTAGATGTCACTCACTGTTTATGATTTTAAATATGATTTAAAATCATTGCCAACGTTGTAATAACCTATAGGGTCACACACTTAGAGCGTTGTAGAGATGAAATCATTTTGGATAAATAAAACGTCAATATGTTGATATTTTATTAAGCATTGAAAAGGTAAAAGGGTGGTTCCATATTTGATGGCATACTTTGGTTTTAAAAGGGGCTACGCTTTCTTTTAAGTGGTGCGCCTAACCCTTTTATAAATAAAAGGGACGGATCATATAGATAGAGATACATAACCCTAATTCGTTTTTAATGAAAAAATCAAAAGAATGGCAGCGATGGCTAGCATCACTTCATCTCAGCTACTCTCCGATTCGATCGAAGAGGCAGATGTTCGTGTGGATTCCTCTAGAGGCTCAGCGCTACGTTGAGCTCCTCAATTCGATGCACCAGTCGTCTTCTTGTTTTTAGATTTGCTTGGAGAATGGATTCGTGATAAACATGTATGAATTCTAACCTAATTGATTTCAATTTTCTGTTTTTGCAATAGATCCTTAAATTAATTCGTTAATCTGTTCTATCTGGGTTGTCGATTAGATCACAAATTCCCTTCATAAGTGACCATAGAATCTACAAATGATTGAGCTTCCTAAAAACCCTTCACCTATGGATGTTCAAGATAATGAAGAGATGAACGTATACAAAGGAGGTAAAGTCCGAGTTGACAAACCAAAGGATGTTTCCATCCCCGAAGGGGAGTCTTCTCCAAGGCACCGCCACTAACTATGCCCTTGACTCATGGTTCTTTAATAGTGGAACAAATATATGGGGATTTAGATAGTCTCCCCTTGCTGAATAACATTTACACATTTGAGGATTTTGAAGCGGAACCATTCTTCCCTATCTCCGAGGAAGAATCCACTCTCGTTAAAGAGAAGGATACTATATAGACGAGTCTGGCTCCGAGCCTTGGTCTATTTGGGGGGATCAAATAGGACACACACATCACATGCACCACATGTCACAACATTCATACACTGTATGTACTTATGCCTCTTACACTTGCTTGTTTCTTTTGCAGGGGAAATCACTCGTCGCCGCTATTCTCATCGTGATCTTCGTGAGTACAAGCCCAGATTCAACCCCGTTATTGAACATGACCACGGTGACAGTCGCGGGAGAGAGTCCAAGAAACACTATGATTCCTACTAACCTCATCCCCCATGCTCTCGTTCTCCTTCAAGGCAAGATCCCGAGAAGCACCACAGTCGTCAACTGGCGCTTGCGGGAGGTAAACAGCTTCCCAAAGCTCCGATTCCCCCAAAGGATATTCCTCCTCAGGATAAGTCCTCCAAGAAGCCTTACATGCCCAAGGATAAGCATAAAGATCCAAGCAAAGGTTTGGAAAAGGGAAAGAAATCCGTTGTCCATTTCGGGCAACACAACATTGATATTACTACTTAACAGCCGGTGGTCCTTACTACCGAAAATCAGGCCAAGATGGAGCTCCTGCTGGAGAAGTTCTCTGACACTTACTTCGGAAAGATGCACTTTGTTCCAAATCTCGAACCAGTTCCTTATGATTTGGATACAGAAGTTATGGATATGGTAGTCCATGTGGCTACACAATATAAGGCGATGAAGAAGCATGCCAAAAAGCTCTCTGAAGCTATCCATCTTCTTGAGGTAGTCGTAAAGGATGCGCAGGAAAAGGCCGAGTATGATGTTAAGTCCAGAGATAAGGCCGAGAAGGACCTAGAGGATACCCAGGCTTAGCTTGCCTTAGCTCAGCGGGATGCTGAGAATTACAAGAAAAGGTTAGAAGAAATGGAAAAACGTTTTCATATCGAGCTTGATTCCAATAGTAAAGAGCGTATGACCATGAGAAAAGAAATGGAAGATCTTAGATCAGCTAACACTAAGCTGAAACTATCCCAAGGCCACTTTGCCGATGAGAAAGCTACGTGGAAGAAGGAAATGACAAGCTTGAAGGACAAACTAGCTCATTCTGAGGAGAGAGAATCTCTTGCTGAGGGACATGCTAGTGAGGCTCTCGAATCCGCCTCCAATGCTACCGCCAAGCTCGCTGATGGTAAGCAAGAAATAGAAGGATTTAATGAATTTTTAATGGACTTTTTTGCTCAGATCATTCGAACTCGAGACATTTCATGGATTAAAGATTATCCTACCACTTTGGTCAGGGTATGAGATCAAATATTCGAGAGTGAAAAGCAGTGTTTAAAGGTTGAGACCGTTGATAAGGATCAACTTATGCATACTTTTCTTAGAGGTGAAGAACCTGAGGTACTGGCGGAGGGTAGACGTCTGATCAAAGAGTCTATGGAGGAGGAGAGGCTTAAGCTCAAAGGCAAAAGCAAGATTGACGAAGGTTCGAGCTCAATTGCGGAACCTGGGCTACTGGGGTCGAGGAATACAACCTTGACGACCCATTAATTTCTGAAATTCCCGTACCTCCTTTTGCCGAGGCTTCTATTGTGGCCCCAGATGAGCGATCAGCGGAAGGTATCTCCATATTCTCTCCACAGTTTGTTAAAGCTATCATATCATGTCATCGTATTATGGAGCAAACAGTTGAGAGGAGCGCATTTTCTCCCGAAGTAATAGCTATTTCCTTCTTATGATATAGGTGCCAAGCCCGCTGAAGGGACTGGGTAAAAGCATGTGAAACCTGAAGTGTCTGAGAAAGCCATAATCTCGTCGAGTGCCGACATTCCTAAAGATGCTGAGATCATCGACGCCCTAAAGGACACTGAAGGTGATAACAGGGATGGATATGGTGATGTCACCATTGTGGGAGAGACCAAGGAGAATGATAGCATGATTTTAGCTGAGATAAAGGCTAATAAGGATGAATTATTGAAGGTTAAAGTCGAGGAAGAGCCTTTAACTGTGCCGCCTCTCGCTGTAGCTGCCCCCAGCTCTGAGCTGATCGTAAAACTATCTAGATCCATTACTACACAGCTTGCATCCCAGTCTACTGGCGCTCCGCAGGATCCTCCTTCATGGAAGAAGAAAAGGAAGAAGCATGAATACCCTAATGCCAGTAAGGAGATTCTAGAAAAACAGAAGAAGGAGAAGGAGCCGAAGTCATCCCCGAAGCCTAAATAGGGCTTGTTTGTTTTCGTTTTGTTTTTAGATCTTCCACTGGCCCTTTGTAGTTGTTGCGGATGTGACCCTCGCATTTTGTCCAACTTTTTTTTTGTAAACCTTCACTTAGTGAATGAAATTCCATTTCTTTCGCATTGTTGTGTGTCTGCGAATATCTCATACTTAGTCACGCATGTAAATATTAAGATCATAGCCAAGTAATAAATGAATCTGCATATAAAAAATTTGTAGCATACCATATTGTTTTTATTATTATGTGTATATGCCCCCAATCAATCATTGACTTAGTGCTTGGCCAGGGCTTGTTGAGGATTGATTAGGATCGACTACATCTTGCCCCCCATGTCCGGACATGGATGGTTCTGACTTAGCTTTCACTCTTGCCCCCGATCCTGCGGCGGGGTAGGATCCTTTTTATGGCATTTATTCAACATGCCTTTATACTCTCCTGTCGTATGCCTAGGATAGGATTCGAACTCAGGTTTCAGTCTACTTTCTGATCCTTTAGTGGGGTAGGAGTTCATTTGTAGCACCAGTCCCTGGTGCCTTTAAACTCTTCCGTCGGATGCCAAAGGTATAGTGGAGTCGAGGCAGTCTTTTGATTATGGTGCACCTTCATGCCTCGTGGACAATTCGTTTTCTTGTCCGGTATACTATTCTCAAGTCGTGAGAATTAGGGTATTTGAGGTTGTGTCATTTACTTCATTGCGTCCTCGATGCTCTATACATGGTTTACTTTCAAACTTGAAAGACTTTTTGAAATACGTGTATCGGGGTCATTGAGGGATTTATGATAAATATCACAATCATAATAGCTCATATGAATAAAAATGAAAGAATAATAAAAATAAAACGGTAAAATAAAGAACACACAATATTTTATAGCGGTTCGGTCGAATCATGACCTATGTCCACTTTATAATCTTTTGTTTGTGTAACCAGACTATTCTAGGCAAGTCGAGCCTTTTTACATGGTCCTAAAAACAAAATAATAACAATGACAATTTTATGTCAAGTAATGCCGCAGATGCTGGGTGTTCCACACTACGGGGATTTTATCTCCGTCCATGGTCGCTAGCTTGAAAGATCTATTATTAAGCTTCCGTAGGATGTATATGGTCCTTCCCATTTCGGACCTAAGAAGGTGGGTTCTCGGAAGATGCGTTCAGTACCAGGTCTTTAGGTTCAAAAGTTCGAGCCCAAACTTTCTTATTGTAATATCGGGTGACCTGTTACTTATGTCTCAAGGCCCACATATCTGATTCATCTTTTTTTCCTCGGTCATGTCTAGAGATTCGAGGAGCAATTCATTGTTGGTCATTGGGTCGTAATAGGTGGTCCTGTGGGACGGTACTTTTAATTCGACCAAGATGACAACTTCTGATCCAAATGCCAAGGAGAAGGGAGTTTGACTCGTCACTGATTTGTAGGTTGTTCTGTAAGCCAACAATGCTAAGGGTAGCTCGTCGACCCGTATGGCTTTGGCCCGCTTCAGTAGCTTCTTTGAAGTGGACTTAATTACTTTATTTTCTGCTTCTACTTGTCCATTTGACTACGGATGCACTACAGCGGTGTACCTTTTCTCTATATAATATTTCTGGCAGAAGTCTCGGAACTCGGTGCTATCAAATTGGGTCCCATTATATGTTAAGATAATCTTCGAGATCCCGAATCGACATATAATATTTCTAACGACAAAGTTTATCATTCGCTTAATTGTGATCGTGGTCAACGGGTCTGCTTCGATCGACCCACTTATTAAAGTAATCCATGGCTACGATGGCAAATTTTGGTCCTCCCTTAGCAATGGAAAGGCTTCCAATAATGTCAATTCCCGAGACAGCAAAGGGCCACAGGCTCATCATCATCTTTAATCGGCTAGGAGGTGCCCTGGGGATCTTAAAAAATCTCTGGCATTTTTCGCAACACCGTGCATATTTAGCCGCATCTTTATTCATAGTAGGCTAGAAATAACCATATCATAATATCTTCTTAGCCAATATTTGACCTCCGGTGTGGTCGCCACGTTTACCTTCGTGTACTTCCCTCAGTACCCGCTCGATGTCGTCGTGGGTATACACCGGAGGAGTGACATCGAGAATCCCTGTCTGTAGAGGACCTCGCCTTGTATGGCATATCTAAAGGCCTTTCGAATAATAGCATGACATTCGCTTTTCTTAGTTGGAAGCGTTCCATTCATTAGGAAGTTCTTTAGGGGTGTCATCCACGGCTCACTTTTTGGCACAGTTTCCAGTACAGGATCAATTTCCATCGGATCGATATTTAGAGCCTCCAATATTTCAATCGATACCATCTCGTGTCCTCAGGACTATTAGAGCTAGCCAGCTTAGCTAACTTGTCTGCCTTCTAATTCTCTGATCGAGGAATATGGGTTATACTGTAGTATTCAAAACCATCAAGCAGTTTTCTTGCTTTTTTTAAATATGATACAAGTCTTGACCGTTTGACCTGAAACTCCTTATTGACCTTGTTTATGACTATCTTGGAGTCGCAGAAAACATCTAACTTCGTTTTCCCTACCTTTTTTGCGAGCTTTAACCCAATAATCAGGGATTCATACTCCGAGTCATTGTTCATGGTATGGAATTGTAATCCTAGAGAATAGTATATTGATCGCATCTCGGGAGTGATCAGTACAACTCCAGCGCCAGATCGTCTATCATTCTTGGCACCGTTGGCATATAGCTTCCAGGTGTTGGGGTCGAATGGTTGTTTTGAGGGACTAGCTTCTTCACTCGCTACATCTTCCTCAGGAATAGTGAACTCTGCTATGAAGTCAGCCAACACTTGCCCCCTTATCGATCTTCGGGGCTGGAAGTTCAAATCAAACTGGCTTAATTCTATATTCCATTTGAGTAGCCTTCCTAATGCCTCTGGCCTTTGCAAGACTTGTAGGAGCGGATGGTCAGTGTATATGATGATGGGATGAGCATGAAAACAGTGGCAGAGCTTTCTGGATGCAATCAGCAGGCTATACGTAAGTTTTTCTATCCTCAGGTAGTTTCACTCTGCTGCCTCCAGTTTCTTTCTTACATAATACACTGGCCTTTGGACCTTATCTTCTTCTCTTACCAAGGCTAAACTTATTGTGGGATGATACCACCAAGTATACAAACAGATCTTCATGGTCGACTGACTTGGATAGTATCGGAGGTCTTTCCAAATGAGTAAGAAGGTTCTGGAATGCTTCAACTCAATCAGGAGTCCATTGGAATTTGCGTTTGCCTCGCTTTATGAGATCAAATAATGGAATGCACTTATCCGTAGCTTTAGAAATAAATCTACTTAATGCAACCACTTTTCCAGCGATGCACATCCTTAATCTGTCTCGGTTCCTGAATGTACCTGACTGCCATAATTTGGTCTGGATTGATTTAGATCCCTCAAGAGCTGACAATAAAGCCCAAGAATTTCACGGAGGCGACCCCAAATGAACATTTCAGAGGGTTGAGCTTCATTCCATATCGTCGAAGGATATCGAGCATTTCAGCTAGGTCAGCAGTATGGTCAGATAACTGTCTGGATTTCACAAGCATATCGTCGACATACACCTCCATCGTTTTCCCAATCTAATTATAGAACATTCTATTTACCAAGCGTTGGTATGTTGCTCCGGCATTCTTTAAACTAAATGGCATCACCACATAACAATACAGTTCCAAATATGTGATGAAGCTAGTATGATCCTGATCTGGAACATGCATGGGGATCTGGTTATATCCCGAATACGCATCCATAAAGGATAGGAGTTCATGACCTATTGTTGAATCCACTAGCTGGTCAATCCTGGGAAATGGAAAACTGTCCTTCGGGAAATCTTCATTCAAATCCAAGAAATCAATGTATGTACGCCATTTTCCGTTGGCCTTCTTTACTAAAACAGGATTTGAGATCCATTCTGGATAAGTCTAATCTCCGATGAATCCGTTGCTTCTCAACTTTTCAACTTCTTCCTTTAAGGCAGCTGACCTCTCCGGGTCAAGCATTCGCCTCTTCTGCTTAACTGGTGGATGTTTTGAGTTGATACTCAGCGAGTGGCTTATAATTGAGGGTGATATCCCACATGTATCAGCGTGGGTCCAAACAAACACATCCAAGTTTGCCTTTAAAAGTCAGTCAATTCCTTTGCTCGAAGCGGGTCTAACTGGGATCTAATCTTTAAAACCTTCGCTAAATCATCATCGTCAATGGGGATATCCACTGTTGTTTCATTAGGCGTCGCCATTCTGCCTCCAGGCTCCTCATCCTCTTTGGGATCTATGTCCTCGGGATGGTCTCTAGGTGACTCCTTCGGGGTTGTCCCCTTTTAATTGCTAAGCTGAATCCTCCATTGCGGGGGAGGAAGCACCCTTAGATTCCACGTCTTTTCCTTTGCGTACAATTTTAACTCTGCCATATAGGCTCGCCTAGTTACTTGGTCACCCCTAATTATCCTACTCCTACTTCAGATGGAAATTTCAACAATAAGCACCATGGTGCAATGCAAGCCCTAAATTCTGCAAGAGCCGGTCGGCCCAAAAAGGCGTTATAGGGAGAATCTATATCCAAAACTTCGAATGGGAGAATCCTCACTCTCCAACGGTCTCCCTCTCCTAGAGTTACTAATAATTCTACATATCCCATTGGGGGTGTCGAGGCTCCATTGATGCCGCGTATTCATCCGTTGCAGGGCTTCAAATCTTTCGCTTAGAGTTTCATCTGATTGAATGCTTTCTTGAACAGAGTGTTAACCGAACTCCCATTGTCTACCAAGACCTTGTGGACTATAGTAGGACCAATGGTAGTAGTGATCACTAATGGGTCTTCGGTAGGGGATTGAACTCCAACACGATCTCTATCATGAAATATTACATCGTCTGACATCGTCTTCGCTGTTTTACAGAAGCAGTATCTTCAGGAATGCTGCATTCTCCCACCTTAGGGCGTTTGGCTACATTCACATACTGGTCCATTGCCCTGTAGTTACGTTCAGCTGGATGGGGCCCTTCTACTATAGTGTTGATGAAGATGCCTTTAGCTTTCTGTTGCACGGTAACTTTTTGGTGGCAGTTGCCTTTTATTCCGCTCAGGACTACCTTGCCCCTGGTTTCTCGGAGCTGCCTTATATTCATCCAACTTATCTTCTCTAAGGAGTTTTTCGACCAAGTCCCTCAAGTGATGGCATTCATTTGTCGAATGTCCAAGGTCTCGTGGAAAAGACAAAATTTTCCTGTTTCACGCTCCTTTTCCATCGAATCCCTTGGTGGGGGGTTCATGTATTAGAGAACATTATAGGTATCCAAGTAGATATTCTCTAATGTGTCATTCAAAGGTGTGAGGTTTTCAAAAGTTCTGAACCGAGATCTCTTTTGTGAGTCATTTCCACAATTCTTCCTCTTATTGCCATTTCCATCTTGGCGACCATTGCCTTGGTTCTTATTACTAACGTTGACTTCCACCTTTCCAGAACTATCACCGGACTGTTTAATGGCCATGTTACTCTGAATATCTTCCTTATCGGCGGCTTTCCTCTTTCGATTAGCACAAATCTCTTCCTGACGCAGGCGGATATTGGCTTTATCATAAAATATCTTTCTAGTCAGTGGCGGTTTTCCAGCTAAACATTTACCAAACTCAGTATCTTTGTCTAGTCCATCAATTGGTGCAATCAGGATGGACTATTCGTAGGGATCTCTTACCTCGGTGACTGCCAGATTAAATGATCCAAGTACGACCTCAAGATTTCATCAGGGCGCTGCTTAATGAGTGACAATTCAACGATGTTCTTGGACCTTTGAGCATGGAGTCGGAATTGGTTTATGAACCTTTCGCTCAATTCTTTGAAATTGGCGATTAATCGTGGTGGCAACCGAGTAAACCACATTAATGCCACATCCTCTAGAAATATTGGGAATGCTTTGCATTTCACTGCATCTGGAGCTACGGCGACATTCATATACCACAAATATCTCATCAAGTGTTGAACTGGATCTGTCCTGCCCGCATAACGATTCACAGTTGGTAGATTAAATCTCCTTGGGAATCGAGCGCCTAATATGTCGTCAGTGAAAGGTGTGTGACTTCGGTCTACACCCCAATCCTCATTCTTTGTCCTCGACCGTCTACCATGATTTGTCTCACCATCACTTCGATGTCAGCATTAGTCAAGGTGGACTCGGGGTCTGCACTTCTTACTCCACGAAAATCTCCAATGTCTCTTTAGTGCACCGCTGCTCTATCGAGAACTTGAGCAGAACTTCCTTTCCCCTTATGGCCACGGTCAGTCACGCGACATGGGGGTTGGTTTTGGATAGGATCATCAATGCTTCTGTCCCTAGGTAGTGCCCGGGGTCCTTCCCCTGGGAACAGAGGGGGATTATCCAGATTACGATTGTTTGGTCCTAGATAGAGTGTTGTTTCTTCTCGAGAGGGGAGGGATCCAAATTGTAGCTGTTTCGCATTTGCAGGCCTCCCTGATGAAGATGAATAGTCTGGAGTAAAGCAGTGAGTTGGTGAAGGCGTTCTCTGCCTTCGAAGTTCGTCTATTTGTCTTCTCATCGCTGCAATATTCTCCCACATCAAGGTACTCTCATGTCTTTGAGCCTTCAAAGCATTGTTCATTCTTTCCAACATGTCAAGAACATAGGACATATCTCCTTCTGTTGCTGGGACTAAGGCATGCAATCGGTCACTAATATTTGCAGCTGAACGTGGAGCACTTGAGCCAGGTCGAGAAGAAGCTTCAGCGTGGGTGGAACGAGCCATAATTTCCTTTCCGAGCCGGGTCGTGGTCACCTGTAGAGACCGGTTCATGACCCCTTCATTGGACCGGTTCGTGGTTCTATCCTGTAGGTGGCTCGTGGTCTGCTCTTGGGGGCGGCTCGTGATCCCCTCTTGGGATTAGGTCGTGACCCTCTCCTGGGGTCGCTCGGCCCTTGCGAGCCGCAAGCCGTGGAGTCCACTTCAGCCTGTTCCTGAACGCTCTCTTCGTTAGCTTCGTTGGCTCGAGAAGCTCGTGCATCCTTGGATTTCTTTGCGGCCGTAACGTCTTGACTTTGCTGAAATCATCAAAAACGAAATAGTGGGAATGCATTTGGACTTGAAAACCCAAATAGTAGAGCAATAATCCGGTAGGCTGAGAATTCAATTCTCAGTGAAAGCACCAAAATGTTAGACCAAAAAGTGGTTCTAACACCCAAATTATCTTGATTCGTAAAGAGTTAAAGCTGAAAATAAAAGAAAATGCAGCAAATACACCAAATTTATAGAGATTCGGCATTAAAGAGCCTACGTCCACTTTATATGATTTTGATTATACGTTTAAATTGCTAGTACAATCACAATATTCTCTCAACCTCACTTTTACAACAATGTTTCACTTAGTAAATTCGAGATAATTCTGACTAGAAATGATAAAAGTTCTGTAATGGTGGAATCAGAACTCTTAGTTGCCAAAATATCCTGAAAACTGTCAAGTACTGGCTATTTATAGGTGGTTTCTGCAGGCGGTTCATGAAGACACGTGGCACCAATCCCAAGAATCTCGAAGCCGTTCGTGAGTGGGTGGAGAAGTAGTCAAAATGGCCGTTTATGGACGCTGTAGATAGATCCTTCACTCTCAAGTTGTGGGTGACCAAATCTCAGCTCCTTTCTCCTGAAGGTGTGATCGGCTCGTGACATAGGGAGGCGAGCCGGATCGTGAAGCTAACTCACGAGCGGGTTACAGGATTGGACCACGATCGGGTCGTGAGTATGGATCACTAATGGGTCACTATGATGAGTTACGAACCAGAAATGATGGGGTTTTTCACGAGCTAGAATAATCCTATGTGGAGAGACATATCTTGGGTTCGCTAGAACATCAATTTTCCTTGTTGTGCATAAATGATTAAACTCTTGGTGGCTTGGTTCAAAAGCTAGACAAAAAATGTAAGTCGACATGATTTCCATTTAAGATCTTATATTTAATATCAGATTGGATTTTGGGTTTGTTGCGAACGGTATTTTAAATAATACTGTTCCTGAACTCACTTGAGAAAATAATAAATCCTTTGATTAAAATTTTAGAAAGTTTTCCAATTTATTTAAACAAATTGGGATTGAATGGAATTCAATTAATAATAATCGAGATGAGCTTCTATGAAGGACGATGTTTACTATTTATGGAATTTTAAAAGGCTTCATCATTATTCCACTCATAGTATTGGTCGGATACGGAAATTTATACCAATTATATAAATTGTTCTGATTTCTGGAAGATTCCATATTAAATGGAAGATGATTTTGGGTGTGTCGTGAACAATGTTTTTACATGACATTTGTTCTTTAACTCAAGTAAAACAAGACTGATTTCCAAGGGTTGAATAATCATTAAATAATGATTTTTGAGATTAAAATTGAACTAGAGTTTTAATGAATCTTTAATTAGATAGAAATGTAAATGAGTTAATTAAATTTACCAAATTCAAGAAATGTTCGAAATGGAGTTCCACCTGTTTTACTCCATGCAGTAGTTAAATCTTTAATTAGATTTGAACGTTAAATGATAATTAAATTTACCGATAACACTATAGGTGTTAAATATAGAGTACCACCAGTTTTTCTCTATGGGATGAGTAGGTTGGGATTGGGATAATAAAGGAAATGATTACTTCGGTATGGGTTGATAATCCCAACTAGTTCTTAAACCTTAATCAAGTTTAAGTTGTGGAAAGATAGAATAAAATCTTTTGAAAATGATATCCAAAGGAAGATTAAAGAATAAGTTTAAAAGAACTTATCTTTGATATAATTAATGGGAACCTTTCCCATAAGATGTGAATATTTGAATAAAAGAATGTTTTGGATTGGAATAAGATGTGTGCTATCTTTGTGTATTTATCACATGATTATAAAGATACGCGAGTTATTAAAAAATACCAGGTTTAACCCATTCTGAATAACTGTTACGACGATTAAAAGTCGAAGATATTGAAGACGGTGCAAGACCGACAATATTCACATCGAATGGATTGCTACTGATGCCCTTGATTTGAGTTGCTGCCTTGAAGGGGTTATAGTGGTAGTTGTCCGAACGTACTTGTTGACTATTCAGATATGCGAGGAGCTCTCTCCTGTATTGGACATATGGGATGAGGAATAAGGTGCCTTCAGTTCCTTTCAGACCCAGAACGGACTTTTAAATGGATGATATGCCTGACATTGTATTTCTTTCTGTATTTGTTGATCTCTACTAAATACGTATTTGTTTGGTGGTGGAGAAATTATTCTCTTTCTTAACACCCTTCTCTGAGACGTACGAGCTTAGAGGTTATATATTGGTGGAAATCAATGGCATAATATGAACTGACCATGTGGCATGCTGAGATGCAATGATCAAGGCTTTTATTGAAAAGCAGAGCCTTGTGGATGATGACCAAAACACGACTTTAATATAGCACAGATTTGTGTATAATGTTAATTCGTGAGCCTCACACAGCGGTATGAGTCAAAAATGGGATAGGGGACATAGTGAGTGCATGTGTTTCCTTTTAGCTTGAGGTAATGCCATGGTATGAAACCCAAACATTTTTACTTACATAGATGATGGATAGCGAGGCCCCTTGGATATGTTTGGTCGAAGGTGGCCATTTTTGGAGCCGATAGGACCGGGAAACGTACTGTTCAGGAATAACTAATCCTCAAAAGTAAGAGAGGACCTGCCCTGCAGGATCCAAGGGTCACGTGTGTTGATCCTGGGCATCCCGCTAGAGATGGCCCGAAACCAGTAAGGAGTGCACCCCTTGCCTTGACTCGTGGGGGAAATCCAACCTCCATTATGACACTTTTTGATTTTAGTTGTAAACCTATATGGCGACTGTAACGGTATGGATTTCGCTCGTATCTAATCCATCGCTAAATCGACCAAGACCGTTTGAATCCCGCGTACGCTAACTCTGGGCATACAACACATCAGAACAAATAACAAAAGACTTTTATAAACATCATAATAATGCTACATCAGAGTACATAATATATTAGAGTACATCGAAAAATAATTCTACAATGGAATATTAATTTACAATAAATGTAATACAATGCAGCGGAACCAATAAACTAACACAACGGAGGACTATCAATGCTATGGACACAACTTTAAGCTTCGATCCAGAATCCTGCTCAATAAATAAATATCTGCAAAATAAGCCACTCAATTTCCCGTGTGGAAAATATGGAGCACCCGAGTTTGCAAGTGAAACAAACTACGAGCCAGTCATGGGACTGGTATGAGAAATCTTACTTAACTTATCTAATAATGAGGCTAATCATAGGACCACACCGCTAACGCGGAACGAGTTTACTCCATTGGCAGTGCATAAATAAAGCAAATCATTTAAACAACGCAATGTTTTTTTTAGAAAAATGAAACCATTATAAGACTCAGGTCCCATCACACAATGCAACACAAGCCAGAGGATAAAGTTTTACCTTATAATGGCCAAAATATGCTTGATACGTATGAAGCAAATTTGATATTATTATTAGTGTCTATATGTTTCAAAAACAATTTCAATCATAATGTATCAATCATAGACGGCATAGCTACCATATACTATGTCACCGTACTAGTTTTACAATCAAAACCACACGATGTCATATTTGGAAGTTGGCTTTCCGTCATGAACTAAGGCAAGGGATCATCCTTACCGAATTCGAGACTCTCTAGCCCGAGCCTCAGGATTCAGCCGCAACTGCACCTTAGAGCCATAGGGTCTTTCCATACTTAAGTTAGTGGATTATAACTCCTAAACAATACGTTTCCCCGCCCTATGGGGCGTAAATTTAGAGCCACTAGGGACTCAAATCCAAGGCGTCTTATTCCATCATCTACGTAAGCAAAAATGTCTGGGCTCCATACCATGACACCACTTCTAGCTAGAAAGAAACACATATTCTCCCTGGATCCTTCTCCTGTTTCTGGTTCATATCGGGGTGTGAGACTCGAGAATCAACGCTATACACAAAGCTATGCTAACTAAAGCTGTACTTTGATCATCAACCATAATGCTTTTCTTTTCAACAAAAGCCTTGATCATTTGCATCTTGGCATGCCACACTAACAATTCACACCATGCGACTGACGTCTATCTATATATAACCTCTGAGCTCGTACATCTCAGAGAAGGGTATTAAGCAAGAGAATAAATTCTCCGCCACCAAGCAGATATATATTTAATAGAAATCAATCAGCATAGAATAAAATCCAATGTCAGACACACATCCATTTACAAGTCTGTTCTGGGTCTGAACGAAACCGGAGACACCTTATTCCTCGTCCCATATGTCCAATACGGAAGAGAGGTTCTCGCATATCCGGAAAATCAACAAGTACGTCTGGACAACTACCACTTTAACCCATTACTAGGAGCTAACCAATGCAGGGCATCAGTAGTCGTCTATTCGATGTGAAGATCGTTTGTTCTTCAACCACCGTCTTCAATGTCTTCGACTTTAAATCATTGTATAATTATTTAAAATGAGTTTTAACTCGATCTTTTCAAATAATTCTCAAATATATATAATTCAAACATTTCATATCATTAATAATATTTTATAACGATTTATCGTTATTTTTATTTATATAAAAATAGCCTATTTAATTCGAATGTCTTTTTAGGTTGTTACGTTGCCCTTGCGCTATTTTTATACAAATTTGAATTACACATTTCTCCAAATCTAACCGTTGGATCTTAACAAACTTAATATCATTGGAAATATCTTTCCAAAGCGAACCTAATGGTTCCGGTTTTAGGAAAATCCGACGGTCGGATCTTTCGGTATAAATTGTTTAAATTTATGATGCCGAAACGCAAACTACCGCGCGTGATTCATGAAATCTTAATTTATATTTACATATAATATATATAAATATAAACCGTTCGACGATTTTACTAACGTTAAAAGTGATGTTTTCAACAAACAAAACATATATTAACATTTAAACATTTTCCTATTTTGCTAACATGTAAAATGTACCATTTTTTATTACAAATACTATTTTAACATATAATCCTTTTTTCTAAATAAACATGTAAAATGTCTCTTTTTAATGAAACTAAATATGCGTTAAAAATGTCAATTTTTCATCTCTAAACAATGTCTAATGAAATGTCATTTATACTAATGAATCATTTTTAATGAAACTAAATATACATTATAAATGTCCCTTTTCAATCCTAAACAATTTCTAATGAACATGTCATTTATACTAATGAATCATTTTTAATGAAACTAAATACACATTAAAAATTTCCTTTTTAATCTCTAAATAATTTCTAATGAACATGTCATTTATACTAGTGAATCATTTTTAATGAAACTAAATATACATCAAAAATGTCCTTTTTAATATTTCAAATTTTTTCCCTAAACATGATTATTTTTAATAATGAATCTAAATATTCATTACAAACTATCATTTTTAATGTTTCAACATTTTTCTCTAAATATGATTCTTTTAATAGTGAATCTAAATATTCATTCAAAATTATCATTTTTAATGTTTCAAAATTTTTCCTTAAACATGATTCTTTTAATAATGAATCTAAATATTCATTAAAAATTGTCATTTTTAATGTTTCAATATTTTTCCCTAAACATGATTCTTTTAATAATGAATCTAAATATACATTAAAAATTATCATTTCTAATGTTTCAATATTTTTCCCTAAACGTGTCCTTTTTGTGGTTCATATATATATATATATATATATACAATAAAAAAGTAAATTTTTATTGTATAAACAATTATTTCCAATATGACAATTTCTTGTGATCCATATATACAAATTAAAATATATTTTTATTGTATACACAATTTCTATGTTTCATATGTACAAATAAAAAGGAATTTAATTGTATAACAATCCTATTATTAACATGTACAAATAAAAAGATCATTTTTATTGTATAACAAATTCTAACAATTCCTATAATTAACAAGTACAATAAAAAGATCCTTTTTATTGTATAATAAAGTCTATTATTAACATGTACAATAAAAGATCATTTTTATTGTATAACAAATTCTAACAATTCCTATGATTAGCATATATAATAAAAGGATCATTTTTATTGTATAACAAATTTAACAAATTCTATTATTAACATGTACAATAAAAAGATTATCTTTATTGTATAACAAATTCTAACAATTCCATTGTTAACATGTACAATAAAAAGAATATTTTTATTATTTAACAAATTCTAACAATTCTATTATTAACATGTACAATAAAAAGAATATTTTTATTGTTTAACAAATTCTAACAATTCTATTATTAACATGTACAATAAAAAGATTATTTTTATTGTTTAACAAATTCTAACAATTCTATTATTAACATATATAATAAGATTATTTTATTGTATAACAAATTCTAACAATTCCTATGATTAACAAGTACAATAAAAAGATCATTTTTTATTGTATAACAAATTCTATTATTAACATGTACAATAGAAAGATCATTTTTATTGTATAACAAATTCTAACAGTTCCTATGATTAACATATAGAATAAAAAGATCATTCTTTATTGTATAACAAATTCTATTATTAACATATACAATAAAGATTATTTTTATTGTTCAACAAATTCTAACAATTCTATTATTAACATGTACAATAAAAAGATTATTTTTATTGTTTAACAAATTCTAAAATTTCCTATGATTAACATGTTACAAATAAAAGAGATGATTTTTATTGTATAACATTTCTAACATTTTTATGATTCACATGTTACAATAAAAAGAGAATTTTTATTGTATAACAATTCTAAAAATTTTATGATTCACATGATATAACAAAAAGAGAATTTTTATTGTATAAAAATTCAAAAATTTTTAGGATTCACATGTTGCAATAAAAAGAGAATTTTTATTGTATGACAATTCTTACAATTTTATGATTCACATGTTACAATAAAAAGAGAATTTTTATTATATAACAATTTTTGACAAATCCTATGATTCATGTATACAAAAAAAAGATAAAAAAATTTTGTATAACCAATTTCTATGTTTCATGTATTCAATAAAAAAAGAATTTTATTGAATAAATAATTTCTATGTTTCATGTATTCAATAAAAAAAAGAATTTTATTGAATAAACAATTTCTATTTTATTCAATTCAATCCAATGGATCATCACAATCAAAATAAATCAATTCAAATCTCATACAGCATACAACCGAATTTTTACAGCATATATAAATAAATTTCTCAATGCAATAATTGTTAATTTTAATTGTAAATTAGAGATCTCACCTTGATCAGTTTCAGAAATCGATAAAATGATTATTTTTAATAAAATTAAACATATGTCTAATTTTATCAAAAATCCATATTACCTCTGTTTGAGTTCTGATCAGTTCCATCGCGAAGCTCTCATTTTTCTGATTTCAACGCAACTTGAATCATTAAATTTCCACCTCGTATGAAGAAGATATGTGTTGTAACGCGTTGAATAATTAAACATTGAAATTAAGTTAATTAATTAATAATAAAATTAACCTTTTTCTTTATTAGTATTCCACTGCCTTCATCCCGTTCACGCTCCAGAATAAATCTAACCCAACTCCGTTCAACACCTCCACATGCGCACGCCTAATCCGACCACCGTCGATCGATCTGAGACCTCCACGGCGAAGCCCGACCCGTCCTCCACCTGCGCCACCCATCTTGAGAATTCCAACCCCTTCAAACGCCTGAAAAATGACCCTAAACCCACGCCTTAAGCAAAATCCTCCTAATCCACCACACAACAAATGATCACATCCGTTCATTACGTTAATCTTACTCTCCTCTTAGATTTTTCCTTTGGGATTTCGAATTCTATTGAATAGATTAGGAGAAAAGGGAGGGGGCTGCTGATTTTCAACATTTTTCCTTAAACATGATTCTTTTAATAATGAATCTAAATATTCATTAAAAATTATCATTTTTAATGTTTCAACATTTTTCCTTAAACATGATTCTTTTAATAATGAACCAAAATATTCATTAAAAATTATCATTTTTAATGTTTCAATATTTTCCCTAAACATGATTCTTTTAATAGTGAATCTAAATATACATTAAAAATTATCATTTTTAATGTTTCAATATTTTTCCCTAAACATGTCCTTTTTGTGATTCATATATATATATATATATATATTTATACAATAAAAAAGTAAATTTTTATTTTATAAATAATTATTTCCAATATGACATTTTCCTATGATCCATATATACAAATAAAAAGATAATTTTATTATATACACAATTTCTATGTTTCATATGTACAAATAAAAAGGAATTTTTTGTATAACAATCTTATTATTAACATGTACAAATAAAAAAATCATTTTTATTGTATAACAAATTCTAACAATTCTTATGATTAACATGTACAATAAAAAGATCATTTTTATTGTATAACAAATTCTATTATTAACATGTACATTAAAAAGGTCATTTTTGTTGTATAATAAATTCTAACAATTTCTATGATTAACATATACAATAAAAAGATCATTTTTTTATTGTATAACAAATTTAACAAATTCTATTATTAACATGTACAATAAAAAGAATATTTTTATTATTTAAAAAATTCTAACAATTCTATTATTAACATGAACAATAAAAAGAATATTTTTATTATTTAACATATTCTAACAATTCTATTATTAACATGTACAATAAAAAGATTATTTTTATTGTTTAATCAATTCTAACAATTCTATTATTAACATGTACAATAGAAAGATTTTTTTTATTGTTTAACAAATTCTATTATTAACATGTATAATAAAAAGATTATTTTTATTGTTTAACAAATTCTAACAATTCCTATGATTAACATGTACAATAAAAAGATCATTTTTATTGTATAACAAATTCTATTATTAACATGTACAATAAAAAGGTCATTTTTATTGTATAACAAATTCTATCAATTCCTATGATTAACATGTAGAATAAAAAGATCATTTTTTTGTATAACAAATATAACAAATTCTATTATTAACATGTACAATAAAAAGATTATTTTTATTGTTTAACAAATTCTAATAATAACATGTACAATAAAAAGATTATTTTTATTGTTTAACAAATTCTAACAATTCTATTATCAACATGTACAATAAAAAGATTATTTTTATTGTTTAACAAATTCTAACAAATCCTATGATTAACATGTTACAAATAAAAGAGAATTTTTATTGTATAACAACTCTAACAGTTTTATGATTCACATGTTACAATAAAAAGAGAATTTTTATTGTATAACATTTCTAAAAAATTTATGATTCACATGTTACAATAAAAAGAGAATTTTTATTGTATAACAATTCTAACAATTTTATGATTCACATGTTACAATAAAAAGAGAATTTTTACTGTATAACAATTATTGACAAATCCTACGATTCTTGTATACAATAAAAAGATAAATTTTTATTGTATAACCGATTTCTATGTTTCATCTATTCAATAAAAAAAGAATTTTATTGAATAAATAATTTCTATGTTTCATGCACTCAATAAAAAAAGAATTTTATTGAATAAACAATTTCTATTTTATCCAATTCAATCCAACGGGTCACCACAATCAAAATAAATCAATTCAAATCTCGTACAACATACAATTGAATTTTTACAGCATATATAAAAAAATTTCTCAATGCAATAACAGTTAATTTTAATTGTAAATTAGAGATCTCACCTTGATCGGTTTCAGAAATCGATAAAATGATTATTTTTAATAAAATTAAACAAATGTTTAATTTTATCAAAAATCCATACGGCCTCTGTTTCAGTTCTGATCAATTCCATCGTGAAGCTCTCATTTTTCTGATTTCAACGCAACTTGAACCATTGAATTTCGACCTCGTATGAAGAAGATATGGGTTGTAACGCATTGGATTATTAAATATCAAAATTAAATTAATAAATAAATAATTAAATTAACCTTTTTATTTATTAGTATTCTACCGCCTTCATCCCATTCACGCTCCAGAATAAATTGAACCCAACTTCGTTCAACACATCCACCTGCGCACGCCTAATCCGACCATCGTCGATCGATCTGAGACCTCCACGGCGAAGCCCGACCCGTCCTCCATTTGCGCCGCCCATCTCGAGAATTCCGATCCCCTACAATGCCTGAAAACTAACCTTAAATCTACCGATTTTTGAAGCAAAATCCTCCTAATTCACAACACAACAAATGATCACAGCCATTCACTACGTTAATCTCACTCCCCTCTTCGATTTTCCCTTTGGGGATTTCGAATTCTATTGAATAGATTAAGATAAAAGGGAGGCCAAATTCTGGAGCATAACGGTTGTTGATTTTGATGGGGGCTGTGGCTTAGTTTGTGTAACACCCCACCTCCGCCAGTGCCACTCTTGCAAGGACACTAACTTTGGAGGGGCGTTAAACAAGGTAAACATGCATGCAGATATCACAAGACAGAACATGTAAGTAAAAACAGAGTAAATAAAGCAGCGGATAAAACTAGTATTTCAAAACCATAGTCAAGTTACATCAAAGTACTTGTTCATTATTTTCCCATAAAACAAAGTCTAGAACATAAACTGAAAACTGAAAAAGAAACATAAAGTAACTATCCCCAAAGTAGCATAAGGCCATAGCATGCTCAAACCATACGTGAGCTATCCAGAAAAGCAGCAAAAGATCCAGCTAGATAACAGTGTTCCCACCCTGCAAACCTGGGGTGGGAACGGAAGAAAAGAGGCGAAAGAAAACGGGTCAGTCAAAAAGACTGGTAAGTCCTATCTACTATTAGTATAAAAACTAATAAAGTTAACTGAACATGTAAAACAGAGATGAGATGTAGGGTGATAACTGGCATGGTGAAAGGTTAACAAGATAGATCAAGTGTGGCATCGCATATACAAGGTTAAGTTGCACCAGGAGTGTACTAGTATTCATGTCAAGTATAATCAAGAAATGATCCCTTGGCCCAAAGCAGGCCCACATCATGAAATGACCTAAATCGAGGTCCAACTTCTCGTTCTAGTCGATCGGCTCCCTATAAGCCTAATTCGTCAAATGTCGGTGTCATACGGCCCAATCACGAAGTATAGTCAAACTGTGCTAGGTCCACCCTAGGGTGTATCAAGCCCTAGTGTGCCAACCACGGACACAGATCAAGCACGCACAGTCTAAACCTACGGGTGCCCGTGTCTATTTTTCAACTCCGGACCATGTGCACGACCATAGTCCGCCTGAACCTACACCGGCGCACCTACTCAGCTGTCTTTTTGGTCGCTTACATGTCAACCCAGTAATCGTGCCCCACCCTAGCCTAGTCCCTAGGGTATCATGATACAATCAAGAGGGTTACTGGTGAAAAGGACCACGTAACTAGGGTTTCTAGCGGGTTAAATGTGGTTAACCCTACCCAATCAAGTATCAAGTTGGTTAAGTGTACCCAAGGTTCATGACTTAACCGCGTCAACCCATCATGTTTAATTGGCTAAGTATTCAAGTGGTCCATGACTTAACCCTATCATGTGGCATTAATTATTTTAATGCACCCAACCTCTCACATTAGACTTTGTTGTGGTTACTAGTTAAGCCGGGCGGGTCCGGGTAGCTTTACACCACAACTTGGTCTAACCTCGGGTTTCAAGTGCGACATGACCAACTACTCACATTGGGTCCTATTGTTTGTAGCCACTAGTTAAGCCGGTCGGTTCCGGGTAGATTTATGCTACAAACTCAACCCAACCTCGAGTTGGCCACACTCATATTTTCTAAGTGTCATGTCCACCATTATGTTTACAAACATAATCACAAGTCAATGTTCATGTCATATTTTAAAACCATGTTTTCATGTCATTAATATTACCCAAACCCAACGCATTCCCATCGCATGTACGTTTCGCATAACATAACATAGATCAAAAGAGGGAACTTGGCAAAAGCATGACAAAAAGGGGCATAAGGTAATAAGATTGGCCACAAGCTAAACATGGTGGCATATGAGGCATAAATATGTTCATAGGCTTGCATATTACATCATAGGCCTCAAAACATGCATAATATCAATTTAAGCAAATAGGTGAAGCATGATCATGAATGACATAGGATGATGACTAGAAGTTCGCATATAACATTATATGCAAGTTGTCATAAAGGTTATGAGGGTTCTCATGTTGTATAATGCAACATTTCAACATAAAGCTTATAGCTTTTAGCCCACAAGGTCAAGGTGATAGGTTTACAAACATGCATAGAATATATTCGTGCATAACATGATAAGATCATAGGTTTACAAACATGCATAGAATATATTCATGCATAACATGATAAGATCAAAGCATATATCATACTTAGGCCCAAACTCAACTTGCAACATGTAACATTTAACTTCATAGTTAGAATCTAAGAGTAGTACAGGGCTTACAATGAGCGGTTATGCGATCTTGATCAATATATATAAAGATTGAGACGAAGCCACAAGCAAAATCCGCAAAGAAAATAATAAGCTCCACTTAAACGCCTTGAAACAAGAAGTAATAACTCCAATGACAAAGAAAGATGGCTCTTTTACTTAAGAAAGATGGCTCTTTTATGACATAGATTGATTTGAGACACTCAAGCTTTCATGAAGAAGATGGAGGCCATGATTGGTGAATATTTGGACAGCATTTAGTTTTAGGAATGATTAATGAGGGTTTAGGCTAGGTCTAGGGGTCTTTTTATAGGTGATTAGGTTAATTTAGACCATAGGATTAACCCTAAATCGAATCTGAGCCATCAGCTCCCGTCAAAAACTTCCAGAGCAAGACCTAACCTGTCAAAATGGTGCACCAGAAAAACTGGTCCAACCGGGGGGGTCGACCCCTGGGTCAACATGGGTGTCGACCCATGGGTCGACATGGGTGTCGACCCATTGGGGGGGTCGACACTGGTGTCGACCCCTGTGTCGACCCTGCCTGGGGCGGGAAAATTCCCGCCCATTCTGCCTTGGTTGAAATTTAAATCTGAATTCGAATTTGAACTGCTTTCGGGCTTGGAATTTTCTGAAAACTTCATTGGGCCATAACTTGGTCATACGGACTCCGTTTTTCGAAAAATCGGACTCTATTTCGCGTATATTTCCGAGATGAACGCAATGGCACCGCCCATTTCCCTTGATTCAGATTTTACAGTTTAATTCTGCCTTGATTTATGTTATAACATGTTATTCAAAAATACGGGTTGTTACATTCTCCCCTCCTTAAAGGATTTCGTCCCCGAAATCTCCATGTTAGGAAGAACGTATCCTACCATCCATCATCCATCTACTCAAAACATCATCCACGTGCAGTCATTGTCCTTAAAGGATTCTAAATGTTATATGATCATATGCAAAGGTGTGTGTATATGTACTTATCTAATGCGAAAATCAGGAGGTTACTGATTCAGTAAATCCCCTTAATGCAAAACATGTTAGTGAAATGAGTCCATATGTATGCAAATTCCTAACATAATTTATGATCTCTACATGAGTGCACATAACATTCATTCATATGCAACATCCACGTGATAGCACAACAAATTTCATCCATGAATAAGCATAAACACTCATGCATATGCAACATGAAAGTGTGTGAGCCGATCTTAGTGCCTAATGTGTATCGTGCATCCACGAGTATCCACTTGCAAACACTTGCAACCACTTGCAACCATCAAGCATAACATGTTTCAAATACATGTTTCATCCAAAGGGTTTCTACCTAAGGTTCTCACGACAAGGTTAACGAGATAACAAGATAAACAGGATAAACATGGATAGCAAAAAGAAAGATATGTTGATTAAGAAAGGAGACTGAGAATGTACCCTCAAAAAGGAATGGATAAAGCCCACGCATCTTCTCCTCGGTTTCCCAAGTTGCATCTTCATCGGCTTCACTCCATTGAACTTTCACCAATTCGACTTCTCGATTCCTTAACTTCTTGATCTCTGTTCCCAAGATATGAATCGGAGCTCTTCTCAAGGTTGCCTCTTTCTCTACCTCAATGTCTTCTAGAATTCTTGGTTCAACCACCTCAGCGGATTCATGCAGGCACTTTCGGAGATGCGAGACATGAAAGACATTATGCACTCCGGCTAGCTTCTCGGGCAATTCCACCTTATAGGCCATCTTTGCAATTCTCTCTATGATAGGGAAGGGCCCTACGAACCTTGGTGCCAGCTTCCCAATTGCTCCAAAACGTACCACATTACGCAAAGGAGAAACCTTCACGAAAACCCTGTCTCCCACTTCGAATTCCAAATCTGCCATTCGCTTGTCAGCATAGGATTTCTGTCTGTCTTGGGCCGCTTTCATCCGTCTTCTCACCAATTCAACTTTCTCGGATGTGTCCCGTATCATATCGGGCCCAAGTATAAGCCTATATGTTGTCTCCCACCAACAAGATGGTGACCTACATGGCCTCCCATACAAAGCTTCAAATGGTGCCATCCCTATGCTGGCTTGATAGCTATTATTATAAGCAAACTCTACAAGAGGAAGGTGGTCTTCCCAAGTACCACCAAAGTCAAGAACACAAAGCCTCAGAAGATCTTCTAGCACTCTATTCACCCTTTCGGTTTGGCCATCCGTCTGGGGGTGATAGGCTGTACTTAGATTCAATCGCGTACCCATCGCTTCTTGCAAACTATTCCAGAATTGGCTAGTGAAGGTTGGGTCATGATCGCTAACTATGCTAGAAGGAACTCCATGCAGCCGCACTATCTCTCAGAGATAAATAGATGCCAGCCATGATGCGGTCCTCTTGCTCTTTACTGGAATGAAGTGAGCACTCTTCGTAAGTCTATCAACTATGACCCATATGCTCGTGTTCCCTTTCCTTGACCTAGGCAATCCATCCACAAAATCCATAGAAATACTCTCCCACTTCCATTGCGGGACCTCCAATGGATGTAATAGCCCACCTGGTTTCTTTGACTCGGCTTTCACTTGTTGGCACACCATGCACCTTGAAACATACTCTGCCACATCTTTCTTCATTCCAGCCCAAAAGAAAATGCGCTTCATATCTCTATATATCTTATCTCCTCCAGGATGTATAGTCATCTTCGAGTGATGTGCTTCTTCGAGAACTTTATGCACCAAGTCTCCTACTTGTGGAACGCATAGCCTTCCATCACGCCTTAGCCAACCCTTGTCATCAATAGTATATCTAGCAAGGTGACTAGACTTCTCACCGCGAATCAACTTATCCATGACCTCGACTATCTGCGGATCTTCCTTCTGCGAAGCCCCAATTTGATCAAGAAGTGTGGGTCTAAGCTCAAGGGATGCTAATGAACCCGTCATCGACTCAACAATCGTCGTGAAATCAAAGGTTGCCAAGAACTCTAAGTTCTTCATCTCAGTGAACAAGGGGCTCAAAGTCAACCTCCTTCTGCTTAGTGCATCTGCCACAACATTACCCTTGCCAGGGGTGTAAGCTATCTCGAAGTCATAAGATGCCAAGAATTCCATCCACCTTTGCTGCCTTAGATTCAGATCTTTCTGCGAGAAGAGGTATTTGAGTGACTTGTGATCAGTATACAACTCAAACCTTTTGCCTAGAAGATAGTGGCGCTAGGATTTGAGTGCAAAGACGATCGCCGCTAACTCCAAATCATGAGTGGGATAGTTCTTCTCATGAACTTTAAGTTGCCTACTCCCATAACATATCACTCTTCCCTCTTGCATCAGAACATCACCTAACCCCGTACCACATGCATCGGTGTACACTGTAAACATCTTACCGCCATCGGGTAATGCCAAAACTGGAGCTGTGGTAAGGGATCTCTTGAGCCTTTGAAAAGCAAGCTCACACTCCAAGTCCCATGCAAAGACTAAGTTCTTCTTCGTCAACTTAGTAAGAGGGGCTGAAATCTTAGCGAAGTCCCTGATGAACTTCCTATAGTAGCCCGCCAGACCGAGAAAGCTTCTTACTTCGGTTGCATTCCTAGGAGTCTTCCAGTCTTGAACCACAACCACTTTCGCGGGATCCACCACTATTCCTTGCTTAGAAACTATATGTCCAAGAAACCAAACTTCCCTTCTCCAGAAATGACATTTGGAGAACTTGGCTTTCAACTGATGCGCTCTAAGTGTATCCATCACTTCCTTGAGATGCCTAGCATGCTCTTCCTCATCCTTTGAGAAGATCAGAATATCATCCACGAAGACAACAACAAACTTGTTAAGGAACTCCCTGAACACCCTACTCATCAAATCTACGAAGTAGGCGGGTGCATTAGTCAAACCGAATGGCATGACAAGACATTCAAAGAATACATCTGGAGTCCTAAACGCAGTCTTATCGATACTATCCTCAGCTACTCTAAGCTGATGGAATCCGGTGGCTAGATCGAGTTGAGAGAAAACAGAAGCGCCAACAAGCTGGTCAAAGAGATCATCAATCCTCGGTAACGGGTGTCTATTCTTCTTTGTCAGCTTGTTCAACTCTCGATAATCAACACATAGACGAAGCGAACCATCCGCCTTAGTAGTGAATACCACAGGAGCACCCCACTCAGAAATGCTTTGCCTAATAAAATTCTTCTCAAGCAAGTCCTTGATTTGCTTACTGAGCTCTCTTTTTCTCGTGGGGCCATGTGCCTAACGGGCAATGATACTGGCTTGGCATTATCGACTAGATAAATGCGGAAATCTATCTCTCGTTTAGGGGGTAACCCCTTAACTTCTTCAAAGACATCAGGATAGTCTCGGGCCACCCTTACAGATTGCAGATCATCGATGGACGAGTCAAGAGATTCAAGATAACATAACATGACAGGACCTCTAGGGTTGCAAGAAATTTCTAGGGTATTACCGAGGCGAGTCATGAGCCTCACCACCCTATGATCACAATCGAGGATGGCTCCATAACTGGACAACCAATCCATGCCCAAAATCAACCCGTATCCCGTGAACTCGAGAACATAAGCATTACACGTGAATTCCACGGTCAAGATAGAAATCTTCAAATCCACACAAATCATAGATAGATGGGAGGAACCCCCAATTGGATTTGAAACACAAACGGGATCCTCAACTAGACTAGTACTTAGGTGCAAACTTTCAACAATGTCAGAAGAAATAAAACTATGCGATGCGCCAGAATCAAATAAGGTGCGAACAGGATAATCAGAAATATAAACAAGACTTTCTACAGAAATACTACCTCGGTCCTGAACTGGAGCAGCGTTGAGAGCATGCACTTGCCCTCCAGAAGGTCCTGCACGCTGATTCTGCCCTTGCCCTTGTCCTTGCTTCTTGGGGCAATCCTTGCTGAAGTGTCCAGTCTCTCCACAATGAAAGCATTCGCCCTGCTTCCTTTTCTTCTTTCTGCAATCCTTGGCTATGTGCCCAACAATCCCACAGAAGTTGCATTTTCTTGGGTCCTTTGCCTTGGCCTTGTTGCCCTTGTTGTTCTTGTTGTTCTGATTGCTCTGATTTCCTCCCCACTTGGAGTCTGTCTTCTTGGCTTGAGTCTCATTAGCCTTGACTTCCTTCTTGCCATTCTTATCGTCTCCTTGAAGCAATGCCATGTCTACTAGGCCTTCAAAAGTGGCCCCCATGGGTATATGAGATAGGGCTAAACCTTGTAATGGCTCATTCAACCCTCGTGCAAAGCGTAAAGCCTTCTTCTGGGGAGTATTAACCATGTCCAAACCGAATCGAGCGAGCTGGTTAAACTTATTCACATACTCCCTCACTGTCATGTCCCCTTGCTTCAAAGATATAAAATTCTCCAATTGCAGATTCGCCTCAGCTGATGATAGAAACTTAAGCCCAAACCTCGTCCTAAAGTTGGCCCAAGTCTCTATAGGCCTCGTAGAATTGGTGACCTCCCACCAATAAGCAACTTCTTCTTTTAATAACCATGCTGCCAATAAAACCTTTCTATGATCTTACACATCAAAGATAGCGAAGAGATCTTCAGTTTCTTTCAACCAATTTCTTGCCTCCAAAAAAGTCTCCGTCCCAATAAAATTCTTGCCACCCATCGCCTTAAAGTCTTTGCAAATCTTAGCGAAATCTGCTTGTGGATTCTGAGGAGGAGGAGGAACCTCAGTTACGGTGGGGGTGGTTGCTGGGCCCACATTGTTGGCCCTAACTTCCAAGTACCTCCGGAACCATCCGGGAATGGTCGCTCCCTCGGGAAGGTTAAGATCGGCCATACCGAAAAAGGAAAAGATAGATTTAGAACAAGGAAACGAAGGATAGTGCTAATGGCTTTTGGGGAATAGCCTTTTAAAATAACTAGACTTTTCTTGGAAAATACTTAATTGGTTTTGAAAATAGTTTTTCAAAAGGTAAGTTTTAAAAACCTTTTGCTCAAATCTTGTAAACCTTGTGCTCTGATACAAAATGTAACACCCCACCTCCGCCAGTGCCACTCTTGCAAGGACACTAACTTTGGAGGGGCGTTAAACAAGGTAAACATGCATGCAGATATCACAAGACAGAAAATGTAAGTAAAAACAGAGTAAATAAAGCAGCGGATAAAACTAGCATTTCAAAACCATGGTCAAGTTGCATCAAAGTACTTGTTCATTATTTTCCCATAAAACAAAGTCTAGAACATAAACTGAAAACTGAAAAAGAAACATAAAGTAACTATCCCCAAAGTAGCATAAGGCCATAGCATGCTCAAACCATACGTGAGCTATCCAGAAAAGCAGCAAAAGATCCAGCTAGATAACAGTGTTCCCACCCTGCAAACAAGGGGGGAAACGGAAGAAAAGAGGCAAAAGAAAACGGGTCAGTCAAAAAGACTGGTAAGTCCTATCTACTATTAGTATAAAAACTAATAAAGTTAACTGAACATGTAAAACAGAGATGAGATGTAGGGTGATAACTGGCATGGTGAAAGGTTAACAAGATAGATCAAGTGTGGCATCGCATATACAAGGTTAAGTTGCACCAGGAGTGTGCTAGTATTCATGTCAAGTATAATCAAGAAATGATCCCGTGGCCCAAAGCAGGCCCACATCATGAAATGACCTAAATCGAGGTCCAACTTCTCGTTCTAGTCGATCGGCTCCCTATAAGCCTAACTCGTCAAGTGTCGGTGTCATACGGCCCAATCACGAAGTGTAGTCAAACTGTGCTAGGTCCACCCTAGGGTGTATCAAGCCCTAGGGTGCCAACCATGGACACAGATCAAGCACACACAGTCTAAACCTACGGGTGCCCGTGTCTGCTTTTTCAACTCCGGACCATGTGCACGACCATAGTCCGCCTGAACCTACACCGGCGCACCTACTCAGCCGTCGTTTTGGTCGCTTACATGTCAACCCAGTAATCGTGCCCCACCCTAGCCTAGTCCCTAGGGTATCATGATACAATCAAGAGGGTTACTGGTGAAAAGGACCATGTAACTGGGGTTTCTAGCGGGTTAAATGTGGTTAACCCTACCCAATCAAGTATCAAGTTGGTTAAGTGTACCCAAGGTTCATGACTTAACCGCGTCAACCCATCATGTTTAATTGGATAAGTATTCAAGTGGTCCATGACTTAACCCTATCATGTGGCATTAATTATTTTAATGCACCCAACCTCTCACATTAGACTTTGTTGTGGTTACTAGTTAAGCCGGGCGGGTCCGGGTAGCTTTACACCACAACTTGGTCTAACCTCGGGTTTCAAGTGCGACATGACCAACTACTCACATTGGGTCCTATTGTTTGTAGCCACTAGTTAAGCCGGTCGGTTCCGGGTAGATTTATTCTACAAACTCAACCAAACCTCGAGTTGGCCACACTCATATTTTCTAAGTGTCATGTCCACCATTATGTTTACAAACATAATCACAAGTCAATGTTCATGTCATATTTTAAAACCATGTTTTCATGTCATTAATATTACCCAAACCCAACGCATTCCCATCGCATGTACGTTTCGCATAACATAACATAGATCAAAAGAGGGAACTTGGCAAAAGCATGACAAAAAGGGGCATAAGGTAATAAGATTGGCCACAAGTTAAACATGGTGGCAAATGAGGCATAAATATGTTCATAGGCTTGCATATTACATCATAGGCCTCAAAACATGCATAATATCAATTTAAGCAAATAGGTGAAGCATGATCATGAATGACATAGGATGATGACTAGAAGTTCGCATATAACATTATATGCAAGTTATCATAAAGGTTATGAGGGTTCTCATGTTATATAATGCAACATTTCAACATAAAGCTTATAGCTTTTAGCCCACAAGGTCAAGGTGATAGGTTTACAAACATGCATAGAATATATTCATGCATAACATGATAAGATCAAAGCATATATCATACTCAGGCCCAAACTCAACTTGCAACATGTCACATTTAACTTCATAGTTAGAATCTAAGAGTAGTATAGGGCTTACAATGAGCGGTTATGCGATCTAGATCAATATATATATAAAGATTGAGACGAAGCCACAAGCAAAATCCGCAAAGAAAATAATAAGCTCCACTTAAACGCCTTGAAACAAGAAGTAATAACTCCAATGACAAAGAAAGATGGCTCTTTTACTTAAGAAAGATGGCTCTTTTATGACATAGATTGATTTGAGACACTCATGCTTTCATGAAGAAGATGGAGGCCATGATTGGTGAATATTTGGACAGCATTTAGTTGTAGGAATGATTAATGAGGGTTTAGGCTAGGTCTAGGGGTCTTTTTATAAGTGATTAGGTTAATTTAGACCATAGGATTAACCCTAAATCGAATCTGAGCCATCAACTCCCGTCAGAAACTTCCAGAGCAAGACCTAACCTGTCAAAATGGTGCACCAGAAAAACTGGTCCGACCGGGGGGGTCGACCCCTGGGTCGACATGGGTGTCGACCCATGGGTCGACATGGGTGTCGACCCATTGGGGGGGTCGACACTGGTGTCGACCCCTGTGTCGACCCTGCCTGGGGCGGGAAAATTCCCGCCCATTCTGCCTTGGTTGAAATTTAAATCTGAATTCGAATTTGAACTGTTTTCTGGCTTGGAATTTTCTGAAAACTTCATTGGGCCATAACTTGGTCATACGGACTCCGTTTTTCGAAAACTCGGACTCTGTTTTGCGTATTTTTCCGAGACGAACGCAATGGCAAAGCCCATTTCCCTTGATTCAGATTTTACAGTTTAATTCTGCCTTGATTTATGTTATAACATGTTATTCAAAAATACGGGTTGTTACAGTTTGTCCTTAGGGTTTTGTGAATTTTAGGAAATTTATAAATTAATTATTTAATTCTCTAATTTTCAGAAAAAGCCCGTTAACTTATACTAACTCCAAATCCATCCCAGCGACTATTGCCCCTAGCCGAATACCCTATTCCGGACACAGTGGACTAGGTCTCATCAACCCATTTGATCATTTCAGCCCATTTTTCATTAAATTAAAATATAAACCATTTAATTATTAATTTTGATCATACATTTTTATTTACCGAGGCCACATGCTAACTCCAAAAATTCTCGAAAAATAAATCTAGCTATGTTTTGACAATACGGTCCTAACAAAATTAATTTCGTTGAATTTGGGGACCGTTTGAAAAATGGCCATTTTCTGGTCGATCCAATTTGACTAAAATTGACAAAAACACATTTTCCTTTTCCACGCTCACATATTGATTCCATAAATTATGAAAGTTGGAATCTAGCAATAATTTGATATTCCGGATCCAACAAAAGTGGTTTTGTCGATAACGGAGGTCGTTTGCAAAATGGCTATTTTTAAGGGCTATAATTATATTAAAATATACATGAATTCCGCAACGACTATTTTAAATTTTAAACTGGACGTAACTTTCAATTTATTTTATGAAATCTGAATTTTTCACATTCATTAGAAGGATATAATTTAACAGATTCAAATATTTCTGATTTTACTGAAATCCGATTTATTTTGAATCATGTACATTCATTTGAAATTTAAAATCGAATTTTCAAACTTCCGCGCCATTTCAAACTCCTTTTGTAATTAAAATAAATTTATTCGATCTAACTTCGATTAAAATAAATTTTTAGTCGTTATTATTTAAGATAAATCATTTTAAATGTCCTAAATCCATTAAAATAGCAAAAACAAAATTTTAAATTAGTCCAGTATTTCCGAGTTGTTACAATTTCTCCCACTTAAAATCTTTTCGTCCTTGAAAAGGAACGGAGCTGAAAGTTATTTAATTAACCAACTCAACTTTCATTCTTTTATTGGTTTCAATTATTTTTATTAGTTGAACTAATAATCACACAAGACAATCAGCAATCAGTTAGTTGATTAGCATTTCAAATGTATATAACTTTTATATATCAAAAATCATATTTTCTAAGATTGGATTATATATATTATCACAAATACGTTAATTATAAACTTGTCACTCTCAACTCATTCTAGGGCATTTCTAACCCCATCTCTAATGAGCTTCTCATTCTAGGATGCTACTGATCTTATCTCTAATGAGTATTCTTTTATAGAATGTTTCTAATCCTACCTCTGTTGAGTCTTTGTTCAGTTCTAACGAGTTGTACCCCAAAGATTTGAATTAGCCAAAGCTCTGATACCAGCTGTAACGATACGGATTTTGTGACACCCCGCCTCCGCTAGGGTCACTCGCAAAGGAATGCACTAGCTTTAGAGGGGCATTATTGGTAAACATGCACAGAAATATCACAAGACAGAACATATAAAAATAGCGGAAGTAAAATCAAACTTTCATAACATGAATAAATAAGGTCTAAAGCCTTTTACATCAGAGTACATCAAAACCTGTCTTGCAATAGTAAAGAAGCATAAAGACATTTTCATAAATTATTCCCCAAGTAAAAACAGTAAAGTAGCCATTAGCCAAGAAAAGTCCAAGCCATCCATGATGACCTTCAAGCAGAAGAAGTCCGAACTAAACAATAGTATTTCCTCCCTGTAACCTGGGGGGGAAACGGAAGAAAAGAGGCGAAACAAAACGGGTCAGTCAAAAAGACTGAGTAAGCCCTATCTACTATTAGCATAAAAACTAGTAAAGTTAACTGACATGAGAAACTGAGATGAACATAAGCATGATAACAAGATAGATAAGCTAAATCAAAATAACAGGATGAACTACTGAACTCAGATAAACTAAGGTGTCATGATAAATTACGATGTCAAGATAAAACAAGGTATCACATCGTCAGGTTTCCATCAAGTATAATATCCCCAAGATATCTGTCATGTATAACGCCCCGTGATATCTATCCTGTATTTTAGCTCTGCACCTACCGTACTAGTATCCCCACCGTTTCATGTGTTAACCAAGAATGACCCTCACTCAAAAGTCGTGTAATGGTCCATGTCAACCTAATATATCGCATATATAGGTTACTCAACTTGTATGTTTTATTCCATGTAAATGTTCAGTCCCTTGCCGTAGACCATACGGGCTTTCCCATGAGATTCTATATTACTTTAACATAGTTCCATGATCCTTAAATCGGTTTGGACTGTTACCCTAAACCTAGCTAGGGTCTTCCAACATGAATTATTGTTTGTACAACTAGGACTTATGCTACCTAGGGCTGCTAGGGATTATGCTTACCTATTGCACGTTTTCGTATCTCGGTTTGGGTTCAACCACCTAGGGCCACTAGGGATTACGCTAACCGCCAACCGCGCCCTTTTCCCCACGCATTCATCGTGAATCGCTTTTCCATGACTGTATGCACATGTATCACATCGTGCCATCCGAGTCCTGTCACAGGGCAAATCAAGAAATACAGGACTCGGTCGGGAGCTTTCGATTTATCTGCCGATGCAGATGCTAAGGTCTGTTTTTCTTATACGTGGCTATGGTCCCACGAGACCACTCCCTCAACTAGTGAAAGACAAGACAGGATAAATCCTGTATGAGAACACAACACTGGCCAACCCACATCCAAGCCTTACCGCAACCATAATTAGATAGCAATTATGGTCTTTTGGGTGTTCTCTGCCTTTCCGTACGTACACGCTTGACCAAAGATGGTAGGTAGCCTGACGAAATGCTATCTAGGGTACGACCGTGTATCGTCGACTATCCCCTATCCATCCCCGTCTTTAGGTCGCTCGTATAGCAACCAAGGCATACTCTTGGTTCTTCTAACGCAGACCTTAACCTCTCATGAGCCTAGTATAATCACCTGGCAGCTCATAGAGGGATACCAAGAATATCCTCACGTTCCCCGAAGCCGCTGCTTCGTTACCCAGTTCGCTGGAGCCTTTATCTAAATCAGATACTTGCTCCTACTCGTATACTTAAACGATGACCTACCGTATCAGGTTACTCATCTATCTATGAACTGGTCTAAATTTCCTTGACTAAGAATCATTACTTAGTTATTCTTCAACTAAGGTTTACCACTTAGCATTGTTCCCGTTATCCTTGTTAACTACGGTTATCCACCTAATCCTCAGAACTAGGGTTTACATAATGGATTAAGTGTCACTTAAGTTCATGACTTAACCCGTCTACAAATCCTGTCAAAATTGGCTAAGTATCCAAGTTCAAGGCTTAACCCTACAAACCATGCTCAAGTTGGTTAAGTATATTAAGCAATTCACGACTTAACCTCGTCCAATTATCATTCTAGATTGGTTAAGTATATATTAACTTGACCCTATCAATTTACTTAGTCAAATCGGTCAAGTGTATTCAAGCGATTCGTGACTTAGCCTTATCATGTTTTCACATTATATTGGTTAAGTATTGGTTAACTTAACCACAATAAATTAACGAGTTAGATTGGATAAGTATAGGTCACTTAACCACATCAATTCATCATGTTTAGATTAGTTAAGTGTTTAACTTAACCCCATTAAACTACCAAGTGGGATTAATTAAGTCTAGGCTAACTTAACCCCATCTGATTTCCATGTTTAGACTAGTTGAGTCTAATCTTAACCCCATTCGTTAACCGTATTTTTCGGTTAAGCGTCATTAAGAAAACTTACTTAACCTTACCAAGTTATCGCGTTGGATTGATTAAGTGTTGGTTAACTTAACCCCATCCACTAGTCATATAAAAATGGTTAAGTGTCATTAGGCAAATCAAGTTACTTAACCTACCCAACCTTGTCATGTTTTGTTAAGTATCATTAGCCTAATCAAATTACTTAACCCATTTGTCCATGTCATATTTGGTTAAGAGTCATTAATCAAATTAACTTAACCCTATCATGTGGCATTAATTACTTAATGCACCTTCACCTCTCACATTAGACTTTGTTGTGGTTACTAGTTAAGCCGGTCGGTTCCGGGTAGCTTTACACCACAACTTGGTCTAACCTCGGGTTCAAGCACAACATGACCAACTTCTCACATTGGGTCCTATTGTTTGCAACTACTAGTTAGGCCGGTCGGTTCCGGGTAGTTTTACGTTGCAAACTCAAACCAACCTCGAGTTGGCCACACTTATATTATCTAAGTGTCATGTCCATCATGTTTCCCAAAACATGTTACAAGTTTTCAAGCATTTGGGTAGACCTAACTTAATAGGTAAATTCCCAAAGGGTAGACCTAACTTAATAGGTAAATTCCCAAAGGGTAGACCTAACTTAATAGGTAAATTCCCAAGCTTATGTTTTTATGCATACTTACATGTCAACTTCCATGTTATATTTCAAGTCATGTTTTCAAGTTGTATTTTCATGTCATTAGAAATTACCCATAACATAACCCAACGCTTTTAAACTCGCATATACGTTCGCGACAACGTAATGGATTAAAAGAAGAGACTTGGCAAAGGCATGACAAAAATGGATATTAAGCCACAAGTTAATCATGGTGGCAAATGAGGCACAAATGTGTTCATTAACTTGCATGTTACATTCTTAAGCCTCAAAACATGCATAAACCCAAACTTGGCACATAAGCGAATCATGGTGACAAAAGATATGGAATGATGACTAGTAACTCGCATATATCATCATATAAGGGTTATGACTTCATATGCAAGTTGACATAAAGGTTATGAGGGTTCCCATGTTGCCTAATGCAACATTTCAACATAAAGGTTGTAGCTTTTAGCTCACAAGATCAAGATAATGACTTCATAAACTTGCATGACATGATAGCATGTATCATACTCAATGATCAAACCCAAACTTGCAACATGAACATTTAACTTCATAGTTAATATCTAAGAGTAGGGAAAGGGCTTACATTGCTATGAAGGCACAAAAGATATGACAAAGCCCTTATGCAATCAAATAGACCGAAAATGCAAGCTCTAACATAAAAACCCTTGAGCCAAAATGATCAAAACCCTTGCTTTATGATGCAAAGATAGAAACTTGACTTGAATGCAAGCTAATGACACTCATACAAGCTTGAAAACACTTGTATGCATGGAAAATCTCTCATAGAAACCATTTAGAAATTTTATGAAGAGAGTGGAGGCCATGAGAGGTAAAATTTTGCCATAGTTTAGTTGCATGAATGAATAATGAGGATTTAGGATAGGTTAGAGTCTTATTTATAGATTAGGCAAGTGTTTTGGGCCATAGGATTAAACCTAGATTCAATCCAAGCCATCAAAGCATGTCTTGGGGAAGAAGTCAAGTGTAGGAACCATCTAGGGCCTTTAGATTAAAGATGAACCATGAGAACCATCCAAATGCAAAATCTGCATTTGAGCGAATCGGCCCACGGGTTGACAGCCAAACACCCTGGATTAACCCCTAGTCGACCCAGCAGGCTCGGGTCGACCTCAAAAATCGGCCGGTTCGGTTATTCCCCTCTCCCAATTCGCTGTTTTGAACATTTTTGCATATTTATTTATTTAATTTTCAATTATATATATATATATCAATATATATATATTTCTCTGCGCAACCCATTTCACTTAATTAAGTATACTTTAATTTGGGAATTTTTCGTGAAACTTCGCGAGGCCATATCTTGGTCCTACGGACTCCGATTTTCGAAAACTCGGACTCTATTTCGCGTAATTTTCCGAGACGAACGCAATGGCATAGCCCGTTTCCCTTGATTCAGATTTTACAGTTTAATTCTGCCTCCATTTATGTTATAACAGGTTATTGAAAATACGGGTTGTTACATTCTCCCTACCTTTTAGGATTTCGTCCCCGAAATCTCCAAGTTAGGAAGAACATATCCTACCATCCATCATCCATCTACTCAAAACATCATCCACAAGCAACCATTGTCCTTAGATGATTTCTAATGTTGTATGAATATATGTAAAACGTGTGTGTACATGTTCCTTAGCTAATGCTAATGATCAGGCCTGAATAATCTTTCTAATGCAAAATATGTATAGTGCTATGAATCCAACATGTATGCAAATAGTCCTAGTCATATAGATACTGTATGCGTGCACAATCATTCATTCATATGCAACAACCGCATGATAATACATTCGATTTCATCCATAAACAAGTATAAATACTCGTGCATATGCAATATGAAATGTGACCGAGTCGAGCTAGTATCTAATGTGTATTCGCGCATCCACGAGCAACCAATTGCAACCACTTGCAACCATATCAATCATAACATGTTTCAAATACATGTTTACATCCATAGGGTTCTACCTAGAATTCCCTGAAATAGGGTCGAGAAGATAAACATGACAAACTCCTTACAGGGTTTGTAACGGAGAATAGGACCGAGAGGATGTCCACAAAAGATAGCCTACAAATAAGCTCTACAGAGAACAGGGATCAAGGATATACTCCCAAAAAGAGATATCATGCGCGTATCTAGTCTTTGACCATCAAAGTCGTCTTTTAACTTCGCGATTTTGTAGCTTCTTATTCCTGTTTCCATAACATGAGCTGGAACTCATTTCTTTGTCGCCTCTCGTTCCACTTGCACTTATCCTTTTCCTAGAATACTTGACGCAAACATGACTGCGTACTCATGATCTCATGCAAGCTTTCCAAAATTCACTAGTGAATCTTGGATCTCGTTTATATACTATAAGGCATTCCATGTAGAAGAACTTTCTCTTGAAAGTAAACAGACGTCAATCAGGTTATCATGCGCACTTACTAGGGTGATCTCTATAACCCATGCATAAATGAAGTAAACCATCCGTCTTATTGGCGAACACCACTCGATCGGGCTTCAAATTTCCAATAAAGGCATCAAGGGATTCTAAGTAACTAGTCATGACAGAACCTCAAAAAGGTTACCCGATACTTCGAGGGCATTACCAAGGCTAGTCAAAAGGTCTAACTACCCTTCTATCAAAACCGAGAGTGGCACCCCCTACTGGATAACCACTTCATCCCTAGAATCCATCCATAGCTTATAAACATAAGCATTATTTCCAAACTCAACACTTGGCATAGACATTCCCAAATCCAAACAAGTCATGTATAAATGGACTGATTCTCCAATAGGACTTTGAGACAAAAATGGGATTCTCTATTACGCTAGTACTTAAGGTGCAGAGACTCAACTATCGAAGCAGACTTAAATGATACGAACAACGAAGTCCTAACGGGATGATAGAGAAGAAAAGCTAAACCTTTAACAAGATCGTTACCCTCCTTCCGAGGTACTCTAGAAATGAGAGCATACTACTGCCCTCCCGATGATCTTGTCCTTGTCCCATAATACTTAACTATCCCGTTTTACCATGCCAAAGGTACTCTCTCGTCATGGGTTTCATTGTTCATCTTTCTCCCTCCTTTGAGGACTAAGCCATACCAACAAGTTGCTCATCCTTAAGCTCGTATCCTTTATCCTTCTTTCTCACGATCCTTTCTTATAACGCGGCCACTGGTCTCTCGAGAACCACCTCCATCGTATGGAAAGCACTTTCGTAGGTAGAAAAGACTAGTCGCAGTTAAAACTACTGTGACTACAGATGGAGGAAAGAAAGGAAAAGAGACTCAATTAAGGAAACAAGGATAGCGCTAATGGCCTTTGGGGAATAGCCTTTTTCTTTTAAAAGATAATTTTCTTGAAAAATGCTTCTTTGTAAACGGTTTTTTTTTTCAAATAGTTTTCAGAAGGTCTTTAAAAACTTTTGCCCAGTCTGGTAACCTTCTGCTCTGATACCACGTGTAACACCCCGCCTCCGCTAGGGTCACTCGCAAAGGAATGCACTAGCTTTAGAGGGGCATTATTGGTAAACATGCACAGAAATATCACAAGACAGAACATATAAAAATAGCGGAAGTAAAATCAAACTTTCATAACATGAATAAATAAGGTCTAAAGCCTTTTACATCAGAGTACATCAAAACCTGTCTTGCAATAGTAAAGAAGCATAAAGACATTTTCATAAATTATTCCCCAAGTAAAAACAGTAAAGTAGCCATTAGCCAAGAAAAGTCCAAGCCATCCATGATGACCTTCAAGCAGAAGAAGTCCGAACTAAACAACAGTATTTCCTCCCTGTAACCTGGGGGGGAAACGGAAGAAAAGAGGCGAAACAAAACGGGTCAGTCAAAAAGACTGAGTAAGCCCTATCTACTATTAGCATAAAAACTAGTAAAGTTAACTGACATGAGAAACTGAGATGAACATAAGCATGATAACAAGATAGATAAGCTAAATCAAAATAACAGGATGAACTACTGAACTCAGATAAACTAAGGTGTCATGATAAATTACGATGTCAAGATAAAACAAGGTATCACATCGTCAGGTTTCTATCAAGTATAATATCCCCAAGATATCTGTCACGTATAACGCCCCGTGAAATCTATCCTGTATTTTAGCTCTGCACCTACCGTACTAGTATCCCCACCGTGTCATGTGTTAACCAAGAATGACCCTCACTCAAAAGTCGTGTAATGGTCCATGTCAACCTAATATATCGCATATATAGGTTATTCAACTTGTATGTTTTATTCCATGTAAATGTTCAGTCCCTTGCCGTAGACCATACGGGCTTTCCCATGAGATTCTATATTACTTTAACATAGTTCCATGATCCTTAAGATCGGTTTGGACTGTTACCCTAAACCTAGCTAGGGTCTTCCAACATGAATTATTGTTTGTACAACTAGGACTTATGCTACCTAGGGCTGCTAGGGATTATGCTTACCTATTGCACGTTTTCGTATCTCGGTTTGGGTTCAACCACCTAGGGCCACTAGGGATTACGCTAACCGCCAACCGCGCCCTTTTTCCCACGCATTCATCGTGAATCGCTTTTCCATGACTGTATGCACATGTATCACATCGTGCCATCCGAGTCCTGTCACAGGGCAAATCAAGAAATACAGGACTCGGTCGGGAGCTTTCGATTTATCTGCCGATGCAGATGCTAAGGTCTGTTTTTCTTATACGTGGCTATGGTCCCACGAGACCACTCCCTCAACTAGTGAAAGACAAGACAGGATAAATCCTGTATGAGAACACAACACTGGCCAACCCACATCCAAGCCTTACCGCAACCATAATTAGATAGCAATTATGGTCTTTTGGGTGTTCTCTGCCTTTCCGTACGTACACGCTTGACCAAAGATGGTAGGTATCCTGACGAAATGCTATCTAGGGTACGACCGTGTATCGTCGACTATCCCCTATCCATCCCCGTCTTTAGGTCGCTCGTATAGCAACCAAGGCATACTCTTGGTTCTTCTAACGCAGACCTTAACCTCTCATGAGCCTAGTATAATCACCTGGCAGCTCATAGAGGGATACCAAGAATATCCTCACGTTCCCCGAAGCCGCTGCTTCGTTACCCAGTTCGCTGGAGCCTTTATCTAAATCAGATACTTGCTCCTACTCGTATACTTAAACGATGACCTACCGTATCAGGTTACTCATCTATCTATGAACTGGTCTAAATTTCCTTGACTAAGAATCATTACTTAGTTATTCTTCAACTAAGGTTTACCACTTAGCATTGTTCCCGTTATCCTTGTTAACTACGGTTATCCACCTAATCCTCAGAACTAGGGTTTACATAATGGATTAAGTGTCACTTAAGTTCATGACTTAACCTGTCTACAAATCCTGTCAAAATTGGCTAAGTTCCAAGTTCAAGGCTTAACCCTACAAACCATGCTCAAGTTGGTTAAGTATATTAAGCAATTCACGACTTAACCTCGTCCAATTATCATTCTAGATTGGTTAAGTATATATTAACTTGACCCTATCAATTTACTTAGTCAAATCGGTCAAGTGTATTCAAGCGATTCGTGACTTAGCCTTATCATGTTTTCACATTATATTGGTTAAGTATTGGTTAACTTAACCACAATAAATTAACGAGTTAGATTGGATAAGTATAGGTCACTTAACCACATCAATTCATCATGTTTAGATTAGTTAAGTGTTTAACTTAACCCCATTAAACTACCAAGTGGGATTAATTAAGTCTAGGCTAACTTAACCCCATCTGATTTCCATGTTTAGACTAGTTGAGTCTAATCTTAACCCCATTCGTTAACCGTATTTTTCGGTTAAGCGTCATTAAGAAAACTTACTTAACCTTACCAAGTTATCGCGTTGGATTGATTAAGTGTTGGTTAACTTAACCCCATCCACTAGTCATATAAAAATGGTTAAGTGTCATTAGGCAAATCAAGTTACTTAACCTACCCAACCTTGTCATGTTTTGTTAAGTATCATTAGCCTAATCAAATTACTTAACCCATTTGTCCATGTCATATTTGGTTAAGAGTCATTAATCAAATTAACTTAACCCTATCATGTGGCATTAATTACTTAATGCACCTTCACCTCTCACATTAGACTTTGTTGTGGTTACTAGTTAAGCCGGTCGGTTCCGGGTAGCTTTACACCACAACTTGGTCTAACCTCGGGTTCAAGCACAACATGACCAACTTCTCACATTGGGTCCTATTGTTTGCAACTACTAGTTAGGCCGGTCGGTTCCGGGTAGTTTTACGTTGCAAACTCAACCCAACCTCGAGTTGGCCACACTTATATTATCTAAGTGTCATGTCCATCATGTTTCCCAAAACATGTTACAAGTTTTCAAGCATTTGGGTAGACCTAACTTAATAGGTAAATTCCCAAAGGGTAGACCTAACTTAATAGGTAAATTCCCAAAGGGTAGACCTAACTTAATAGGTAAATTCCCAAGCTTATGTTTTTATGCATACTTACATGTCAACTTCCATGTTATATTTCAAGTCATGTTTTCAAGTTGTATTTTCATGTCATTAGAAATTACCCATAACATAACCCAACGCTTTTAAACTCGCATATACGTTCGCGACAACGTAATGGATTAAAAGAAGAGACTTGGCAAAGGCATGACAAAAATGGATATTAAGCCACAAGTTAATCATGGTGGCAAATGAGGCACAAATGTGTTCATTAACTTGCATGTTACATTCTTAAGCCTCAAAACATGCATAAACCCAAACTTGGCACATAAACGAATCATGGTGACAAAAGATATGGAATGATGACTAGTAACTCGCATATATCATCATATAAGGGTTATGACTTCATATGCAAGTTGACATAAAGGTTATGAGGGTTCTCATATTGCCTAATGCAACATTTCAACATAAAGGTTGTAGCTTTTAGCTCACAAGATCAAGATAATGACTTCATAAACTTGCATGACATGATAGCATGTATCATACTCAATGATCAAACCCAAACTTGCAACATGAACATTTAACTTCATAGTTAATATCTAAGAGTAGGGAAAGGGCTTACATTGCTATGAAGGCACAAAAGATATGACAAAGCCCTTATGCAATCAAATAGACCGAAAATGCAAGCTCTAACATAAAAACCCTTGAGCCAAAATGATCAAAACCCTTGCTTTATGATGCAAAGATAGAAACTTGACTTGAATGCAAGCTAATGACACTCATACAAGCTTGAAAACACTTGTATGCTTGGAAAATCTCTTATAGAAACCATTTAGAAATTTTATGAAGAGAGTGGAGGCCATGAGAGGTAAAATTTTGCCATAGTTTAGTTGCATGAATGAATAATGAGGATTTAGGATAGGTTAGGGTCTTATTTATAGATTAGGCAAGTGTTTTAGGCCATAGGATTAAACCTAGATTCAATCCAAGCCATCAAAGCATGTCTTGGGGAAGAAGTCAAGTGTAGGAACCATCTAGGGCCTTTAGTTTAAAGATGAACCATGAGAACCATCCAAATGCAAAATCTGCATTTGAGCGAATCGGCCCACGGGTTGACAGCCAAACACCCTGGATTAACCCCTAGTCGACCCAGCGGGCTCGGGTCGACCTCAAAAATCGGCCGGTTCGGTTATTCCCCTCTCCCAATTCGCCGTTTTGAACATTTTTGCATATTTATTTATTTAATTTTCAATTATATATATATATATCAATATATATATATTTCTCTGTGCAACCCATTTGACTTAATTAAGTATACTTTAATTTGGGAATTTTTCTTGAAACTTCGCGAGGCCATATCTTGGTCATACGGACTCCGATTTTCGAAAACTCGGACTCTATTTCGCGTATTTTTCCGAGACGAACGCAATGGCATAGCCCAATTCCCTTGATTCAGATTTTACAGTTTAATTCTGCCTCCATTTATGTTATAACAGGTTATTGAAAATATGGGTTGTTATAAATTTGGCTTGGGTCTAATCGATCCCTAAATCGACCAAGGTCGTTTGAATCTCGCATACACTAACTTTGGGCATACAACACATCAGAACAAATAACAGAAGATTTTTATAAACATCATTATAAGGTTAAATTAGAGTATAGAATATATCAGAGTACATCGAAAAATGATTCTATAGCGGAATATTAATTTACAATAAATGTAATACAATGCAGCGAAACCAATAAACTAACACAACAGAAGACTATCAATGCTCTAGAAACAACTTTAAGCTTCGATCCAGAATCCTGCTCAATAAATAAATATCTGCAAAACAAGCCACTCGACTGCCCGTGTGTAATATATGGGGCATCTGAGTTTGCAAGTGAAACAAACTACGAGTCTGTCATTGGACTGGTATGAGAAATCTTACTTATCGAATAATGAGGCTAATCACAGGATCACGCCGCTAACGTGGAACAGGTTTACTCCATTGGATTGCCAGTGGATAAATAAAGTCAATCATTTAAACAATGTAATGCTTTTTAGAAAAATGAAACCATTATAAGACTCAGGTCCCATGAATAATGCAACACAAACCGGAGGATAGAGTTTTACCTTATAATGGACAAAATATGTTTGATATATATAAACAAATTTGATATTATTATTAGTGTCTATATGTTTCAAAAACATTTTCAATCATAATGTATCAATCATAGACGGCATAACTACCATTTACTATGTCGCCATACTAGTTTTACCATCAAAACCGCACGGTGTTGTATTTGGAAGGTTGATTTCCATCATGAATCAAGGCAAGGGATCATCCTTACTGAATTCGAGACTCTCTAGCTTGAGCCTTAGGATTCAGCTGCAACTGCACCAAGGAGCCACACGGTCGTCCACACTTCAGTTAGTGGATTATAACTCCTGAACAATACGTTTCCCCGCCCTATGGGGTGTAAATTTTGAGCCACTAGGGACTCAAATCCGAGGCGCCTAATTCCATCATCTGCATAAGTAAAAATATCTAGGCTTCATACCTTGGCACCACTTTTAGCTAGAAATAAACGAATGTTCTCCCAGGATCCTTCTCCCGTTTCTAGTTCATACTAGGGTGTGAGGCTCACGAATCAACGCTATACACAAATCTATGCTTACTAAAGCTGTTCTTTGGTCATCAACCACAAGGCTTTTCTTTTCAATAAAAGCCTTGATCATTTGCATCTTGGCATGCCACACTGACAATTCACGTCATGCGATTGATGTCTATCGATATATAACCTCTGAGCTCGTACGTCTCAGAGAAGGGTGTTAAGCAAGAGAATAAATTCTCCACTACCAAATAGATATATATTTAATAGAAATCAATCAGCATAGAATAAAATCTAATGTCAGACGCATATCCATTTACATGTCCGTTCTGGGTCTTAACGAAACCGAAGACACCTTATTCCTCGTCCCGTATGTCCAATATGGAAGAGAAGTTCTCGCATATCCGGACAATCAACAAGTACGTCCGGACAACTACCACTTTAACCCTTTACTGGGAGCTAACCAATGCAGGGCATCAGTAGTCTTCCATTCGATGTTAAGAACGCCGGTCTTCAACCATCGTCTTTAATGTCTTCGACTTTAAATCGTCGTATAATTATTTGAAATGAGTTTTAACTTGATCTTTTCAAATAATTCTTGAATATATATAACTCAAAACGTCTCGATAGTTAGCTCTAGGTCTTCCAGTCAAAAAACTACTGGCCGGGGGAATGGACTTTTCTTACAAAATGCATTTCATATCGTTAATAATATTTTATAATGATTTATCACTATTTTTATTTATATAAAAATAGCCCATTTAATTCAAACGATGTTTCAGGTCGTTACGTGGCCCTGGCGCTGTTTTATCCAAATTTTAATTACAAATTTCTCAAAATCTAACTGCTTGATCTTAACAAATTTAATATCGTTGGAAAGAGCTTTCCAAAGCGAACCTAACGGTTCCAGTTTTGGGAAAATCCGACGGTCGGATCTTTCGGTATAATCGTTTGAAGTTACGATGCCGAAACGCGAACTACCGTGCACGAATCGTTTAATTTTAATTTATATTTATATATATAATATATATAAATATAAATCGTTCGACGATTTCACTAACATGTTAAAAGTGATGTTTTCAGCAAATAAAACATATATTAACATTTAAACATTTTCCTACTTTGCTAACATGAAAAATGTAACATTTTTGACTACAAATACTATTTTAACATATAATCCTTTTTGTCTAAATAAACATGTAAAATGTCCCTTTTTAATGAAACTACATATACATTAAAAATGTCCTTTTTTAATCTCTAAACAATTTCTTATGAACACGTCATTTATACAAATGAATCAATTTTAATGAATCTAAATATACATTAAAAATGTCCCTTTTTAATCTATAAACAATTTCTAATGAACATTTCATTTAAACTAATGAATCATTTTTAATTAAACTAAATATACATTAAAAATGTCCTTTTTAATCTCTAAATAATTTCTAATGAACATGTCATTTATACTAACGAATCATTTTTAATGAAACTAAATATACATTAAAAATGTCCTTTTTAATATTTCAAAATTTTTCCCTAAACATGATTCTTTTTAACAATGGATCTAAATATTCATTAAAAATTATCATTTTTAATGTTTCATCATTTTTCCTTAAACATGATTCTTTTAATAATGAATCTAAATATTCATTAGAAATTTTCATTTTTAATGTTTCAACTTTTTCCTTAAACATGATTATTTTATTAATGAACCTAAATATTCATTAAAAATTATCATTGTTAATGTTTCAATATTTTCCCTAAACAAGATTCTTTTAATAATGAATCTAAATATACATTAAAAATTATCACTTTTAATGTTTCAATATTTTTCCCTAAACATGTCCATTTTGTGATCCATACATATATATATATATACACAAAATAAAAAAGTAAATTTTTATTGTATAAATAATTATTTCCAATATTACAATTTCCTATGATCCATATATACAAATAAAAAGATAATTTTATTATATACACAATTTCTATGTTTCATATGTACAAATAAAAAGGAATTTTTTTTGTTTAACAATCTTATTATTAACATGTACAAATAAAAAGATCATTTTTATTGTATAACAAATTCTAACAATTCTTATGATTAACATGTACAATAAAAAGATCATTTTTATTGTATAACAAAATCTATTATTAACATGTACATTAAAAAGATCATTTTTATTGTATAACAAATTCTAACAATTCCTATGATTAACGTATACAATAAAAAGATCAATTTTTATTATATAACAAATTTAACAAATTCTATTATTAACATGTACAATAAAAAGAATATTTTTATTATTTAAAAAATTCTAACAATTCTATTATTAACATGTACAATAAAAAGATTATTTTTATTGTTTAACAAATTCTAACAATTCTATTATTAACATGTACAATAAAAAGATTATTTTTATTCTTTAACAAATTCTAACAATTCTATTATTAACATGTACAATAAAAAGATTATTTTTATTGTTTAACAAATTCTAACAATTCTATTATTAACATGTACAATAAAAAGATTATTTTTATTGTTTAACAAATTCTAACAATTCTATTATTAACATGTACAATAAAAAGATCATTTTTATTGTATAACAAATTCTATTATTAACATGAACGATAAAAAGATCATTTTTATTGTATAACAAATTCTAACAATTCCTATGATTTACATATAGAATAAAAAGATCACTTTTTTGTATAACAAATTTAACAAATTCTATTATTAACATGTACAATAAAAAGATCATTTTTATTGTTTAATAAATTCTAATAATAACATGTACAATAAAAAGATTATTTTTATTGTCTATCAAATTCTAACAATTCTATTATCAACATGTACAATAAAAAGATTATTTTTATTATTTAACAAATTCTAACACTTCCTATGATTAACATGCTACAAATAAAAGAGAATTTTTATTGTATAACAATTCTAACAATTTTATGATTCACGTGTTACAATAAAAAAGAATTTTTATTGTATAACATTTCTAAAAAATTTATGATTCACATGTTACAATAAAAAGAGAATTTTTATTGTATAATAATTCTAACAATTTTATGATTCAAATGTTATAATAGAAAGAGAATTTTTATTGTATAACAATTGTTGTCAAATCCTATGATTCATGTATACAATAAAAAGATAAATTTTTATTGTATAACCGATTTCTATGTTTCATGTATTCAATAAAAAAAGAATTTTATTGAATAAATAATTTTTATGTTTCATGTATTCAATAAAAAAAAGAATTTTATTGAATAAACAATTTCTGTTTTATCCAATTCAATCCAATGGGTCATCACAATCAATATAAATCAATTCAAATCTTGTACAACATGCAACTGAATTTTTGCAGCATATATAAATAAATTTCTCAATGCAATAACAGTTAATTTTAATTGTAAATTAGAGATCTCACCTTGATCGGTTTTAGAAACCGATAAAATGATTATTATTAATAAAATTAAACATATGTTTAATTTTATCTAAAATCCATACGGCCTCTGTTTTAGTTCTGATCAGTTCCACCATAAATCTCTCATTTTTCTGATTTCAACGCAACTTGAACCATTGAATTTCGACCTCGTATGAAGAAGATATAGGTTGTAACGCGTTGGATTATTAAACATCGAAATTAAATTAATTAACAAATAATTTCATTAACCTTTTTCTTTATTAGTATTCCACCGCCTTCATCCCATTCACGCTCCAGAATAAATTGAACCCAACTTTGTTCAACACCTCCACCTGCGCACGCCTAATCCGACCACCGTCGATCGATCCGAGACCTCCACGGCAAAGCTCGACCCGTTCTCCACCTGCGCCACCCATCTCGAGAATTCCAATCCCCTCCAATGCCTGAAAACTAACCCTAAACTCGCCGACTTTTGAAGCAAAATCCTCCTAATCCACAACACAACAAATTATCACAGCCGTTCACTACGTTAATCTCACTCCCCTCTTCGATTTTCCCTTTAGGGATTTCGAATTCCATTGAATAGATTAGGAGAAAAGGGAGGCCGAATTCTGGAGCATACCATTTGTTGATTTTTGATGGGGGCGGTGGCTTAGTTTGTCCTTAGGGTTTTGTGAATTTTAGGGTATTTATAAACTAATTATTTAATTCTCTAATTTTCAGAATAAGCCCGATAACTTATACTAACTCCAAATCCATCCCAGCGACTGTCGCCCCTAGCCAAATACCCTATTCCAGACACAATGGACTAGGTCTCATCAGCCCATTTGATCATTTCAGCCCATTTTTCATTAAATTAAAATATAAACCATTTAATTATTAATTTTGATCGTACATTTAAATTTACCGAGGCAACATACTGACTCCAAAAATTCCCGAAAAATAAATCTAGCTATGTTTTGATGATATGGTCCTAACAAAATTAATTTCGTCGAATTTGGAGACCGTTTAAAAAATGGCCATTTCTGGTCGATCCAATTTGACTAAAATTGACAAAAACACATTTTCTTTTTCCACGCTCACATGTTGATTCCATAAATTATGAAAGTTGGAATCTGGCAATTATTTGATATTCCGGATCCAACAAAAGTGGTTTTATCGAAAACGGAGGTTGTTTGCAAAATGGCTATTTTTAAGGGCTATATATTATATTAAAATATACATGAATTCCGCAACGACTATTTTAAATTTTAAACTGGACGTAAATTTCAATTTATTTTATGAAATATGAATTTTTCACATTCATTAGAAGGATATAATTAAACAGATTCAAATATTTCTGATTTTACTGAAATCCGATTTATTTTGAATCCTGTATATTCATTTGAAATTTAAAATCGAATTTTCAAACTGTCGCGCCATTTCAAACTCCTTTTATAATTAAAATAAATTTAAACATTCTAACTTTGATTAAAATAATTTTTTAGTTGTTATTATTTAAAATAAATCATTTTTAATATCCTAAATCCATTAAAATAACAAAAATAAAAAATTTAAATTCGTTCAAAATTTCCGGGTTGTTACAGCGACATAATATATGGTGCTTATGCTATCTATGATTGATACATTTATATTTGAAATTGTTTTATACACTATGCACTTATAGTAATCTCAAAATGATTATTTTTAATAGCGTATCAAGCATGTTTGACTATTATAAGGTAAAATGCTATCCTCTGGCTTGCGTTGCATTGTGTGATGGGACCTGAATCTTATAATAGCCTCATTTTTCGAAAAGCATTACGTTATTTAAATTGTTTTATTTCAGAGCATTCATGGGAGTGAACCCGTTCCGAGACATACGGCGTGATCCCATGATTTACCCTATTTTAAAGTAAAAGTTTAATAACGGTTTTAAGTTCTCACACCAGTCCCCTGACTGGCTTAGTGTTTATTGTTTTCGCCTAAACTCTGGGTTCCCATATTTTCCACACGGGTAGTCAGTAGTTTTGGTTTTGCAGATTTCTATTTAATAGGATCCTGGTTTACAGCTGGAGCTATATTCAGAAAGCTTTGTATCCATGTATTTTTTTCAGTTGTGGTAGTTGATGTATTTCCGTTGTGCATTGTATTTATACATTTTAATTTCCACTGCTATGTAAATTATTTATTCTCTGATATTGTATTTTTCTGCTGTATATTATTTATTCATACTTTGATATTCTTGTTGTAACGATTCGGATTTTGCCCGGACCTAATCGATCGCAAAATCGACTAAGACCGTTCAAAAACCCAAATACGCTAACTTTGGGCATACAACACATCAGAAAAAAATAACAAGACTTTTATTACATGATAATAATGTTACATCAGAGCACAAAATATCAGAGTACATCGAATATAATCATACAACAACAGAAGATTAATTTATAATAAACTTAACACAATGCAGCGGAAGACTATCGTTGCTCTGGCCATAGCTTTAAGCTTCGATTTCAGAATCCTTCCTAATAAATAGATATCTGCAAAACAAGCCACTCGACTACCAGTGTGGAAAAGAGGGTACCCGATTTTGCAAGTGAAACAAACTACAGGTCAGTCATGGGACTGATATGAGAAATCTTGCCTAACTTATCTAGTAATAAGGCTAATCACAAGACCACACCGCTAACGCGGAACAGGTTTACTCCATTGGATTGCCAGTGCAAGAAATAAAGTAAATCGTTAAACAACGCAATGCTTTTTAGAAAAATGAAACCGTTATAAGACTCAAGTCCCATCACACAATGCAACGCAAACCGGAGGATAGAGTTTTACCTTATAATGGCCGAAAATGCTTGATATGATAAAACATATTTGATATTATCATTAGTGTATATATGTTTCAAAAACATTTCAATCATAATGTATCAATCATAGACGGCATAGCTACCATGTACTATGTCTCTATACTAGTAATACAATCAAAACCGTATGGTGTCGTATTGGAAGTTGGATTTCCATCATGAACCGAGGCAAGGGATCATCCTTACCGAATTCGAGACTCTCTAGCCCGAGCCTCAAGACTCAGTCACAACTGCACCCGGAGCGCCAGGGTCGGTCTGTAAATATGTTAGTGGATTAGTAATGCCTGAACAATACATTTCCCCACCCTATAGGGCGTAAAATAGAGCCACTAGGGGCTCAAATCCGAAGTACCTCGTTTTCCATCATCCACATAAGTAAAATATCTGGGCATGTAAAACCTGATTGACACTGAAAAGTGTTTATTTTATTACTCTTATGCTTTATCTTTTGTAAATAAATAAATGATACTTTGGTTACTTTTGTATGTTTTTACAGGATGTCAAGAAATGCCTCCTTCAATTCAAATCAAAGGCCAACTACAAGAAAGAGCTACTTCCTCACATCAAATTCATTTCAATTGCAAAAGAAGTAGTAGCTCACTGGTAAAGGCATAGGAATTGGAGCTGAGAGACCTGAGTTTGAACCCCGTCAAGCTCACTTTTTGCCAAAGAAACGGAGCGCGTTCACACTGGCCCCTTTGCTTTGAGGAATACTTGGATAGTCTTATGTTATATATATACACATATTCATGTGTATGTATTTATGATGTGCACCAATTAACATTTCAGCAATAGCCATATTCTTATCATGGAATTAAATTCAAATCATTCAATTTCAATTAGAAGAATCTCTGATTGAATGGCTGCCAAGAAAAGATCCATTGTGAAGATTTTTTCCTCTGTGTCTTGGGATTCTAATAAGCATCCTTGTTTGGAAGAATCAATTACATGCACCAATCAATTAGCCACATAAGAGAATTGAAAGATATGGAAAATATTTACCATGATATGCCCAGATTTTCTCCAATCAAGTTAGTCAAGGAAGGCAAGAGATATTCATGAATGAGGAGGCCCATTTATTCATAGACCTAATTAGGGTTTTTCCCATTCTCATCTATAAATATATGATTGAAACCATTGTAAAAAAGCATTCATTCTTCTGTACTCTCTTTCAGTCGTAATAAAGCTTTCTTTTCTTTAGTTTCTGCATTTTATTTTCATGGCATATTGTGTTGTCTAGTCAATTAGATTTGCTAGAACACAATTTGCTATTGCTTCTATTTTTCTTACTAGTGATTGACCGTCTGATTAGATTCAGCAGTAATCCTAGTTTTTAATTTTCAGTTGTTGATTTCTTTTCTGCAATTTTATTTCCAGTGTTCTATTTTATTTAATCATTGAATTTATTACAGATACGATTAGATTCGAATCTGTAGTGAATTTAATTGCATCTTTTATTCGTAGTTTCAGTTTTTATTTTGCTTTGTGAAAAAAAATCAACCTCCAACTTCGTCTAACACGCCCAAGAAAAAAAAAAATTTAATTAAACCTCCCTGTGTTCGACCTGTTTGCTACACGAACTGTACGCTTGCAGAAATTTAATTTAAATGTCGCGCTTTTCTAATTCATAAACTAGCGTCGATCAAGTTTTTGGCGCCGTTGCCGGGGAGGTAACAATTGAATTTTATTGTTTATTTTATTTCTGATTCGTGTTAGTTTTGTTTTTATTTTTGTTTGATTTTGTAAAAAAAAATCTTTGCTTTATTTCTTTCCATCATATAGTTTCTTTCCACATTAAAAAAAAAAATTTACAAAAACTTTCTTTGCAATTTCCTTCCACTTCTCTTCTCTGCACAATTAGCATCATACCATCCTCACGCACAGTCCACCTTCACAAACCAACTCCACACAAATTGCCTTTTTGCCAATCCCCCGTCCATCCTCACAAAAATTCCGAGCATACATCACCAATTCGCCCTCAAAACCTTCACGCCAATCACAAACATCAACAGTTCATAAACAACCTCCACCGAAAGCTTCCACAATCCCCTCAAATCCAATAGCCAACCCACGTTTTGAGCCCTTCCACGCACAGCAAAATCTTCAACACCGTTTCATCTCCACTGCAAATACCACCTACGTCCTTACCTCAAATCCCCTCCTCGCTACAAACGAAAATCACTTTTCCACTATCTCCTACCACATAGCTCGGCCACACCACAAATTCACAAAACCACATCACCGTTCCACTCGCCGTAACTTCACATCACACTTACAACATCCGATCCCATCACCTCATCCTTCAATACCTCTCCATCACCAACGCAGGTCAGCCCATCCAAAAGCAAGCACCTGAACAACTCTTCAGCCATAACCACACTTCGAAAACACCCAAAGTTTAATCATCCTCACAAACACCATTCAACCCACGTACCCTACAGCAGCAAAGCCCCTGTCCTTCTCCTCCTGAACCAGGTTCCAGCTACAACCGAACATCTCAAATCGAGACCAGATCCGTCATCAAAATTTTCGAAAAGAAAGAATCAGAGGGGGGCATCATTTTTGGGTTGGGCGTGACAAGTAGGGACTTACGGTTCCTTTTATTGAGGGGCGAGACTTTTTTTTTTCTTTCTTTCGTTAGATTCAACTCCTGCTTGATTGTCGTGTTTCGTAGAACCGAGTAGAAGAATAGTTTGTGGTGATTTGTTTCTTATTACACAGAAGCATTAATTTTCTCACATTGGTATTTCCAGTATTTGTTTTGGAAAGGAATAAAGGAACGTGAGTCTGTTTCTATGGAGGCATGATAAATACATATGGGGAAGGGAAGATTGCATCGCTTTTGATTTAGAGAAATTTAGGGGTGATTTTGCCGTGATTTGTTCTTTTGGAATTATCTGTTTCCATTCTTTGAATTGCGTGCTTGACTTTTGTGCCAACCTTACTTTGGTTGAGTGCAAGCCTTAATCTAGCGTTAGTTTGAAGTGTTGAGCCTAGCAGTGTTGCTCGTTAAACTCAGTTCCTTTGTTTGTTTTTAGTACTGAATTTTATTTTATTTTGGTTGTCTGGTCAAATTCCTTTTAGTTTCTGAATTAGTCTTTTCTTTTTCTTTAAAAAAAAAAAAAAAAAAACAGGTACAGCTGAAATTTAAAAAAGGGTCTCAACAAAAAAAATTTCGGGCTCCTAGCCCGAACCCGTGCCGCAGCGCAGTCAAGCAATTAATAGAAGGGGACAACAACAGAAAGCAGCGGATGATTTAGATGGGTTGGAGCGGTTGCACACCAAGTGGGGTGTGAACGCGCTAGCGCTTCCCAAATTCACTGGAGGACTGCCGATCAAGGTGAAAAATTTTAAAACTCCACAGGTGCTCTGCTGCAAAAGGAAAAAGAAAAAAATATATAGACAATTGTTGTAAAAAATTTCTGCAGGGGCAGCGGCCTTGAATGTACAATTTTTAATTTCTGCAGTTATTTTGTGTGATTGCTGTTGTTTCTGCATCTTTTATTCATTCTGTTAAGGGCAATACCCCAATTCACATAAGGTGAGGGATTTCATCACCCTTTCCTTAGCCCACAAATTGCATTTCATCGTAGAATTTGACTAATAATAACGGTTAGACGTTGGACTTAAGGGAGTCACGGGCTCATCTAGGGCTTAATTATATTGTGATAGTTGATTCATTTGGAACGAATTATTTCTTGGTGTCTAGACTACGGCAGAGAAATAACCGTTTATAAATATTACGGTGATTCGTAAATATTATATCGGTTGTTACTCTGAAGGTACTTAAACCTTCGGCTGCATTGCTAGGGTGATTCCTGGTGCACCGATAACTCCTGTCCGTTAACTGGCTAAGAAATCTTTTGATCTAAGTAATCAAACGCATCACTTTATAATTTTGGGGTAAGAGCCAATAAGGACAGAAAACTTCATTGTAGCTAATCTCTGTGCTTGCAATTAACAACAATGAGTGAAAAAAGTGTCAGCCAACAAAATTCTCCTAGGGGTTCTCGAATCAACCAAAATTTTCCAACCGAATTGGATCAAAATCGAGTGAATCAAAACTTTCCAAACTTTGGGGATCAAAACCAAATAAATCAAAATTTTCAAAACCTCAATATCCAAATGGATAGACCCTTGTCTCTTCGTGATCGATGTTATCCGACTAGGACCGTTCAACCGTCTGTCATTGTGTTCCCACCAGCTGAAGGAAACAATTTTGAGCTGAAACATTCTTTTATCCAAGGGGTACCAAAATTTACTGGGTCTGAAAATGCTTATAAATTTCTAAGTGAATTTGAATTGTATGCCTCCACGACAAAAATGCAACAACTATCTAACGAATCGATCAAGCTAAGGCTAATTCCATTTGCACTACTTGAAAGCGCTAAAAGATGGCTAAATTCTCTTCCACGACATTCCATAAGAAGTTGGGATGAATTTGTCACTGCATTCTTGAAAAAGTTTTTCCCTTTCCATAAAACTCTGAAAATCCGAACCGAGATAAACCAATTTTGTCAAAATGAGGGGGAAACTTTTTCAAAATACTTTGAGAGATTCAACCAGCTATTATATAGTTGCCCTCATCATGGAATTCTAAAAGATCACTTATGTCAAATTGCATATGAAGGGCTAAACTATCAGACTAGAACTCAACTAGAATCAATGTGTGGAGGAGACTTTATGTCTAAAACAGCCGATGAAGCTTGGCGGTTTTTAGAAGATTATTCTGAAAAGGACATGCAGTGGGAATCGATTCGTGTTCCCATTCGTGCTTCTACTAGAGGAGTGCATGTCGTGGACCCAAATCAGATTCCTTTAGAAAATCAAACCCCTCAAACCGGAGAACGGTTACCCCACTTTTACTCTCAGGACCAAGCCAATGCTATAGCTCAAAATAATCCTTACTCTTCCACGTACAACCCTGGTTGGAGGAACCACCCAAATTTTTCCTGGTCGAACCCTAATAATTCGGCTAACCCATCTCATGTACAACCCTTTATTCCCAATCCGAATTACCAAGGTCCACTTCCCAATTCTCAAACCTCTCAAGCTACACCTCAATCCAAACAACCTTATAGGCACCCCAATTTTCAATCATCAAACCAATCATCTCAATCTTCTCAACCATCACAAGATATTGGGCGTCTAGAAAAACAGATGAACTCTTACGAAGCTAAAATAAACTCGCAAGACGCTAAAATGGACCAAATGTTTAATATGATGAAGGAATTTATGAAAACTCATGAGAAGGGAAAATTGCCTAGTCAACCCGAGGTGAATCCAAAGTATAACTCTCGTGCTGTAAATTCTTGTGAGGACGAAAACCATAATCCAGTCAACGCTATTACAACCCTTCGATCTGGAAAGAGAATTGACAATAACGTGGACGACCCTGACGAACCTCCTAACTCGACCCCAATCCCTAATCTTGATGATCACCCATTGGCTTCGAATGCCAATTCTTCTAAACCTCAAGTTCCCTTAAATGTTGGCAATCCCAACAGTTCTTCTCCCAGTGTCGGCAAACCCGACCCACCTTCGAAAAATAATGTTGGCAATACCAACATTCCATCTTCTACAACCTTACCACCTTCTCTTCCCTTGGATAAACATTCTTCTTCGAATGACGAAACTCATCACAGAGTCAACGAACCATTAGCTCCTTTTCCTCATAGACTCAATATTAAGAAGAAAGCGGCAAATTTCGATAAAATTCTGGAAATTTTCAAACAAGTCCGTGTGAACATTCCTCTTTTAGACACCATAGAACAAATTCCTCAATATGCTAAATGTCTGAAGGAATTGTGCACACAAAAACGTGCGACCAATGTCCCAAAAACCGCCTTTCTAACTGCCAATACAAGCTCTGTTCTTTCAAATCTTGCCCCAGTCAAGTATAAAGACCCTGGCTGCCCTACTATTGATTGTAAAATAGGAAACACCCACATCTCTCGTGCCCTACTCGACCTTGGTGCCAGTGTCAACCTTCTCCCTTATACTGTCTATCGTCAACTTGGACTAGGGGAGATTAAACCAACAAACATCACACTTCAACTAGCCGATCGATCTGTCAAAAAGCCATTGGGAATTATCGAAGACGTCTTGATACAGATCGAACAGTTTTACTTCCCTGTCGATTTTATAGTTCTAGAAACAGAGCCTGTGTCAAATCCCAACGTTCAAATACCATTGATCTTAGGACGCCCTTTCTTAGCAACCTCTAATGCTGTCATTAATTGTAGGAATGGTCAACTTCGACTTTCCTTCGGGCACCTAACCATTGAGCTAAACATCTTTAATCTCAACAAGCAACCTAGGGATTTTGAGATCGATGAAATTGACATGATTCAAACCACAGTTGATGAAACCTCTAATGACACTTCTGAAGCTTTAAAAATGTGTCTTGACCATTTCGACTTTGATTTCGATGAACTCGAATACATTTCTGAACTAAACAAAATTCTTGACTCCGACACTTCGTCACCTGAATCTAACCAAGGAATGTTGACCAAAGTTGATACACAAGAACTTCCTAAGCTAGACCTCAAACCCTTGCCAACAGACCTTAAGTACGCATACTTAGACTCTTTAGAAACTCTTCCCGTAATCTTGGCTTCTGATCTTACCAAGGACCAAGAAGAAAAACTCTTAGAAATTTTGCGGGAAAATAAGGACGCCTTGGGGTGGGAAATTAGCGATATAAAAGGAATTAGCCCATCAATTGTGGAACATCGCATACATTTAGTTGATGAGGCTAAACCCACCCGTGAGGCTCAAAGGCGATTAAACCCGAACATGAGAGAAGTGGTCAAGGAGGAGATAATCAAATGTCTAGACAATAACATCATCTATCCCATCTCTGATAGTACTTGGGTGAGTCCGGTACAAGTTGTACCAAAGAAGTCGGGAGTCACAGTGATCAAAAACGACAGTAATGAACTCGTCCCAACAAAAATCAAAACCAAATGGCGTGTGTGCATCGACTATCGAAAGCTTAACTCAGCCACACGAAAAGACCATTTTCCCTTGCCTTTTATTGACCAAATGCTCGAACACTTAGCGGGACATGAGTACTACTGTTTTCTCGATGGATACTCTGGCTATAACCAAATTCCTGTTGCTTTAGAAGATCAACATAAGACCACCTTTACTTGTCCCTTTGGAACCTTTGCTTATCGTCGCATGCCTTTTGGTCTTTGTAATGCCCCCGCGACTTTCCAAAGGTGTATGATGAGTATTTTCTCTGATATGGTGGAAGAATTCTTGGAAATATTCATGGACGATTTTTCAATATATGGATCATCTTTTTCCCAATGTCTCACTCATCTAGAACTCGTCCTTAAGCGTTGTAAGGAGAAATCACTCGTGCTTAATTGGGAGAAATGCCACTTTATGGTAAAAAGGGGGATAGTTCTAGGTCATGTCGTCTCCAAAGATGGCCTAGAAGTCGATAAATCCAAAATCGATTTGATTGCTAATTTACCTCCTCCTAAGTCTGTCAAAGATGTTCGTTCATTTCTTGGCCATGCAGGATTCTATAGAAGATTCATTAAGGATTTCTCGAAAATTTCAAAACCTCTCTCGAATTTACTTGCCAAAGACGTAAAGTTTGAATTTTCCAATGATTGCAGAACATCTTTTGAAACTCTTAAATCACTCTTGACCACAACTCCCATCATTCAACCTCCTGATTGGACTCAACCCTTCGAACTTATGTGCGACGCTTCTGATTTTGCTATTGGAGCCATCTTGGGTCAGCGTATTGATAAACTCCCTCGAGTCATTTATTACGCTAGCAAAACCTTAAACGAGGCCCAACTTAATTACTCAACTACTGAAAAGGAATTTTTGGCAGTTGTCTTCGCTCTTGAGAAATTCAGACCGTATCTCATAGGATCCAAAGTCATAGTTTACACTGACCATGCTGGCCTTACGATATTTGCTTTCTAAGAAGGATGCCAAGGCCCGCTTGATCCGTTGGATCCTTCTTCTTCAAGAGTTTGACATAGAAATACGAGATAAAAAGGGTTCTGAAAATGTCGTAGCTGATCATCTCTCTCGAATTGTGCACGAAAATGATAACGACACTCAAATCGATGACTATTTTCCTGATGAACCACTCCTTTCGATCTCTAACACCCCTTGGTACGCTGACATTGTGAATTATCTTGTCACACAACAAATGCCCGCTGAATGGCCGAAACAAGATAAACAAAAATTTCTCTCAAAAGTTCGAAACTTCTATTGGGATGACCCATATCTTTTCAAATACTGTCCAGACCAAATCATTCGAAGGTGTGTGCCCGATCATGAACACCAAAGTATTCTCTCTTTCTCACATGACCATGCTTGTGGCGGTCATTTTGGAGCAAGAAAAACTGCTGCAAAAGTTTTGCAAAGCGGTTTTTATTGGCCCACACTCTTCCGTGACGCCTTCGAATTTTGCTCTAAATGTGAGCGATGTCAAAGAACGGGTCGAATCTCTAAGCGAAACATGATGCCTCTCAACTCCATTCTAGTGATTGAGTTATTCGATGTTTGGGGCATCGACTTCATGGGACCATTCCCCAATTCATTTGGGAATCTTTACATCTTGCTGGCAGTAGATTATGTCTCAAAATGGGTTGAAGCCATTCCGACCAAGACCAATGACAACAAGGTTGTTGTCAAATTCCTCAAAGAAAACATCTTTTCATGCTTTGGCACACCTCGAGCTATCATTAGCGATAATGGCACTCATTTCTGTAATCGTGCTTTTGAGTCCTTGCTCAAGAAATACTCAATCACACATAAGCTGTCAACACCTTACCATCCACAAACTAGTGGACAAGTAGAAGTTTCCAATAGACAAATCAAACAAATTCTTGAGAAAACCGTGAATTCCAATAGAAAAGATTGGTCTGTAAAACTGATTGATGCACTTTGGGCTTTTCGCACTGCTTATAAAACCAATCTAGGGATGTCACCATATCGATTAGTCTTTGGAAAGGCCTGTCACTTACCTCTTGAATTAGAGCATCGTGCTCTTTGGGCCATAAAATTTTTGAACTTTGACTTAGAAAAAGCCGGCTCACATAGGAAGTTACAAATTTCGGAATTAGAGGAATTAAGAAATGAGGCATATGAAAATGCGAAAATCTACAAAGAAAGAACCAAAGCCCAACACGACAAAAACATACTTCGTAAGGAATTCAACGTAGGTCAAAAAGTTCTTTTATACGACTCTAGACTTCACTTGTTTCCAGGAAAACTCAGATCTCGATGGACCGTATGTCGTGAAAACAGTATACCCTCATGGAGCGGTTGAAATTGAAAATCCTAGGGATGGAAGAGTTTTCAAAGTAAACGGTCAACGACTGAAACCATTTTTGGAATTCGAGCAATATGACGAAGATGACTCTATCGATCTGCATGATCATCCACCATGAAATCAGGTGGTACACGTTCTTTTTCTTTTATTTTTCTTTTTCATTTTTTCATTTTATTTTTGTTTTTCTGCCTTAGACAGTTGGGACACTGTCTGAATCAAGTGTGGGGGGGAGTCTGCATTTCATCCATTTTCATTTTTCTTTGTTTTTATTTCTTTCAGCCATTTAAGTAGGACCTTCATACATTTTAGATTGTAGTAACATACCATTTCAGCCATTTAAGTAGGATCTTCATACATTTTAGATTGTAGTAACATACCATTTAATCCATTTTCATTTTTCTTTGTTTTTATTTCTTTCAGCCATTTAAGTAGGACCTTCATACATTTTAGATTGTAGTAACATACCATTTCAGCCATTTAAGTAGGACCTTCATACATTTTAGATTGTAGTAACATACCATAAATTTTTTTTTTTTTTTGAAATACGACTCATTTTCAATTGATACAGCAAAATAAGTTTACAATTTGTAGCCAGTTGATAGTATTTTTCTCTCTCAACTTAGATCGAATACGAAATATAATGAAAAGTTTAATCTTGAGGGATAATAGTGTAACCGGTACATAGGGAGATTCTTAGGTGATGGCCATGAAATCTATTCTACATTGTAGACTTTGTTTAAATAAGTGGAGGACTTAAAAGACTTATATTGGCTTTTCAAATCTTTAAAACTAAGTTGTGTTAAGTTGAATTCGCGTAACTCCCTTTTGTGCTTATATTTTCGATAATAATAACAATAGTATTCCAAGGGTATCCAACATTGCTTGTATATCAAGCGTTGGTGTGCAAACCCGCCAAGCTCTATCCGACACGTTGTTGACAAAGTCAAAGTTGGAATATCTTGGTCTCATTTTATGGGATTGGACACCTAAGGATTACCGACACGTTGTTGACAAAGTCAAAGTCGGCCTGCACAATCCGCCAAGCTCTTTACCCACTCTCCGTTAGTCCGCGAGGCAGTGCATGGGTGGTAAACCTTGGTCTTTTTAGGTGTATGTACTTAATCAAAAATCTTAAAATTTTATAGAATAAAGAATAAGCGATGGTACCCAAACACTTCTTGACCTTATTGATTTGACTAGCCATACATGAGAAAATTAGAATACCACTTTGCAAACTGTGCCAAGCAAACGAAGAATCTATTTCATGGCTGCACTATGTTATCGACCGAACCAACTGGCCAAACTGGAATTTAACATTTGAAAACTTGATTTATATTGAAAATTTGTGACAAGTCGAGGTATCTAAAATAAAATCAACTGGTTAGAAATTATTAACTTAATTTGTTATACCACCTTCCTGAAATAAGTCGTGTTGTCATTTTTCGTTTTTATTATTGCATATGTCCATTGCATTCATGTAGTTTCATTAAAATCATAGCATATTGCATTTGGATTTTGTGGGTAGTATCCGCTGAAAACCCTCACGAGACACCACTCGTCCTACTAGGGACACCTAGAGGTTTAAAGGCCTGTTGCATACGCTCAATGCAATCGTGTTTCCTACGAAAGTGTGACCTATCTAGTTTAGTTTTTCATTTTTTTGTTTTACTCGAGGACGAGTAAAAGATAAGTGTGGGGGTATTTGATTGACACTGAAAAGTGTTTATTTTATTACTCTTATGCTTTATCTTTTGTAAATAAATAAATGATACTTTGGTTACTTTTGTATGTTTTTACAGGATGTCAAGAAATGCCTCCTTCAATTCAAATCAAAGGCCAATTACAAGAAAGAGCTACTTCCTCACATCAAATTCATTTCAATTGCAAAAGAAGTAGTAGCTCACTGGTAAAGGCATAGGAATTGGTGCTGAGAGACCTGAGTTCGAACCCCGTCAAGCTCACTTTTTGCCAAAGAAACGGAGCGCGTTCACACTGGCCCCTTTGCTTTGAGGAATACTTGGATAGTCTTATGTTATATATATACACATATTCATGTGTATGTATTTATGATGTGCACCAATTAACATTTCAGCAATAGCCATATTCTTATCATGGAATTAAATTCAAATCATTCAATTTCAATTAGAAGAATCTCTGATTGAATGGCTGCCAAGAAAAGATCCATTGTGAAGATTTTTTCCTCTGTGTCTTGGGATTCTAATAAGCATCCTTGTTTGGAAGAATCAATTACATGCACCAATCAATTAGCCACATAAGAGAATTGAAAGATATGGAAAATATTTACCATGATATGCCCAGATTTTCTCCAATCAAGTTAGTCAAGGAAGGCAAGAGATATTCATGAATGAGGAGGCCCATTTATTCATAGACCTAATTAGGGTTTTTCCCATTCTCATCTATAAATATATGATTGAAACCATTGTAAAAAAGCATTCATTCTTCTGTACTCTCTTTCAGTCGTAATAAAGCTTTCTTTTCTTTAGTTTCTGCATTTTATTTTCATGGCATATTGTGTTGTCTAGTCAATTAGATTTGCTAGAACACAATTTGCTATTGCTTCTATTTTTCTTACTAGTGATTGACCGTCTGATTAGATTCAGCAGTAATCCTAGTTTTTAATTTTCAGTTGTTGATTTCTTTTCTGCAATTTTATTTCCAGTGTTCTATTTTATTTAATCATTGAATTTATTACAGATACTATTAGATTCGAATCTGTAGTGAATTTAATTGCATCTTTTATTCGTAGTTTCAGTTTTTATTTTGCTTTGTGAAAAAAAATCAACCTCCGACTTCGTCTAACACGCCCAAGAAAAAAAAAATTAATTAAACCTCCCTGTGTTCGACCTGTTTGCTACACGAACTGTACGCTTGCAGAAATTTAATTTAAATGTCGCGCTTTTCTAATTCATAGACTAGCGTCGATCAAAACCCAAACACCACTTCTAGCTAGAAAGAAACGCATGCTCTCCCTGGGGTCCTTCTCCCGTTTCTAGTTCATACCGGGGTGTGAGGCTCGCGAAGTATCGCTATACAAAGCTATGCTAAATAAAGCTGGGCTTTGATCATCAACCAAAAGGCTCTGCTTTTCAACAAAAGCCTTGATCATTTGCATCTTATCATACCACATTGTCAATCCATACCATACCATTGATTTTTGCTAATATATAACCTCTAAGCTCGTACGTCTCAAAGAAGGGTGTTAAGCAAGAGAATAAATTCTCCGCCACCAAACTGATATATATTTAGCCGAGATCAACCAATACAACATAAAGGAATACAACGTCAGACATACCATCCATTTACAAGTCCGTTATGGGTCTAAACGAAACCGAAGGCACCTTATTCCTTATCCCATATATCTAATATAGGAGAGAGGTCCTCGCATATCCGGTCGATCTCCAAGTATGTTAGGACAATCACCACTTATTATCCTGTCTTGGGATGCCTCCCAATCAAGACATCAGTAATCATCCAAACGATGTGAAGACCTCCGGTCTTCAACCACCATCTTCATCTTCGACTCTTAATCGTCGTAGTAATTATTCGGAATGGGTTAAACCCGGTCTTTCCGAATAACTCGCATATTTTATAATCAATAATTAAGTGCTACAGAAGCACATCATATGCCTCATTCCAATTCAAAATATTTTTTTTAAATAAATATTCATATTATTAGGGAAAGGTTCCCATTAATTTTATCAAAGATAAATTTTAAATTTAATCTTTAATCTTCTTTTCAAAGATTCATTAAAACTCCAATTTGGTTTTAATATCAAAATCATTACTCTGTGATTCTTCAACTTTAAGAAATTAATCTTGTCTTTAATTGGGTTAAAGAACCATTGTCATTTAAAACACAGTCCACGATAAACCCAAAATCATCTTCCATTAAATATGGAATTTTCGCAGAAATCAAATCAATATATAATCGATATAAATTTCCACATCAAACTAATAATATAAATGGAACAACGGCAAAGCCTTTTAAATTCCGTATGTAATAACAGTCTTATTTTACAGAAGCTCATCTTGATTATTATTTAAATCGAATTCCATTCAATTCAGATTTAATATATTAAATTGGAGAACTTTACTTTTGGAAAATTTCCATTAAATCTTAATAAAAAGATTTATAAATTCCAAATTATATTTTAACTGTTAATTGGGTTAAAGAACGAATGTCGTTAAAAAAACAGTTCACAATAAACCCAAATTACATTTCATTTTATTCCAATTACTAAATATACTTGGAAACTCTAATAATCTTAATTAAAAAAATTATTCTTTTCATACGGGGTTTTAATAACAATGTTATTTAAGACACCATTCATGACAAACCCAAAAATCCAATTTGTTTTATTTAATTCCAATTTAATATTAATTGGAAAACTTCATTTAAATCTTAATTTAATGATTTATTCTAGTTAATAATTAGTTCATTTCAATAAAATATATTTTTATCTTTTCAAATATGGAATTTTTCATCCAAAATCTTTTCAAATCATTTATTATGATTTTACATAATTTTAAAATATTTTTAATAATTTTATCAAAGTCGGTTTCCAATAACGGCCATCGAACTGCATCCATAACGACCTTTTCTGAAATTGCTTTGGATATAATTCCAAATCCAACCGTTAGATTTTAAAACTCTTATATTCATTGGAAATCTCTTTTCGATACGAACCCAACGGTTCTGGTCTTAGGAGAATCCGACGGTCGGATCTCCCGTTATGCTAATTTGAAGTTATTGGTCGAAATTCGCAAACGGTCGTTGCGCGGCGCGTTCTATTCAGGCCATTATATATATATATGTATGTGTATATATATATATATATATTATATCATCAATTTCTGTAACGAACCGGGATTTTCGACTCCGAAAATCAACATCAAACTATCATGTTGACCATTCAGACATCGAATATTCCAGATCATTAATAGAAAGAAGTTAGAGGGTGAGATAAGAAAGAAAGAAATATTAGAATAGAAGAAGAAGAAAAAACACCACACAGAGTCTCACATCGCAGCGGAATAAAATATAATACAGAAATAAATCTTTATTGAGAACTTTTAAAATACTTACAATATCAGAGTACACATCTGGACAGTGATAATAATCTGTCCTCATATAACACCCAGCGGAATAGTAATATCATACGTCTGGACTCTTCCAGCTCGTCTCCTCACAGCAGTCGATAACCTGAACCTGTACAACCCGGTCTAACCCGAGCATTTACAAAACACCGGGTCAGTCTGGTGAACCAGAGTGAGATAAACTCGCACAGTAATAAGGGTGAACCATCCAATCATGATTTTAAAGTTCAAAACCTTTTTAAAAGAAAAGGATAATCGTAAGACCAATTCCACACATAAACACGGACGGTTTTTACCTTACGATAACCCAAAACAATTTGAAATCAATATCTTGTCTGATATTATAATAATGTCTAAATACAAGTAAATAACAATCTAGTGGAACGCTTGCATCTCACGCTCCACATATATAGTATACAATCAAAACCCGCAGGCGCTTATTGGAAATTGGATTCCGACTTGACAAGGTATGGGTCCACCTTCCGATAGTGTATCTCTAGAGACGAATACACTGGGTTCAACAAGAACTTCTTACAACCCGGCCCTCACATGACCGACCCCTCATTTCGCTTGAGTGTATCGAATGTATATCACCGACGGTTGGGATCAGCAACCATCTCCCGACAAGGGACAGCATCGAAACATAGATTTAAAGAAGCAAATAGGATTTCCTCTAGATAGGTGATCATACACCCTAATGGGAGCGACCCACATAGCCATGCTGCCTGCCCGATTTTTGTCGTTTCCCGGTTGATGAGGCTTGAGGCCAGAATTAACTCTTGAACATCTGGTCGTCATTCACTTTGAATGCCACATCGTCAGATCCGTCAGATATCACTAATTGACGTCCACAAAAATACTCTAGCTGAAAGCTAGAGAATGGCAATTCCCTACCAACAACTATCGTACGTTTGAAGAAATCAACGTACGTGATCCTTTGGAAATACTCTGTCAGACATTCGTCCATATACGTCATCCAGGAACAGGATGAACCGAAGGCACTCTCCTACCGCATCCATATAGGAATCACCCCATGGATCAGTAGCGAGTAGTCCTTGCAACCCGTAGATTCCAACCACGACAGAATCCCAGCTTATCTCTGCTTGCCAGGCAGAGAATATTAGTGGTTCTTCCGTTTATGAAAATCAACGGTCTTCCCAGCACCATCTCGATCATCTTCTGATATCTCCACGTATTTGTTGGTCGGAATGGTTTTCGAATATAAATTCGATCCCGGTCTTTCCGTACCAACAATCGTATTGGGAGGGTTTGATAGTCGGTGTTTTAACTATCAAAATATACAGTGTTTCACACATGACACTCCACTGAGTCCACTGGTTAAGAATTCAGCATCACCTGGCCGTTAACAAACTAATTTCCTTTTTGTTAAATTAAAACTTCTAACTCTTTAAATATTCAAAAATACGATATTTGAATAATTCTAACTCGATTTAACTCTAATCGATTAACTAATATTTGACTTAACTCCATTCGCTTGACTCTAGGTCGCAGCGATCACAATGGTTACGCCTGATTCCCTCAGGAAACATCCGACCGCCGTAGGCTATCTGCAGCCCTGCGAATTACGCTAGCAGTCATACGAAATGGCAACTTAGCCGAATAATTATGTTTGGCTAATTCTATCTTGAGTAGCTATATTCAATTTCCCTCTTTGAAATCTCATTTAAAATTCTCCTTTTTACCAGATCTCGTTTTCAAATAACGTTAATGTAAAATTAACGCCTTAACACTTTGAATCTCACTTAAAACTTCTGGTTTATAATAAACCCTTTTTATCGTAATCTCCTTCCACTTAATTCATATAATTGAGTACGTTTATTTCCTTTCACCATTCAATTGGCTTGCATCTCACATTCGGTAACTTTTTAAATGAATTCCCATTTAAAAATATATTCCTAAATTCATCATTAATTAAAATAATAACTCATTTCAAACATTAACTACTTTAGTAGTTAATCCCTTTATTAACTAAATTTAATATTAAATCCCCTTTTAAATCCTTATTCAAATTCAAACAATATTCATTTAACTATTTTAGTCAAAACACATTAACTTGATAAACAATTCTAATTCCAAACGGTCGATTTAATTAACTTAAAAACTTGATTACCTCATTAACCGATTTCAACAATCCTTGCTTTAAATTAATTAAAAATATAATTAATTTAGATAGATTCTAATTATTTGTTTTTTTTACAAAACAATTTTTTCAAGGTTTAACCATTTAATTCATTTCTTATCCTTCAACTGGTAAATCTGATTAACATCAGCATTTGCTTTATAAAATAAATTTATAACAAATCAAAGTCTTAAACAAATAAAATATTTATTTATCTCTCTTAAATAACTTTTATTCAAATAATATAATTCAAATCTAACTCTAGTTATAAAATATATTTTATAACCTCAACTCTATCGATTCACCTGACGGTGAATCAATATCTATAACTCGATTGGTTTTAAAGGCCATACTCTGCCAAACACCTAACCAATATCGCCCATTGGTTCAAACCAAACAGATGTTGAATATTCAATTAATAATCAACCATCAAATCAATCACACAAATAGATCAGTTCATATATGATCATATGAAAATAAATAATACATTTGAGGAATCCGGTTGGATCCCTCCAACCTGTTCTTCCCTGTATTCAAACGGTTATCACAAATCAGACGGTTCAGTTTTGTTTAACTGATAAACTAAATAACGACCATTTAACATCAATCATAAGCAATTCAAACAATTCAACCATTTTAAATACGTTTATAAATAAACGTGACCAACCAAGGCGAGTTACCTTTATTGGAACCAATTTGTTAAAAATAACGATTTTGTATTTCATTGAAATTAAACACGGTTTAATTTCATCAGTTAAATCAACAAACAATTGTATAACTAGCAAAGCAGTCAACCATCAGCAAGCAGAGCACACAAAATAAAAACACCCAAAATATAAAAAGGGTAACTGAGTGAGTTTAACTCACCTTGATTTGATTTATTCTGAGACGGTACGATTACAGTTGATTTGCGATCTGTCCAGACTGGCTTTAGAAGAGATATCTCGCCAAGAATGCTGTAACGCAACTTGAAACACTCGATAGTTTGTAAGATAGAATCAGGTCGATCAATTGTTTCTTCCTGCATTGAGTGCTCACTGTCCCATGCTTCATACTGCATATCTCTTTTCAGTATCCATTTCCATCAGATCACAACTCCATGCGTCCAAAACCCATGCAAGCGGTTCTCCGACCAACCAAAACTTTCACTACCCCAAGTACCAACAGTTTGTCCATTATAATTGTTCCCAGTCATCATACGATATGATAAGGCACCCTATCTATCAAACGCATATCGGTGTATCCAACACTACGCAAGTTATGTACTACTTACCGAATTACTATTATCCTCTATTATTATTACTTAACATAAACATATGAATTAGCTAAACTCTTAGCTTACTGTTATGGCCCGGATTAGTCTCTTTGAACAAGGGTTAGGCACTTAAAGTGTGATTAGGTTCACGCTACAACATTTCTCAGGTCACGTTACATTTTATCCTTAGGCATGGATTAGGCTATAACAAAACTTAATTAACAATATAATTCCTACTTAATCAAATATAAAACCATTTGCTACCTGCAGCAAATCATTTCGTGTCTGAACCCATGCACCGCTGATTTTCACCACTGCTCCAACCCGCACCATCCATCAAGACCGCATGACTGCTTCTTTCTGTATAAAATCAAACCCACAGCACTCCGGATCTTCCTTCCTTTCCCATGTCGCGACACACCCCCACCTCATACGGTTCTTCATCCCCATGCGCCCAGACCACCTTTTCTAACTTCAGTCTCCACGCTCTCCATCTACTCCTCCTCTTCACGCACAAACTCCGCGCCACGTCCGAAAACAAACTCCCCAAACTCAAAACTTGAACCTACCCTCATTGCTGTTTTGGTTGCGCACTTCCATATGAACTCCTACCGCACTAGCCTCCAAACGAACATCGCCTCGCACCCCCTTCCTTCCGCAACGTCCAGTGCCGCTGCACCACTCATCTCCAACCAAGGCAGCAGCTCGCTCATCCTCCCTCTTCATTTCGACGTGACTTCTTTTGAAAAATATTTTTTTTTTCTTTTAAAGAATGGGTTTTCTTTTTGTTTTGGTTATTGGGAGCATTCGGTTTTCATTCTGGAGTGAGGGAGAGAAACATAATGGGCGTTGCTTTTATAGGGAGGACGACGTGGAAGGCAAGTAAATATAGGGGATAGATCTGCTGATAACATAGAGTAGCGTGTGTCTCGAGGATCGACTTGGTCCGCACGGTGTTACTGATAAGCCGACAGGAAAAGAAATGTTCAGGTGGCAGCAAAGAAATGAAAGCAGTGAATGTCGGTGCGTTCTTTTAGTTCATTCAAAGCTTGGTCGACTGAGTTTTAAATATTTGTGTGACGAACGATTTCTGTTTACTGATAAAAGAGCTATTCTTGGTGTAAAAAGGTATTCCGGACTCAATGGGACAAGTTTCGTCGCAATCCGAGGTCGTATGGAAAAATTTCCTTTATGAAACCGAAAATGAACACACATTTAATTTTTCCACGGTCACCAGATAAATCAAATTCACTTGAAACTGCGAACATCGACAATAACTTTTCGATACGAACCCAATGGCACTAATTTCGTCGTATTCTGAGACTGCTGCCCCGGTAGGCTGTTTTTACCCCGAACCGCCCTACCCTTTTTAATGCCAAATTTTCCGGTCTCTAAAAATAACAAACTATATACCTATTCTGACTCTAACCGACGATACGAACTCAACGGAACTGGTTTCGTGGCCTAATTCGATCGTCTGCTCAAGTTACACTCAAATATCCCTTTATTATATAAATCATGCGTTATAGAATTTGAACGGGTGTTTACGGCTACCATGGTCACATACGATATCGGTTTTCCACGCAACTCACCACCGTACAAAAATTTAGCGATACGGTTCTAATAAAACTGATTTCGTCGAAATCTGAGTTCGTTTGCAAAACGGCTATTTTAAAGGCCTATAATTTAATAACGATTTTCCATAGCGACTATTTCAAAATTTGATTTGGCCATAACTATCAAATTATAACATGAAATCTGGATTTTTCTCTTTCATATGAAAATTATCATCAATATGGTCCCAACGTGTCTTGTTTCACAGAAATCCGACTTATATCGAATTCTGTATTCTCGGTTGAAGTTCAAAACTCTATATTGCGAACTGCACGCCATTTTCGAGCTCGATTTTATATTATATATATAAATTATAACGTTCAACTTCGTTTTAAATAACGAATTAAATATTAAATTTCATTATATTCCCAATATAATATTTAAAATTAATTTAAATATTCATATTCAAATGGTCGAAAAACACGGGTCGTTACATTCTTCCCCCCTTAAAATAATTTCGTCCTCGAAATTGCTAAGGTAAGAAAGAACGTTATAAATCTCATTCATTTTCAAATCTAATTTTATATTAAATTAGAAACCAATTCAATACTATAAATAAATATTTTCAAAAATATCGAAAATTTTCTAACACTTTAAAATTTCGAAAAATTTCGCCAGCATCTCCTCTGTGTGGCTCAATCGGTACAACCACAACTCGCCTTTCTAGGCCTTCTTCGACCCAAAAGAAAATGAAACAGCCAAGTGGCTTGCCAAATAGGCTCATAAATCACCAAACCCATATAAAAATAAACGTGTACCTTTTTGTCGGAATATCATTATATCCTTCCGTCTGCTATCTTGTCATCATATACAAATGCATTCCCGAACAAAATCCCAATTTTATCCTTCGAACTAAATTCTTCACGTATCCAAGCCAAATACCATTCTTAACTCAATTTCCATCCATCATCAATTTCAACTCTTAACTTACCAGTCCAACACCATTTCAGATTCCTGTCTCCCAATTAAAAATCTGATTCTACTCGATATATTATCTCCCGATTCAATTTCCAATTAATTGGTTTTAATTCAATTCACGTTTGCTTTCACAAACCCTTATTTATTTATTTTTTTTTTGTTCAAACATTTTCCCTGGGAGTTTTTAAACAGCTCAACTTTTTCAAAAATCAAACCTTTCTTTACAGAATTCAAAACCACTTGTTTTTCTCAAAGCAATTCAAAACAAAATCCTTGGTAGTAATCCGTCACTTAGAACTCGGAAATGCACACTGATGATGTGGCCAGCATCCTCAGAGTTATTCCCCAGCTATCAAAGTGAGTTCAATACTATATCACTTTCAAAATCATTTCTAAACACTTTCATTTTGAAATCCATTTCAAAATACTAAACACAATGCTCGTGAAACAAATTTAAAATCTCCCAGGATCTTAAAATTCTCATATATTCAATTCAAGTTCATTTACAGACCTTTCAAGTTCTCATATACTCCACTTTTAGGAATTTTAACTCCGATTCTGATTTCGATTTCAGATTTAATTCATCTGATTTCATATTATACGAATTCTAATTGGTTATTTTAACCATTTCAACTATAATCAACCAACTCATCCAATATACTATAATACTTCAAATATATATCATTCTTTTATATTAAATATAATTTGGGTAAAATTATTTCATTTACCCTCTTTCAAAAACATATCGTGACGACCCATTGTATTCGAGTGTTTATAAACCCCTATCGATACGGTGGATCAAACTGATCGATCAGAACTCATAAACACCTCAACCAATAAATCTCCACAATATAAAACAAACTTTATATCAAATCTACAAATACGTTCACTCATATATATACACTCAAACTCAATCTAGGGTATTTCTAACCCTATCTCTACTGAGTTACGCCACAGAGCCAAGGTAATTACTTAACCAATAGCTCTGATACCACTGTAACGAACCGGGATTTTCGACTCCGAAAATCAACATCAAACTATCATGTTGACCATTCAGACATCGAATATTCCAGATCATTAATAGAAAGAAGTTAGAGGGTGAGATAAGAAAGAAAGAAATATTAGAATAGAAGAAGAAGAAAAAACACCACACAGAGTCTCACATCGCAGCGGAATAAAATATAATACAGAAATAAATCTTTATTGAGAACTTTTAAAATACTTACAATATCAGAGTACACATCTGGACAGTGATAATAATCTGTCCTCATATAACACCCAGCGGAATAGTAATATCATACGTCTGGACTCTTCCAGCTCGTCTCCTCACAGCAGTCGATAACCTGAACCTGTACAACCCGGTCTAACCCGAGCATTTACAAAACACCGGGTCAGTCTGGTGAACCAGAGTGAGATAAACTCGCACAGTAATAAGGGTGAACCATCCAATCATGATTTTAAAGTTCAAAACCTTTTTAAAAGAAAAGGATAATCGTAAGACCAATTCCACACATAAACACGGACGGTTTTTACCTTACGATAACCCAAAACAATTTGAAATCAATATCTTGTCTGATATTATAATAATGTCTAAATACAAGTAAATAACAATCTAGTGGAACGCTTGCATCTCACGCTCCACATATATAGTATACAATCAAAACCCGCAGGCGCTTATTGGAAATTGGATTCCGACTTGACAAGGTATGGGTCCACCTTCCGATAGTGTATCTCTAGAGACGAATACACTGGGTTCAACAAGAACTTCTTACAACCCGGCCCTCACATGACCGACCCCTCATTTCGCTTGAGTGTATCGAATGTATATCACCGACGGTTGGGATCAGCAACCATCTCCCGACAAGGGACAGCATCGAAACATAGATTTAAAGAAGCAAATAGGATTTCCTCTAGATAGGTGATCATACACCCTAATGGGAGCGACCCACATAGCCATGCTGCCTGCCCGATTTTTGTCGTTTCCCGGTTGATGAGGCTTGAGGCCAGAATTAACTCTTGAACATCTGGTCGTCATTCACTTTGAATGCCACATCGTCAGATCCGTCAGATATCACTAATTGACGTCCACAAAAATACTCTAGCTGAAAGCTAGAGAATGGCAATTCCCTACCAACAACTATCGTACGTTTGAAGAAATCAACGTACGTGATCCTTTGGAAATACTCTGTCAGACATTCGTCCATATACGTCATCCAGGAACAGGATGAACCGAAGGCACTCTCCTACCGCATCCATATAGGAATCACCCCATGGATCAGTAGCGAGTAGTCCTTGCAACCCGTAGATTCCAACCACGACAGAATCCCAGCTTATCTCTGCTTGCCAGGCAGAGAATATTAGTGGTTCTTCCGTTTATGAAAATCAACGGTCTTCCCAGCACCATCTCGATCATCTTCTGATATCTCCACGTATTTGTTGGTCGGAATGGTTTTCGAATATAAATTCGATCCCGGTCTTTCCGTACCAACAATCGTATTGGGAGGGTTTGATAGTCGGTGTTTTAACTATCAAAATATACAGTGTTTCACACATGACACTCCACTGAGTCCACTGGTTAAGAATTCAGCATCACCTGGCCGTTAACAAACTAATTTCCTTTTTGTTAAATTAAAACTTCTAACTCTTTAAATATTCAAAAATACGATATTTGAATAATTCTAACTCGATTTAACTCTAATCGATTAACTAATATTTGACTTAACTCCATTCGCTTGACTCTAGGTCGCAGCGATCACAATGGTTACGCCTGATTCCCTCAGGAAACATCCGACCGCCGTAGGCTATCTGCAGCCCTGCGAATTACGCTAGCAGTCATACGAAATGGCAACTTAGCCGAATAATTATGTTTGGCTAATTCTATCTTGAGTAGCTATATTCAATTTCCCTCTTTGAAATCTCATTTAAAATTCTCCTTTTTACCAGATCTCGTTTTCAAATAACGTTAATGTAAAATTAACGCCTTAACACTTTGAATCTCACTTAAAACTTCTGGTTTATAATAAACCCTTTTTATCGTAATCTCCTTCCACTTAATTCATATAATTGAGTACGTTTATTTCCTTTCACCATTCAATTGGCTTGCATCTCACATTCGGTAACTTTTTAAATGAATTCCCATTTAAAAATATATTCCTAAATTCATCATTAATTAAAATAATAACTCATTTCAAACATTAACTACTTTAGTAGTTAATCCCTTTATTAACTAAATTTAATATTAAATCCCCTTTTAAATCCTTATTCAAATTCAAACAATATTCATTTAACTATTTTAGTCAAAACACATTAACTTGATAAACAATTCTAATTCCAAACGGTCGATTTAATTAACTTAAAAACTTGATTACCTCATTAACCGATTTCAACAATCCTTGCTTTAAATTAATTAAAAATATAATTAATTTAGATAGATTCTAATTATTTGTTTTTTTTACAAAACAATTTTTTCAAGGTTTAACCATTTAATTCATTTCTTATCCTTCAACTGGTAAATCTGATTAACATCAGCATTTGCTTTATAAAATAAATTTATAACAAATCAAAGTCTTAAACAAATAAAATATTTATTTATCTCTCTTAAATAACTTTTATTCAAATAATATAATTCAAATCTAACTCTAGTTATAAAATATATTTTATAACCTCAACTCTATCGATTCACCTGACGGTGAATCAATATCTATAACTCGATTGGTTTTAAAGGCCATACTCTGCCAAACACCTAACCAATATCGCCCATTGGTTCAAACCAAACAGATGTTGAATATTCAATTAATAATCAACCATCAAATCAATCACACAAATAGATCAGTTCATATATGATCATATGAAAATAAATAATACATTTGAGGAATCCGGTTGGATCCCTCCAACCTGTTCTTCCCTGTATTCAAACGGTTATCACAAATCAGACGGTTCAGTTTTGTTTAACTGATAAACTAAATAACGACCATTTAACATCAATCATAAGCAATTCAAACAATTCAACCATTTTAAATACGTTTATAAATAAACGTGACCAACCAAGGCGAGTTACCTTTATTGGAACCAATTTGTTAAAAATAACGATTTTGTATTTCATTGAAATTAAACACGGTTTAATTTCATCAGTTAAATCAACAAACAATTGTATAACTAGCAAAGCAGTCAACCATCAGCAAGCAGAGCACACAAAATAAAAACACCCAAAATATAAAAAGGGTAACTGAGTGAGTTTAACTCACCTTGATTTGATTTATTCTGAGACGGTACGATTACAGTTGATTTGCGATCTGTCCAGACTGGCTTTAGAAGAGATATCTCGCCAAGAATGCTGTAACGCAACTTGAAACGCTCGATAGTTTGTAAGATAGAATCAGGTCGATCAATTGTTTCTTCCTGCATTGAGTGCTCACTGTCCCATGCTTCATACTGCATATCTCTTTTCAGTATCCATTTCCATCAGATCACAACTCCATGCGTCCAAAACCCATGCAAGCGGTTCTCCGACCAACCAAAACTTTCACTACCCCAAGTACCAACAGTTTGTCCATTATAATTGTTCCCAGTCATCATACGATATGATAAGGCACCCTATCTATCAAACGCATATCGGTGTATCCAACACTACGCAAGTTATGTACTACTTACCGAATTACTATTATCCTCTATTATTATTACTTAACATAAACATATGAATTAGCTAAACTCTTAGCTTACTGTTATGGCCCGGATTAGTCTCTTTGAACAAGGGTTAGGCACTTAAAGTGTGATTAGGTTCACGCTACAACATTTCTCAGGTCACGTTACATTTTATCCTTAGGCATGGATTAGGCTATAACAAAACTTAATTAACAATATAATTCCTACTTAATCAAATATAAAACCATTTGCTACCTGCAGCAAATCATTTCGTGTCTGAACCCATGCACCGCTGATTTTCACCACTGCTCCAACCCGCACCATCCATCAAGACCGCATGACTGCTTCTTTCTGTATAAAATCAAACCCACAGCACTCCGGATCTTCCTTCCTTTCCCATGTCGCGACACACCCCCACCTCATACGGTTCTTCATCCCCATGCGCCCAGACCACCTTTTCTAACTTCAGTCTCCACGCTCTCCATCTACTCCTCCTCTTCACGCACAAACTCCGCGCCACGTCCGAAAACAAACTCCCCAAACTCAAAACTTGAACCTACCCTCATTGCTGTTTTGGTTGCGCACTTCCATATGAACTCCTACCGCACTAGCCTCCAAACGAACATCGCCTCGCACCCCCTTCCTTCCGCAACGTCCAGTGCCGCTGCACCACTCATCTCCAACCAAGGCAGCAGCTCGCTCATCCTCCCTCTTCATTTCGACGTGACTTCTTTTGAAAAATATTTTTTTTTTCTTTTAAAGAATGGGTTTTCTTTTTGTTTTGGTTATTGGGAGCATTCGGTTTTCATTCTGGAGTGAGGGAGAGAAACATAATGGGCGTTGCTTTTATAGGGAGGACGACGTGGAAGGCAAGTAAATATAGGGGATAGATCTGCTGATAACATAGAGTAGCGTGTGTCTCGAGGATCGACTTGGTCCGCACGGTGTTACTGATAAGCCGACAGGAAAAGAAATGTTCAGGTGGCAGCAAAGAAATGAAAGCAGTGAATGTCGGTGCGTTCTTTTAGTTCATTCAAAGCTTGGTCGACTGAGTTTTAAATATTTGTGTGACGAACGATTTCTGTTTACTGATAAAAGAGCTATTCTTGGTGTAAAAAGGTATTCCGGACTCAATGGGACAAGTTTCGTCGCAATCCGAGGTCGTATGGAAAAATTTCCTTTATGAAACCGAAAATGAACACACATTTAATTTTTCCACGGTCACCAGATAAATCAAATTCACTTGAAACTGCGAACATCGACAATAACTTTTCGATACGAACCCAATGGCACTAATTTCGTCGTATTCTGAGACTGCTGCCCCGGTAGGCTGTTTTTACCCCGAACCGCCCTACCCTTTTTAATGCCAAATTTTCCGGTCTCTAAAAATAACAAACTATATACCTATTCTGACTCTAACCGACGATACGAACTCAACGGAACTGGTTTCGTGGCCTAATTCGATCGTCTGCTCAAGTTACACTCAAATATCCCTTTATTATATAAATCATGCGTTATAGAATTTGAACGGGCGTTTACGGCTACCATGGTCACATACGATATCGGTTTTCCACGCAACTCACCACCGTACAAAAATTTAGCGATACGGTTCTAATAAAACTGATTTCGTCGAAATCTGAGTTCGTTTGCAAAACGGCTATTTTAAAGGCCTATAATTTAATAACGATTTTCCATAGCGACTATTTCAAAATTTGATTTGGCCATAACTATCAAATTATAACATGAAATCTGGATTTTTCTCTTTCATATGAAAATTATCATCAATATGGTCCCAACGTGTCTTGTTTCACAGAAATCCGACTTATATCGAATTCTGTATTCTCGGTTGAAGTTCAAAACTCTATATTGCGAACTGCACGCCATTTTCGAGCTCGATTTTATATTATATATATAAATTATAACGTTCAACTTCGTTTTAAATAACGAATTAAATATTAAATTTCATTATATTCCCAATATAATATTTAAAATTAATTTAAATATTCATATTCAAATGGTCGAAAAACACGGGTCGTTACAATTTCCTTTTAAAACATATTTTTTAAAAAATTTATAAATTCATTTTAAAATGATTTTTAATTTCATTTTCAATTTTAAATCAAAATTGAATATTCTATATTTATATCATATTAAAATATTAAATTTTAAAATCACTACTTTTTTTTATATTCATTATAAATGAATAAAATCAATCAATAAACCCACTTGGGTAAAATGGTGTTTCTACTTAACTCAGTTTCATATTTTTATATTTTTATATTTTTGTGCTTATTCTAAGACGAACATAGAAATCATAACTTTATTCTTCATCAAATTTATTTTAAAATTATTTTTATATTAAAATATTCTTTATTTTAAAATACTCTTTATATTAAAATATTCTTTTAAAAATGTTCTTTATTCTGAATCAGAATGCAACTCAATCAATTACCATATAAATTCAGTTATATGGATCTCATACATTGCATATATTCAACGATAATGATAAACAATCCATTCACATCCAAAGTGAAGTTTATAACTATGTGAGCATTAAAATAAATAAATAACGCTCATCACAGACTGTCAATCCACCGATTGACAATTAATTAAATATTGGAAATAGTGTGTCAAATATCATCCCAATACCCGTCTGGGGTTTTCAAACAACAACAATTTATACAATTAAATCATTAGTTAATAGATTTAACCAACTATAATTCGGTTTGCATTATTTCTAATATCTCCAACATGATAATGTTAATATTAAACGAATGTACATTTTTCTACTTCTCTAACATGTTAATGTTAATATTAAACAAATGTACATTTTCTACTCCTATAACATGTAAATGTTAATATAATACAAATGTGCATTTTCTACTATTAAACATTTTTATTATGTTAAAACATTTTATCAAACTTGAATCCTTTTTAATGATTCATTTTTTCACCTTAAAAATATAATTTTTTAATGTGAACAAATTTCCATTTCATAGAATGATCATTTTTAACCTTTTCTAATATACAATAAAAATGTAAATTTTTATTGTTAATAAATTTCATTTCAAATAATTATCTTATTAACAAGTTCCTTTTTATACAATATAAACATGATTTTTATTGTTTAACCAATTTTATTCAAACATGAATATTTTCATGTTTGATATATATATATATATATATGTATGTATATATACAATAAAAATGAGATTTTTACATGACGATTCTAATTCACATAAAAGGATATGTTTATAAAACAATTCTAATTCACATAAAATGATATTTTATATGGCAATTCTAATTCACAATAAAAATAATATTTTAATATGGCATTTCTAATTCAACATAAAAATGATATTTTTATGTGACACAAATATAATTCAACAAAAGATGATATTTTATTTTGACACAAATATATTTAACAAAAATGTTATTTTGTTTTTGACACAAATATGATTCAACAAAAATGATATTTTTAACTAACATGACATTTCTAATGAAAATGATATTTTTAAATAGTTGACATTTTTATTTAAATGACATTTTCTAAATGAATGATATTTCTAAATGAATGACTTTTCTAAATCAATGACATTTTTATTCTAAATAAACATTTGTAACTAAAATGTTATTTTAAATCTAAATAAACATTTCTAAATAAAATGTTATTTTTAATCTAATATAACATTCCTTAACAAAAATGTTATTTTTAATCTAATAAAATATTTCTAACAAAAGTGACATTTTTAATCTAATAAAACATTTTATTACAAAATGTTATTTTATTTCTAATGCAACATTTTATAACAAAAATGTTGTTTTATTTCTAATACAACATTTTATAACAAAAATGTTATTTTATTTCTAATGCAACATTTTATAACAAAAATGTTATTTATTTCTAATGCAACATTTTATAACAAAAATGTTATTTTAATTCTAATGCAACATTTTATAACAAAAATGTTATTTTATTTCTAATGCAAAATTTTATCAAAAATGTTATTTTCTATTTTTCTCCAATGCAAAGATGATAATTTTATTCTAATATGACTTTTTTTTACTAAAATTACATTTTTAAAATAAAATGACATTTTTAACTAAGATGACAAATTTATTCTAACATGACATAATTTACTTACAAAATATGATTTCTACGTGAATGACACATTTGTTGACCAAATATGATTTCTACATAAATGACATATTTATTGACAAAATATGATTTCTACATAAATGACATATTTATTAAAAAAATATGATTTCTACATAAGGGACATATTTGTTCTAATATAACATTCCTAACAAAAATGACATTTTTAACATGTCATGGCATTATTCTAACATAAATGATATTATAGCATGGCATTATTCTAACATAAACAATGTTTTTAATTAACATGACATATAATAACAAAAATGATGTTTTTCTAACTAAAATGATATGTTTAACATAACATGATATTTTCATTTTAATATTTAAAGATTATATCTTTATCTTAGATAAATATAATTCAACGAATAATCATCACCACAATCAATTAGTCAATCTAAATTTTACACACTGCATATTTGTGTTTTATATGGCGTATATTAATAACACAGTCACAATAAAATCAAATATATATATATATATTTCTATATATATTTTTTTTAATTTTAATTTTTAAATTGAGAAATCTCACCATGATTTTATCTGAATTTACCAATGTGCTCCGTTTAACCTCTAATTAGTTCCATGTTGTAGATCACATCGTTGTGATTCCAACGCATCCAGTTTCGTTCCATTCCATGTTCATATGTAAAAGATATGACAATATAAACATTAATTACAATTTGCGATAATTAAAATTTAATTAATCCACTTCCGATCCCTTAATTACCCTTGATGATTATCTTCCACCACTAATTCAAAATACTAGAGCACAAAACCCATCGTCGGTTTGGTTTCTCCACTCACGCACCGGGATTCGCTCCACCGTTGGTCGATCCAACCCCATTATGTCAAAGCCACACCATCATCACTTGGCCACCTGATCAACTCGCCCTCCCTCACAGTTCAGAAAATCCACCCAAACTGCCGTCGCCTGAGGTAGGAAATCGACCTCCAGAGTTGATTACATTCGATCGTAGTCATTCACCCTGTAGATCTCGCGGAGCTCTCCATTGTTGGTTTTAAAAGTCTTTGATTTCATTGCATGGTAGAGGAGTTAGAAGAAGAAGAAGATAGTTGTGTTTCAGCCATTGAAGATAAAGGGGGTGGGGGCGGCGGCTGATTATGTTTTAGGGTTTCTAGAATAGGTATTTATAATATTTTATTAATTAATTTTTCTAGCTTTCACAAAAAAGCCCGTTAATTTCTAAGAACTCCAAATTCAGCCCAAACAATGTTGCCCTAGCTAAATACCCCTATTTCGGACATAATGGACTAGATCTTGTCAGCCCGTTTGATCGTCTCAGCCCACTTTTCTTTATTTTAAAATATAAATCATTTAATTTGTTTATACATTTAAATTTGTCGGGGCCATAAACTAACTCTAGAAATTCCTAAAAAATTATTTCTAGCTATGTTTTGACGACATGGTCCTAACAAAACTAATTTCATCGAATTTGGAGACTGTTTGAAAAATGTTCATTTTCTGCTCGATTAAATTTGACTGAAATTGACAAAACACATTTTCTTTTGCCACGCTCACATAATGATTCCACAAATTATAAAATTGGAATCATGCAATAATTTTGACATTCCAGATCCAACCAAAGTGGTTTCGTCGGAAACGGAGGTCATTTGAAAAAAAGGATATTTTTAATATTAAAAAATATATATAAATTCTATAGCGATTATTCTGAATATTCAACTGACCATAACTTTTGATTCCCGCTATGAAATTTCAATTTTCCGGATTCGTGGGAAAGATATTTTTAAACAGATTCTAATATTTATGTTTTTTCTAAAATCTGGTTTATTTTGCATCCTTTACATTCAGTCAAAGCTCGAATTCAAATTTTCAAACTGCCATGCCATTTCTAACTCCTTTTAAAATTAAAACAAATTCTAACTTCATTTTAAATAAATTTTTAGTCGTTATTATTTAAAATAAATTATTTTAAATATTAAAAATCCATTAAAATTTCTAAAATATTTTTTTAAATTGGTTCCAAAATTCCGGGTTGTTACACTTGTACTTCGATGTAAATTGTTGTAATAGCAGTGAAAAGTTCTATCGTTCTGCGTTCGGATGCGTCGTATTCACATGCAATCCACATTCTTGTTCGGTCTAGGCCGGGCAGGGATTTCGGGTCGTGTTAGTTTGGTATCAGAGCTTTTGTTTTCAAATCTCGAGAACAAACACATTAGAACCTGACAAAATAATTCATCAGAGACAGGATTAGAAATATCCTATTAAAGAATACTCATCAGAGATAGGATCAGTAGTGTCTTGGAATGAGTAACAAGTTAGAGATGGGGTTAGTAACGCCCTAGAATGAGTTGGAAGAGTATATATAGAAAAGAATAAATTTATTTATTTGTAAGAATGAATTTAATTATGAAAGATTATATTTTATAATATGGTTTTGAGTATTTTATTTTGACGTTGAAGTCGAACTATCGAGTATAAGAAGATTTTACATATATGTCTAACGAACGTATATCTGAAGTCTTAAATATATTGGATTGATATAGAATCACATTCTAGTCGCTTGAGGATGATTCTGGTGATTGGCGCGTCATCATTAGTGTTAATTTTCGAGTTTTGAAAGTGGGATGACTATATAATTCCAATTGAAACATCGAAAATACTTAAACTAATTTAAGTAAGTATTGGAAATGATTTGAAATATAAATTTAACTTATATTAGTTGAACTGATTGAAATTACACAAGCAAACCAAATGAATTAAATTTTTAACTCAAGTAAAGTTAAATAAAATTGGAATAAACCTAATATGAGTATAGAAGCTAAATCAAGCCAAATCAAATTTAATGATGAATTAATTTGAAATTAGTTGCGATTGGATATATATATATATATATATATATGTGTGTGTGTGTGTGTGTGTGTGTGTGTGTGTGTGTGGTGTTTAGCAGGTTATTGATTTGATGCTGAGTAGAGAAATAAACTGCGTGCTCGACAAACAGGTGCACCTTTACGAGTTGGTTGCGCAATTTTATTAATTATTATAACTACTGGGAGTGACTTGGATGCGCTGTGATGGTTGTTTTGTGTGAAATTAAAACATATGCCATATGATAGTAACAAATAAATTATGGACTACACCGCATAACATAGAAGATAGCATAGCATATCATATTCCATATAAGCATTTGGCGCATATATGACGTGGTTTGGATTACCATATGAGTAAGATGCTTGTATGGAGATGATTGAATTACAGGTTGAACTGAGGACTGATTATGGACTTAATAGCTTAAAGTGGTAAATTGCATGATTTAATAACAAACCCTACACAAGTCTTGAGAAGACTAAAATACACACGTCACGTCTCTCTTGTTTTAGTTTTGGTGCATGGGTATGGGGGGGCAGGGTATTTAAATCATAATGGGTGCGCACAACTGATTTGTATGTGATATATTGATTTATTGGGAACCTAATACGACGTAATAAAATTTTCAGATCAACCCGTACAAAGGAGGTTATGGCGAAGTTTTTCAGAAATTTAGGGTGTTAGAAAAATTTTAGGGAAATTTGGAAGTTCTTAGAAATTGAAAAGTTCAAGAATGAAAGTTGAGTTGGTTAGTTAAACAACTTTCAGCTCCGTTCTTTTTCGAAGACATAAAAGTTTTAAGTGGGGGAGACTGTAACAACCCGTATTTTTGGAACCAATTTAAAATTTATTTTTAATTGATTTTAATGAGAATTAAATATTTTATACAATTTATTTTGAGAATAGACGACTTAGAATTTATAATAAATGAAGTTTGAACGTATATCGGTAGTTTGAAAATTTAATTTTAAACTTTAAACGAATATATGGAATTCAATATAAATCAGAATTGGATGAAATAGGAAATGTTAGGATCGTATTAACTATATCTTTCTAGAGAAAGTAGGAAATTGAGATTTCACTTTACAAATTGTAATTTATGTCAAAATTAAAATTCCAAATAGTCGCTACGGAATTTATATATATTTTAATATATATATATATAGCCCTTAAAAATAGTCATTTTGCATACGACCTCCATTTTCGACGAAACCACTTTTGTTGGATCCGGAATATTAAATTATTGCTAGGCTCCATATTTTATAATTTTTTGAGCTAGTATGTGGCCATGCACAATAAATTGTGAATCGATCGACCATTTCAACCCAAAATAGAGTTTTTTAGCAAACGGACTCAGAATTCAACAACATTAGTTTATTAGGATCGTATCCTCAAAACATTGCAGTTTGTTAATTTTCGTCGCAAACGGAGTTTGTGTGTGCTCGAGGCATCGATAATTGTCGATTGGAGACAACGCTAACTAAAGAAATAATAAAAATAATAATAAACCCCACTATATAAGATCTCCCCCCATAATCCTAATTCTTCCTCCTCTTTGTAAATTTGCAGCCACCCCCTCTTCTTTTAACAATGTTTTTGCAAAAAGGGCCCCGTACATAAAATAATTTATATCTTCCAATCCATGAACAATTAGCCAAAATTCAATATAGGAAAGTTGTAGCATATGATGATCTCTACCTGCCACAAAAATTTCATAGCCTATCGTTGCAAGGATTCATTGGGATCTATGTTTAAATGCTGAAATTCAGTTTTGGATTTTTGGGAATTGTGGACAAACGAGTGAGAATTGGATGATGGCACCAAAAGGAAGATTATAGAGGAGAGATTGCTCGACAGCTTTGCTTTGAAGTGTTTGGCCTGAAAGTGGACAAGGTAGCGGGAAAATCGAAATGAACGTTGTCGACGTTATATGAGGAGCATCGATCGGAATTGGGCTTGCCGCCGTCGATGGAGGCAATATGGGGCCGAGGTGTCTGAAGCAAAGGGGAAGAAGTGTCGGAGATGAGGCAGAAGGTGTGGGTGAGCGCCATGGCATCGCTTGTGGCGGTCAGAATTTCGAGCGACGTGAATTTCGGGTTCCGGTTAATTTTGGCTCGCCGGCGACGAACTGGGCCGTGCCACCTCAGGCGCAGGCACGCCACATAAGGGAGAGGAGGCTGGGGTGGTTGGCCGACATCCAGGAGGTCTTTGGCGGTGGCGACGATCATCCAGGGAGGAGGAACGACGGTTGAAAGAAATTAGAGGTTAATTATGGTTTATTTATTTATTATTTTAATTTGTTTAAAATTCATACGTTAATATCTTTTTACCACGAATTCAGAATCGCATGAAACTGGATCCATTGCGATCGTGGAGATGTGAGCTTCACAACAAAATTAATTTGGTCAAAGTTGGAGCAAGTTGAATTTTCAAGCTAAATTAAACGTCCATTTAATTTAGTTTAAAAATATGTTGTCAATTAAAGACTGACGGAGTGGAAATCAAAGTGAGAACTCATTCATTCAAATATTTTGTATAGTTATTTTTTTTATAACTGAATTTATATTGATTGTCTGTGATTGCAATTTTTGTTTGGTGGTTGATGGATATGTACAGTTTTAATGTTATCATTATTAAACTGTGAAAATATGCATCGTTAAAAATAATAGACAAGTTCACATGGATTGTAATGTAAACACCATATGGGTATTGGGATGATAATTTTACACATCGCTTAAGTATGAAAATAATAATTGTTGTTGATGGTTGAAAACATACATGGGTCTGGGATGATAATTAATCCACATCTCCCTTGGATTTAATTGTATATCAACCAATTAATTGACAGACTGTTATAAGCATTATTTAATTATTTAATGCTTATACAGTGTAAATTGCACTTTGGATGTGAACTGAATGTTTAATAGTTGTTTATCACTATTTTTGAATAAACGCGATGTATGGAATCCATATAAATAAAATTATATGGTAATTGGTTGAGTCTAATTCCAATTCTGAAATAACGAATATTATAAAATAATGTTCGGTGAAGAATCAAAATACGATTTTGATGTCCGATTTTGGATAGAAATGAAAATATTGATATATAAAGCCGAGTTAAGTAGATAAACACCATTTTTACTCGAATGGATTTTTATATTGATTCTATTCATTTTTATAATGAATATTGAAAGATTTAATTTCAAAATATGATATTTTGAAAAATATTATCATTTTAATATTATAGTGATATGAAATATTCGATTTTAATTTAAAATTGAAATGGAAGTTGGAATCATTTTTAAAACAAATTTATAAATTTTTTAAATAGAGATCGAGATATATTATATATATATATATATATTATAATGGTTTGAATAGATCATTTCCTGCAGTGACCGTTTGCGAATTCGACCATTGACTTTGAATTGACATAGCGGGAGATCCGACCCTCAGATTCTCCTAAAACCGGAACCGTTGGGTTTGTATTGGAAATATCTTTCAAAAGAATTATGAGATTTAATTTTGGACGATTATATTTTAAAATATTCCCAAATCAATTTCAGAAAAGGTTCCCATGGATGCATTTCGGTGGCCGATATTGGAAACAGACTATAAGGGCCTTAATAAAATTATTAAAAAAAATGGAAAAATAATGTAAAATCATAATAAATGATTTGGAAATATTTTTGAAGGAAATATTCCATATCTGAAAAGATAAAAGATATTTTCTCTGAATGAACTAGTTAACAACTGGATTTGAAATCCAATCATATTTATTTAATAAAGTGGAATTGAGAATGGTTTAAAACAACCATAATTTTCCAAAATATAAATTAGAATGGATTTGAATGGAAGTTATCCTTGGATATTTTCGATATCGGATTCCATGACTACACAAATATTGTAGTGGGAATTTGGAGGATATTGATATCATTATTCCAAAACGATATCAATTAGTTTCAGAATTTGGTATTGAATGTAAGTCAACATGATTTCCATTTAAGATCTTACATTTAATATCAGATTAGATTTTGGGTTCATTGTGAATAGTGTCTTCAATAATACTGTTCTTGAACTCACTTAAGAAAATAATAAATCTTTTTGTTAAGATTTTAGAATTTTTTCCAGTTTTTTAAACAAATTAGGATTGAATGTAATTCGATTAATAATAATTGAGATGAACTTCTGTGAAGGAAGGCGTTTACTACTTATGGAATTTAAAAAGGCTTTGCCATTATTCCACTCATTGTATTGGTCAGATACGGAAATTTATACCAATTATAAATTGTTCAGATTTCCATGAAGATTCCATATCAAATGGAAGATGATTTTGGATTTGTCATGAACAATGTTTTTACATGACATTTGTTCTTTAACTCAAGTAAAGACAAGATTGATTTCCAAGGGTGGAATAATCATTAAATAATGACTTTTGAGATTAAAACTGAACTAGAGTTTTAACGAATCTTTAATTAGATAGAAATGTAAATGAGGTAATTAAATTTACCTAATTCAAGAAATGTTCGAAATGGAGTTCCACCAGTTTTACTCCATGAGATAGTTAAATCTTTAATTACATTTGAACGTTAAATGGAAATTAAATTTACCGATAACACTATGGGTGTTAAATATGGAGTACCTCCAATTTTGCTTTATGGGACAAATAGGTTGGGATTGGGATAATAAAGGAAATGCTTACTTCGGTATGGCTTGATAATCCCGACTAGTTCCTAAACCTTAATCAGGTTTAAGTTGTGGAAAGATAAAATAAAATATTTTGAAAATGATATCCAAAGGAAGATCAAAGAATAAGTTTAAAAGAACTTATCTTTGATAAAATTAATGGGAACCTTTTTTCCTAAGATGTGAATATTTGAATAAAAGAATATTATGGATTGGTATGAGATGTGTGCTATCTTTGTGTATTTATCACATGATTATAAAGATGCGTGAGTTATTTGGAAAGAGAGGGTTTAACCCATTTTGAATAGCTATTACGACGATTAAAAGTCGAAGATATTGAAGACAGTGCAAGACCGACAATCTTTGCATCAGAGGGAATGCTACTGATGCCCTTGATTGGAGTTGCTGCCTTGCAGGGAGAGTGATAGTTGTCCGGACATACTTGTTGATTGTTCGGATATGCGAGGTCCTCTCTCCAATATTGGACATATGGGATGAGGAATAAGGTGCCTTTGGTTTCATTCAGACCGAAAATGGACTTGTAAATGGATGGTATGTCTGACATTGTATTTCATTCTGTATTTGTTAATCTCTGCTAAATATGTATCTGTTTAGTGGCGGAGAATTTATTATCTTGCTTAACACCCTTCTCGGAGGCATACGAGTTTAGAAGTTATATATTGGTGGAAATCAATTGTATAGTATGGATTGACCATGTGGCATGCTGAGATGCAATGATCAAGGGTTTTGTTGAAAAGCAAGGCCTTGTGGATGATGACAAAGCACCACTTTAATATAGCGTAGCTTTGTGTATAGCGTTAATTTGCGAGCCCCACACCTCGATATGAGTCGAAAATGGGAAAAGGGATGTAGGGAGTGCATATGTTTCCTTCTAGCATGAGGTATTGCCATGATATGAAACCCAGACACTTTTATTTACGTGGATGATGGATAGGGAGGCGCCTTGGATATGTTTGGTCGACAATGGCCATTTTTGGAGGTCCGATAGGAATGGGAAACGTATTGTTCAGGAATAACCAATCCTCAAAAGCAAGAGAGGATCGGCCCTGCAGGATCCAATGGTCACGTGTGTTGATCCTGGGCATCCCGCTAGAGATGGCCCGAAACCTGTGAGGAGTATATCCCTTGCCTTGACTCATAATGGAAATCCAACTTCCAATACAACATTTTTCTGTTTTAGTTGTAAACCTATATGGCGACATAATATATGGTACCTATGCCCTCTATGATTGATACATTTATATTTGAAGTTGTTTTATACACTACGCACTTATAGTAATATCAAAATGATTTTTAATAAAAGCATATTAAGCATGTTTGGTTATTATAAGGTAAAACGCTATCCTCTGACTTGCATTGCATTATGTGATGGGACTGAGTCTCATAATAGCCTCATTTTTCAAAAAGCACCGCGTTGTTTAAATGGTTTTATTTCAGGGCATTCATGGGAGTGAACACGTTCCGTGACATACGGCGTGGTCCCATGATTTACCCTATTTTAAGGCAAAAGTTTAATAACGGTTTTAAGTTCACACACCAGTCCCCTGACTGACCTGGAGTTTATTGTTTTCGCCTAAACTCTAGGTGCCCATATTTTCCACACTGGCAGTCAGTAGTTTTGGTTTTGCAGATTTCTATTTGACAGGATCCTGGTTCACAGCTGGAGCTATATTTGGAAAGCTTTATATTCGTATATTTTTTCAGTTGTGGTAGTTGATGTATTTCCCTTGTGCATTGTATTTATACATTTTAATTTCCGCTGCTATGTAAATTATTTATTCTCTGACATTGTATTTTCCGCTATATATTACTTATTCGTACTCTGATATTCTTGTACTCTGATGTAAATTGTTGTAGTAGCAATGAAAAGTTATGTCGTTCTACGTTCAGATGCATCGTATTCTCACACAATCCGCGTTCTCGTCCGGTCTAGGTCGGACAAGGATTAAGGCCGTGTCAAATATTTTCATGATCTGATTCTCAATTATCTAAAAAAAAATATCTCATTAATATTTTATTTAGAACACCTTAAAATGCATATAATTTCTACATGAGTGCTTAGTGCAATTGTGTCACAAACAATTCTTATCATCTAGTCTAGCAACCACAATGCAACTATAAAATCCAAAAATTTCCAAGAAAGGCTACAATTCTTAAGTTTTTCATGCATTCCATCAAATTTTCCACTAAATATACTCGAACCAGCCTAACTAAATGTTGTGAAGCCATATAATCTAATGCTCCACAATATTGTGGTGGCATGAGCCGCCAAGGATTCTGTCTTTGTCCTCTTTTCTTGATTAGACCCTGTTAAAATATCAGAGTTATGTATATTTTCTATGTTCTAGTTATTAGTATGAAAAACGGATAAATATTTTAGTTATATTCGATAAAACGAGGCTAGAATGAAAATATAAAATAATATAAGGTTCTTCATACAAGATTAGGCCCAAAAAAAAGGAATTCATTTTCTTCTGCGCCTCCTTTCTGTCTTTCCACCATTTTCTTAATTCTAGAAATAGTCCAGGTTTCTTCGCTTCTTCTAACCTATATTTTATTTCTTCTAATTCAAATTCTTATACATAGATACTGGAATTAATTATTATATATATATATATATGGGATTCTAAATTTGATTCTTTTATATATATGTATAGGAGAATTTAGAGTACATTTATTCTAAAGGCTTAATCCAGATTTGTTAGAATCTACGCAAAATTCACTATTCTTCTCTTCTAATCTCCATGAGTGGAAATTACATGAGATTACTATTTTCTGTATTCACTTAGTGTATATTTGGATTGTTATGCCTAAAGGGGTTTTGATGTACACGAAAATAAAACATTTACAAATCCTCCAAATCCCTTATATTTTGCGAAAATGGCCAATTAGTTGTTGTAAATAGGGTTTTGATTATTGATGTAATAAAAGATAGGATTTTGGGTGTTGTAAAGTTTCTGATAATGGTTTGATTCGCTTTTTTTTCTAAAACATTTTGTAAATTCATATATGTGTGCGCAAAGGCATAAGGCTGGAGTATTGCAAATTTAATTTGTTTATGCATCTATTTCTAAAATGGATAGTTTGAACATATCGTATACAAATCACTAAAGTCTTAAGTTTTTGTGTGTGTGTATATATATATAAAAATCATATGAAAAAGTCAAGAAGTACCAGAAACGATATTTTGGATGTATAATTGAATTATTGCACCTTGTCTTTCTTTTGTTATTGAAATAATCATTTAAACCTTGGTTACAAGTTTTTACATATATGTTGTTATTACTCTATTATTGATTGAATATGAATATACATGTTTATGTCATATTGAAGAATTTAGGGAAATAAACTTATAAACCTTATTTTGATGTTAGAATTGACATTTCAACAAATTAGGACGTTATTCACATTCACTTGATAAACATTTTATTTATTACCATTTATTGTGAAATTAAGGTATTATAAATGTGTATTAATTGCATACTCAATACCTTTAAACTTGGAAAGTAAAAAATTAAATGTTCCCATAGGAAATTTGTATGTGTCTAAGTATTAATGGTTTTTATTATTATAGCGACATATAGACACGAGGTTAATCCTAGCTTGTAGTAGAACCCTTCCTAGAACTGACCAACATATCCAGCATATACAAGTTAGTCTGGTTAATGTGAGAAGTTCAGGTGTTATGGGCCATTATAAATATTACACAAACACGAGATGTTAAGACTAGCCTGTAGTAGAAGATTGCTCGGAATCACCCGACAAATCCAACATCTACAAGTGGTCAGTTTAATGCGAAGTCTTGTGTGTGTATTTATGTGAAGTAAGCCTGCCTCAAGAAGTTATTAAGTGCCTAACCTGCCATGTTTGGGTATTAAGTGATTAGGATTAGGTCCATTCCAAAGGTACACTTCTTGGTTTAGGACCTAAGTCATGGGACCCACCCTTATTTAGGTCTTAAGTGGTCACTGGGTCCGCCTTAGGACTAGGTCAATTCCAAAGGTACACTTCTTGGTTTTGGACCTAAGTTATGGGACCCGCCCTTATTAAGGTCTTAAGTGGTCATTGGGTTCGCCTTTCTCTTATAAGATATTAAACGATCTTAATAAAAATGATAGACGTATGAGTAAAGTTGTTCTCCAAAAGTTGTCCACTTCTTATTTACGGGCTATGCTTGGGATTACCTATGGATGAACAAATAAGAGCTCCTAAGAACTTGTTAAAGGGACTATGTACCTATCTACGGGTAGTATCAAGTGGCTAGGAGTTCACCTGTAATGACAGTTAGATAGTAACAAAGGAGTCCGCCGAGGAAGGTCATGAATAACGATTAGTCGTCTACCATCCTGAGGTAATAAGTATATTCCGATTTACACAGAGAGTATATTTAATAACGTTGATGATTATAAGACGAGGTCTTAAGTGATTAGAGTCCGGCAAATGGTATTAAGTGTTGTCCCGTAAACAAGTATAGCAAATGCCCTTAAGTGACCAAATGATAGTCCACCTAGTATGGTATTAATTGATAATAGAATCCACCCTTATAAATAAACGTGTGAGCCTTAAGTGACTTTAGAATAGTCCACTTAATCTATACCTATATTTATGTGTTGAATTCACGTAGACATAGTTTGATAAATTTATACGACCATGTATAGGAAATAGACATTCTTTAAACTTATGTGATTTTTCATTCACCGAAACTTTTAGTTCTGACCTCCCTCCTCTTAATAAATAAACATGAGTAACAACCCGCCTTTTTGCCGGATTCTCGCTGGTAATTAAACCAACTTAAATCATTCAAAAAGACGACATTTCATTTTAAAATTTTACATCAGAGTTACAAGTAAATCAGAGTGTACCATAAGCTCAGCGAAAATAACAAAGCTCGCAGCAGAAGAGGTAAGACCAAAATGAAACTCTAGCCCCAAACTGAATCCAGCCCCGAAACTAAACCTGCAAACTAAACTACTAGATGCCCTTGCAAATTTATGGGCACCTAGAGTTTTGATATGGGAACAATAAACTCCAGGTCAGTCGTGGGACTGGTGTGAGAACTAAAAACCATTTATTATTTTGGGTTTATTTTAGAGTTAGGAACTTCACTGGACCACGCCGCTAACGCGGAATGGGTTAATCCATGTGAATTCCCGTGCATAGAAATCCGTTATGACTTTGGAAAATGAAGTTATCATAAGCTCATCCCACATCACACAATGCAACGCACACCAAAAGGACGAGTTTTGTCTTATGATAACCAAAAATGCTTTTATACGTGAAAATATTCTTTTAATACCGTAAACAATGCATAGTGTTGAAAATCGTTTCACAAATAAATATAATAATATTAGCAAGCATACTAGCTATGCCCACATACATAGTTTACAAACAAATCGAATGGCTCGTATTGGTTATTAAGTTTCCAACTTGATGGTTCCTGGCATAAAAGATCAATCGAGGACATGAAGCTAAGTATCTCCCGTTAACATCCAGACAACGGACACCGAATACATAGCACCAAAGTATACTCCGGATTACATCCAGACTTGGACACTGTATATACTTTATTCCCTTGGGTTTCGAAGTAGATCTACCGCCGAAGCTTTCGATTTTCACTAGAGATTATGTATACAACCTAACCGCCAGTTTACCATCAAATCCGGGGTGTCAGATTCGTCGATGTTACGATATACACAAAGCTACGCTTCAATAAGCCGTGCTTTGATCATCACTAGCTCGTTTCATAACTCAAGTATGCCACATTGACAACTCACGACATATCACTGATTTCGATCAATGCATACCTTCAAAGTTCATATGACTTAGAGACGAAGATAATATATTACCACAAATCCGATATATATTAACGGAAATCAGTGTTACGCAGTCAATTTCAATGTCAAACACACAATCCATACAAGTCCATTCTGGGTCTGAACGGAACAACAACCCGAAAATATTTAAATATATTCAGATCTTATGCTTATAACCTCGTATTGGGTGTACAGCCCGATCTGAGACATCGACAATCAATCCAAATAATTCGAATATACTCGGTCTTCACTTATCGATTTCCAAGTCTCTAGTTTTATACGTTGTATTATTATTTGGAATGATTTTCGAACATATATTTGATCCCGGACTTTCAAAATAATAAGCGTACTTTTAAAACAATAACTATGGATTTTACGAGTTTCTCAATTCAAATTTCCTTTTCAAATTGTTATCAATTCCTTTCAAACTAAGGTGGGATTCATACAATTTCCTTACCCCCATTATCATCTTCCCTTTTCTCGAAATTCAATATTCATTTTCCACCTTATATATCAAAAATCACAATCCATTTATTCATTCTTATCCCAAAACTTCCTAATCTTTATTTGGATTTGAGTTTCCAATCAAATAATTAACATTCTCAAATATAAGTTTAAATAGAATTTTATAGACTTATATTAGATATTGATTCACAAATTCGGACAAACACCATCAGAATCTAGAGATGAATATGTTCTAATATTTCCGATAGTATTCGTCCGCTCTTGGAATTCCATATCGAATATCCAAAGACTAACTCTATCCAAAATTCATTCCCTTGTTAATTCAAATTTCCCCATATCTTATTTATAATTTTAAAAAAATTCATACCATATATTTAAACTCTTTTAAACAAATCCTTTTTCCATAATAGTTCATGTTTTATAACCTTTAAATTCAAATCATTTCAAAGTAATGGTATAATAACGTTAAAAGCGTTATGAAATGGTTATTTAACCAAATAGATCCAAAATCATTCCAAATTCACATATTTTAACTCAAATCACTTTAATAAATAAATATAATTTATCACATTTTTTGGATTTTAAAATAATATTTATATGTCCATTTTATTTGATTTTGCATTACAGTCGCCGAACTGCACGTAAAGCGACCTTTCAAATTTTGATTTGAACATAGCTTGGAAACCATACAATGGAATTTGAAAATTCGTCTATTATACAAAAACCATTATCAATAGAAATCTGTTGTTTCTTATTTCACGTTAATTCAATTTAAAACGTTCAAGTCAGAACCAATTGAAATCGATATTATCGAACTGTCGCTACGCGACGCATTCAATTCACGCTATATAGCGTTTAACTATAAATAGTCCAATTCCTTTTTCTAAAATAAACCATATTTCCATAATTTAGAATAAAACTATATTCCAAATTTATTTTCCCAAAATAATATTTTGTATTCCCAATTTTAAACCAATATCAATTTATATTCAAAATCTCTATTTCAAATCAAATCGAATAAAATTAATATTTAATTAAAACTAATTCGGTTATTTTATAGAAGATGAATAAAATCGAATATTCCTCTTTTTTTTTCAAATTCTTCATATCACATTGAATTGAACATTAAATGATAATATTTCCAAATCTCGTTCAAACCTTTTTCAAAATAACCATTCCAAAAGTCGTCGTAATGAATTCTACACTTTTAAATTTTAAATTACATTCAAAGAATAATATTTTATCAAAACTTGGTTAATTATTTACAACTAGCCGTTAAAGTTGTGTACACAACATCAATGTTGAATATCATTCCCCAATCCCAATCCAGTATTTTAAATAATCAATGAGCGATCGGAATTTGTTTTCAAAACCATTTCATATGAAAGTTATTTACTTGATTCAATTTATAAATAGTTTAATTTAAATTTAAAAATCACGTTCGTCACTTTCTAAGGAATAGAAAAGCACGAAATTTAAATTAAATTCTGCAAGCGCACAGATCATGTAATATGCAGGTCGAACACAGGGAGGAATTATAAATTTTATTATTTATGTATTTCTTGGGTGAGTTAGGGAAAGCTTGGAAGTTGATTTTGAAACGAACAAAATTGAAACTGTAAATAAAACTATTATTGAATTGAATCAGATCTGAATCTAATCAAATCTATATTTAATCCAATATGACCTAGGAAAGCAATAAAAAGAACAGAAATTAAAATTGCAGAAATTAAAATAATAAACAGCAAATAAAATTAGGATTACCGTTAAATCTAATCAAACGGTCAATCGCTAATGAAAATAAGTGAAAAATACAAATAGTGCTCTACCAAATCTAATTGTGTAGATAGCATTAATTGCTAAGAAAATAAAAATGCTGAAAAGTAAAAGAAAACTTTATTAATGGAGAAAAGAAGTACAGAATAATGGATGAGTTTACAATGGGATATCATGTGTATTTATAGGGACGTAGACTCCTCTCTATCAGAATAATTTGGGCCAAGAATGAATCCCATGAAATAATCTATTAACAAATATGAAGATAGACTTGAGATATTCCATGCAGATTTCCTCTCCTGATTAGTGACATGTGGCAGATTGATTGGCTTTTCCTTGGAAATAATTCAATTAAATATTCTTCTATATGGAAGCTGAAAATGAATGATTTGATTTGAGAAGAATATGCTTTTTCCTTAAAATATTTATTAGTGCATACATTATATATATAAGAATATATATATTTATATATAACATATCACTATTCCAGACATTCTCCAGAGCAAAGAAGACGGTGTGTGTATAATTCCATGCTCCCTTTTTCAGCAAAAATAAGGCTTACCGAGGATCGAACTCAGGTCTCTTTGTACAAATCCCTATGCCTTTACCAGTGAGCTACAATTTCTTTTAGGATTGAGAAAGTGTTGACATAAGGAAGTAGCTTTTCTTTGTAGTCGGCCTTTAATTGAAATGAAGGAGACATTAACTGATAATTTGTTAAAACACATAAAAATACCCAAAGTAATATTTATTTATTTATAAAGATAAGATATAAGAGCATAAAATAGACAAATTTCTATGCTAATCAAATACCCCAACACTTATCTTTTACTCATCCTTGAGTAAAAGAAAAATGAAAAACTAAACTAGATAGGTCACACTTTAGTAGGAAGCACGATTGCATTAAGCGTATTCAACAAGCCGTTAAACTCTAGGTTGTCCCTAGTAGGACGAGTGGTGTCTCGTGAGGGTTTTCGGCGGATACTACCCACAAAATCCAAATGCAGTATGTTATGGTTCTAATGCAACTACATGAATGCAATGGACATATGCAAATAAAAACAAAAAATGAAAACATGACTTGTTTCAGAAAAGTGGTACAAGAAATTAAGTTGACAATTTCTAGTCAGTTGATTTTATTTTAGATACCTCAACCTGTCACAAATTTTCAATATAATTCAAGTTTTCAAATGTTATGTTCTAGTTTGTCCAGTTGGTTCGATTGATAACATAGTGCAGCCATGAAATAAATTCTTAGTTTGCTTGGCACATTTTGTAAAGTGGTATTATTAATTCCTCGTGTACGGCTAGTCAAATAAATAAGGTCAAGAATTATTCGTGAATCATTGCTTATTCTCTATCTTTATAAAAAAAATTACAATTAATTACATACACCTAACTTAAAATACCAAGGTATACCACCCATACACTGCCTTGCGAACTGACGAAGATTTGGGACAGAGCTTGGCAGATGTGCAGACCGACGCTGACTTTGTCAACAACATGTCGATAATCCTTAGGTGTCCAACTCATAAAATGAGACCAAGATATACCAACGCTGACTTTGTCAACAACATGTCGGATAGAGCTTGGCGGGTTTGCACACCAATGCTAGATATACAAGCAATGTTGGATACACTTGGATTGCTATTATTATTATTATTGAAAATGTAAGAACAAGAGAGAGTTACGCGAATTTAGCTTAACACAAGTTAGTTTTAAAGATTCGAAAAGACAATATAAGTATTTTAAGTCCTCCATTTATTTAAACAAAGACTATAATATAGAATAAACTTCATGGCCATCACCTAAGAATCTCCATATGTACCGGTTACACTATTATCCCTCAAAATTCAACTTTTCATCATATTTCTTATTCGATCTTAGTTGAGAGAAAAAAAATACTATCAACTGATTAATAATTGTTAACTTATTTTGTTGTGTCAATCTTAAAATGAGTTGTACTTACAAAAAAATGGTATGTTACTACGATCTAAAATGTATGATGGTCCAATTTAAATGCATGAAAATGAAAAATAATAAAAAATAAAAAGGATGCAATGCATATTACCCCCACACTTGGAAAAAACTGTGTCCACACTATAAATGTTTCCTAAATGTGAAAGAAAGAACCTAAAGATGGATTAATTGTAAAATGATTTGTAAAACGAAATACAGTTTAATTATATGTAAGAATGGATTAAATATACAATGATATATGTGTTTGCGATGCATGAGATGCAACGAATGCCACCAACTTCCCCCCCTCCCCCCGCACTTGGTTCTAGCCCGATGAATCACATTCCCACTATGTCTGGGCATGTTATCTAATAAGAAAAGGTTTTTGAAAGTCATCTCATCTTTATACTTAGATTTATAGTCCAGTAGATAAATGTCCAATGTTATCCTAACATGAAGTTTTCCAACCAAGCTAACATTCCAAAAATAATTCGTGTGTTTGACAAATTTATCAGTGTAACTGTTCAAAAATTTGTGATCGTATATAAACTCAATTGCAATCGTGAAATTTAAATTCTGAGTATTGTTCAAGACTATGTGATCACATTTCTCAACTTTATTAATTGATAACGTATTTTCGACACCGACAATTTCAAGTTCGTTTGAAACCTCAAAATCAAAATTTTCAAACTTGGATTGGTGGCTTGATTCTATTTCATCCTCATTTGGTAACTCATCCTCATGCAATCCAAAAAATTCATGTTCATTAAAATCCATTTCTACTTCCGTGTTTTTGAAAAATTCAACATTTTCATTTTGTTCAATTTCAAAAATTTCATGTTTCTCGCAGTTTGAAAGAGAAAGATCAAAATCTGAGCTTAAATCTTTTTCCTGAAAGAATTGAAGTCCAAATCATTTGTTGAATTTTGAACAACTTCATTTAGATCGTTATACTCAATTTCCAAAGTTGTTATTTGAAAATTTTCACTATCAGTAAAGAATGGATTATTTTCTGATTCATCACTGTTTAAATTTGATTTTGTTGCTTTTGTTGTTCTTTCAAAGATGTCATTAAACAAAGAAGTTCATCCATCTTTTTATTTAGCCTTTCTTCCCTCTCTCTAAGAATGTTAAGATGATATTCTTCAGAATCGTTGATTTGAGAGCTCTCGTTTTGGATTTCTTGATTCTCAAAATTATAGTCCACATCAATTTCACAATCAATATTATTTCCAATGTAGTAGTTGTTTGAATTTTCATTTTGATATTGTAAATCATTTTGATTATAAAAATTGTGTTCGTAGCCAAAAATTGTTGAAATTCGAGGGAAAATTGCAATTTTGGTTTTTTTCAAGATGTTGATATAGGCTATAATTTTGAAAATTTTGGTTTTCAACCCCATATTGATGTGGATCAAAGCTATATTGGGATTCAAAGCTATTCTGATGTGAATGTGGCCCATAATCAAAACTATTGAAATTGGAATTGCAATTTCGATCATTTATATGATTTTGAAAATTGTTGGCATTGGGCTCACAAAATTTCAGAAAATTTTGCCTCATGAGTTGTAATGCATACTCATATTCTTTTAGGGAACATCTTCTCAGGTTATTATCCCACAATTCTCTCAAGGATTTTTTGAATCACACATTTGAATGAAATCAAGGGAAGACAGAAATTATTCTTAGTTCAAAAGAGTATAAAAGAATGAGTTGTGCTCTATTAATTAACTGACTCAATTAGAAGGGCAAAGAGGGTCTTATGGCCGTTCACGTATAGTATAAATACTAAGGTATACGACCAATGTTTTACGGGTAGTATGCAACCTCTTTTGCTAATAGTTCAATAAATTGAACTACTATATATCCACGATCCAATTATACGAGACAGTCAACTTCACAAAACACCACTTTTCAATTATATTATCTTGCAATGTCTATTTTTATTGTTGAAAACAATGAGAATGAAGATTTCAGTTATGGAAATATCAGTCAACCACAAAAATCGGACAATACTAACTGCAGAAATTTAAAATATTGTACAAGCAAGTTGCTGCCCCTGTAGAAGATTTTTACAAGCAATTTCTATATTTTTTTCTTTGCAGTAGAGCACCAATAGGGTTCAGAAAATTTTACAGTGGTGTATGGTGGTCCGTCCAGAGCAGTTGAGCAGTACTGACAATTCAAATCAATTGTTTGAAAATCGACTGGGCTTGAACACTATCTCTTGCTTTAGTCTTTGTGTAATGACCCGCATTGGAAGAGGTATTATAATTAATTTATTTAATTATTTATATAGTGATATAGAGAATTAAATGATGGTTTAATTAAATAATGGTGAATATTTAATTAAAATAATAAATTAAATAATATATTTAATCCTGAAATAATCAAAATTTGCTGAAATGGCGAAATGGTGTGAACTGGAGCATCTGTGATATTTAATTCAGTTTAGAATTGAATTAAAATAACGAATATATTATTTGAACGATGGTCGAACGTATGAGTTATAATATAATTAAAATCGAGCTCGAAATGGTGCTGCAGTTCGTAAATTGGCGATTCGAACTTCAACTGAATGTACAGGATTCGTTTTAAGACGGATTTCAGTGAAACAAGAAACGTGTGGAGTTGGTGGAGTATATCCTTCTAGTGGAAGAGAAAAATCGGGATTTCATTGTGTAGATTTTGAGATATGTCCAAATCAAATTTTAAAATAGTCGCTATAGAATCGTTTATCGACCGTAACGGGTTATTCGATATAACTAGAGATCGGGTTTGAATTTAGAAAAGGTTCTTTTGGGAAATAGTGATAATTTAATTTTTAGAATTTTACTGTAATTTTTAATTAATTAAATAAGCAACTTTTTATTTGGAGTATTTTGCACCCTTAATCAGCGATTTTGGGGTTTCACAATAAGAGTTAATCTACCGATATTATTATATCTTTGGGATCGTGGTACGTTGGTCGTCACAATGGTATGCTCAACTCTATCTATAGTAGTTGTATATGAATGGAATTTACGAAAATGGATATACCATATCTAAGCCTATATGATAACTTTAACCAAAGGTTATAACCCAACATAGAGGTCCACGCTCATTTCATCCTCAACTACAGTTTTACTTGGCCTCAAACCGAACGTGTGCTCTCCTCAGATCCACAAAATTATTTCCAACAAAATGATATAAAACAGTTCAAAAACCTAATTTATATTTCATCAACAGAAACGACCATCGGTTTTGCTCTCAGCAAAACAAGGTTTCGGACCTCAAAAGAAAATCCCAACAAATCAAAAAGAAATTGGAAAAGATCCAAATCAAGTGTATTCGGGTTCTGACGAGGTGCTTCTTCTTTTTGCATGGTTTTTCTTAGGTGTGAATGCCATATTTGTTTGCTTAGTTCAACAGTTGAAAACTTTTCGAGCCTGTTCCCATCAACGTCGCCGGTTAGGAGAAACGCCGAGGTTAAGATCGATGTTAGGGGATGCTGCCTAAGGAGAAAAGGAAGCGGTAAAGGGCGGCGTGGTTTCAGGTAGTGATGGCGTCGGAAACGGCAGTCGGTGGCCAAAGTATGGCGAGTGGAAAGGGTGATCAGTAACTGAAGTAATGGTGCTCTCGATTTTTAAAACTGCGAAGTCAAGTTGAGGCTTGGACCTCGAGAAGTCGGCCATGGAAATCCTGGGAAAAATGTGCCTATCTTTTTTGTGGTTAGGGGACAGTTTCGGTTGTTTTGAGGTATGAAGGGAGGATTTGAAATCGCCATACACTGGATCTGTGAAGTTGGGTTTGGTGAAGATAATTGGAAGGACGGGTGGACTTCTCAGAGAGTGGATGGGCCTGCGGGTTGGTTAGGAGATATCAAGTAAGGGTAAAGGCCCAAAAAGGATTTTAACTTAAGTTTTATTTAAATTTAATAAATGTATTAACTTATAAAACTAATAACTTATCCATATGATATCAGAATTTCAAACCGTCTGTCACGTTGGGACCGTATGGACGAGAGCTTCAAAATAAAGCCGACTGGAAGTAAATTGGGGCTAGCTTGAATTTACGGCGAGATAAACTGTTTGATTCAAAATCAAACAACAGTTTATCGTTCTTTAACGATGAACTGCCAATGTGAGTAAATCTCACCAACTCTAAACAGTTTATAATTTAATGTTGTATTTTTAGAACTGTTAGATATTGGCTGATTGACTTTGTGTTGACTGTTTGATTGAACTGCTAGTCAGTTAGTTGAATTTCTATATTGATTTTGTTTAACAGAATATATCATATGGAAACTGAAAGTGATGTTATCTATATTGTTTAACATCTGTGATGCAGGGAAACAGGTTGGAGGAATCCAAATTAATTCCTCAACATTTATTATACTGTGATTTATATATTGTGATATATAATCTGACGTTGATTATATGTGTTTGGATGATATTTATCGTTGTTATATGGCGTGTTAAATACCATAAGAAATACCAGAATGTAGAAAAGGGATTTTCAAAAGTTTATTTGGAAATAAATTTATTATATAAAATCAATGGATTTTATATATATAAATAAAAAGGATTTTTGTGAAAAGAAACATATTTGGTAAATCAAATATAAAAGGAATATATTTGGTAAATCAAATATAGAAGAAATATATTTGTAAATCAAATAGAAAGGAAAATATTGGTAAAAACAAATATAAAGGAAAATATTTGTCAAATAAATAGAAAAGAAAAGAGGAATATTTATTTCTTAAAATAGATAGAATAGATATAAAAGGAAATATTATTGGCTAAATAGAATAGAAGAGATAAAAGAAATATTTATTTGTTAAATAAATAGAATGGAAAAAGGGAATAGTTATTTGTTGAGTAAACAAATAGATAAGGAATAAACGCTATAGAAGGTAATCATTGTAAATGAATAAATGATGTAGAAGGTAATCATTATAAAGCATATAAAGTTATTAAATAAGGGTAAATCGACAAGTAGAGTTAATTGAATATCAGTTATTCAATTAGAGTTATCGAATTAGTTATTCGATAGGAGTTAATTGAGATAGAGTTAGGCAAACTAAGTAATCGAATATTAGTTTATTCGAATAGAAATAAAGGAGTTAATCGAATATAGGTTATTCGAATAGAATAAAAGGAGTTATCAAATTTAGTTAATCGAAAGGAGTTAAATCGAATATAGTTTATTCGAATAGAATTAAAGGAGTTAATCGAATATAGTTTATTCGAAAGGAGGAGTTATCTAATAGAGATTATTCGAAAGAGAATTTCGTAAGGAAGTGTTAAAGAGTTAAAGGATGAACTTACCCTATTTCGAGATTTGAAATGTTGTTCAGTTAAGGTCTGAGAGGTAATTATACCCCAACTTGATTGACTTCGTTTTTAATTTAGAAATGGGTAAGGTTCGAGAGTGAAAGTGGTTAAGTGAATTTAGTAAATAAGTAAAGTGGTTTGAGTTGTCGTCGCGATGTTGATTTAAACATCTGTTTAAATCCAAGTATAGAAGATTTGGAAATGTTTTCCAAATAGAATCAGAAACGTAATCAAATATTGAAACAAGGAAAATATGAATATATATATAGATATATATATATATATACATATATATGAGTGATGATTGATTGATAGAATTTCCATTTGGAAATAATATCGTTGTTTGCACACGTGTTTTTCTTTGATAGTTAACTCACAGACTATCGAAGTTTTGACCATTTTAACGTTGTTAATATGGAGAGACCGGTTGGATCATTATCCAAAGAACCACTCTGTATTGGCATAAGCGTTGCGAATCATATATGCCAAAGATAATTGAAGACGGAGTAAAGTGCAAGGGCTATTGTATAAGTCTTAGATAACACTACCTAAGATGGATGTACTGAATAGTGCCTTCGGTTCATCCTGTTCCTGGATGACTTGTATGGACGGATGTCTGACAGAGTATTTCGAAACGATCACGTATATTGATTTCTTCAACCGTACCAAGAGTGGAAGCGGAGAAGGAAACTTCTTTAGCTAACACGTAATGTATTGTTGTAGACGTCAATCGGTGATTTGATGAATTTGACGATGTGACATTCGAAGTGAATCTGGTGTGATGATAAAGCGTAGCTTCTAGCCTTACATCTGGTAAATGACAGAAATCGGGCAGGCAGCATGGCTAAGTCGGTCGCTCCGAAGTAGGGTGTATAATCACCTGATCTAGAGTTTCATTTATTTCTAAAAATCTATTGTCGATACTGTCCCATTTGGGAAACGGTTGCTGATCCTAACCGTTGGTGATATACATTCGATACACTCAGGCGAAATGAGTGGTCAGTCATGTGTGGCCGGGTTGCAAGATGTTCTTGTTGAACCTAGTGTATTCCTTTCTAGATGTACATTAGCGAAAGGTGGTTCCATACCTTGTCATAGTTGGAAATCCATTACCCAATACGTGCTTGCGGTTTTGATTGTATACTATATATGTAGAACGTGAGATGAAAGCGTTTCTGCTAGATGATTATTATATTGTGGTTGATAGACATTATTATAATATCAAAAGGTTTTTGATATAAAGATAATTTGGATTCTCATAAGGGAAAAACCCGTTCCGTTATACGGCGGGGTCTTATGAGATATCGATTACCTGCTTAAACTGTTTTAAACTGTTTTACTCACACCAGTCCCATGACTGACCCGGAGTTTATTTTGTTGTTTCCCATAAACTCTTGGGTGCCTAAATTTGTACGAGTAGTCAAGTAGTCGGGATTTTACAGATACACTTGAAGAGCTGGAGCAGGAGGCTTCAGGATCATATAGCTATAGTTATTTCCGCTGTGTTGTAAGTGTTGTACTTTGATAATGATATGTATATTCAAGTACAGATGTATATTTCAAGTTATGTTATATGAAATATATTTATTCGTTCCACTGTGAGGTTCGTGTTACTCTGATGTTGTGTTCTTCTTCTTCTTCTTCTATTCTAAGTTTCTATCTTATCTTTCCTCACCCTCTAATTTCTTTCACTAATGACTGGTATTTTTCGATGTTTGGTTAGTCATCATTGAGTTTATGGTGATAACCAAAGTCGTCAAAATCCCAGGTCATTACACTTTGAATTTGGTCTCTCTGTTTTTTTTTGTTTTCTAGAGAAATGTAAAAAAATTAAAATAAAGAAAAAAGCAAATTCAAAATACACGACTCAATACAAAAGAAACAAGCAATTCAATATACAATAAAAAACAAATCAACTCAAATATATAAAACTACTCAAATAAAAAGAAAGAGTAAATAGAAGAAGGAAGACTAGACACCCCACCTAATTAAACCAACAGCTAGATGAAACGCAAACAAAAATTAATTCGGGCCACCTAACATAAGTCAAGCACTCACATTCCTTCTATAAACAGACCCATTCACCATGAATTAATAGCCACAAGCTACTACTGGAGAACCTCTAAAAAGAATATTTCAGCAAAATAGACCGAAATTCAATCCCTTTTTTTGTATAAATTCGAACTCGTTTTCGGCTTTTTAGTTTCTATTAAATTGTACGAATTGCGATTAAACAGATTTGAGGCAAGGTTTTTTTTTGCTAGGGTATTTGAATCGTGATTTGGGGTAGGTGTTCTTCGAATTAGAAATCGATGCGATCTGGGTAGTTTCAGCGCAGTGGAGGCTTGAAGCGGAGTTGTTTGGCTGATGTGACGATGTACGATGGGGAAGGTGTGAGTTTGGGTTTCGTATTTGGTATACAGGGGTGGCGGTGTTTTTGCAGCTGTTCGAGGGTGGGTTTGAGGGTGACTGAAGGATGTTTATTCACATGGTATTGCGACTGGCAGTTGGTGAGGGCGTTCGAAGATGAAAGTGGCGTGAATCAACTGTTTGGGTTTTGATGAATATGGTTATCGCAATGACTCATGAATGATGATTGTTGTTCGAATTAAGGTGGTGTTGTGGTAGATGAGTTGTTAAGAAGAAAGTTTATGGGAGAGTTTTGCTTGGGTTGTTGCGCTGTGGAGAGGAAATTTTCGGCAGAGATGGACGTGTGGTCTGGAGGAAAAGAGTTGGATGATGGTAGATGTGGATTGCGGGATTTGATCAGATGGTGCAGTTTTGGGTGAACTATAGTTTGGTGATTTTGTGAAGATGGCTAGACAAGGTTGTGTTGAGAGGAGCTTGGTTGGGGAGGATGTGTGGAATATTTGCAAGGGAATGCGATTGTTGTAGCTCGAAGAAGATACTGCTATTATATTGGAGGGTTGCAGGAGAAAATACTGAATAGAGAAAAAAATGACAAAAAGGGAAATTTTGTATTTTCTTTCTAATTTGTAAAAGAAAAAGGGAAAAAATAGAGAAGGAAACAATTGTAGAAAATATTGGAAAGAATTTAAAGAAAGGTAAAAAAAAGTAAATAAAATCAAGGAGAATCTGGCAAGTATTTTTTTATTTTTTTATTGTAAAGAAGAAAACAAATTGTACAAAGGAAAGAAATAGATGGAAAAAGAGGAACGAAAAGGAAAAGAAGTTGAAAAGAGGAAAGAAATAAAGAAAAAAATGGCAAGATTTTCTTTCTTTCTTTTTTAAACAAAATCAAACAAAAAGTACAAATAAAAATAGAACAAAAACTAATACGAATTAGAAATTAAATAAATAATAAAATTTAATTATTGCCTCCCCGCCAACGGCGCCAAAACCTTGTTCGTTTCTTTATAAGGAATAGAAAAGCGCGAAATTTAAATTAAATTCTGCAAGCGCACAGATCGTGTAATATGCAAGTCAAACACAGGGAGGAATAATAAATTTTATTATTTATATATTTCTTGGGTGAGTTAGATAAAGCTTGGAGGTTGATTTTGAAACAAACAAAATTGAAACTGTAAATAAAACTGTTATTGAATTGAATCAGATCTGAATCTAATTAAAACTATATTCAATCTAATATGACTTAGGAAAGCAATAAAAAGATCAGAAATTAAAATTGCATAAATTAAAATAACAAACAGGAAATAAAATAAGGATTACCGCTGAATCTAATCAGATGGTCAATCGCTAATGAAAATAAGTGAAAAATACAAATAGTGCTCTACCAAATCTAATTGTGTAGATAGCACTAGTTGCTAAGAAAATAAAAATGCTGAAAAGTAAAAGAAAACTTATTAATGGAGAAAGAAGTACAGAATACTGGTTGAGTTTACAATGGGATATCATGTGTATTTATAGGGATGTAGACTCCTCTCTATCAGAATACTTTGGGCTAAGAATGAATCCCATGAAATAATCTATTTACAAATGCGAAGATAGACTTGAGATATTCCATGCAGATTTTCTCTCCTGATTAGTGACATATGGCAGATTGATTGGTTTTTCCTTGGCAATAATTCAATCAAATATTCTTCTATATGGAAGTTGAAAATGAATGATTTGATTTGAGAAGAATATGCTTTTTCCCTAAAATCTTTATTAGTGCATACATTATATATATATATATATGAGAATATATATATATATAACATATCACTATTCCATATATTCTCCAGAGCAAAGAAGACAGTGTGTGTATAAATCCATGCTACCTTTTTCAGCAAAAATATGACTTGCCAAGGATCGAACTCAGGTTTCTTTGTACAAATCCCTATACCTTTCCCAGCGAGCTACAACTTCTTTTAAGATTGAGAAAGTGTTGACATAAGGAATTAGCTTTTCTTTGCAGTTGGCCTTTAATTGAAACAAAGGAGACATTAAATGACAATCTGTAAAAACACATAAAAATACCCAAAGTAATATTTATTTATTTACAAAAGATAAGATATAAAAGCATAAAATAAACACATTTCGGTGCTAATCAAACCACAATCCCATTTTTATTTTAATAAAATCGTTATTTATATGAAAAGGAGATTTTAAAACGATTTCCCATATTATTCCATAACTACGGTGTGTGTGAATTTCATGCACTAAAATCCATTAAATAAACAAACATGAATTTTCCATCTCAATCATAGCAAATAACACAACCAACTAACTGTGCGCAAAGCATTAAGGAAAATAACGCTTAGTATTCAATGTGTTTAACTGTATTAACATCCATTAATAATCACATAGAATAGCGACCATTCATACGCAGCCTAAAATCATCAATTAATTATTATCTAATTATAATTAACAACTAATTATAATTAACTATCTTATTAATTTAAAATAAATTAAAATAAAGTTCTCACAGTTAAAGCTCCAAAATATTCATTGTTAGGGTTTCCTTACTAACAAGCGACTGAACAATGCTACCACTACCTATCCAATTACTATTAGCAGTTGGTGCTTTCTCTGCTAAATTTGATATTAGAATTAAATTAATAATGATGTTCAACGTTTGATTTGAATCTACTATTGGTTATATTTTCATTCAAGAAATTAACTGAATTAAACTTAATTAAATAACTTAAAGATTAAGTAAATCAACTAATTACCTATAATCCTTCTTTTTCTTTCCGCTCGGAATTTCATCCCGCCTATAAACCTATCCCTCTCACTTCGCTTCACATCTCAATCCCCATTCATTCCTTAATACCACAAGCCACTCGCACAGGTGTTCGCACATTCATCAAGATGTTACCCACCAGTCACGCATCAAAGAAAAAGAAAACCCACCGGACACTGAAAACATCAAACGAAAGGTGTTAACTCGAGCATGGAGGTTAGAACAGGGGCGACACCTGGTTTAGAGGATGGAAGCACTGTTTTAAAAGGAAGGTAACAGGTTTAAGAGGAGTGCGGTGGAGACTGCTTGGGAGGAAGGAACGCTATTAGAATGGGAAGCACTAAGTGTTTGTGGGGAAAAAGGAACTTGTGAGAACAAAGGGGTTGAAGGGAACTGAAACTGCTACTAAAATGAAGTGGAATGGGATGGTGGAAGGATGTTCTTAAGGGTAAGGATGTTGTGTAAGGAAGACGCAGTGGAGCTTTATTGGGGAAGGGAAAAGGTCCTGTTATACGGATGGGAAGGAAGGTGCTACGTCTTTGTTTGAAGAGAAGCGAAGGAGTGTGGACTGGATGACAAATTGAACGGTGGAGCTTCCTACAGGGTAGCCGAATGAAAAGGTTGAAGGGGATGTGATTAACGAGATGCTTCAGGCGGAAGTTAAATTGTTAAAGTGGTGATGTTCACGAGAGAACTGTGAATGTCGAATATACTCGGTCTTCACTTATCGATTTCAAGTCTCCAGTTTTATACGTCGTATTATTATTTGAAATGGTTTTCGAACATATATTCGATCCCGTACTTTCCAAATAATAAGCGTACTTCTAAAACAATAGCCATGGATTTTACGAGTTTCTCAGTTCAAATTTCCTTTTCAAATCGTTATCAATTCCTTTCAAACTACGGTGGGATTCATACAATTTCCTTACCCCCGTTATCATCTTCTCTTTTCTCGAAATTCAATATTCATTTTCAACCTTATATTTCAAAAATCACAATCAATTTATTCATCGTTATCCCAAAACTTCCAAATCTTTATTTGGATTTGAATTTCCATTCAAATAATTAATATTCTCAAATATAAGTTTAAATAGAATTTTATCGACTTATATTTGATATCGATTCACAAATTCGGGCAAACACCATCAGAATCTATTGATGAATATGTTCTAATATTTCCGATAGTATTCGTTCGCTCCTGGAATTCCATATCAAATATCCGAGGACTAACTCTATCCAAAGCCCATTCCCTTGTTAGTTCAAATTTCCCCATATCTTATTTATAATTTAAAAAAAATTCATACCATATATTTAAACTCTTTTAAACAAATCCTTTTTCCATAACAGTTCATGTTTTATCATCTTTAAATTCAAATCATTTTAAAGAAATGGTATAATAACGTTAAAAGCGCTACAAAAAGCATTATGAAATGGTTGTTTAACCAAATAGATCCAAAATTGTTCCAAATTCACATATTTTAACTCAAATCACTCAATAAATAAATATAATTTATTATACTTTTTTTGATTTTTAAAATAATTTTTATCTGTCCATTTTATTTAATTTTTCATTACGGTCGCCGAACTACACGTATAACGACCTTTCAAAATTTGATTTGGACATAACTTGAAAACCATACTATGGAATTCGAAAATTCCTCTTTTATACAAAATCCATTACTAGTAGAAATCCGTTGTTTTTCATTTCACGTCAATTCGATTCAAAATGTTCAAGTTATAACCATTTAAAATCAACATTATCGAACTGTTGTTGTGCGACGCATTCGATTCACGCTATATAGCGTTTAACCATAAATAGTCCAATTCCTTTTTCCAAAATAAATCATATTTCCATAATTTAGAATGAAACTGTATTCCAGATTTCTTTTCCCGAAATAATATTTTATATTCCCAATTTTAAACCAATACCAATTTCTATTTCAAATCTCTATTTCAAATCAAATCGAATAAAAATAATATTTAATTAAAGCTTGTTCGATTATTTTATAGAAGATGAATAAAATCGAATATTCCTCTTATTTTTCAAATTCTTCATATCACATTGAATTGAACATTAAATGATAATATTTCCAAATCTCGTTCAAACCTTTTTCAAAATAACCATTCCAAAAGTCGTCATAATGAATTCCACACTTTTAAATTTTAAATTACATTTAAACAATAATGTTTTATCACATTTCGGTTAATTATTTACAACTAGTTGTTAAAGTTGTGTACACAAAGTCAATGTTGAATATCATTCCCCAATCTCAATCCAATATTTTAAATAACCAATGAGCGGTCGGAATTTGTTTTCAAAAACATTTCATACTAAAGTTATTTACTTAATTCAATTTATAAATAGATTAATTTAAATTTAAAAACCACAATCCCTTTTTTATTTTAATAAAATCATTATTTATATGTAAAGGAGATTTAAAACGATTACCTACATTATTCCATAACTACGACGTGTGTGAATTTCATGTACTAAAATCCGTCAAATAAACAAACATGAATCTTCCATCTCAATCACAGCAAATAACATAACCAACTAACTGTGCATGAAGCGTTATAGAAAATAACGCTTAGTGTTCAATGTGTTTAATTTACTAACATCCATTAATAATCACATAGAATAATGACCATTCATACATTGTCTAAAATCATCAACTAATTATAATTAACAACTAATTATAGTTAACTGTCTTATTAATTTAAAATAAATAAAATTAAAGTTCTCACCGTCAAAGCTCCAATGTAACGACCCGCATTCTACGCATTATAGGATCGTAGGATATTTATTTCTGTCACATACGAAGTCGTATGGTCATGTAACTTTGGGAGACGACTATTGGGGTCATTTCCCATGTTCATGATTTTTCCCGATTTTTAAATGACCATTTTACCCCTAGTTATCACTGTTTTGGCCATAACTTTTGACTGGAAAGGAATTTTGACTTGAAACCACTTCCATTGGCTCCGGATGATGGTTTCTCTTTCCGTAGAGTGGTCACATTAGCCAAACGGACTCACCGTTTGGGAGATATGGCTGAAACAAGCTTCAGATGGTGAAAAACAGCTTAATTGAGCTTAACCGGGTGATTAGCAGCTTGGCCCAAGGGGAATTTCGGGTTTAGGGGGATATAGGTGCTGATTAGGGTTAGAAAACATTTCTTTAGACATTTTCCAGCCGCCACTTTCATTTCCCTTAACCTAGCCATGGCCTCCACTCTCTAAATCTCTCTAAAACACCCAGAAATCACCTTCTAATTGAAGATTAGGCTTAGCAAACATTAAATTAAGAAGAAAAAGCACCAAAGCAAGGTTGGAGCTGCTGTATAAGATTGGTAACAGCGCCAAATCAGAGAATATTTCGGTTTTGGGGTTCTAGTTGTGGCAAAGGTGAGTGATTTGCATAGTTTTTGCACTAATTACGGTGATTAAGGGTAATTAGTGAAGATTAGCGAATTTATACGTAAATAAATTCTGGAAAAATTCTTAAAATTTTAAAATAATGTTTTAAGGCTCTGTTAGAAATTTGGGTTAATTTCGATGTGTTTTGCTAATCGTATGCTCAAACATGATTAAGAGGGATTATAAGAAAATGTGAGGTTTTAGCCACTTTTGATCCATTTTGATTCGTTTAAATTGTTGTTTGTTGCTTGTGGTTGTTGTTATATGTTGCTATGACTCTTTGGTATGTTTTACGATTGATTAGAATAGTTAGATTGGTCAAAAACGCCGTCGAATGGCGAGAAAACTGTCGCTGGAAGTCGCAGGAATTAGTGCAGGAAATCGGATCGGATCGCCCCTACCCAACCCGAACCGCCCATTTCCCTCCACCACGAACCGACCTGCCTGAAGTGATGGCGCCACGACCGAGCTCTCGCGTGCGAACCGACCTGGCATGAAGAAGGTTCCGACCCGATCCGAGGAGTCGCGATTCAAGGCTTGGTGATTGAAGACTCCGACCCGATCCGCCTGGAGGGATAACGACACGATCCGATCTGATCACCTTGAGGATAACGAACCAGAGACTCGAAGGAGGGCGAAGGACTTGGAGTTATGACCAGGAGGCGTGACCCGAGCCGTGGCGTGGTGGAGAACCCGATCCGATCCAGATGGGACTGGAAGCCACGAACCGATCCAGTGTACCATGAAGGACTCCGATCCGACCCGGAGTAGCAGTCACGAACCTAGACGATGAAGACCACGATCCGACCCGAGCGTGAAGGATGATCCGAACCGACCCGGGGTTGATGGCTACGAACTGAATGAAGACCGATCCGGAAGTGAAGACTATAACCCGAGATGCAAAGGAAGCCCAAATGAGAAGTTAGAGCTCAAGATTCAGATGGGAATCAACGAGTTCGCTTCATGGTTGGGTTTTGCTGCGGGACGCGTGCCAAGGAGTTATCGACGTCTATAGCTTTGGACCACTATGGTAGGAGGTACGAAGGCGGATTCAGGGCCATTATGGCATTGGTAGAACCAAGGGCTACGACCAATGGAGTGGGTCATTGAAATGTTTGGTCATGACTCCAAGTGTTTGGCTTGGTCACAGCAGGGTTTCTACAAGTCGGGATTCGTCGTTACCTCAGTTTGTCTAGTATTCCAAAGTGGTAGATGTCGTATGCTTTACGCACTGAAGGAGAGATGTGAGGATGGTTGCTATGGATGATTTGTTTGCTATCATTGTGACATGCACACCCCACCCCCGTATTCTTACACTATCTATTATGGCACCTTGGAGCATTGTACGGTATGTGGTACTAACTCTTTGGTTGCAGGTCCAGGTTCAGGTATGGTTTAGTATACCTGTTATTACTCTGTTTAGATGCTTATCGCTCATACCAGGCTTTATGTCTGACCCAGAGTTTTATGTCTCTTCTTATTACTCTGGGTGCTCACACGAGCAGACTAGAGACAGGTTAGCTGGTGATGCACGGGTAGATGATCCGGAGACGAGCAGGAGGCTTCCACGTAATATATATAGTATTCTCCCTGTATTGTTGAAGATCACTGCTTGGGCATTGGTGGTGTATCTTCTACTTTAGTTTTCTTTTGATTGGAGACAGTAAATTTGGAAAGTTGTAATAAGCTGTATTTGGATTTCCGCTGCTCTGATGTTGACATTGATTGTTAGTTACCAGCTTATGCACTGTCTCACCTGTTTTATGTCAAGTATGTTATTATTATATTTTATTCCATGCGCTGTGAGACATTCTACAGGTTCCTTGATTAGTTCATTCCCTTCTTTCCTTCCTTTGGCAACCGTTCCGTGCTAGTCGGGACATGTGTACAGCGCACTTTCGGAGGTAATGCAGGCTGGTGCGGAACGGGCTGTCACACTTGGTATCAGAGCCAGGTTGCGTAGTTAACCTAGGGAAATTATCAGGGAGAGATATTATACGTATACGAGAGAGCGTATTTGTGATTACTTTGGTTTTTAAAAGCTATATATATATACTATTACTAGTATAAGAATGAAGTCGTACTGCACTAGCACCACTATGGAGTCGTTAATCGTTTCCTTTTTCAGATTGATGATGAGCCGATATACTAGAGGTGCTGGTAGGGGAGCCAATAATGGGAATGCTGCTGACATGAGGACGATGTTTACTGACCTCATGAGAGAGATGCTTAGAGATGTTCAGAGGGCAGCTCCCAATGGTGGAAATGGTGGTGATCCAATAGTGCAGGCGCCAAGAGTCGACTTCGCCAAGCTAAACAAGGATTATACTAGCCTTGGTGGGAAGCCGTTTCACGGAACGGAGACGGCCACGGATGTCCAGGATTGGTTGGATAGTTGCGAACGTATCTTCGAGGATTTGGGTATCGAGGATGCGATGAAGAGAAAGCTAGCGTCCCGTCAGCTGCAAGGGCGGGCAATGAATTGGTGGAATGCTATAAAGGCAGCTACTCCCGAAGATCAGATTACTTGGGAGCAGTTTAAGGCTCGCTTTAGTGAGAAGTTCATTCCAGCTGCTCAGAAGTCAATGTTGTTTAAGAAATTCTTGGAGCTCAAGCAGAATGGCAGAGCTGTCTCGGAGTACATTGCTGAATTCGACACTTTGTCGAAGTATGGATTATCTCTTATTGATACTGCCGAGAAGAAGAATGAGAAATTCATAACTGGTTTGGATCAGTACTTAGGGGAAAAGCTTATTAACCACATCGATGAGACGTTTGAATCGATTGTGGGGAAAGCGTTAAGATCGGAAAGTCTCTACCCTAAGCCGAAGACTGAGGTTGCATCCGCAGATGAGCCAAAGCCACAAGCAAGTGGTGGAGGCAAGGGTGGCTCCCTGAATAAAAGAAAGCAGAATCAGGCTAAGGACGGCCAGAAGAAAAAGAATAAGCAAGATGTGGAGTGCTTCAGCTGTGGTAAGAAGGGCCATTATGCTAGTAATTGTCGGGCCAAGCCAGCGGATAGGAAGTGCTTCAATTGTGGCCAATTGGGACATCACAAGGACAAGTGTCCACAGCCCCTTAAGGAAAAGCAAATGGTGAAAGCCTACGCTCTTAATGTTATTCCTTCTTCGTCGAATGCCCCAACAGCGGCGGAGAAGGGAAAGAATGTCGTCATTCAAGGTATGCTTTCTGTTTATGATGTTCCTGTTAGAGTTTTGTTTGATACCGGAGCTTCCAGTTCTTTCATATCTAGTGACTTGGTAGATAGGTTGGGATTGGAGCCCGAGATTGTCGATAGACCTTTAGTAGTGACGAACCCGATTGGTGGTTCGACTAGCCTTAGCATGATTTGTCGTAATATGGTCTTATCGAGTCATGGATGCATGTTTGTTTGTGATTGCTTTGTTTTGGGCTTTACTGGGTTTGGCATTATTTTGGGAGTAGATTGGCTCCAAAGATACGGGGTGGTGGTAGACTGTGAGGGCTTGTTGGTGACGGCTAGAGCGGATGATGGGCGGAGGATAGTGTTTGGTGGTCTACCCAGTAAGGGGGTATTGGCTAGTTTTCTAAACTCCCTCGACATTCCGCATAGTGAGTTGTCAGGTTTGCCCGTGGTTGGCCAGTATCCGGAGGTTTTCGAAGAAGTGACCGGACTTCCACCACACCGAGAGATAGAGTTTCGAATTAATTTGGTAAAGGATGCCAGGCCTATAGTGATGCCACTTCGTCGTATGGCACCAAGGGAGCAGCGAGAGCTCGAGGTGCAAGTCAGCGATCTTTTGAAGAAGGGATTTATCAGAAGGAGTGTTTCTGAATGGGGAGCACCAGTTGTGTTTGCTACCAAGGCGGATGGTTCCCTTCGTTTGTGTGTAGACTACCGCGAGTTGAATAAAGTGACGAGGAAGAACAAGTATCCTCTACCGCGGATAGATGATTTGTTTGATCAGTTGAGTGGCGCGAGAGTATTTTCTCAGTTGGATCTCGCGACAGGTTTTCATCAGCTTAGAGTGGAAGCTGGGAGTATAGCTAAAACGGCATTTCGGACGCCGTCTGGGTTTTATGAGTGGTTGGTCATGCCATTCGGGCTGACCAATGCCCCAGCGTATTTCGTGGATCTTATGAATAGGGTATTCAGAGATCAGTTGAATAAGTTTGTCCTTGTGTTCGTTGATGATATTTTGGTCTATTCGAGGACAGAGGAAGAACACAAGGAACATTTAAGAGTAGTAATGGAGGTGTTGAGAAAACACCAATTGAAAGCAAAGTTTTCTAAGTGTCACTTCTGGAAGAGGGAAGTGAGGTTCTTGGGCCATGTTGTATCAGAGAATGGTATTGCCGTGGACCCGGCAAAGGTGGCTACGGTACAGGATTGGCCTACGCCCAAGAGTGCAACAGATGTAAGAAGTTTCTTGGGGTTGGCGGGATATTATCGTAAGTTTATCCAAGGTTTCTCCAAGATAGCAGCACCATTGACCCAGTTGACCAAGAAGAATCAAGCTTTTGTCTGGGATGAAAGGTGCAAGAATGCATTCAAAAGTTTAAAGGACAAGTTGACAAGCGCACCGGTGTTAGTCATTCCTAAGGGGGATGAAGAGATGACGGTATACACGGATGCCTGTGGTACCGGACTGGGTGCTGTATTGATGCAAGGCGGTAGGGTTGTAGCTTATGCAAGTCGGCAATTGAAACCGCACGAGAGAAGATACCCTACTCATGATTTAGAATTGGCAGCGATCGTGTTCGCGTTAAAGATGTGGAGACACTATCTCTTGGGAGAAAGATTTGAACTGTTTACAGATCATAAGTCGTTAAAGTATCTCTTCTCTCAGAAAGATCTGAATCTCCGTCAGCAGAGATGGTTAGAGTTCTTAGCTTCCTATGATTTTGACATAGCATACACACCAGGAAAGGGCAATGCGGTGGCTGATGCATTGAGTAGGAGACATGCCAGCTTAGGGGCTATGTTCCTTGAATGGAAGCAACTGGAGTTTATCGCGGGGTTTGATTTCAGACCAAAGTGCGAATTGGATCCAGAAATGTTAGCAAGTTTGACGATCAGACCCACTTTGATTGAGCGGATCGGCTCTAGTCAGAGGGACGATCCTAACCTATTGGAAATCATCTCCAAGTTAGAGATGGGTATCGATGAGGAGGTGAGCAAGTATGGACTTGATCAAGATAGATGGCTTAGAAAGAATGGAAAGCTCGTTGTACCCAATGTCAATGGATTGAGAGATGAAGTGCTTAGAGAATGTCATCACTCAAAACTGACTATACACCCCGGTGGTAACAAGATGTATCGAGATATGAAGCAGACTTACTACTGGGAAGGAATGAAAAGAGACGTTGGGAAGTTTATATCCAAATGCATGAATTGCCAGCTAGTTAAAGCCGAGCAAAAGAAGCCTAGTGGTTTGTTACAGCCCTTAGAAATTCCCGAATGGAAATGGGAGCAAGTCTCGATGGATTTCATCGATGGTTTACCAAGGACTAGATCGGGATATGATAGTATTTGGGTGATTGTAGACCGACTGACTAAAAGTGCAAGGTTTATACCAGTCAAATCGACCAGAACGGCAGCTAAGTTAGCTGAATTATATGTGAAGTGGGTGGTGAGATTTCATGGAGTACCCAAAAGCATTGTGAGCGACCGAGACCCGTTGTTCACTAGTGGGTTTTGGAAGAGCTTACAAGAGGCTCTAGGGTCAGAGTTACCTCTCAGTACCGCATATCATCCTCAGACCGACGGTCAGACGGAGAGGGTGAACCGTATCTTGGAAGACCTCTTGAGAGCATGTATATTGGACTTTGGTGGATCATGGGATGACCATTTGCATCTAGTAGAGTTTGCATATAATAATAGCTACCAATCCAGTATCGGTATGGCTCCGTTTGAAGCTTTGTACGGAAGGCCGTGCAACTCACCATCATGTTGGATAGAGACTGGTGAGAAGTTTATGCTTGGACCAGATGTGGTGAGGGAAACTTCAGGTAAAATCAAGATCATTCAACAACGAATGAAGGCTGCCCAAGATAGGCAGAAGAGTTACGCTGATAAGAGAAGAAGAGACCTAAAATTCTCCGTTGGCGACTTGGTGTTTGTCAAGATTTCTCCGTTGAAGAGCGTGATACGATTTGGCAGGAGAGGCAAGCTGGCACCAAGATTCGTTGGCCCATTCCCTGTTCTTGAACTAGTCGGGAATTTGGCATATAGAATTGACTTACCGGGGAAGATGGCAGGAGTTCATAACGTATTTCATGTTTCCCAACTAAGGAAGTTCGTTCACGACTCAGATATGACTATTTCACCTGATCAGTTAGAGAACTTCGAAGTAGAACCCGAGGCGGTTGGGAACCGCAAGCCGGCCCGTATTGTCGAGCACGACATGAAGCAACTTCGAAGGAAGACGGTGGAGCTAGTCAAGGTACAGTGGAGCGAGGACGAGAATGATTGTACTTGGGAGACAGAGGAGAACATTAGGAAGTCGCACCCAGAACTCTTTGCCTGGTAAGATTTTGACCTCGATTTAGTTTTCCGCATGCTAGGATAGGTTTGTTTTGCTTGTTTTGCATGTTTGGTTGATGTATGTGGTTGTTAGGCATGCGGGATCCTTGGTATGTTTTGGGTTAAGGAATTTCGGGGGCGAAATTTCTTAAGGGGGGGAGAGTGTAACGACCCGCATTCTACGCATTATAGGATCGTAGGATATTTATTTCTGTCACATACGAAGTCGTATGGTCATGTAACTTTGGGAGACGACTATTGGGGTCATTTCCCATGTTCATGATTTTTCCCGATTTTTAAATGACCATTTTACCCCTAGTTATCACTGTTTTGGCCATAACTTTTGACTGAAAAGGAATTTTGACCTGAAACCACTTCCATTGGCTCCGGATGATGGTTTCTCTTTCCGTAGAGTGGTCACATTAGCCAAACGGACTCACCGTTTGGGAGATATGGCTGAAACAAGCTTCAGATGGTGAAAAACAGCTTAATTGGGCTTAACCGGGTGATTAGCAGCTTGGCCCAAGGGGAATTTCGGGTTTAGGGGGATATAGGTGCTGATTAGGGTTAGAAAACATTTCTTTAAACATTTTCCAGCCGCCACTTTCATTTCCCTTAACCTAGCCATGGCCTCCACTCTCTAAATCTCTCTAAAACACCCAGAAATCACCTTCTAATTGAAGATTAGGCTTAGCAAACATTAAATTAAGAAGAAAAAGCACCAAAGCAAGGTTGGAGCTGCTGTATAAGATTGGGAACAGCGCCAAATCAGAGAATATTTCGGTTTTGGGGTTCTAGTTGTGGAAAAGGTGAGTGATTTGCATAGTTTTTGCACTAATTACGGTGATTAAGGGTAATTAGTGAAGATTAGCGAATTTATACGTAAATAAATTCTGGAAAAATTCTTAAAATTTTAAAATAATGTTTTAAGGCTCTGTTAGAAATTTGGGTTAATTTCGATGTGTTTTGCTAATCGTATGCTCAAACATGATTAAGAGGGATTATAAGAAAATGTGAGGTTTTAGCCACTTTTGATCCATTTTGATTCGTTTAAATTGTTGTTTGTTGCATGTGGTTGTTGTTATATGTTGCTATGACTCTTTGGTATGTTTTACGATTGATTAGAATAGTTAGATTGGTCAAAAACGCCGTCGAATGGCGAGAAAACTGTCGCTGGAAGTCGCAGGAATTAGTGCAGGAAATCGGATCGGATCGCCCCGACCCGACCCGAACCGCCCATTTCCCTCCACCACGAACCGACCTGCCTGAAGTGATGGCGCCACGACCGAGCTCTCGCGTGCGAACCGACCTGGCATGAAGAAGGTTCCGACCCGATCCGAGGAGTCGCGATTCAAGGCTTGGTGATTGAAGACTCCGACCCGATCCGCCTGGAGGGATAACGACACGATCCGATCTGATCACCTTGAGGATAACGAACCAGAGACTCGAAGGAGGGCGAAGGACTTGGAGCTATGACCAGGAGGCGTGACCCGAGCCGTGGCGTGGTGGAGAACCCGATCCGATCCAGATGGGACTGGAAGCCACGAACCGATCCAGTGTACCATGAAGGACTCCGATCCGACCCGGAGTAGCAGTCACGAACCTAGACGATGAAGACCACGATCCGACCCGAGCGTGAAGGATGATCCGAACCGACCCGGGGTTGATGGCTACGAACTGAATGAAGACCGATCCGGAAGTGAAGACTATAACCCGAGATGCAAAGGAAGCCCAAATGAGAAGTTAGAGCTCAAGATTCAAATGGGAATCAACGAGTTCGCTTCATGGTTGGGTTTTGCTGCAGGACGCATGCCAAGGAGTTATCGACGTCTATAGCTTTGGACCACTATGGTAGGAGGTACGAAGGCGGATTCAGGGCCATTATGGCATTGGTAGAACCAAGGGCTACGACCAATGGAGTGGGTCATTGAAATGTTTGGTCATGACTCCAAGTGTTTGGCTTGGTCACAGCAGGGTTTCTACAAGTCGGGATTCGTCGTTACCTCAGTTTGTCTAGTATTCCAAAGTGGTAGATGTCGTATGCTTTACGCACTGAAGGAGAGATGTGAGGATGGTTGCTATGGATGATTTGTTTGCTATCATTGTGACATGCACACCCCACCCCCGTATTCTTACACTATCTATTATGGCACCTTGGAGCATTGTACGGTATGTGGTACTAACTCTTTGGTTGCAGGTCCAGGTTCAGGTATGGTTTAGTATACCTGTTATTACTCTGTTTAGATGCTTATCGCTCATACCAGGCTTTATGTCTGACCCAGAGTTTTATGTCTCTTCTTATTACTCTGGGTGCTCACACGAGCAGACTAGAGACAGGTTAGCTGGTGATGCACGGGTAGATGATCCGGAGACGAGCAGGAGGCTTCCACGTAATATATATAGTATTCTCCCTGTATTGTTGAAGATCACTGCTTGGGCATTGGTGGTGTATCTTCTACTTTAGTTTTCTTTTGATTGGAGACAGTAAATTTGGAAAGTTGTAATAAGCTGTATTTGGATTTCCGCTGCTCTGATGTTGACATTGATTGTTAGTTATCAGCTTATGCACTGTCTCACCTGTTTTATGTCAAGTATGTTATTATTATATTTTATTCCATGCGCTGTGAGACATTCTACAGGTTCCTTGATTAGTTCATTCCCTTCTTTCCTTCCTTTGGCAACCGTTCCGTGCTAGTCGGGACATGTGTACAGCGCACTTTCGGAGGTAATGCAGGCTGGTGCGGAACGGGCTGTCACATCCAAAATCTTCGTTGTTAGGGTTTCCTTATTAACAAGCGAATGAACAATGCTACCGCTACCAATCCAATTACTATTAGTATTTGGTGCTTTCTATGCTAAATTTGATATTAGAATTAAATTAATAATGATGTTCGACGTTCGTTTTGAATCTACTATTGGTTATATTTTCATTCAAGAAATCAATTGAATTAAACTTAATTAAATAACTTAAAGATTAAATAAATCAACTAATTACCTATAATCTGTTAGGATTTCAATATACTTTAACAACATCCAATTATGAAACCCTAGATTCAAACATATAACCCATATTGATTTAGTTGAGAACAAATCAGAGAAATGATAAACAAATTTGCGGAAGCGTACCTGAATCCCGAAGTTAATTATTGCAGTACCTAAATCTATAATCGGTTGTCACGGAGAAGATGTAATTTGGTTTGGTCTTCCAAATTGACACAAACCCTAGTTCTGAAATCAGCTCTCCGTAGAAGAGGTTAGTGAGTTGCTAAGGATTGTGTAATTCGGGGACCATAACCCTTTATTTATAAGTTCGCATTTTGTAATTCGGCCCTTCAACAAATTATAAAATGCCCCGGTATCTACACATTAGGCCCATGATAACTTAAACTTTAAGCCTATTAATTCTAATCAAAAATTAGATCACTTTAATTAGGCTTTACACCAAAATAGCATAACACATTTTATTTTACATATGTGACCCAATTGTCGAAATATTCCAATAATCTCCCCCTGGGCCACATATGAAATAACCTTTAAATGTGTTTAACTTTATGAGCTCCAAAATTTGCTATTTATAACATACAGTGTATCTGAAACAATCTCGTCCATTAATTGGGTTGACAAAGGATCAAAGCGGCATTCGTTACATTTATCGTAACTAAACCCATCAATGGTCACATATATCAATACAATCAAACGACATAGATCAATCATGGATGTGTAGCATGGAAATTACATGAAATGTGATCTATACATGTCTATTTCCAACTGGTCCTTCTTTAGTGAGATCAAATGTTTAATATTTGAACAACCTGAGTGCAAAGAAAAATTCATTACTTTATTTCTGATCAGAAAAAGAACTTGATATGCATATATCTGTAACTGAAGTATAGAGCAATGAGTCATATGACAATACCAAATACAAACTCCCCCAAAACCAAAAAATCCTTACATAAAAGTTACACCAACTGAGCTACATGCTCATGAAAGACCTTAGGTGATAACCTTTTGGTAAGCGGATGCGCCATAATGGAGTTTGTCTAAGTGTGCTCTATGAATTACAATACATTTTGCACTCTTCCCTTATTGGAAAATAATATATACTTTACTGTCACAATATTACTTGGTCTTTCAATTCTTTATCAATAACTGGAGTCTTGTGACAAAATTTCATTATTATTTTCCATATTTGGATGTCTTATAATTAACCAAAGACGATATTTTCAAAGTGGTGAAAACTATAAGTGCCTAAATGACACTTTTCCCTTATATAGTTTCACCCATAAAATATATTATCATTGCTAGAAGTGGATCTTTTACAGTAATGACATCCAAAATATCTGGATCGTAATTCTTCATGATCTCCAACCGATCCGATCTTTTATCTATGAGCATATGATCTTTTATTTTATTCCTTAAAGATATCTCATAACCATTTTGGCTACTAAATCATTGATCCATTTTTAATATCAGTAAGGTATCTGTCAAATAATACACGCATATCCATATGTGTATATACATTAGTATGCATTGGAATTCAAACAGCAAATGCATGAAAAATATTTTGCATTTCTTTAGTTTCAAGGATGGCAACATTTATCTGTTTTGGTAAAAGAAAATCTATTGAATCGCGGTTTACATACCAAATCTTTTAAGCATTTATCTTCCTAATTCTTTTGTAATAATCCAAATATCACCCCATGAAAAATAATGGTGTATTTGAATCCCAAATACAAAAGACTAATCCATAAATGAGTTTCTTAAGTAGTTTCACCAATGTCTCCATTGAGAAACATAACTTTAATCTCCATCAGATAATGCTCAAAAGTACAAACTGTAGTAAGCTCCAATGTGATCGATTCATAATCGTTTACTAAGTCCAAAATGAAACATTCTTAAAAGAAAACAAAATTTCCTTTTAATAATAGCGATTTCAATAAAAGTGCCCTATAAAATTCAATATTACCCACTTGATCCCTTTTTGGCTTTGAATAGTTATTCATAACCAATGATCTTATTACTTAAGTTAGAGGGAAATTTCAAACTTTATTATCCATATAGATTTATACTATATGTTCACATCTTAAATCCACATTTTAAATTAGTACCTTACATGGATTGATGTAAGTCCGTAGCATCATCTTTATCAATCCATTATTTATCTTTATGAAGAAATACTACACAATAACCTTAAATAGCATTTCTTCCCATTTACGTGGATTTCCTTAGTGATCTTGCATCTTCGAGGTTGTTGAGTTTGTTTCCTTGAAGCAATATCCTTAGCTTAAAGAAAAAATTATCTTCAACATCGTCTTATTATGGTTCTTAATTTACTTCTTCTTAATAAAAGAAAACAAATCTTAAACTTTAAGCGAAGAAGCAACCGCGGTTGAATCAAAGATAATGATTCTCTTTAAAGACAATTGTATTACTTTATTTCTCCCCCCAAACTCAACATCCTCAAAATAACTTTTGAAATTCCCGCTTTAAAACTTTTCCTTAGTGTGGGTTCATAAAAAAATTATAAACTTTAAATCCCTTAGAATATCAATAAAGCATTTTCTATATTTATGATACCTCAATCTATAATTCCTCAGCAAACTGAAACAAAAAATATATTAGTCACCAAAACAAAATTTGAGATATCATTACATAAGTTATTTAGCATAAGTAGCCATAACTTGTATGAGCTTCAATTACATAAGATTTGGAATTTATTCATAAATTAACATTACTATTTCTTGATGAACAATAATAACCTAATATGTTCACGTTAGAAATATAAAACCGAAATCTGTCTAAATGGCAGCATAAAAAATATATCAAATAAATCCAAAAAAAATTGACTTAAATTTCAATAATAACTATAAAATATCAAGTATATTTTACTTTATATGTCTGTATATCTCGTTAAAGAAACAACTATAAAAAAAATATCCGTATGTTATTTCTTTTCTTTGAGATCCTTAGCGACATCTTAATCCTTATTCATACATTTATTTATAATGTATATCAAATGAGTACTTTTCAATCATAAAAACTTCAATCTCTATTTTAGTTACCAAAGCGCTAAATTAGCCCAATAAGATAACATATTATTCTTAAAATAATTTTAATCTTTAAACGAATATACTGAAGATATCACCAAAAATAACGATAACTTGAGCGTCTTTAACTTTCGAAGCAATATCTTTTTCCGTATAGTACTCATTTATATTTCTTTTACTTTGACTTTATGTAATCAAGCACCACAAAGAGTGCTTGATTTCCCTGATTGTTTTCACAAAAAACCGTTTCAATTCTCGGTAGATAACTTATACAAAATTAGTTATCGTTACCTATAGCACATCCTTGAAAACTTCTGAAGTATTTACTTAATGATCATTTAACTCTTGCCTTTAAATTCTATCACCTTTCAATATTTTTCATAACATTATAAGAATATTTAACCGTAGTAGGGTTGGCTGTAACCCTCTTAGTTACAAGAGTTAAATCTATAAAGTCAAGAATAAATAACATGCTCTCATACAAATCCTTATATTTATCCCAAAACAAGATGGAGATATTCTTTAAATTGATAGATAATTCAGTTAAATTAGCTGAAAATGAACAAAAAATAAAATGAAGATTGACCGTATATGCTCATAGCCAAATATCAACCATAGTAAATTCAAATAATTGGTAAGTCTCTTCTCAAGATACCTAGTACACATTAATATCAAGTCTTTGGACAGTAATATTAACTGTAAGTGGTACTCTTGTTGTAATGATCAAATACTGACGATAAATTCAAGTCAAATAACAACCTTCCTTTGGGCCGATTAATTATTCACTCGAAAAACTTTACAATTGTCACGTATTTATCATCACACATGTGTAAGTGATTCGGCCAAACATTAGCCTTCCTTTGGGCCGACTAATATTCGCATGAATAACTACACACAAATATTAAACATTTTCATGAACCACCAAAATATAGAGGCCACTTTGGTGACATATTATTTTAAAGTTAATTCACTACTAATGTAAAATATTTACAACTGTAAAGAGACGCCAAAATTATATTTGAATTTATCCTTAATATATGTACAATATCCTTTGAGTGTTATAAAACACTCTCAATGCTTTAGGTCTATATGACATCTGAAAAACTCAAAATTATAATAATAGCATAACGAGTTTTTGTCATAGTTGTCATAATCTGTTGCTTGAAGTATGTAGTTACATTCGTGACATTTCCTTAATAAATATGATATAACACATCATAAATAAATCACGATATCATAGATGAATGTCATGATCAATCACCACATAAAATTATGTGTAAATGACATAATAAATATCATACTGAATAACCTGAATGACTGAAGTAACCATCATGTATATCCGAAACATAATATAACATGTGCTTTTTTTTATACTGTCAACCGAACCAAACAAAAACAAAAAAAAAAACTTTTTTTTTAAACCGTAGAAGTTACTGTAGTTTGACCATAATAAAGTAACCTACTAATCATCATCCTAAAATGTAGGCGAATTGGTCAAAGATTCAAACATGATAGCTAATTAGATTAAGCAACACAAATGCAAAATATTATAAACCAAACCCAAAAGGCATAAAATAAAAGCATCATGATAGGTTACCGAAACATCATACACATGCCATGAAATATTATATGACAAATAAGTTAATGTGGCATGTCTTACATCCAATAAGCAATAATTGTTCAAAACAGTGCACATGGTATATAAAAAAAAACTTTATTTTTAAAAAGCCCGTAAGGATAGCATGAGATTCGCTCAGTAGAGCTTCCGAAACTTTATGCATAAAACGGGTTCAAGACTTGGTCAAAACAAGTAATATTGTACAATATATGACATCAGAAGTAACAATAGACCGGCGGCTGCAGAATGCTACTTACAACTAGACGTAATAAACATATATTTTTAAACAAAAAACCAGAACCCGTTGAACTAACATATTGACAAACTATGTTATATTAACATTATTCATGCTGGATCCATAGAACCAATGAAAGAACGTGAAGGAGATAATAGATCTTAATCCATATAGATCTGAGACTTAACCCAAATTTAAAAAAAAAAAACCTTTTTTTTTTTAAAATTATTAGCCGCAGTTAATAAACTCAACCTGATTGTGAAATGAAAACATAACATATAAACCGTATGAACTGAAAACACAATTCAACCTTTGTTCTGAAATGGCAAAACATGTATAAAAGAAAAAAAACAAAATTTTCCCAATAGAATCAATAATGGTTGGCTCTGATACCACTTGTTAGTATTTCAATATACTTTAACAACATCCAATTATGAAACCCTAGATTCAAACATATAACCCATATTGATTTAGTTGAGAACAAATCAGAGAACTGATAAACAAATTTGCGGAAGCGTACCTGAATCCCGAAGTTAATTATTGCAGTACCTGAATCTATAATCGGTTGTCACGGAGAAGATGTAATTTGGTTTGGTCTTCCAAATTGACACAAACCCTAGATCTGAAATCAGCTCTCCGTAGAAGAGGTTAGAGAGTTGCTAAGGATTGTGTAATTCGGGGACCATAACCCTTTATTTATAGAGTTGGCATTTTGTAATTCGGCCCTTCAACAAATTATAAAATGCCCCGGTATCTACACATTAGGTCCATGATAACTTAAACTTTAAGCCTATTAATTCTAATCAAAAATTAGATCACTTTAATTAGGCTTTACACCAAAATAGCATAACACATTTTATTTTACATATGTGACCCAATTGTCGAAATATTCCAATATAATCCTTCTTTTTCTTTCTGCTTGGAATTTCAACCCACCTATAAACCTATCCCTCCCACTTCGCTTCACATCTCAATTTCCAGTCATTCCTTAATACTCCAAGCCACTCGCACAGGTGCTTGCACGTTCATCGAGATGATGCCCACCAGTCATGCATCAAAGAAAAAGAGAAACAAAATCCACTGAACTTTGCAAACATCAAACGGAATGTGCTAACTCGCGCATGGAGGTTAGAACAGGGGAGGCGTGTGGTTTAGAGGAAGGAAGCGTTGTTTTGAGGGGAAGTGAAGGAGTGTGGACTGGATGGCAAATTGAATGGTGGAGCTTCCTACAGGGTAGCCGAATGAAAAGATTGAAGGAGATGCGATTTAGGAGATGCTTCAGGCGAAAGTTAAACTGTTAAAGTGGTGATGTTCACGAGAGTACTGATAGGCGGAGTGGTAAGAGTTTAATTCAAGTTTGCTTGCATTTCAACAACTGGCAGAATGCAAAACAAATTGAGAAGCACGTGTCCTCTACGCGAACAAGTGTTCGTTGCAAGTCTCATTTGTTTACACATTTTGTTATTTGTATATTTTTTTTCTCACCCAGTCGTGTAAGGCAGTTAATTATGTTCAATACTTCGTGTATAACATGTAGTCGGTCAAACAATGTCATTGTCTATTTCATTTCATTTTAATTATTGACTACAAATGGCATTAACTAATAATGTAATTGTGTACAGTGATCTCCCATGGTCCTAAAACAATAATAAAACAGACTGGCTAGTTGATTTTGCAAAGTGTCAAAAGGACCATAGATACCCTAAATATGTTAGAAAAACATGTGCTTATTTTATAAATTAAAAATTACAGAAAAATCCTATAAAATATTTTAAGACTACATGTATAGAAACTGAATGATTATTTTAAATCGATATTTAATTATAATTTATTCTAAATTCAAATCTTTAATTTACAAAATCTTAAATTACATCTTTAAAATAAATTATTCTTCATAAATTTTATTTTATTATATAAATGTAAATATTATTAGGAAATATCATTACTTATTAAAACTAAAATATTTGAAAATCTATATAAATTAAATATATCTTTCAAATTTGAATTTTTTTTACTCGTACAAAATCAAGACTCGAAATTTATATTTAAACTTTATTAAATTCGAATTAATTAGATATTAAAGCATCTAAAATTTTGGATCGTTACAACATCTTAGTAGTTGGGAACGCTTGACGCATTAAGTCATGGAGATTGGAGCCTGGAGATGGAGGATTTATAATTATTATCATTATTTTCATGTTTGGCAGCATTGTTGTACACTTTGGGATATTATTAATATTGAAGTACTCATGTTGACAGTTAAGACTTAATGTAATCAACAATATTATAGTTTTTATTTAATTGTATATCTCTTTTCTATTATTATATTTTATCCCTTCCATTGTGAGATTCTGATGTCGTTTTTAGTTTGGATCTGTATAATTAATCCTTATAAATTGACCAGCCTTTTGGCAAGGCAGTCAAAGATTCAAATATCCATAGTTAGGTAACTCAAGACTCGAGTGGAGCTTGTCCACACCTAAGCAAAGCCAAGATAGGATGGCTCATAAGGTGGTCTTTTGGTTCGACAAAGATGGACATATTGGAAGATTCAGCTTGAAGAAGCTTCAAAATCATGATGACCCTTCTTCGGAATGTTGTCTCGAAGATCACTTAAGATCTGGATCGAAGAGCCTCCAGTTTGACTATGTCGAACCGAGACATATCGAGTCAGGGAAATTTATTCCCCGAATAATTGCTTCACTTCGAGAATGCTGCTTCTACAGGCCGGGATACTTGCTGAAGACCTTCTATATTGCAATAACATGACCAGTCCACCATACTTCAAATCCAGATCGCTTGCAACTTGTCCAACGTCAAGCCAGACCTGGTCGATCTGACCGAGTAATACTCCTCAACATGCATTCTAATGGTTATGAGACCATGTCCACCACTTCCCTTTATATTCAGATCGAACATCAGGTGGACGGTTTGGGCTGCGATCAGCTCATTTCTACTTGGCTTCATCCCCTAGGTCCACTCTTTCTTCGAATACTGGCAGCACAAGCTCCTTGACCCGAAGCTTTATTCCCTGGTGGATTTCTTCTCCTGGAGTATTTGGTTAGAAATAAATGCATATATCTTCAATAGACCCAAGAAGCACCTGCTGGGAACATGTAATCATATTCAAACCTTTTCGAATCGTGGACAGGCACCAGAAGGCATGCACGCTTTAGGCTTTCGCTTCCAAGGCCGTCGTCTCCAGGGACTCATGGCAGCAGCTCGTTATTACCCTACAGATGTTATGGTTATGGGTCTCTGATTGTACGTCTTGTATTATATGGGTTGTGATATCTTATATGCAGCTCTATGTTATGTTGTCTATATTTTGCGATGTATTTTGGCTTGCTTTAAGGACGTATATGTCCTAGACTTTTATGCCACTGGTTGGGCCTGTCAACCATACTATATTACTGCCTCTATATATATATACACACAAACATGATTAATCGTCTGTGTAGCACCACGCTGCACACCCGTCTTCTTAAAAAAGGTACAAGGACATGAATTGAGTCGGAGTGAAAGCTCAAATATGAATAAAACAAGGGTGAGCAAGTCAAACGACAACAAGTAAAGCTAAGTGAACGAATCAAAATGAATGAGGAAATTATCTATTCTCAAGGCCAAGGGGGTAAACGATGCAACTATGAAATTTCTTTAGTTAATTCACTTTAGTTCAAATTTCAAAATATTCACATTTGACGTTGTAAAATTTAAAGCTCATTTCCTTTTCTTCAATTTTATTCAAGTTACTTTCTTTTTAAATTTTCAATTTAATTCTAACATTCACTTGCTGTTATAAATTTTTAAAGATCACCAAAATTTCCAATTTCATCATTCAATTTACAATTTAATTTTAAAACATTCATTTTATATTTCACAAACAAAGATGTACTTTATTTAAATTTGTTCACATGAACTAGCCAAAAGCACTATTATTTATTAAACTTTTATCAAAATGACTTAAGTATTTCTCGACATTTCAGCCGAATTCATATGATTACCCCACTTTCGAAACTCGAAAATAAAAGTCGATGATGTTGCAACCATTATAAGAATTATCTTCACTCGATTAGAGTGTGATCCATATTTTTCTAGCACGTATAGGACTTTGTATATACGTTCGCTATGCATATATTCAAAATCTTACATACTCAATAGTCCAATCGTGACATCGAACAAAATACTCACTCATACTATAAGATACATTTTAAAATAATCATGTTAAATGATTTATTTAATTTCAAAATAATTTATATTTTCAAAATATGCTCTCTCTCTCTCTCTACAGTGATTCTAATGACGATCCCACTCATACTAGGGCATTACTATCCTATCTCTAATGAGCTTTTAAACCCAACAAGCTAAGCTTTGTATAACCAAAGCTCTGATACCAACTGTAACGACCTGCCTTCTCGACCACTTCAAGTCGGTAATTAAACCAACTTAAACTGATCAAAATGACAGATTGTTATTTAGCTTACTAATTTAAATGGAATTACATACAGAATAACAGAGTATAATTGCTTGCAGCGGAATAAATTTTATACAAATATCATAGTTTGCAACATTTGTACAGCGGAATGAATACATAAATTTTTAAATGAATAAAAATTTACAATTTTGTCGAGCTTGCGTGCGCGTGCGTCTTCACGTGTCACTCTTCTTTACGAGTTGATAATCTTTAAATCTGTAACACTTAGGTCTGACCCGAGCGTTTCTTGCAAAACAAAAAACACTCGAGTCAGGATTAACTTTACTTAAGTAAATCAACATCAATAAAACACAAAAATATAATAGCTAATCCTAACTTGAATATAAAGTTACTAATTTTGAATATGCTCAAATGTTAAAGAGTCATGATGCGCATAATTTGTGTATCATCACATGTGTTCAAGGGTACAAGCAAAGCAAACCACATGTTCAAGTTTACATTAAGGCCAGCATGTCCAAGTTTACATCAAGGATAAGTTTAGTTTTTCTTATATACATATGAAACAAGACAGGTACAAATCAAAATATATCACATGCATTCAAGGGTACAAGCAATACATGGCACAACCTATTTTGATAAACAAAACAAGAGTACACTTACGTATTTCAGATTCCTGAAACAATGCGGGGACTAAACCAGGAAAATTTGCAACAAGTCAGTAGACTATTCACATGACCAATAAAGCTCCATCACAAAAAAATCAAGTATCAAATGAACAGCAAGAAAACATGATCCACTTTAAATATTGTGAACTGAATTGCTCAAGCTTCTCAAATTGAAACATAAGTGCATGTAAATGTATTTGTTTCATGAAGAACCCACACACATGACATAACAAGCAAAAAAAATCACTTTCCTTTTTATATACATACCCAAACCCAATGTTTTCAGGCATCAAACTCATATTCAATCAAACCAGTTGTTACTTTGTCTCACAAAGTTTGTCTTCACGCATGAAAAATATGTAGCCTATGTCTAAACATGCTGCAGATTATGTACAACAAATGATGCTAACAAACAACGCACTGGTAGTCACGCTACAAGTCATGCTACAAGCAATTGGTAAGAGATTACACAGCAACTCTTAATATATATATATATATATATATATATATATATTATACACATATTTTTTTTTATACATATAGGAATAGACATTTAAACAAACATGGTCTCATCAAAATGATTTCCACTAAAATCTAATTTTAGCGACCATCTAAAATAAACTAGTGTTCATCAATCTAAAGTCTATAGATAATGGATATTCGCAAGCTCAATGTTGTAAGGCAACAATAGACACAAAAAAACAAGACAACAAATTCGCGACAATAGACAGTCAATAACCACAACTATTATAGTTCTAGTTTATTACTAAGGTTGATATTTGCATAAAATAATCGTGAGGTAAAACTCACCTCCAACATAGCAGCAATTATAGGTGCAGGAAGCGGCAGATAGTGGTTGCTCGAAGGCACAACTATCGTCCATGCGCAAGCGATGATAGGTTTCAATGTTCCGGTTTCTCTCTCTTTTTATTTTTACATGCATGAGATGCAAGGGAAGAGGGAATGGAAAGATGCAAGGAGGAAAAAATCTGAGGAGGATAGAGGTTTGATTCAGCAGTTCCTTTTGTATACCTTTTAGAAACGGATGTGAGAAGGCAATGAAAGAAAGAAAAAAAGAAACGCCCGAAGCAATAGGAAAGAATGCATGCGTCTGCCAAATGCATGGATGTTCACTTCGTTTCCCTTTTTATCTTTCCCATTCCTTTTATAGTCATGAATAAACGTGGAATAATACAATCTTCTTTTTATGTAATGTAAGGTACATATTTTTATTTATTAATGTTAACGTTTCATTTAAATAAGGAAGGGGAGAAAAAAAGAGAAGAAAGAAGAAGAATGGCAGAGAGCTTCGGGGAAATTAAAATGGGAAATTAAGAAAAATAATACGTACCTTTATTTCTCCCGAATACTTTTGAAATTCAAACATAAAATTATTAATGAGATGTGAGGTGGCAAAGATTTCCCAAGAAGCTAAACAAATATCTTAATAAAGAGCAAAAGATGATATGTAAGTATGAACACACAAAATGATTGTTTACGTGTTTTACACACTGTAAATCTCAGATCTAGAGCAAATGGAAGCGGATTTTGACGAAATGAAAAATGCTATATAACATAGAACTCAGAGTAGAACCATAAAAAATTAGAATTTTCAAACTTTTTGGTATTTCAACTCAATTTCAAATTTTGACAAATTTTAACAAAAATTGACTTTTTAGAAAAATTTACAATTTAATAAATTTGTAAAACATATTACCTAATGTCAAAGTTAAATTTAATTTTAAGGATGGACTTAAATTCGAATAATAATATAAATCATGTTAATGTACAATTAAGGCATGCACTAACAACCCTTTAATTCTCATTGTTAAATTGTTTCTACTCATGTGTAAATGGGAATCTAACTCATTTGTTTCATTGTTAATCGACTGCATATTTAGTTTCCAAATAAATATATTCTAAATTAAATTTGTTGTTTAATTCTTATTTTAAAACAATTTTGAATTCAATAATTTATTTAATTCAATAACTTAAATGATAGGAATTTACGGGATGTTGCGAAATATCTTAGGGGATATTGAATCTGTCTTTAGGACTAGAAACCTGTGATGACCGCCCATAACTCCCGCACTAAACAAGAGGAATAATGCACTAAAAGACGTGCCAGGAAGCTATGGACGATCATCGAGATATGAAAGCACATACGGAACTTGCCGTAACTCACAGCACAAGGATAAGATATAATAGAACATATACAACAGGAAATAATAGTGAAGCATCATATATCAAACTTCTAAACTTTCATAACATCCTGAAAGATTTTTCCATATATCAACTGGATACAACATCAAAGTATGTACATAAAGCCTCACTATAACATTCAAAGCAAATCATCAAACAGTGGAAAGATAGATGCTATATAGTAGAAAAGATAATACGCCAGCCTCCTACTCGCCTCCGTAATGTAACATCGTCCTCACAAAGCTATCACCTGTTACCTGTTACCTGCTACCTAATCTGCCCATCCAAAAATCGGACGAACAACCCAAGGTAATAAGAGGGAAACATAAAACCTTGAGTCAGACAACAATCTTAGTGAGCGATAAAACAACTAACTATCATCATCAATAAAGTATATGAGAATAGGTAGATCAACCGACTAATTTACCAATAACAACAAAGAAGAACCCAAACCCGTCTTCCCCACATCCGAAAGTGATAGCCTTAACAACAATCAAGTAGGAACAAACAATATATTCATTACAATCAATTATCAAGTGTAGACCATCCTAATCGATATCGACATCTCCGAAGCACAAGCCCTGAAGGCCTAAACCAACATCAGACAAGCGCCCAAGAGATATCTCATTCGACGTCAAATAATCTACATAAGACGATACAAGCAAAATAAATATCATCCATGACTCTGGCTATCTGTGACGGCCCGCCCCGCACCAACCTGCATTTCCTCCGGAAGTGCGCTGTACACATGCCCGACTAGCACGGGACGGTCGTCATGAGAAACGAAAGAAGAGAATGAACTAATCAAGGAACCTGTAGAATGTCTCACAGCGCATGGAATAAAATATAATAATAACATACTTGACATAAAACAGGTGAGACAGTGCATAAGCTGATAACTAATAATCAATGCCAACATCAGAGCAGCGGAAATCCAAATACAGCTTATTACAACTTTCCAAATTTTACTGTCTCTAACAAAGGAAAACTAAAGTAGAAGATGCACCACCAATGCCCAAACAGTGATCTTCAACAACACAAGGAGAATACTATATATATTACGTGGAAGCCTCCTGCCCGTCTCCGGATCATCTACCCGTGCATCACCAGCTAACCTGTCTCTAGCCTGCTCGTGTGAGCACCCAGAGTAATAAGAAGAGACATAAAATTCTGGGTCAGACATAAAGCCTGGTATGAGCGATAAGCATCTAAACAGAGTAATAACAGGTATACTAAACCATACCTGAACCTGGACCTGCAACCAAAGAGTTAGTACCACATACTGTACAATACTCCAAGGTGCCATAATAAATAGTGTAAGAATACGGGGGTGGGGTGTGCATGTCACAATGATAGCAAACAAATCATCCATAGCAACCATCCTCACATCTCTCACTCAGTGCGTAAAGCGTACGACATCTACCACTTTGGAACACTAGACAAACTGAGGTAACGACGAATCCCGACTTGTAGAAACCCTGCTGTGACCAAGCCAAACACTTGGAGTCATGACCAAACATTTCAATGACCCACTTCATTGGTCGTAGCCCTTGGTTCTACCGATGCCATAATGGCCCTGAATCCGCCTTCGCACCTCCTACCATAGTGGTCCAAAGCTATAGACGTCGATAACTCCTTGACACGCGTCCCGCAGCAAAGCCCAACCATGAAGCGAACTCGTTGATTCCCATCTGAATCTTAAGCTCTAACTTCTCATTTGGACTTCCTTTGCATCTCGGGTTTGATCGAATTGGAGTTGGTCTTCAGAAGAGTCATCACGGGGTAGTAAAAGTACACGTCCGGTTCGGTCCGGTCACCCATGCTCGGTTCGGTTCGGATACGTTCCCCGGTTCGGTTCGGAGTGCCACCATCCTCTGGGTTCGGGTCCTTCTCCCTCATGCGGTTCGGTTCGGTGCTCTCCCTCATGCGGTTCGGTTCGGTGATTCTGAAGCGGTTCGGTTCGGATACTCCATAGCTTGAGTGCCTCCGTCTCCGTCTCGTCAGCATCAGTTCGGTTCGTGTATTGCTCTCGGTTCGGTTCGGAATATGGTGTCCATGCTCCTCTTTCTTCCACTTCAGTCCTCCTTGTTCCTTCCGATCCCACGCTACACCCCTCCGATCCGACCAGGCCTTCCTTGTTGCCTCTTCACGTCATGCTCCAGAAAGTACCACGCCCCGGTCCGGTTCGGATATGTCCGATCCGATCCCCTACCCGATCCGATCTGGATCCCGGCAGTATTTCCTGCAACTTTTCTAGCGAGTGTTTTGCGCCATACGACGGCGTCCTCGACCAATCTAACTATTCTAATCAATCATAAAACATACCATAGAGTCATAGCAATATGTAAGAGCTACCACAAACACCAAACAACAATCCAAATGAATCAAAATAGATCAAAAGTGGCTAAAACCTCACATTTTCCCATAATCCTTCTTAATCATGTTTAAGCACATACTTAGTAAAACTTAATCAAATCGTCTAAATTTTCTAACAGAGGCATGAAATATTATTTCAGAATTTCAAAACATTTTTCCAGAATTTATTAGTGTATAAATTCGCTAATCTTCACTAATTACCCTTAATTAACTGTAATTAGTGTCAAAATGATGCTATCACTCACCTTGGCCACAAATGAAACACCAAATCTGAAATACTCTCTGTTTGGGTCGAATTCCTATGTATAGCAGCAGCTCCAACCTTGCTTTGTTGCTATTTGGCCTTGCTTTGATGTAGTTTAGGCTTAATCTTCACTAAAAAATGTGTTTTGGAGTGGTTTTAGAGGATGGAAGCCATTACTAAGGTCTCAAGGAGGTTTGTGGCGGCTCAAAACTGAAATGAAAGTGATAACCTAACCCTAATCAGTCCTCCTATACCTCTAAACCCGAAATTCCCCTTGGGCCTAGCTGCTAATCACCCGGTTAAGCCCAATTAAGCTGTTTTTCACCATCTGAAACTTGTTTCAGCCATATCTCCCAAACGGTGAGTCCGTTTGACTAATGTGACCACTCTACGGAAAGAGAAACCATCATCCGGAGCCAATGGAAGTGGTTCTAGATCAAAATTCCTTTCCAGTCAAAAGTTATGGCCAAAACAGTGCCAACTAGGGGTAAAATGGTCATTTAAAAATCGGGAAAAATCATGAACATGGGAAATGACCCCAATAGTCATCTCCCAAGTTACATGACCATACGACTTCGTATGTGACAGAAATAAATATTCTACGATCATATGATGCGTAGAATGTGGGTCGTTACACTCTCCCCCCCTTAAGAAATTTCGTCCCCGAAATTCCTTAACCCGAAACATACAAAGGATCCCGCATGCCTCACAACCACATACAACAATCAAACATGCAAAACAAGCAAACAAGTCTATCCTAGCATGCGGAAAACTAAATTGAAGTCAAAATCTTACCAGGCAAAAAGTCCTGGGTGAGTCTTCCTAATGTTCTCCTCTGTCTCCCAAGTACAATCATTCTCGTCCTCGCCCCACTGAACCTTGACTAGCTTCACCGCCTTCCTTCGAAGTTGCTTCATGTCGTGCTCGACAATACGGGCCGGCTTGCGGTTCCCAACCGCCTCGGGTTCTACTTCGAAGTCCTCTAACTGATCAGGTGAAATAGTCATATCTGAGTCGTGAACGAACTTCCTTAGTTGGGAAACATGAAATACGTTATGAACTCCCGCCATCTTCTCCGGTAAGTCAATTCTATATGCCAAATTCCCGACTAGTTCAAGGACAGGGAATAGGCCGACAAATCTTGGTGCCAACTTGCCTATCCTGCCAAATCGTATTACGCTCTTTAACGGAGAAATCTTGACAAACACCAAGTCGCCAACGGAGAATTTCAAGTCTCTCCTCCTCTTATCAGCATAGCTCTTCTGCCTATCTTGAGCAGCTTTCATTCGTTGCTGAATGATCTTAATCTTATCCGACGTTTCTCTCACCACATCTGGTCCAAGCACAAATTTCTCGCCAGTCTCTATCCAACATGATGGTGAGTTGCAAGGTCTTCCGTACAAAGCTTCATATGGAGCCATACCGATACTGGATTGGTAGCTATTATTATACGCAAACTCTACTAGGTGCAAATGGTCATCCCATGATCCACCAAAATCCAATATACATGCTCTCAAGAGATCTTCCAAGATACGGTTCACCCTCTCCGTCTGACCGTCGGTCTGAGGATGATATGCGGTACTGAGATGTAACTCTGACCCTAGAGCCTCTTGTAAGCTCTTCCAAAACCCACTAGTGAACAACGGGTCTCGGTCACTCACAATGCTTTTGGGTACTCCATGAAATCTCACTACCCACTTCATATATAATTCTGCTAACTTAGCTGCCGTTCTGGTCGATTTGACTGGTATAAATCTTGCACTCTTAGTCAACCGATCCACAATTACCCAAATGCTATCATGTCCCGATCTAGTCCTTGGTAAACCATCGATGAAATCCATCGAGACTTGCTCCCATTTCCATTCGGGAATTTCCAATGGCTGTAACAATCCACTAGGCTTCTTTTGCTCGGCTTTAACTAGCTGGCAATTCATGCATTTGGATATAAACTTCCCAACGTCTCTTTTCATCCCTTCCCAGTAGTAAGTCTGCTTCATATCTCGATACATCTTGTTACCACCGGGGTGTATAGTCAGCTTTGAGTGATGACATTCTCTAAGCACTTCATCCCTCAATCCATTGACATTGGGTACAACAAGCTTTCCATTCTTTCTAAGCCATCCATCTCGATCAAGCCCATACTTGTTCATCTCCTCATCGATATCCATCTCTAATTTGGAGATGATTTCCAATACATTAGGATCGTCCCTCTGACTAGAGCCGATCCGCTCAATCAAAGTGGGTCTGATCGTCAAACTTGCTAACATTTCTGGATTCAATTCGCACTTTGGTCTGAAATCAAACCCCGCGATATACTCCAGTTGCTTCCATTCAAGGAACATAGCCCCTAAGCTGGCATGTTTTCTACTCAATGCATCAGCCACCGCATTGCCCTTTCCTGGTGTGTATGCGATGTCAAAATCATAGGAAGCTAAGAACTCTAACCATCTCTGCTGACGGAGATTCAGATCTTTCTGAGAGAAGAGACACTTTAACGACTTATGATCTGTAAACAGCTCAAATCTTTCTCCCAAGAGATAGTGTCTCCACATCTTTAACGCGAACACGATCGCTGCCAATTCTAAATCATGGGTAGGGTATCTTCTCTCGTGCGGTTTCAATTGCCGACTTGCGTAAGCTACAACCCTACCGCCTTGCATCAATACAGCACCCAGTCCGGTACCACAGGCATCCGTGTATACCGTCATCTCTTCATCCCCCTTAGGAATGACTAACACTGGTGCGCTTGTCAACTTGTCCTTTAGACTTTTGAATGCATTCTCGCACCTTTCATCCCAGACAAAAGCTTGATTCTTCTTGGTCAACTGGGTCAATGGTGCTGCTATCTTGGAGAAACCTTGGATAAACTTACGATAATATCCCGCCAACCCCAAGAAACTTCTTACATCTGTTGCATTCTTGGGCGTAGGCCAATCCTGTACCGTAGCCACCTTTGCCGGGTCCACGGCAATACCATTCTCTGATACAACATGGCCCAAGAACCTCACTTCCCTCTTCCAGAAGTGACACTTAGAAAACTTTGCTTTCAATTGGTGTTTTCTCAACACCTCCATCACTATTCCTAAATGTCCCTTGTGTTCTTCCTCTGTCCTCGAGTAGACCAAAATATCATCAACGAACACAAGGACAAACTTATTCAACTGATCTCTGAATACCCTATTCATAAGATCCACAAAATATGCTGGGGCATTGGTCAGCCCGAATGGCATGACCAACCACTCATAAAATCCAGACGGCGTTCGAAATGCCGTTTTAGCTATACTCTCAGCTTCCACTCTAAGCTGATGAAAACCTGTTGCGAGATCCAACTGAGAAAATACTCTCGTGCCACTCAACTGATCGAACAAATCATCTATCCGCGGTAGAGGATACTTATTCTTCCTCGTCACTTTATTCAACTCGCGGTAGTCTACACACAAACGAAGGGAACCATCCGCCTTGGTAGCAAACACAACTGGTGCTCCCCATTCAGAAACACTCCTTCTGATAAATCCCTTCTTCAAAAGATCGCTGACTTGCACCTCGAGCTCTCGCTGCTCCCTTGGTGCCATACAACGAAGTGGCATCACTATAGGTCTGGTATCTTTTACCAAATCAATACGAAACTCAATCTCTCGGTGTGGTGGAAGTCCGGTCACTTCTTCGAAAACATCCGGATACTGGCCAACCACGGGCAAACCTGACAACTCACTATGCGGAATGTCGAGGGAGTTTAGAAAACTAGCCAATACCCCCTTACTGGGTAGACCACCAAACACTATCCTCCGCCCATCATCCGCTCTAGCTGTCACCAACAAGCCCTCACAGTCTACCACCACCCCGTATCTTTGGAGCCAATCTATTCCCAAAATAATGCCAAACCCAGTAAAGCCCAAAACAAAGCAATCACAAACAAACATGCATCCATGACTCGATAAGACCACATTACGACAAATCATGCTAAGGCTAGTAGAACCACCAATCGGGTTCGTCACTACTAAAGGTCTATCGACAATCTCGGGCTCCAATCCCAACCTATCTACCAGGTCACTAGATATGAAAGAACTGGAAGCTCCGGTATCAAACAAAACTCTAACAGGAACATCGTAAACCGAAAGCATACCTTGAATGACGACATTCTTTCCCTTCTCCGCCGCTGTTGGGGCATTCGACGAAGAAGGAATAGCATTAAGAGCGTAGGCTTTCACCATTTGCTTTTCCTTAGGGGGTTGTGGACACTTGTCCTTATGATGTCCCATTTGGCCACAGTTGAAGCACTTCCTATCCGCTGGCTTGGCCCGACAATTACTAGCATAATGGCCCTTCTTACCACAGCTGAAGCACTCAACATCTTGCTTATTCTTTTTCTTCTGGCCATCCTTAGCTTGGTTCTGCTTTCTCTTATTTTGGGAACCACCCTTGCCTCCACCACTTGCTTGTGGTTTTGGCTCTTCTACAGATGCAACCTCAGTCTTCGGCTTAGGGTAGAGACTTTCTGACCTCAATGCTTTCCCTACAATCGACTCAAATGACTCATCGATGTGGTTAATAAGTCTTTCCCCCAAGTACTGGTCCAAACCGGTTATGAATTTCTCATTCTTTTTCTCGGCAGTATCAATAAGAGATAACCCATATTTTGACAAAGTGTCAAATTCGGCAATATACTCGGAGACAGCTCTGCCATTCTGCTTAAGCTTCAAGAATTTCTTAAACAGCACTGACTTCTGAGCAGCTGGAATGAACTTCTCGCTAAAGTGAGCTTTAAACTGCTCCCAAGTAATCTGATCTTCGGGAGTAGCTGCTTTTATAGCATTCCACCAATTCATTGCCCGCCCTTGCAGCTGACGGGACGCTAGCTTTCTCTTCATTGCATCCTCGATACCCAAATCCTCGAAGATACGTTCGCAACTATCCAACCAATCTTGAACATCCGTGGCCGACTCCGTTCCGTGAAACGGCTTCCCACCAAGGCTAGTATAATCCTTGTTTAGCTTGGCGAAGTCGACCCTCGGCGCCTGCACTATCGGACCACCACCATTTCCACCATTGGGAGCTGCTCTCTGTACATCTCTAAGCATCTCTCTCATGAGGTCAGTAAACATCGTCCTCATGTCAGCAGCATTCCCATTATTGGCTCCCCTACCAGCACCTCTAGTATATCGGCTCATCGTCAATCTGAAAAAGGAAACGATTAACGACTCCATAGTGGTGCTAGTGCAGTACGACTTCATCCTTATACTACTAATAGTATATATATAGCTTTTGAAAACCCAAATAATCACAAATACGCTCTCTCGTATACGTATATTATCTCTCCCTGATAACTTCCCTAGGTTAACTACGCAACCTAGAGCTCTGATACCAAGTGTGACGGCCCGCCCCGCACCAACCTGCATTTCCTCCGGAAGTGCGCTGTACACATGCCCGACTAGCACGGGACGGTCGTCATGAGAAACGAAAGAAGAGAATGAACTAATCAAGGAACCTGTAGAATGTCTCACAGCGCATGGAATAAAATATAATAATAACATACTTGACATAAAACAGGTGAGACAGTGCATAAGCTGATAACTAATAATCAATGCCAACATCAGAGCAGCGGAAATCCAAATACAGCTTATTACAACTTTCCAAATTTTACTGTCTCTAACAAAGGAAAACTAAAGTAGAAGATGCACCACCAATGCCCAAGCAGTGATCTTCAACAACACAGGGAGAATACTATATATATTACGTGGAAGCCTCCTGCCCGTCTCCGGATCATCTACCCGTGCATCACCAGCTAACCTGTCTCTAGTCTGCTCGTGTGAGCACCCAGAGTAATAAGAAGAGACATAAAACTCTGGGTCAGACATAAAGCCTGGTATGAGCAATAAGCATCTAAACAGAGTAATAACAGGTATACTAAACCATACCTGAACCTGGACCTGCAACCAAAGAGTTAGTACCACATACCGTACAATACTCCAAGGTGCCATAATAAATAGTGTAAGAATACGGGGGTGGGGTGTGCATGTCACAATGATAGCAAACAAATCATCCATAGCAACCATCCTCACATCTCTCACTCAGTGCGTAAAGCGTACGACATCTACCACTTTGGAACACTAGACAAACTGAGGTAACGACGAATCCCGACTTGTAGAAACCCTGCTGTGACCAAGCCAAACACTTGGAGTCATGACCAAACATTTCAATGACCCACTTCATTGGTCGTAGCCCTTGGTTCTACCGATGCCATAATGGCCCTGAATCCGCCTTCGCACCTCCTACCATAGTGGTCCAAAGCTATAGACGTCGATAACTCCTTGACACGCGTCCCGCAGCAAAGCCCAACCATGAAGCGAACTCGTTGATTCCCATCTGAATCTTAAGCTCTAACTTCTCATTTGGACTTCCTTTGCATCTCGGGTTTGATCGAATTGGAGTTGGTCTTCAGAAGAGTCATCACGGGGTAGTAAAAGTACACGTCCGGTTCGGTCCGGTCACCCATGCTCGGTTCGGTTCGGATACGTTCCTCGGTTCGGTTCGGAGTGCCACCATCCTCTGGGTTCGGGTCCTTCTCCCTCATGCGGTTCGGTTCGGTGCTCTCCCTCATGCGGTTCGGTTCGGTGATTCTGAAGCGGTTCGGTTCGGATACTCCATAGCTTGAGTGCCTCCGTCTCCGTCTCGTCAGCATCAGTTCGGTTCGTGTATTGCTCTCGGTTCGGTTCGGAATATGGTATCCATGCTCCTCTTTCTTCCACTTCAGTCCTCCTTGTTCCTTCCGATCCCACGCTACGCCCCTCCGATCCGACCAGGCCTTCCTTGTTGCCTCTTCACGTCATGCTCCAGAAAGTACCACGCCCCGGTCCGGTTCGGATATGTCCGATCCGATCCCCTACCCGATCCGATCCGGATCCCGGCAGTATTTCCTGCAACTTTTCTAGTGAGTGTTTTGCGCCATACGACGGCGTCCTCGACCAATCTAACTATTCTAATCAATCATAAAACATACCATAGAGTCATAGCAATATGTAAGAGCTACCACAAACACCAAACAACAATCCAAATGAATCAAAATAGATCAAAAGTGGCTAAAACCTCACATTTTCCCATAATCCTTCTTAATCATGTTTAAGCACATACTTAGTAAAACTTAATCAAATCGTCTAAATTTTCTAACAGAGGCATGAAATATTATTTCAGAATTTCTAAACATTTTTCCAGAATTTATTAGTGTATAAATTCGCTAATCTTCACTAATTACCCTTAATTAACTGTAATTAGTGTCAAAATGATGCTATCACTCACCTTGGCCACAAATGAAACACCAAATCTGAAATGCTCTCTGTTTGGGTCGAATTCCTATGTATAGCAGCAGCTCCAACCTTGCTTTGTTGCTATTTGGCCTTGCTTTGATGTAGTTTAGGCTTAATCTTCACTAAAAAAATGTGTTTTGGAGTGGTTTTAGAGGATGGAAGCCATTACTAAGGTCTCAAGGAGGTTTGTGGCGGCTCAAAACTGAAATGAAAGTGATAACCTAACCCTAATCAGTCCTCCTATACCTCTAAACCCGAAATTCCCCTTGGGCCTAGCTGCTAATCACCCGGTTAAGCCCAATTAAGCTGTTTTTCACCATCTGAAACTTGTTTCAGCCATATCTCCCAAACGGTGAGTCCGTTTGACTAATGTGACCACTCTACGGAAAGAGAAACCATCATCCGGAGCCAATGGAAGTGGTTCCAGGTCAAAATTCCTTTCCAGTCAAAAGTTATGGCCAAAACAGTGCAAACTAGGGGTAAAATGGTCATTTAAAAATCGGGAAAAATCATGAACATGGGAAATGACCCCAATAGTCGTCTCCCAAGTTACATGACCATACGACTTCGTATGTGACAGAAATAAATATTCTACGATCCTATGATGCGTAGAATGCGGGTCGTTACACTATCACTGTCAATCCTGCTTCAAAACCATCGTTAATCGTATGATGGCCAACCGTACTATATGTCAAAGGCTAATGGTAACCCCGATTCTAGTAAAACTCCATAAGCCTTCGCGACTCGTGTCTTTAGGCCCATCATGACTGCCTAGGGTACTCGGTCGTTCAACCAGTCTTTTAGGCGTACCTATTATACCCCTGCTTTGAGTCCGCTAGAACCTACAACAACGATAATTCCTCAGCCTTTAATATCTCTAGTCGTCCTCTCTAACAGTTATTCATAGCTCAAGAAAACCCCTCAAGCAACCATTATCCATCAACTCAATACCCTTGAGTCATCTTCACATTCGTTGCATTAGGACGATCAACGAACCCTTCACGATGCTTCAGACATTCCTCCTTGAACTTGCTTCGAAGTTACGATCATCATCGACTCAAAACAAGCTTCATTTGGTTGATACTGCATTTCATAGCATTTCCAGCTTTTTCGCTGTGAGAAACTAGTCAAAATGTTAAAACAGCCTTTTGCAGCGTTTTTGAAATGCTATTATATCTCCTGGTTCAATTCTGCAACAATCTGGTGTGAAAAACCAAACAAAACTGGCTTTCACAGCGTTTCTGCCTTTTTACAGCATTTATGAAGTGCTGTCAATGCTTCTTGTCCATCGTTATGCCATCTAATTCATTAATATATCTTTCTCAGTGTATCTACCTTTTACAGCGTTTCAGAAACACTGTCATAGCTTAGGTTCGAGCTACGACCTACGACCTAAGCCATCTGCGACATATGACTACGCCTTTAGATCGTTCTTATTCCAGGACATTCCACAATGCTTTTCAAACGCTGTCAAATCTCACGCAACCTACGATCTACGATTTAAGCCATATGCTACATACAACTTACACTTCTAGATTGAGTTCGGTTCGAGACTTTCCACAGCGTTTTTCCAATGCTGTCAAATGTTGTAAATTTCCAGAACTTGAGTTTTGGTCCGATTCTTGAAAATTCACCCAATCCACTTGATTTTTCTTAACAAACCTTGGTTTTTTAACTTGCCAAACATGTTGCCAGACACTACCAAACTCTCCAATCCATCTCAACTCAAAATTAATCAATTTCATCAACAAATCATCAACATCAAAACAATGATTCAATAAATGATTAAATCAATATGTATGGATCTAAACACATAATTAACACATGAAATTAACGTTTATAAGTTGTTAGATTATATTTTATGGTGATTAAAATGAAAATATACTTTCCATGATGTAGATCTATGATAAAACACTTGAAAATGATGAAATTATGATCAAACACTCATATACTTGATTGAATCCGTGTGAGAGATGCATATCACTCACCAAATCTTCAAAACAACACAAAAACACTTGGATCTAAATCTGAACAGCGAAGAATTAGCTTCAAACTCTTTGATTTGATGAAATCTCTCTTCGATCTAGCTTCAAATGATGTAGATGTCCGACTCTCTTATGTAGATCTAGAATTTTAATGGTGGAAATGTGTACTTGATTGAGCAAGGAGGATCACGCGCTCAACCAAATGAGAGAATGACAAGACCCGAACTTCCCCGTGAAGGAAAGCCCGGATTGAGTTGAGGACAAGACACATCGGAACACAAACAGAAGAACATTTCATTGCTTATTACAATAATTCCATCAGAATACAAGAATATTACAGAGTATGAATAAATATTACATAGAAAATATCAGAGATTTAAATTACATTTAAATACATCGCCGCGGAAAACAATACAAAGCACAACTGAAAACAGATACACGGATACAGAGCTTTTCGAATACGCTTCAGCTATAAATCAAGATCCTGTGAATATAAATCTGCAAAACCAAAACTACTAGCTGCCCGGGTCGAAAATAAGGGCACCCATAGTTTAGGTTAAAACAATAAACTCCAGGTCAATCATGTGACTGGTGTGAGAACTAAAACAGTTATTAATCTTGATTTTAAAGTTAGGTAAATCAAGGGACCACGCCATATAACACGGAACGGGTTTCCTCCCAAGAATATCAGTGCATAAAACAATAGCGCAATGCTAAATAAAGAACAATGAAGCTATTATAAGACCCAGGTCCCATCACACAATGCAACACAAGCCGGAGGATAGGGTTTTACCTTATAATAGCCAAAGAATGCTTGATACGCTAAATTTCATCTTTTATTATTACTATAAGTGCATAGTGTCAAAACAATTTCAATCATAAGTATCAATCATAGACGGCATAAGTGCCCACATACCACTATGTCGCCATACTAGGCTCTACAATCAAAACCGCAAAGTCACGTATTGGAAGTTGGATTTCCATCTGTGAACCGAGGCAAGGGATCGTCCTCATCGAATTCGAGACTCTCTAGCCCGAGCCTCAGGCAAGCGCGCAGGCAAGCCTTGGATCGTCAGGGCCGGTCCACCCGATGTGGATTATAATGCCTGAACATTGCGTTTCCCCGCCCTTTGGGGAGTAAATGAGTCCTATGTCTCCACTGGCTCCACATAATCACCGATATATCCGAGGCGCCTCGCAATCCAACAACCACACAGGTGAAAATAATATAAATGTCAGGGCTGGTAGGTCACTGACACCACCCTAGCTAGAAGGAAACGCATGTCCTCCCTGAAGCCCTCTAGCATTTATGGTTCACAACCGGGGTGTGAGGCTCGCGAATTAACACAACACAAAGCTACGCCACATAGGCGGTGCTTTGATCATCAACCACAAGACTTTGCTTTTCAACAAAAGCCTTGATCATTTGCATCTTAGCATGCCACATAGGCAAACAACTCCATGCAACTGATATACATCAATCACACATAATGATATCCAATGTCAGACATATAGTCCATTTACAAGTCCGTTCTGGGTCTAAACGAAACCGGAGGCACCTTGTATCTCACATATCCATCGATCTCCAAGTACGTCTGGACAATCACCAACTGATTCCCTCCTCTTGGGTGTACAGCCCAATCAAGATCATCAGTAATTATCCGAACGATGTGAAGACCTCCGGTCTTCGACAACCGTCTTCATCCACGACACATCGTCGAATCAGTTATTCAGAATGGGATAAACCCGGTCTTTCTAAATAACTCGCGTATATAATCAACAAGTGTTACACAAACACAACATACGCCTCATTCCAATTCAGAATATTCTTTTATTCAAATATTCTTATACTTTGGGAAAGGTTCCCATTAATTTTATCAAAGATAAATTCTTTAAATTTATTCTTTAATCTTTTTCTGAGTATCAACTCAAACCAAATTATGGTTTATCCAAACTAGTCGGGATTAGCGAACCTTACCGAAGTAATCACTTGTTAAATTTCCCAACCCCAACCTATTCATCCCATGAAGTAAAACTGGTCATACTCCATATTTAACACCATGGTGTTATCGGTAAATTCAATTACCATTTCACGTTCAAATCTAATTAAAGATTTAACTATCACCTGGAGCAAAACTTGGGAAATCATATCCTGTCTTTAACTGGGTTAAAGAACCAATGTCATTTAAAACACGGTTCACTATAAACCCAAAATCACATTCCATTCCATCAGCCTTTAACCATAAATTAGCAAGTGAACAATTCCCTAAGTATTAACCCCAAAGGCCGAAACCATCATCAGATCAATACCCAAGAAACCATTCAACTTAACTAATCTCCAGTTAGTTTCTGATTTTCTTAACACCGTTGGGTCTAAGAACAGTATTATTAAAATACCATTCACGACAACCCAAAATCACATTCCATTAGCAATGGAGTCTTCATGGAGAACAAATCGATATAAACTTCCATATCCGACTAATAATATAAATGGAATAATGGCAAAGCATTTTAAATTCCTGATATATTAGTTGTCTACCTCCACAGAAATTCACTTCGATTATTACCAAATCGAATTCCATTCCATTCCAATTTATTTTATTAAATTAGAAAACTTTACTTTGAAAAATCTCCTTTAAATCTTAACAAAAGATTTATAAATTCCAAATCACATTTCACTGTAAATCGGGTTAAAGAACGAATGTCGTTAAAACACAGTTCACGATAAACCCAATTCACTTTCCATTAATTATCGGGTTAAAGAATGAATTTATGTAAAACACCGTTCACGATAAACCCAAAAATCAATTCAAATTCAAATCCAATTAAATTCCATTTAATTGGTATACTTCATTAAATCTAAATAAAAAGATTTAATCTTTTTTCAACTGGGTTTAAGAATAGTGTTAACGAAGACACCACTCATGACAAACCCATTTCCCATTTGATATTAAATACAAGGCTCTGAATAGAAAATATATCGGCTTATATTCAATATCAAATTCTACGACCAACAAATATCGTATTGGAAATAACGATATAAATATATCTTTTAAATTTCCATAACAATATCTGTATAATCATGAAATCCAACATCGAAATATTCCAAAGACAATTTCGATTCAAATCTATTCCAATTCAATTATTGGAAATTCTAGTTACTTTTAAAACTCTTTCAAATCCAATTTATTTATTTCAAAAATAAATGGATTATAATTCTAGTTCAAAACTAGTTCATTTCGATAAAAAATTATTTTTATCTTTTCAAATATGGAATTTTTCATCCCAATTCTTTCCAAAACATTTCTTATGATTTTACACAAATTATTGCTATTTTTAATAATTTTATCAAGGCCCGTACAGTCGATTTCCATCAACGGCCATCGAACTGCATTTTACAACAACATTTTACAAATTTGATTTGGACATAATTCCAAATCCAATTGTTAGATTTCAAATCTCTAATATTCGTTAGAAAGCTCTTTTCGATACGAACCCAACGGTTCCGCTTTTAGGAGAATCCGACGGTCGGATCTCCCGTAATGTCCATTCGAAGTCAATGGTCGAAATTCGCGAACTGTCGCGGCGCGGCGCGTTCTATTCAGGCCATTATATTATATATAATATATATATTTCGTCGATTTCCCTTTAAAACGTATTTTATAAATCTTTTTAAATACGTTTTCAAAACGATTTCAACTTCATATTCAATTTCAAATCAAAATTGAATATTCCATATCATCGATATATAAATGATAATATTTTCAAAACATTAGATTTTGAAATCAATTCCTTTTCAATATTCATTATAAAAATGAATAAAATCGATATAAATATCGTTCACGTCAAAATGGCGTCGATCTAATCGACACGGCTATATATATTTAAATATATTCGTGTCCATCCCAAGTTGGACATCAAAATCACATCTTGATTCTTTTCTGAATATTATTTTAAAATATTCGTTATTTTAAAATAATCGTTATTTTAAAGTATTTATTCTTTCTGAACTGGAATCAGAGACGGTCAATTACCATACAATGTGATTTATATGGGTTTCATACATACATGTACACTACAACAATCAATCACAGTCAACCATCACCCAAAGTGCATTCTACACTGCATAAGCATCAAATATAAATATTTAACGCTTATAACAGCCTGTCAATCAATCGATCGACATACAGCTAATTATTGGGACTAGTGTATGGCCAATTTCATCCCAACACCCGTGTGGGGTTTTCAAACAATCAAACACATGTTTTATTTGTTCAGTTGGCCGATGTGTAAAATTTATCGTCCCAATCCATATCAGTCAAATGTGTGTACATAAACAAATCATCCGATTTGTTTATAAATATTTATTTTATATACACATTAAAAATTATATTTTTAACTATAAAATATTTTCAACTATAAAATATTTTATTCCATTCCACACCACACAGTCAATATTCACACCACAAACAACAAACAAACAAGTCGTCCATGGTCTGTGGACGACGGGTGTCGGGTGCTGCTAAGCACCGTCTGCATCCTAGTATATATTTCAACTAGAAAACAAATTAAAAGCGAGAAGTTCTCACTTTGGGTTCCACTACGCCGGTTTTACTTCTGAACTTCTGAACCGTTTGGATTTGTTTGAAATGCAGTCCTTACCACGCTGTTCATAATAAAAATCACATTTTTAATATGATGTTTTATACATTAAAAATCATATTTTTAATACTCTACCAATATAAAAATCATATTTTTATTCTTTCTATAACATAAAAATCATATTTTTATTCTTTCTATAATATAAAAATCATATTTTTATTCTTTCTATAATATAAAAATCATATTTTTATTCTTTCTATAATATAAAAATCATATTTTTATTTAAATCAAAAATCATATCTTTTCATGATTCAAAATCATAGCTTTCTATCATTTAAAACTCTATTCTTTTTATCTACAAAAAAATCTATACTTTTTATTTATAAAAATTTATAAAAACTGAATAATAAACAAATAACAATAAAACAACTTTATTTAAAACAAAACAAGAAAAAAAAGAGAAAAGAAACTTACAGTCAACGGTTGGAGGAGGGAGTGAAACGGCGAAGGGAGGAGGAGGGGGAAGGGGATCGGGGTCAGGGGGGCACGGTGAGGCTGAGGCGGAGCTGGGGGCGGCACCGTGCTTAAAAACGGTGGAGGTGGGACCATGGTGGACGGGACGATGGGTTTGGGGGCTGTGGGGCTCGGGGTCGTCGAACGGTGGAAGAAGAGGGGCGGAGAGAGGAGCGAGCTCGAGGGAGGAGGAGAAGACGTAGGCGGCGGCGCCGCCGGGGAAGGGGGGGAGGCGCGATCGATTTGGGTTTCCTTTTTTTATGTTTGACTTCTGTGAGGAAAGAGAGGAGGGAGGATATTATTATATGTATATATTATTTTTAATTTCAAAAAGTAACTTTTTATTTCGAACTCGAAATCGAACCCACCGACTGTCGTCCTTAGCTAATTACCCCCATTCCGAACACTTTAATAAGCTAATTTGACTATTTCGATCAGTTTTTGTCAAAATCAAAATATAAATCTATATATTGAATTTGAACGCACATTTCAATTTATCGGGGCCACATACGAGCTCCAAAAATTCCCAAAAAATATTATCTAGCTTCGTATTGACGATACGGTCCTAACAAAACTATTTCGTCAAATTCTGAGACCATTTGAAAAATGGTCATTTTCTGGTCGATCAAAATTGACTGAAACTGTCAAAACACGTTTTACTTCACCACGCTCACATATTAATTCGAAAAATCATGAATTTTGTAATCTAGCTATAATTCTACATCCCGGATCAAACAAAAGTGGTTTCGTCGAAAACAGAGATCATTTGCAAAATTTCCATTTTTAAGGGCTATATTTTCCATAGCGACTATTCTGAATTTTCATCTGGGCATAACTTTTTATCCCCGCTATGAAATTTCAATTTTTCGGATTCGTTGGAAAGATATTCTCAAATAGATTCTAATATTTTTGGTTTCGCTAAAATCCGGTTTATTTTGAATCCTGTACATTCATTTGAAATTTGAAATCGAATTTTCAAACGACCGTGCCATTTTCAATTCCTTTTATAATTAAAATAAATATTTATGTTCTAACATCGATTCAAATAAATATATACATTCTAATTCTATTCAAAATAAATTTCTCGTCGTTATTATTTAAAATAATTCATTTTAAATATTCAAAATTCATTAAAATTGCCAAAATAAAATTTTTAAATTGGTTCGGATTTCCGGGTTATTACAATCTCCCCCACTTAAAACTTTTCGTCCCCGAAAAGGAACGAAGCTGAAAGTTGTTTAACTAATCAACTCAACTTTCATTCTTTTCATTATGGCTTAAGTTCTTCAACTTTTCAGTTTCTAAGAACTTTTCAAAAATTTGGCTAACATCCTAAATTTTTGAAAAATTTCGCCATAACCCCCCCCCCCCCCCACGGGAGCACCGGGGAAATCCCGAAATTGCCATACGGGCCTCTCCAATCCAAAAAGAAAAAGAAACAGCCAATCGGCTCATAAAATCATCCAAACCCAAAGAAATACAATAAACATGTACCTATTTGTCGGGCAAACAATTTTATTCCTCTTCTCTAGCCTCCTTGCTATGACCTGTTCAATGTATATACATGTATATGCGTGCAATTTCAAACAATTTCTAATACAGTTCAATATTTGATACAATTTGGCTTAATGGTTCCAAATTCTAATTAATCACAGCAATAATCAAACAACACAATCAACAATCAATTCGTTGATTAGCTTTTCAAATTCATAATTTTGATATATAGTCAAAATCACATTTTTGATGCCAAATTACAACAATAGACCCTATCTAATTTTGGTTCTCACACCAGTCAAATGGAAATATATAGAAATCCCACTTTCGAAACACGAACATAAATCCTGATGATGGAGGTCCATCATCAAAATCATCTCCGGGCGACTAGAGTGTGACTCTATATCTATCCAGTATATTTGAGGATTCAATATACGTGGATCAGACATATATTAAAATCTCTATATACTTGATTGTCCAATTCAATACAAAATAAATATTCAAATACAAATAATTGATTTTAAATTTTCAAAACAAAATTTTGTTTTCATTTTACAAACACTACTCTCACACTCGTTCTAGGATGCTACCGATCCCATCTCTAACGAGTCATTCTCATTGGATATTACTAATCCAATCTCTGAAGAATTCTTTCGTTTGGTTCTAATGTGTCTTGTTCTCTGAGCTCTGTAAACCAAAGCTCTGATACCAAACTGACACAGCCGACGAAATCCGGTAGGCTTTGCAACCATCCCTTCATCCCCCTAAACAGTAGGTAAAACCCACTGTGGCTTCCACCTGGTCCCCCAGTATCACTTGTTTTATGGCAAGCCTCTCGACTGTCAGCACACAGCAACCAACCCTCGCAAGGGACATGTAGGGGTAAGAGCCCACTGTTCGCCACCAAACCACATGGTGAGAACCCCCCATCATGACTGCAAGAAGAACTGGTGATACTCCATTCTCGATCATTTCAATCTAATTAAAGATTCATTAAAACTCCACTTGGTTTTACTCTTCCCAAAAATCAATATTAATGATTGTTTAACTTGGGAAATCATATCCTGTTTTTAACTGGGTTAAAGTACCAATGTCATCAAAAACACGGTTCACTATAAACCCAAAATCACATTCCATTCCATCAGCCTTTAACCGTAAATTAGCAACTGAACAATTCCCTAAGTATTATCCCCGAAGGCCGAAACCATCATCAGATCAATACCCAAGAAACCATTCAACTTAACTAATCTCCAGTTAGTTTCTGATTTTGTTAACTCCGTTGGGTCTAAGAACAATATTATTAAAGATACCATTCACGACAACCCAAAATCACATTCCATTAGCAATGGAATCTTCATGGAAAACAAATTGATATAAACTTCCATATCCGACTAATAATATAAATGGAATAATGGCAAAGCCTTTTAAATTCCAGATATATTAGTTGTCTTCCTCCACAGAAATTCACTTCGATTATTACCAAATCGAACTCCATTCCATTCCAATTTATATTATTAAATTGGAAAACTTTACTTTGGAAAATCTCCTTTTAATCTTAACAAAAGATTTATAAATTCCAAATCACATTTCACTGTAAATCGAGTTAAAGAACGAATGTCGTTAAAACACAGTTCACGATAAACCCAATTCACATTCCATTAATTATTGGGTTAAAGAACGAATGTTATTTAAAACACCGTTCACGATAAACCCAAAAATCAATTCAAATTCAATTCCAATTAAATTCCATTTAATTGGTATACTTCATTAAATCTAAATAAAAAGATTTAATCTTTTTCTCAACTGGGTTTGAGAACAGTGTTAATGAAGACACCATTCACGACAAATCCAAATCCCATTTGATATAAAATATAAGGCTCTGAATAGAAAATATATCGGCTTATATTCAATATCAAATTATGTGACCTACAAATATCGTATTGGAAATAACGATATAAATATATCTTTCAAATTTCCATAACAATATCTGTATAATCATGAAATCCATCGAAATATTCCAAAGACAATTTCGATTCAAATCTATTCCAATTCAATTACTGGAAATTCTGGTTACTTTTAAAACCCTTTCAAATCCAATTTATTTATTTCAAAAATAAATGGATTATAATTCTAGTTCAAAACTAGTTCATTTCGATAAAAAAATTATTTTTATCTTTTCAAATATGGAATTTTGCATCCTAATTTTTTCCAAATCATTTCTTATGATTTTACACAAATTATTGCTATTTTTAATAATTTTATCAAGGCCCGTATAGTCGATTTCCATCATCGGTCATCGAACTCCACTTACAACGACCTTTTCCAAATTTGATTTGGACATAATTCCAAATCCAACTGTTAGATTTCAAATCTCTAATATTTTTAGAAAGCTCTTTTTGATATGAACCCAGCGGTTCCGGTTTTAGGAGAATCCGACAGTCGGATCTCCCGTAATGTCCATTCGAAGTCAATAGTCGAAATTCGCAAACTGCCGCGGCGCGGCGCGTTCTATTCAAGCCGTTATATTATATATAATATATATATATTATATATATTTTGTCGATTTCCCTTTAAAACATATTTTATAAATCGTTTTAAATTCATTTTCAAAACGATTTCAACTTCATATTCAATTTCAAATCAAAATTGAATATTCCATATCATCGATATATAAATGATAATATTTTCAAAACATTAGATTTTGAAATCAATTCCTTTTCAATATTCATTATAAAAATGAATAAAATCGATATAAATATCGTTCATGTCAAAATGGTGTCGATCTAATCGATACGGCTATATATATATATATATATATATATATATATATATATATATATATATATATATATATATATATATTCGTGCCCATCCCAAATCGGACATCAAAATCACATCTTGATTCTTTTCTGAATATTATTTTAAAATATTCGTTATTTTAAAATAATCGTTATTTTAAAGTATTCATTCTTTTTGAACTAAAATCAGACACAGTCAATTACCATACAATGTGTTTTATATGGATTTCATACATACACGTACACTATAACAATCAATCACAGTCAACCATCACCCAAAGTGCATTCTACACTGCATAAGCATCAAATATAAATATTTAACGCTTATAACAGCTCGCCAATCAATCGATCGACATACAGCTAATTATTGGGACTAGTGTATGGCCAATTTCATCCCAATACCCATGTGGGGTTTTCAAACAATCAAACACAGGTTTTATTTGTGCAGTTGGACGATATGTAAAATTTATCGTCCCAATGCATATCAGTCAAATGTGTGTACATAAACAAATCATCCGATTTGTTTATAAATATTTATTTTATATACACGTTAAAAATTATATTTTAACTATAAAATATTTTCAACTATAAAATATTTTATTCCATTCCACATCACACAATCAATATTCACACCACAAACAAGTCGTCCATGATCTGTGGACAACGGGTGTCGGGTGCTACTAAGCACCGTCTGCATCCTAGTATATATTTCAACTAGAAATCAAATTAAAAGTGAGAAGTTCTCACTTTGGGTTCCACTCCGCCGGTTTTACTTCTGAACTGTTTGGATTTGTTTGAAATTCTAATGCAGTCCTTACCCCGCTGTTCATAATAAAAATCACATTTTTAATATGATGTTCTATACGTTAAAAATCATATTTTTAATACTCTACCAATATAAAAATCATATTTTTATTCTTTCTATAATATAAAAATCATATTTTTATTCTTTCTATAATATAAAAATCATATTTTTATTTAAATCAAAAATCATATCTTTTCATGATTCAAAATCATAGCTTTCTATCATTTAAAACTCTATTCTTTTTATCTAAAAAAAATCTATACTTTTTATTTATAAAAATTTATAAAAACTGAATAATAAACAAATAACAATAAAACAACTTTATTTAAAACAAAATAAGAAAAAAAAGAGAAAAGAAACTTACAGTCAACGGTTGGAGGAGGGAGTGAAACAGCGAAGGGAGGAGGAGGGGATCGGGGTTAGGGGGGCCGCGGTGAGGCTGAGGCGGAGTTGGGGCCGGCACCGTGCCTAAAAGCGGTGGAGGTGGGACCACGGTGGACGGGACGATGGGTTTTGGGGGCTGTGGGGCTCGGGGTCGTCGAACGGTGGAAGAAGAGGGGGCGGAGAGAGGAGCGAGCGCGAGGGAGGAGGAGAGGATGGAGGCAGCGCCGCCGCCTGGGGGGGCGATCGATTTGGGTTTCCTTTTTTATGTTTGACTTCTGTGCGGAAAGAGAAGAGGGAGGATATTATTATGTGTATATATATATTATTATTTTTAATTTCAGAAAGTAACTTTTTATTTCGAACTCGAAATCGAACCCACCGACTGTCGTCCATAGCTAATTACCCCCATTCCGAACACAATGGGATATGTTTCATAAGCTAATTCGACTGTTTCGATCAGTTTTCGTCAAAATCAAAATATAAATATATATATATATATATATATTAAATTTGAACGCACATTTCAATTTACCAGGGCCACACACGGGCTCTAAAAATTCCCGAAAAATATTTTCTAGTTTCGTATTGACGATCCGGTCCTAAACAAACTAATTTCGTCAAATTCTGAGACCGTTTGAAAAATGGCCATTTTCTGGTCGATCAAAATTGACTAAAACTGTCAAAACACGTTTTACTTCGCCACGCTCACATATTGATTCGAAAAATCATGAATTTTGGAATCTAGCTATAATTCGACATCCCGAATCCAACAAAAGTGGTTTCGTCGAAAACAGAGATCGTTTGCAAAATTTCCATTTTTAAGGGCTATATTTTCCATAACGACTATTCTGAATTTTCATCTGGGCATAACTTTTTACCCCCACTATGAAATTTCAATTTTTCGGATTCTTGGAAAGATATTCTCAAATAGATTCTAATATTTTTGGTTTCGCTAAAATCCGGTTTATTTTGAATCATATACATTCATTTGAAATTTAAAATCGAATTTTCAAACTACCGCGTCATTTTCAATTCCTTTTATAATTAAAATAAATACTTATATTCCAACGTCAATTCAAATAAATATATACGTTCTAATTCTATTCACAATAAATTTCTCGTCGTTATTATTTAAAATAAGTCATTTTAAATATTCAAAATTCATTAAAATTGCCAAAATAAATTTTTTAAATTGGTTTGGATTTCCTGGTTATTACAGAGAATGAAGAAAGTAACCTATTCTCCATGCCCCTAACCCCTATTTATAGCCTCCCACCAGTTCACTAATGGGCCTTTCCAAATCATCCCATTATGGCTCTAAAAACATGAACAGCAAACTGTAAAACACTAAAACAACGATTCCTCTCAAACCGCTGAGCCAAATCTTTAATGTGACTACTCTACGAAATGGGAAACATCATTTCCTTTTCGATGAGACTGATTTCAGCACCTGATTCGATCCGAGTCAAGAGTTATGCCCTTACAAGATTGACAGGGGCAAAACAGTCATAAATAAAATGGTCATAAATAAAATTGGTAAAAATTACGGACATGTATCACATCCCCATAAACAACCTAATAAAATATGAGAATGATCCAACCTTCAAGGGATAAAATAAAAATGTTTTACAATCCTCCGATACCTAAAATGCGGGCTGTTACATTTTCCCCTCCCCTTTTAGGAATTTCGCCCGCGAAATCCCCAGCAAACACAAGAAACCAAAACAATTTCGCATGCCTATCATTCGTGAGCAGTCAATTCTATCATCCAAACTAGCAGCCATCAAACCATGCATGCATAGCCTTATCCTAGCACGCGGAATTCTAAAAGCAAACACATTAGTACAAGTTACAATGATGTAAGGTGACACGATGCTAATCATTCGTACCAGTGTAGAGTTCTGGATAGGTCGCTTTCATGCACTCTTCTGTCTCCCACGTACAATCGTCGCCATCCTCACTCCATTATACTTCACTAGCTTAACCGTCTTCCTCTAAAGCTGTTTCTTGTCATTCCCCACAACATGAAGTGGCTTACTTGGTCTCGTAACTACGTCTCTACTTCTAGATCTTTGTATTGTTCTGGAGATACCACCACATTCGAATCATGCAAGCACTTCCGTAGAAACAACACATGGAAAACATTATGCACTCCCGACATTTTCTCGGGTAACTCCAATCACGAGCTTTCCAATCCACTCAACTATCGAAAACGGTCCAACGAGCCTAGGGGCCAACATTCCTTTGCTTCCAAACCGAACAACATGTTTCAGCGGCGAAATCTTCACGAATACCATGTCGCCAACTTCGAATTCCAAATATTTTCGAAGCTTACCGGCATAACTCTTCTGATGATCTTGGGATGCCTTCATTCGTTGTCGAACGATCTCGATATAATCCGATGTCTCCCTGATCATCTCTGGCCTAAATATCAACTTATCTCCAGTTTCTAACAAACATGTCGGAGAATTACACGGTCGACCATATAACGCCTCATGTGGTGCCATCCCAATGCTCAACTGGTAGCTATTATTATACGCAAACTCAACTAATTGTAGATGGTCTTCCCGTGATCCCCCGAAGTCAAGTACACAAGCTCTTAGAAGATCTTCCAAAACTCGATTAACCCCCGCGGTTTGACCATTTGTTTGGGGATGATAAGCCGTACTCAAACACAACTCGGTTCCTAAATTATTTTGCAAACTCTTCCAAAATCCACTCGTGAACAATGGATCTCGATCACTGACTATGCTTTTTGGGATACCATGGAATCAAACTATCCATTTATATAAAGCTCAGCCAACTTGGATGTTGTCCTAGTCGATTTAACAGGAATGAACCTTGCATTTTTGGTCAAGCGATCCACTATGACCCAAATTCCTTCATTTCTTGCCTTGGTTCTACGTAGTCCATCGATAAAATCCATCGCTATATGCTCCCATTTCCATGTAGGAACTTCCATTGCTAAAGCAATCCACTCGGCTTTTTCTGTTCAGCTTTCACTAACTGACAGTTCATGCACTTGGAAATGAACTTTCCGATATCTCTTTTCATCCCTTCCCAGTAGTAGACTCGCTTCATGTGCTAACACATCTTGTTACCACCAGGATGAACTGTTAACTCTGAGTAATGACATTCCCTTAGAACCTCATCTCCCAATCCATCGATATCAGGGACAACCAGTCGTCCTTGCTTTCAAAGCCAACCCTCTCGATCGACCTCGAGCTCTTTATTCTCGGGTTCCAACTTCTGGATAAATCAATAAGCTTTGCATCTCGCTTTTGGCTTTCGCCAATTTTTTCTATAACAGTTCGTCTTATCGATAAGCTTGCCAACATTTCAGGCTCCAACTCACACCATGGTCTGAAATCAAATCTTGCCAAATACTCGAGGCTCTTCCACTCCGAGAACATGGCTCCCAATACTGCATGGCTTCGAATCAATGCATCTACAACTGTGTTACCTTTTCCTAGGGTATAGTATATAACAAAATCATATGATGCCAGAAACTCTAACCACTGTTGTTGCCGAAGATTCAAATCCTTTTGGGAGAAAAGATATTTCAACAACTTGTGATCCGTAAACAACTCGAACCGAACTCTCAATAAGTAATATCTCCACATCTTCAGAGAAAATACGATCGCTTCTAACTCCAAATCATGAGTTGGGTAATTCCTTTCGTGCGACTTCGGCTGTTGACTCACGTAGGCCACAATTTTATCCTTCTGCATCAACACTGCTCCAAGTCCAGTACCACATACATCGGTATATACCACCATTTCTTCATTCCAACTTGGAATAGTCAAAACAGGAGCACTCATCGGTCTCTCTCTTATGATCCTAAAAGCTTGCTCGCACTTTGCATCCCATATGAACACTTGGTTCTTCTTTGTCAATCCTGTTAATGGAGCATCTATCTTGGAGAAATCCTTGATAAACCATTGCTAATAACCCGCCAATCCAAGAAAACTTCTCACGTCCGTTGCATTCTTAGGTTTATCCCTGTCCTAAATTGCTGCCACCTTAGTGGGGTCAACCACTATTCCATTTCTAGAAACTACATGGCCTAAGAATCTCACTTCGCTTTTCCAAAAGTGACACTTCAAAAACTTATCCTTCAGCTAATGCTCTCGCAAGGTTTCCCAAACAACTCCCAATTATGCCTTATGTTCTTCTTCGTTCTATTAGTAAACCAGAATATCATCCACGGACACAAGCACAAACTTGTTAAACTGATCTCTAAAAACCCTATTCATAAGATCCACAAAGTACGTTGGCGCATTAGTCAACCTAATTGGCATTACCAACCATTCGAAGAAACCAGATGGTGTCCTAAAAGCAGTCTTTGATACATTATCCTTTGCCACCCTCATCTAGTGAAATCTCATTGCCAGATCCATTTGAGAAAACACTTTAGCTTCGTGAAGCTGATCGAATTAGTCATCAATCCTTGGTAATGGATACTTGTTTTTCTTGGTCACCTTGTTCAGTCCACGATGGTCCACACATAATCTAAAAGGTCCATCTGCCTTGGTTGCAAACACAACTGGTGCACCCCATTTGAAAACACTTCTCCAAATGAATCCTTTTCCTAAAAGGTCACGAAATTTCACCTCTAACTCTCGCTGTTTCTTAAGCGCCATTCACCTAAGAGGCATAACGATAGGTCTTCCACCCTCTACCAAATCGATTTTAAACTCGATCTCACGATACGGCGGAAAACCTTTGACTTCTTCAAAGACATCCTCAAACTCATTGGCGATTAGCATAGATGAGAAGTCTTCCTGTGGATACAGAGCTCATTACAAATGAATGAATGTGATGCTCCAGTATTAAACAACACACGAACTGAAACACAAGCTCATTACCCTTAGCTGAAAGAGTATCTTGAACAACGACACCCTTTCCATACCCAGGAGGAACATGGTTCCATACCCAGGATACAGAACCCTTAGCTGAAAGAGTATCTTGAACAACAATAAATGAATGAATGTGGATACAGAACATGGTTCCATACCCAGGAGGAACACAAGCTCATTACAAATGAATGAATGTGATGCTCCAGTATTAAACAACACACGAACTGAAACACCTTTAACTGAAAGAGTATCTTGAACAATGACACCCTTTCCTTTCTCCTCTGCGGTAGGAGCTCTTGAAGAAGATGACATGGCTTCCAAAACATAAGCCTTCACAACCTGCTTACCCTTAGCTGATTCCGGACAATCCTTCTTTTCATGACCAAGCTTTCTACAATTGAAACACTTCTTTTCAGCTTTGGGATTCTTGCACTCATTAGCAAAATGGCCTTTCTGTTGGCAGTTAAAGCAAACCACCTCACTCTTTGGCTTTTTCTTGCCATCCTTTCCTATCTGTTGTTGTTGCTTCCTTTTCTTATTGTTATTACCACTCTGCTGTGGTTTTGAACTTCCTTGGTTGTAGCAATAACAGTTCCTTCCTTTGGAAAAAAAGCTTTCATGTTACACGACTTTTTCCACAATCTTCTCATACGGATCGTCAAGATGATCCACCAACGACCTTCCGATATAGGTATCCAAACCCATCACAAACTTCTCGTTCTTCTAATAAGGAGAATCGATGTATGAACGAGAATATTTGGATAATGCATCAAAGTCAGAAACATAATCAAGCACCGGTCTACCATTCTGTTTCAGCTCAACAAATTTCTTGAACAGGACGGACTTCTGAGCAGTAGAGATAAATTTCGTCTCAAATTTAACTTGGAGCTACTCCCAAGTTACCTCTTCTTTTGGAGTCTCAAGCTTAACAGAATTCCACCACTCCATGGCCCTTCCTTGCGGCTGCCTTGACGCAAGCTTTCTCTTAGTTGCATCTTCTATGCTTATTTAACGTCTCGCCTTTTTGACTGCTTCAAATTGGTAATTAAACCAACTTAAAATATTCAAATCGACGGATCGTTATTTAGCTTATAGAGTTTAAAACAGAATCAATGCATAAAACACAGAATAAATAAATAACACAGTATTGAACAGCGAAATAAACTTTTATATATAATCAGAATTTTGAATACAAGGTTTTTCTATATACAGCGAATTTTTTTAAAAAAAAACAACTTGAATACAGGAAAATATTTACTGTTTTGAAAAAAAAAAAAAACTTCAGACTACGCGTCTTCGGAACCCCAGCTTCGCCAGTCTTCAAATCCTAAGCTGAAATCTTAAAATCTGAAATGCTAGGATCTGACCTGAGCATTCCATGCAAAAACATAAAACACTCGAGTCAGGATTAAATCATAGTTCAAATAAAACAATTTCAATAGAAATTTGATATATAATTGTTTAATCCTACAATTTATTTACTTCTGAATATATCAAACCCATGAGAGTATATTTATGTATACATGTATGCTGATGGTATGTATATACACATACAATAACATGTATATACACATATGCACCAGCCACCGCATGTATACAAAACCATGCTTCGGGTAACAAGAAATGCACAATGGTTACAAGTGACGCAACTGGGTGTACGACATGGAATTAGTAATGGAAGCCCCAATACTTCAAGTGATAGTTGTGAATCAGAATGGTCAAATAAGCAACCCAATAAGTATATGTGTGTAGATTCCTACCAAATAAAAAACCTTTGGCATCGCAATATCTAAGAGAATATATGGACATTTGACTGCACAACAAAGCATACAAAACGATGGGCCATCAGTGCAAAAGAATGATTTCCCTTGTTAATTAGCTTATAGACATGTGTGTACTTCCAGTTTTACCCAAACATACATTAAAATGTATAAAAGCAAAGAAGCTACATATACATGACATTTGATAGTACATGCATTCATGGAAAACGAAAATCTGCAACTTAAAACACTATAAAACCATCCCACTATATTTACCTTTCCAACCCACCTATATTAGCATTTCATATTTAAAAGCGTGTGTGGCCAACAGTGATCACCTACCGACATATAGGGTGCTGCTATTTCAGGTTCAAAACAAACAGAAAACAGTAGTTCTGAAGGGGAAAAAATAAAATCATTAAAGTGGGAGTACAAATATTTAATGTAGCAAGATAACTCCAGGTGAGAGATTCATGCAATGCTAATTTTGCTGCAAAGAGGACATGTGTGTGTGTGTGTGTGTGTGTATATATATATTGCAAAGTAAAATGCTGGTATGGATAAGGATTGGTGATAAGATGGAAGCCCAATATTGGTGTGATCTTAGCTGGATCAACTCATTACAGTGGTGATTTTAGACCACTGCAAACAGTAATGAATTTATATAGCTTTTGTTTTTGAAACTATGTCTTTACTTGTGAATTACAACATGATACTAAATTGAAAAGATAGTCTCAGCTAACATGTTATAAATATAAATGATTATGACAAAGATAAATTACGACCAGTCAGCTTGGAAAGCAAATATAAAAGTTGAACAGGAGATCTCCTATAAATTCGGTAAAAAGAGTTAGCAATGTATGGTCCATAGCAGTTCTAAATATATTTATACGAATACAAGGAATCCAATTATGACATTTAAATTAAGTGTTCCCAGGTTATTCAAGCCACTCAAAAAGCATCTCAGCCTATATATATATATATATATATATATATATATATATATATATATATATATATATATATATATTTACAAGACCAAACAGGGAAAAACATATGAGTTCAGTGTATAATTCTTATTGCTTTGCAACTGGACCCATAAATAAAGTTGAAGAAAAACATGGGACATACGGTTTCATAAGGCACAAAAGAAAACCAATTGACCCCATAAAAGGAACCAGGTGTATACCATGTGACACAATGAACTGTCAGTTTTTAAATCAGGTAAACCATGCAAGTATGCATGTATATCATGACAGGAACCAGATGAACCCATAAAGCATAGGTGTGTGTATATATATATATACATATATATATATATATATACATATATATATATACATATATATATATACACGCACTTTGGATCTCTCAACAAAAGTGGCCGGTTGTTTCATAACAGCAGGTGTAGATTCCTTCAACCAAAATAAGTCTAACCCCACGGAAGTTTCATCAATTAGCGAAACTATATCAAGAAGGATGCAGGGACCAAAAGATATCCATACTCAGAAAAACAAATGGACTTCATTCTTCTTTTGGGAAAATGGCTAATCTATATTGACAATCATCAGGCTGAAGGCTAGAATCCAAATAAACATTTATGTTAGCACAAAATTTGTCTGTTGAAACATGCAATTTATAGACAGTGGAAATTTGTATCACTCAGCAGTATTCAACTGAGATTGTAATTTCAATCCTGTGGTGTACAAATGGTTTCAGTGACCATCACACAGAACAAGAATAAAACAATACGCACAAGTCAAGTAAGCAAACATCAACCCAAACAATGATTCACAAATACCGCATGATTAACTATTAAGTTTTTCTAAATTACTGAAATTAAAGTGCTTGAATCGAAGTTTAATCGTGAGCAGGTACTCACCTGCAGTAGCGAACTCGAAGGGGACGTGCGCTAGCAGCAACAATGACCTGCAGACCATCAATCCGTGGCACGCCTTCAATTGGTGACAACTGCACAGAAGGCGGTCACTATTTCCTTTTGATTTGGGAAAATGATTTATTTAATTTGAGGAAAAACGTAAATCTGATTTGGAGAAATTAATTGGCTGCTGTAAAAAATAAAGGAGAAGATAAGAAATTGTTTGTGGTTATGAACAGAAGACTGGTCAATGGTGGTTCCAGCTTGGCTTCACGGAGGAGTTGTGGTTGCTCAAGCTTCGGATGGACTTGTGGGTGGAGATCGTATGAGCATGGCTGATTTGAGGAGCGGATTCGATTAGGGCGGCCAGCATTAATGTATTGAATTTCTATTTAGGGGGAAAATGGTTCAGAGATTCGGCCGATTGAAATAGGAAGAGGAAAAGAATGGATTTTGCTCCAGAAAATTGAAGGAAAAGAGCGACGTTTTTATAGAAGAAAAATCACGGAGATAAGAACGATGTCCATCAGGGTAACAGTGTGGTGGTGTATATCAGAAGCTAGGACTGCATGATTTTAATTGGTGTAGGTTACATATGTTTTTAATTTAATATTAATTTCCACCTCGAGTACCACAAAACATTCCAAATTCGTACCGCCACCACGATCTCCCAACGTGACAAATCTACGTACGGTCATAATTCAACGTTCTGAATCTAATAAAGTTAATTTATTGTAATCCAACTTTGTTTGTGTACCACGATATTTTATCTTTATATTATTTATCAGTTCACTGATTTAACTTCGTTTGTTCCCAAAACAATTCCGTTCGATTCCAAATTTGAACGTTTAATTTCAATTTCTCTGTACATACAGATACACACATTCCCAAGCCAATCTCCGTGTATATCAACGAATAAAAATTCTAATTTATTTAATGTTAATAAAATTTATTATTATTATTATTATTACTATTAATTCAACCATTTTTATTTTTCAATTGAGTTCCCAATCCAAATCAAATAACCAACCAAATTCGATTCAAATAAATATTTGGTCTTCACCAACCATTTTGAATTAAATCCAATTCATACACAAACAATATATTTGATTTTAATTTTCTAATCCATATATTAATATAAACCTGATTATTCAAAATAAATCTTTAGTTAATTACATTTTCCAATTGTCAAAATCTTGGGATGTTACAATCTCTCTCCCCCCCCCCCCCCCCCTTTAAACTTTTCGTCCTCGAAAAGGAGCAATCGTTAGAATTATGGCACTATATATTTCAATATTCATATTTGTGTGAAATTTTCCCACGACTAATTTTTAAACATAGATATTTAAGTTATCCATTATATTCAAACAACTCAAAAATTAAATTTCCTTTCTTATAGTCAAAGATCAATTTTGATCAAATACGATTTCCTTATCTTCTTTATTTTCCCAATCGGTTTTATTTATTTCCACACTTTGAACTATACCATACTTTCCTCAGAGCAATTTCTGTCTCAAATTATTTTGAGATATTTCCAAATTTCTCGTTTTATCTAAACTTCTAAGCGATTCAAAATCCTATAATTTCCTTTCCAAAATCAATCTCCTTTTTCAAATTTCAATTTCGACGTAATGTTGGATTTTATGCACCTCAATCTATTCCAAATTTCTTTATAAACCTCATCTGAAAATGTTTACTTATCCATTGCTGCAACTGTAATCCGTCTAGGCTTCCCAATAGTCAACCCAACCTCTTTACATTCAATCTATTTAATCTATCCCGGCACTCATTGAAGAGTGTAAATAACATCTCCTTTCCAAGTCGATCATTTATGAATTGAAAACCTGCAAATTTCCATTTTTTTTAATTTTTTTATAATTCTTATACCCAAAATTCGTTCAGAGGATATTTGTATTATTACTCCAAAGCTATGAACTTGAAAATACTTCGAAATCCACTTTCTTAGATTAGATACGGTTTGATTTAAAAATACTTTGATAATTCGAAGTTTGACAAGTCTATTGTCGTTCTCACAGATGTTAGGCAAACGCTGGTCACACGCATGACTAAAATCTCCAAGTACTAAATATTCTTGCTTCAACTCCTAGTGAACATATTTCATAAATTCCTTTTAAAACAAATATGGAAAGTACCAATGTGATATTGATATGTTGATTATTTATGAATCGCAGATACACAATGGTTTCGTCTGGATCCCCCAGAAAACATCCGTATCCATAGGAAATCACTTCCCTGCGAATTTCGTCATGGACAGATCAATAGATGATTTTTTTTTTTTCAGAATCAAAAGGAGATCTGAGATCACTAAGCGTTCCCAACTCTATCTCAGGGTCACGAAACAAATTATGAAGAATAAATCAAGACACGAGGATCAATCAAGTCATAAAGACAATTCTCGTCACAAAGACGAATCAAGTCACGAAGACACAGTGCTGCATCAAACAGGTGGATCACTATCACTAAGATATCTCAACATCGCATGGCTCCATTCTACCTTTAGTAACTCTAGTGATTACATCTCTTTCACTTGTAGATATGTCATATGGACTGCAGGTACACAATGGTTACGCCTGATTCCCTCAGGAAACATCCATACCCGTAAGCTTTCACAGCTCTGCGGATTACGCCCTTATCACGACTGTAGATCGCAGCAGACACAATGGTTACGCTTGGTTCCCCCAAGAAACGTCCGTCCACCGTAGGCCATCTGCAGCCCCGCGAATTACGCTACACGATCGTGTTCTTCTAGGAACAATGACAACTCATGAGTTTTACGTCCGGACAACCTACTACCACCGACAGCATATCTCAACTGAGCTCGAAATTCAAGGAGAAGGAAGGTACTTTCCTTATTTTTCTTTGAAAACATATAATACTATATACATATAGTACTTCATTTCATACACCTCGTAAATCATACTTATGCCATCTTACATAAGATTTTCCTTCCAAATCATATTTTCAAACATCCCATTCTTATATAAATTCTGTTATATCAGATTCCATTTCAAAACGTTTTCATTCAAATCCGATAGTTTTCAAATTCACTAATTTCTTATATACTTTTCATATAAGTCTCGAAAACTTCTATACCCCATATTCCAAAATTGAAATCCTCGAATCCCATCCAAATTCAAAATCTATCTCTGGATTAATTCGAATATGATATCTTTTCAATTCTGATTTATAAACCAAATTTTCTCTCAAATTTCCAATTATTGAGTTCCTCGCTCAATTCAAATCTTAATGCTGTTACCATCTCGGAATTTTTATTCTTATAGGACATTTTCTCCTTCACGCATTATTTCTCTTCCATATTCACATTCTTCGACTATAAATTAGCAAGCGAACAACTCCCTAAGTATCAATTCTGAAGGCCGAAACCAACATCAGATCAACACTCAGGAAATCATTCAACTTAACTAATCCCCAGTCAGTTTCTACTTTCCTTGACTCTATTTTTAATTTCTTATCAAATTATCGCCTACAAAATTCTCGAATTACAATTTCATCTCCCTTATGTTCTACCGCCCTTCGTTTTCGACGTACGGATTTTTCGTTCTTCAGTTCTCACTATTCTGATTTGTCAAAACCCGTTAACTTCTCACATTCCTTGAGAAAAAATTCATACTCATTTTCCATAATTCTAGAAAATCTCCTGTTGCCATTAGAAAACATTTCCGTATATTTGCAAATCATTAATTTTAATAGGAATATACTTTATTCTCAGGGGGGAATATTTCTAAATTCGTTATTTGGACTAAAACAAATATTAAATACACACCGCTATTTTCAATTAACAGATAACACTCATTTCCTACTCCATTCAACCACTTTGGCTATCGAACCTTAACCATTTCTTAGTTAACAATGAAGTGAATCAAGCTGGGGAATATTTACCTTTCAGACCTTAACTGAACAACATTATTAACTTTGAAACGGATAAAATCCACCACTTCAAACACCAACAAAATATTTAATTCTCGAAATTCCTAATTTTAAATTAAGAGTTTATTTCCTTTACAATAATCGTTGAAAATAATTCACACCTTCGAAATATTTAACTTTAAATATACTTTATTCTTTAATCTGAATAATTAATCAATAAAATATTAAATTTTAATTAAAAACGGAAAGTAAATGGTACTTTCCTAAAATTCGACATAATTGTCTCTCCATAAATAACTCATTTCCGAATAATCTCTGATCCGAACTTTGGAAATATCTCATTTAATTTGTATTGTGAACTTCAGAATAACCACAACGTATTGGTCCACTCCTTTTTCTTTATCCCAAATTTTATACAAGCTGTCATTCACTAGGGATAGGTATTTATAAGTACATCAATTTTATACATCCAACTTTTATGTCTGTCAAACCAAAGTGGATTAAATTTAATAGATCATGTTGACAAATGAGACTGTAATACTTAATCATATTATCATATTGTTCAAGCTACATTAATTTTACGACGTGCGAATGGCAGAGAGCCAAAGAGTGTTTGGACTATTCCTTAACATCCAATGGACTAAGACATTACTGAGGTGGAAGGCACGCATCAAACCATTCGGCTCGCATATGAGTATGTAAAAACTACATCATGTATTGACAAAGTGGGTCAAGGCTTTTAAAAACAAACTCCATGATTATTTTTGTTGCTTTCTAATCAAATCGTAAAGTACAAGAATATCTATTGTGAATATATTATCGATTTCAAATATCCATCTTTCTTTATTTCAGACCTTACCCTGCTTTTTCCTTTTTCTTTCATTTTAGCTGCTAAAAGTCATAAGGTAATCAAGGAAGTAGCAGGACAGAATAGTTAGGCATACTTGGCCTGCTTGTGATGCTCAATAGTATGGTATTGGTTAGGCTGAGTTCTTACTTATATAGAACATAACTTAGTTTCAAAAACAGTACGCAAGCAAGGTTACAAGTCCATATTTTCATGACACAGCAGACATGTGCATAGCATCGCACTAATAAGCTAGTTCTCAAAGCAAGGCCACAACATAGTACACGTGCACCAAGTCAAATACAAGTGCGGGTGTTGGTCAACAGGCCATTAGGTGTGCATGCAGGACAATAAAAATAATCTAAAAGCTTTACATTAACACAAGGAACTTATAAATTTAAAATATCCTTTTTATTTATTTTATAATGAGGTTCAATCTAAGTTACTACAGTTCTAGCAGGGTTCTCTAGAGCAAATCCCTCAAGAAACAATTTGCAATAGTTGTTATAAAGATATACCATCATACATCACTTACCACCAGCTATTAAGTGGAAATTTAGTGATAATATAATATACAATGATCACTGATTTACCTACCAAACTAAGCTAACCATACTTCCAGGCATGTATTCCATATTTTCAGAAATAATTGTAATACTTTTAGTATAAACAACTCTAATGTTCAATTATGTTTTCAGAATAACAGTAACGCCTTGGTATAAATAAATCCCCATGTTCAAATAAGTGTGTTGTAGTGTTCTTTATTCAACAGTCAATGATAACAAAACAACTTTATAAGAGAAACTTTACTTTACACCTACCGCACTTGACCTTAAGAAGGTAATAATTTATGCGTTGTTGCCAACAATTCTACACTGGTCACTTAGAAGTGTACACAGTTAATTAAAAAGCCAAGTGCAGTATAAAAACCTTTGAAGAATCCTATCATACAATGGCTCAATGGGTCAGGTTCGGTCCTGTAGTTTGCACCATTATAACCGCTACAATATATGTTCACTGTACTCAACTAGACCAGGCACATCAGAAAATATGGGGTATTTTCCAAACTAACCTCAGGTTAGATGTACCCAGATTTCAAAACAAGTCATATTGAAGTAACTAGGTATGTATAAAAGGAAGTATTTCAAGTTACAAGTCAATAAGAAGGGGTAAAATAAAATGCATACACACAAACTTGAGTTCAGAAATTTGTTCATTTAGAAATTGCTCATGGTAATTACCACATTTCATATAAAGACCAATGTTGGCAAAACAGGGGTAAACATAGCATAAGATGCCAATTATACAGGAATTTAAGGGTGCAACAGATAAATAAGTGTGAAAACAACATAGGCCATGGCAAACTTTGCCGGCACAACCCAACAAATCAATCAAAACCCGTAATCATTTATATTTCAGTTTAATGAAGTTAAAACTCGAACGCCGCAAATCATGAGTAGTAATACTCACCTTTAAAACAGTTGAAAGAAGGCGAAACCGACAAAAGCAGCAGAAGTGACAGCACGCAGACCATCAACCCGAGGCGCAGTGGCGAACTTAAATGGTGCAAATGGACAGCGTGGCGCTCCCAGTGGAATGAATCTTCGACATTGGTGGCGCTGGCCCTCGCGAGCTCTGATTGATGACGTGGTGCAGATTTTGAGACATGGTGTAGGAGCGATTTGAATATAAGATGGAGGCAGCCATATCTCAATTTGGGAAAGCTTCAGTTAGGGGTGGAGATTTTATTTTTAACAAGTGAATACTATTCCTTTTACTCGTCAAACCAAATTAGCTTTGACTTCATTCAAATATAAGTTCACATCTCTTTAAAATCTTTACTCACATTTCGCTTCATATTCTCGTTTATACTATACTTCTTGTTAATCAACTAACAAGCTTATACCTTACAAAATTTATATTTTCGATTATACATTATTAGTTCAGACCAATTATAAATTTCTTGCCAATAATCTTTGACACAATCGAATTACAATTACCCCTTTCAATCTTATTTTTATTAACTTATATTACGAATACCGAAATTAAATTCATCGTTTCATTTTTTTTTGAAACGATTTCAAATTTTCCCTTTCATTCAAATTCTCATCGAAATTCTCATTCCCAGTAAGTTTCAGTAATCTTTGATTGCTAAAATATATGATTAGAGAAATTTATTCATCGATTCCTTTATCCTTATTCCCCTTAGATATCATTTGACGATGGATTCGAGATTCACACCTAAGGGCATCTTATCGAAGATCAGCTCTGGCAAAGCTAGATATGAAGACTGGGGATTCCGGCGAAATTTAAATCTCAAATTTTTTTTCTGTTGTATTATTTCCAAACCAGTTTTCAAAATATACGATATTTCCAAAATAATTCATCTTTCAAATTTTATATTAAAATTATTTACACTTTCCAAAATTATATTTTGAAATCTTGTTAATTTCAAAATTCGTTTTTTTTTCTAGTGTTGATCCTATTCAATTTAAACCCGATAAGTTATGCTTTGAATAAACCAAAGCTCTGATACCACTTGTGACATCCCGCCTTTTTGACTGCTTCAAATTGGTAATTAAACCAACTTAAAACATTCAAATCGACAGATCGTTATTTAGCTTATAGAGTTTAAAACATAATCAACGCATAAAACACAGTATTGAATAGCGAAATAAACTTTTATATATAATCAGAGTTTTGAATACAAAAAATTTCTATATACAGCGGATTTTTTTTAAAAAAACAACTTGAATACAGGAAAATATTTACTGTTTTGAAAAAAAAAAACTTCAGAGTGCGCGTCTTCGGAACCCCAGCTTTGCTAGTCTTCAAATCCTAAGCTGAAATCTTTAAATCTGAAATGCTAGGATCTAACCCGAGCATTCCATGCAAAAATATAAAACACTCGAGTCAGGATTAAATCATAGTTCAAGTAAAATAATTTCAATAGAAATTTGATATATAATTGTTTAATCCTACAATTTATTTAATTCCGAATATATCAAACCCATGAGAGTATATTTAAGTATACATGTATGCTTATGGTATGTATATACACATACAATAACATGTATATACACATATGCACCAACCACCACATGTATACAAAACCATGCTTCGGGTAACAAGAAATGCACAATGGTTACAAGTGACGCAACTGGCTGTACGACATGGAACTAGAAATGGAAGCCCCAATACTTCAAGTGATAGTCGTGAATCAGAATGGTCAAATAAGCAACCCAATAAGTATATGTGTGTAGATTCCTACCAAACAACAAACCTTTGGCATCACAATATCTAAGAGAATATATGGACATTTGACTACACAACAAAGCATATAAAACGATGGGCCATCAGTGCAAAAGAATGATTTCCCTTGTTAATTAGCTTATAGACATGTGTGTACTTCCAGTTTTACCCCAAACATACATTAAAATGTATAAAAGCAAAGAAGCTATATATACATGACATTTGATAGTACATGCATTCATGGAAAACGAAAATCTGCAACTTAAAACATTGTAAAACCATCCCACTATATTTACATTTCCAACCCACCTATATTAGCATTTCATATTTAAAAGCGTATGTGGCCAACAGTGATCACCTACCGACATATAGGGTGTTGCTATTTCAGGTTCAAAACAAACAGAAAACAGTAGTTCTGAAGGGAAAAAAATAAAATCATTAAAGTGGGAGTACAAATATTTAATGTAGCAAGATAACTCCAGGTGAGAGATTCATGCAATGCTAATTTTGCTGCAAAGAGGACATGTGTGTGTGTGTGTGTATATATATATATTGCAAAGTAAAATGCTGGTATGGATAAGGATTGGTGATAAGATGGAAGCCCAATATTGGTGTGATCTTAGCTGGATCAACTCATTACAGTGGTGATTTTAGACCACTGCAAACAGTAATGAATTTATATAGCTTTTGTTTTTGAAACTATGTCTTTACTTGTGAATTACAACATGATACTAAATTGAAAAGATAGTCTCAGCTAACATGTTATAAATATAAATGATTATGACAAAGATAAATTACGACCAGTCAGCTTGGAAAGCAAATATAAAAGTAGAACAAGAGATCTCATATAAATTTGGTAAAAAGAGTTAGCAATGTATGGTCCATAGTAGTTCTAAATATATTTATACGAATACAAGGAATCCAATTATGACATTTAAATTAAGTGTTCCCAGGTTATTCAAGCCACTCAAAAAGCATCTCAGCCTATATATATATATATATATATATATATATATATATATATATATATATATATATATATATATATATATATATATATATATATATAAGACCAAACAGGGAAAAACATACGAGTTTAGTGTATAATTCTTATTGCTTTGCAACTGGACCCATAAATAAAGTTGAAGAAAAACATGGGACATACGGTTTGATAGTGCACAAAAGAAAACCAAGTGATCCCATAAAAGGAACCAGGTGTATACCATGTGACACAATGAACTGTCAGTTTTAAATCAGGTAAACCATGGAAGTATGCATGTATATCCTGACAGGAACCAGATGAACCCATGAAGCATAGGTATATATATACGCACTTTGGATCTCTCAACAAAAGTGGGTTGTTGCATAACAACAGGTGTAGATTCCTTCAACCAAAATAAGTCTAACCCCACGGAAATTTCATCATTTGGCAAAACTATATCAAGAAGGATGCAGTGAACAAAAGATATCCATACTCAAAAAAACAAATGGACTTCATTCTTCCTTTGGGAAAATGGCTAATCTATATTGACAATCATCATGGTGAAGGATAGAATCCAAATAAACATTTATGTTAACACAAAATTTATCTGTTGAAACATGTAATTTATAGACAGTGGAAATTTGTATCACTCAGCAGTATTCAACTGAGATTGTAATTTAATCCTGTGGTGTACAAATGGTTTCAGTGACCATCACACAGAACAAGAATAAAACAATACGCACAAGTCAAGTAAGCAAACATCAACCCAAACAATGATTCACAAATACCGCAAGATTAACTATTAAATTTTTCTAAATTACTGAAATTAAAGTGCTTGAATCGAAGTTTAATCGTGAGCAGGTACTCACCTGCAGTAGCGAACTCGAAGGGGACGTGCGCTAGCAGCAACAATGACCTGCAGACCATCAATCCGTGGCACGCCTTCGATTGGTGACAACTGCACAGAAGGCGGTCACTATTTCCTTTTGATTTGGGAAAATGATTTATTTAATTTGAGGAAAAACGTAAATCTGATTTGGAGAAATTAATTGGCTGCTGTAGAAATTAAAGGAGAAGAGAAGAAATTGTTTGTGGTTACGAACAGAAGACTGGTCAATGGTGGTTCCAGCTTGGCTTCACCGAGGAGTTGTGGTTGCTCAAGCTTCGGATGGACTTGTGGGTGGAGATCGTATGAGCATGGCTGATTTGAGGAGCGGATTCGATTAGGGCGGCCAACATTAATGTATTGAATTTCGATTTAGGGGGGAAATGGTTTAGGGATTCGGCCGATTGAAATAGAAAGAGGAAAAGAATGGATTTTGCTCCAGAAAATTGTAGGAAACGAGCGACATTTTTGTAGAAAAAAATCACGGAGGTAAGAACGATGTCCATCAGGGTAACAATGTGGTGGCGTATATCATAAGCTTGGACTGCATGATTTTAATTGGTGTAGGTTACATATGTTTTTAATTTAATATTAATTTCCACCCCGAGTACCCCAAAACATTCCAAATTCGTACCGCCACCACGATCTCCCAATGTGACAAATCTACGCATGGTCATAATTCAACGTTCTGAATCTAATAAAATTAATTTATTGTAATCCAACTTTGTTTGTGTACCACGATATTTTATCTTTATATTATTTATCAGTTCACTGATTTAACTTCGTTTGTTCCCAAAACAATTCCGTTTGATTCCAAATTTGAACGTTAAGTTTCAATTTCTCTATACATACAGATACACACATTTCCAAGCCAATCTCCGTGTATATCAACGAATAAAATTTCTAATTTATTTAATGTTAATAACAATTGTTATTATTATTATTATTAATTCAACCATTTTTATTTTTCAATTGAGTTCCCAATCCAAATCAAATAACCAACCAAATTCGATTCAAATAAATATTTGGTCTTCACCAACCATTTTGAATTAAATCCAATTCATACACAAACAATATATTTGATTTTAATTTTCTAATCCGTATATTAATATAAACCTGATTATTCAAAATAAATCTTTAATTAATTACATTTTCCAATTGTCAAAATCTTGGGATGTTATAGCCCAAATCTCCAAAAATGTGAATACAAGCATCTAACCACCTTTGAAATTCTTCGGTCGGATCCGTTCCTTTGAATGGTTTCCCCTAGAGATGTGTAGTCTTTACACAGCTTCGCAAAATCCACAACCCTAGGCACCTGCACACATACATCTACTGCGGCTGCCACTGGAGCGAGTACCCTTTTCATGAATGCTTCCATCATGACCTCAAACATGGATGGATATTTTGTTATACCACCATTTCCCCCTCCAAGCACAGTCCCCTCCCTAGCAGTATGTCTTTAAGTACTCGACTCATTCTAAATCTACAAATTGGTGTGATTAGCCACTTGGAAGAAAAATTTCTAATGGAGTTCAAACACTGCTATACTATATAGTATTATATAGTATACATCCATTAAAATCTACAAATACGTCTCTCATACGTAATTACGTATTCGAACTTTGGCTAAAATCGATAACCAGATCTCTGATACCAAATGTGACAACCTCCCACGACTCCCGCACTAAACAAGAGGATTAATGCGCTGAAAGACATGCCAAGCAGCTATGGACGATCATTGAGATATGAAAGCACATACAGAATCTGTCGTAACTCACGACACAAGGATAAAATATAAGAGAACATATACAACAGGCAATAATGGTGAAGCATCATATATCAAACTTTTAAACTTTCATAACATCCTGAATTTTTTTTCCATATATCAACTGGATACAACATCAAAGTCTGTACATAAAGCCTCACAACAACATTCAAAGTAAATCATGAAACAACGGAAAAACATATACTATATAGCTGAAAAGATAATACGCCAGCCTCTTGCTCGCCTCCGTACAACAACATCGTCCTCTCCAAGCTATCACCAGTTACCTACTACCAAGTCTGCCCATCCAAAAATCGGATGAACAACCCAAGGTAATAAGAGGGAAACATAAAACCTTAAGTCAGACAACAATCTTAGTGAGCAATAAAACATCTAACTAACATCATCAATAATGTATACGAGAATCGGTAGATCAACCAACTAATCAACCAACAGCAACAGAGAAGATCCCAAACCCGTCTTCCCCACATCCGATAGTGATAACCTTTACAACAATCAAGTAGGAACAAAAAGTATATTCATAACAATCAATTATCAAGTGTCGACCATCCTAATCAATATCGACATCTCCTAAACACAAGCCTCGAAGGCCTAAACCAACACCAGACAAGCACCCAAGATATCTCCTTTGACTTCGAATAATCTACAAAAGACGATACAAGCAAAATAAACATCATCCATGACTTTTACTTTACCCGCCAATCCTGCTTCAAAACCATTGTTAATCATATAATGGCCACCCCTGCCATATGTCAAGGGCAAATGGTAACCACGGTTCTAGAAAAACTCCATACGCTTTCGTGACTCGTATCTTTAGGCCCATCATGACTGCCTAGGGTACTCGACCATTCAACCGATCTTTAAGGCATCCCTATTATGTCCCCTACTTTGAGTCTGCTAGAACCCACAACAACGATAATTCCTCAGCCTTCAGTATCTCTAGTCGTCCTCTCCGACGGCTATTCATAGCTCAAGCAACCCCCTCAAGAACCATTATCCATCAACTCAATACCCTTGAGTCATCTTCACATTCATTGCATTAAAACGATCAACGATCCCTTCACGATTTGCAGTATTATTTCATAAATCGCGCATTTCTAACTCATAGAAAAGCGTCGAACAAGTTTTTGGCGCCGTTGCCGCGATTTAAAAAAAATATAGAAATTACAATTGCTCAAAAACTTGTTCGACGCTTTCCTATGAGTTAGAAAAGTGCGATTTATGAAATAATACTGCAAGCGTACAGGTGTGTAGCATACAGGTCGAACACAGGGAGGCAAATTCAATCAAATTATTTAAATAATCTCTTGGGCGAGTTAGACAAATCTTTGAGGTTGGTTTTGAAAACAATAAAAATTGAAATTGCGATCTGATTCAGAACAAATCTAATTGAACCGACGATCAAATCACAATTGTCAATTGGAAATTAAAATGCAAAATAGAAATAAAATGCAGAAATTAAAATTGCAGGAAAAGAAGAACAACAAGAAATAAAGTTAGGATTGTCGTTGAAACTAATCGAACGACTAATCGCTAATAAAAAAAATGTAAAATACAATTGGTGTTCTACCAAAACTAATTGTGAAGACAACACCAATTGCTTAGAAAAGGAAAAATGCAGAAAAAAATAAAAGAAGAAGAAGAACTTTTATTAATGAAGAAGATAGAAAATTGGATACATAATAATGGATGGTGGCTACAATGATATTACAATGGTATATATAGGGGATAACCAAACCCTAACCCTAACCCTAATACAATGATAGATGGGCCTTAGGGAATTCACCAAAAGAGTTTACAATGAGAATCTCAAATGGGCCTTAGTTATATCTATTAAATTTTTGGTCTTTCTTCTTTTTCTCTTGGTTCTTTGACAAGCCTCCCTTGATTTGAGATGTGCATGGCCTTTTTATAAATCATTTTGTTGTCCAACAGCAACTAGATGTGGGATCTTCCTCTACAATTCTTTAAAATGTAAATATATAGCAATCTGATCTCCATTTCTCTACTTTTCTGGTTGCATGCGGGCTGGGTTGGAATATCTGTAAAAGTAACTAAACAATACCCAAGTAATATTTATTTATATACAAAAGATAAGATATAAGAGCATAAAATAAACACATTTCTATGTCAATCAAATACCCCCACACTTATCTTTTACTCGTCCTCGAGTAAAACAAGAAATGAAAAACTAACTAGATAGGTCACACTTTCGTAGGAAACACGATTGCATTGAGCGTATGCAACAAGCCGTTAAACCTCTAGGTGTCCCTAGTAGGACGAGTGGTGTCTCGTGAGGGTTTTCAGCGGATACTACCCACAAAATCCAAATGCAGTATGCTATGATTCTAATGTAACTACATGAATGCAGAGGACTTATGCAATTGAAAACAAAAATTGAAAACACGATTTGTTTCAGGAAAGTGGTACAACAAATTAAGTTAACAATTTCTAATCAGTTGATTTTATTTTAGATACCTCAACTTGTCACAAATTTTTAATATAAATCAAGTTTTCAAATGTTAAATTCCAGTTTGGCCAGTTGGTTCGGTCGATAACATAGTGCAGCCATGAAATAGATTCTTAGTTTGTTTGGCACAGTTTGCAAAGTGGTATTATTATTTTCTCATGTATAGCTAGTCAAATCAATAAGGTCAAGAAATGTTTGGGCATCATCGCTTATTCTCTATCTCTATAAAAGTTAAAATTTATGATTAAGTACATACACCTAACTTAGAAGACCAAGGTTTACCACCCATGCACTGCCTCGCGGACTAACGGAGAGTGGGTAAAGAGCTTGGCGGATTGTGCAGGCCGACTTTAACTTTGTCAACAACGTGTCGGTAATCCTTAGGTGTCCAATCTCATGAAATGAGACCAAGATATTCCAACGCTGACTTTGTCAACAACATGTCGGATAGAGCTTGGCGGGTTTGCACACCAACGCTTGATATACAAGCAATGTTGGATACCCTTGGATTACTATTATTATTGAAATTATAAGCACAAAAGAGAGTTACGCGAATTCAACTTATCGCAACTTAGTTTTAAGGATTCGAAAAGCCAATATAAGTATTTTAAGTCCTCCACTTATTTAAACAAAGTCTACAATATAGAATAGATTTCATGGCCATCACCTAAGAATCTCCCTATGTACCGGTTACACTATTATCCCTCAAAATTAAACTTTTCATTATATTTCATATTCGATCTTAGCTGAGAGAAAAAAATACTATCAACTAATTAACAATCCTTAACTTATCTTGTTGTATCAATCTAAAATGAGTCATGTTTCAAAAAAAAAAGGGCATGTTAGTATGATCTAAATGCATGATGGTCCTACATGAAAAGAAAGAAAGAAAAATTAAATTAAAATCAAAAGAATGCAGTGCAGACTCCCCCCACACTTGAACTAAATAGTGTCCACACTGTGAACGTTTCCTAAATTTGAAAGATCGTACCCAAAGGTGAATGAGTTGTAAAATTATTTGTAAAATGAAATGAAGTTTAGCCACTATATGTGAATGAAAATCATATGTACGATGATACATGTGTTTGCGATGCATGCGACGCAAAGAATGCCACCAACTTTTTCCCAAACACTTGGTTCTAGCCCGATGAATTCTGTTCCCACTAAGTCTAGGCATTTTTTCTAACAAGCAAGAGTTTTTAAAACCATCTCATCTTTATACCTAGATTTATAGTCTAACAAATAAATGTCCAGGGTCATCCTAACATGAAGTTTTTCAACCAAGCCAGCATTCCAAGAATAATTCATGTGTTCAACAAATTTGTCAGTGTAATTGTTCGAAAATTTGTGATCGTATATAAACTCAGTTGCAATCATTAAATTTGAATTCTGAGTGTTGTTCAAGATTATGTGATCACATTTTTCAGTTGACAACGTATTTTCGACACTAACAATTCCATGTTCGTTGGAAGTTTCCTCATTTGGCCACTCATCCTCATACAATCCAAAAAATTCATGTTCATTAAAATCCTTCTCCAAATTTGAATTGAAAATTTCAACATTTTTATTCTGTTCAGTTTCTAGTATTTCAAGTTTTTCACAGCCTGAAAGAGGAAGGTCAAAATCTAAGCTTAAATCTTTTTTCTGAAAAGAGTTGAAGTCCAAATCATTTGTTAAATTTTGAAAAACTTCATCAAGATGATTATTCTCAATTTCCAAAGTCGTTATTTGAAAATTTTCAATGTCAGTAAAAATTGGATTATTTTCTGATTCAAGGCTTGTTTGAATTTGATTTTCTTGCTCTCGTTGTTCTTTATAAGATACCATTAAACAAAGAAGTTCATCCATCTTTTTATTTGGCCTTTCTGCCCTCTCATCAAAATGACATTCTTCAGAATCATTGATTTGAGAGCTCTCGTTTTGGATTTCTTGATTCTCAAAATTGTTTGAATTTTCAGAAAGATGATAATGATATTGGAAATCATTTTCATATTGAAAATTAGGTTCGTAACCAAAACTGTGAAAATTCGAGGGAAAATTGCAATTTTGGTCATATTCAAAATGTGGATGTGGGTTGTAAATTTGGAAATTTTGATCGACTTGAAAATCATTTTCAAAATTATTTTCGAACTGGTTTCCAACCTTATATTGATGTTGATCAAAGGTATGTGGCGATTCAAAACCATTTTAATGTGGATGTGGCCCATAATCAAAATTATTGAAATTTAAATTAAAATCATCATTTCGATTATATCTATGATTTTGAAAACGTTGGTCAGTTGGAAAAATTTTAAAATTGTTGACATTAGGCTCACGAAATTTTGGAAAATCTTGTTTCATGAGTTGCAATTCATACTCATACTCTTCAAGAGGACATCTACTCTGAATATTATCCCACAATTATCTCAAGGATTTTTTTGAATCAGACATTTTAAAGAAGTCACGACAAGACAGAAATTATTCTCACTTCAAAATAGTATAAAATACTAAGCTGCGCTCTATTAATTAACTGACTTAATTTGAAGGGGGAAGAGGGTCTTATGGTCGTTCATGTATAGTATAAATACTAAGGGATACGACCAATGTTTTACGGGTAGTATGCAACCTCTTTTGCTAATAGTTCAATAAATTGAACTACTATATATCCACGATCCAATTATACGAGACAGTCAACTTCACAAAGCACCACTTTTCAATTATATTATTTTGAAATATCTAATCAGATTTTATTATTGAGAAACGATGACAGTAGTTATGGAAATTTCGACTCACAACAATCAGACAATTGCAGAATTAAAAATTGTACATAGCAAGCCGATGCCCCTGCAGAAGATTTTACAAGCAATTTCTATATTTTTTTTAAGCAATTGCAGCACCTGTAGAGTTTATAAAATATTATAGTGGGGTATGGCTGTCCGTCCAGAATAATTGAGCAGCTTGAAATTCAGTTCCACCTGTTTGCAAATCACGTGACTTTGAATTCCTTGTTCGATTGCTTGACCTCTTCTCTTCTGAACTCTTCACTTCACTTGGCCTTTGATTTGTTTTGTTTTTTGTGGCTTTTTTTTATAAAACAAACAAACACAAGGAAAAAAACTAGCAGATCGATTATACTAAAAGAAAGAGCAAAACCATACTAGGCTCATACAAAGACAAATAAATGGCAATCAAACTTCCCAATTATGCTCACACCAAAAAAATTTGAAAAATATTTACCAACCATTGACCAGTTCACACTCAAGGTAAAATGCCACGCGCACTAAATACCAAAGCAAGGCCACGCACAAGGTTCAACCACCGTTTAAATAAAAAAAAAAAATGCACAATCGTGATTCTCAGAAACCACAAAAAAAGAAACAAATAATATACGCCTTCTTGTTTCAGAAACAAAATCACGCCTTCCTTTGATTTTCAGGACCAGAATTCGGACTCGAGGAGCTTCTTTTTTGTTTCTGTCGATTGTTTGAATCGGGTTTGGAATCTTGGGGTAATTCAAATCGGTGTAGGGTTGATTTGAAAGTCACGGCTTTGGTGAGGTTGTTTTGGAGATGAAGGGGGAGTTTGTTCAGATCGGCTGTGGACTTCTGTGATTTGATGGTTGCGTGACAGATGACTGTGACGTGGTGTTAGCGTCGCTGGAAGGTTTCCGATTTGTGGATCTGAATCGAACTTCGGTTGCAAAGCGGATTTGGTGTTTGATGATTGTTTTTTTTTTGGGTTTGAAGTTGTGGGATTTTCGTGAACAGGAGATTGTGATGTGTACGAGATGGGTGGTTGAAGCAAAGGGGTTGAAAGTAGGATGATACAGTGGTTTGAGAGGAGAGGATTAACGTGGTTCTAGAGATGGAGTTTGCAATTCGTATTTGATGATGGTCTGGACGTTCTATAATGGGTGATTGTCTGTTTGAAGGGTATGTGATGCAGAATCCTGGACCTGGTTGCTGAAGTATGTAAACAGGGAAAGGGAATTGGGAAAGATGTGGATGTTTGTTGCGGTTTTATTGAGGGATGTGAAGGTATATGGTGTACGGTATGGTGCGGTGGTCCAGGAAGTTCTGGGTCGATACTGGGAGAAGGATGTTTGTGGAGTTGTGACTATGCATTGAGGAACGGGGTAGGTTGGCGTGGTGGTTTTGTGAAGGGGAAGTCAGTGTATTTGTGATGGGTTTTCACTATGAGAGACGATGGTTGCGATGATGTTGTGGACTGTGGATGATGAAGTTAGGGTGGAGACGGCTGTAATCTTCATGGCAGAGAAGAAGGCAGAAAAGGGAATTAAGACAGGGAAGGAAAAAATGAAAAAAATGTACTTTTTTTTAGAAAAGTGGAAAGGAATTATAAACAGGGAAAGAAATGAAATTGGAAAATTTTGAAAGTGGAAAGAAATAGAAGAGGAATTAGCAAGTAATTTTTTTCTCTCTCTTGGTTTAGATATTGCGATATCCACCACTTGTAATACCAAATCAAACCAATCAAGAGTTTTTCTTCTATATATACAAAAAAATAAAAGGAAAATAAAATAAAAATAAAAACTAACACGAATCAGAAATTAAATAAATAATAAAATTTTAACGTTACCTCCCCGGCAATGGCGCCAAAAACTTGTTCGACGCTTTCCTATGAGTTAGAAAAGCGCGATTTATGAAATAATACTGCAAGCGTACAATTGTGTAGCATACAGGTCGAACACAGGGAGGCAAATTCAATCAAATTATTTAAATAATCTCTTGGGCGGGTTAGACAAATCTTTGATGTTGGTTTTGAAAACAATAAAAATTGAAATTGCGATCTGATTCAGAACAAATCTAATTGAACCGACGATCAAATCACAATTATCAATTGGAAATTAAAATGCAAAACAGAAATAAAATGCAGAAATTAAAATTACAGGAAAAGAAGAACAACAAGAAATAAAGTTAGGACTGTCGTTGAAACTAATCAAACGAATAATTGCTAATAAAAAAATGTAAAATACAATTAGTGTTCTATCAAAACTAATTGTGAAGACAACACCAATTGCTAAGAAAAGGAAAAATGCAGAAAAAAAATAAAAGAAGAAGAAGAACTTTTATTAATGAAGAAGACAGAAAATGGGATACAGAATAATGGATGGTGGCTACAATGATATTACAAGGGTATATAGGGGATAACCAAACCCTAACCCTAATACAATGATAGATGGGCCTTAGGGAATTCACCAAAACAGTTTACAATGAGAATCTCAAATGGGCCTTAGTTATATCTATTAAATTTTTGGCCTTTCTTCTTTTTCTATTGGTTCTTTGACAAGCCTCCCTTGATTTGAGATGTGCATGGCCTTTTTATAAATCGTTTTGTTGTCCAATAGCAACTAGATGTGGGATCTTCCTCTACAATTCTTTAAAATGTAAATATATAGCAATCTGATCTCCATTTCTCTACTTTTCTGGTTGCATGCGGGCTGGGTTGGAATATCTGTAAAAGTAACAAAACAATACCCAAGTAATATTTATTTATATACAAAAGATAAGATATAAGAGCATAAAATAAACACATTTCTATGTCAATCAGCTGGAAAATGTTATGAGGTACTTTCCTCTAAGACCAGGTTACAAAGGATGTTTATGTGCAAAGAATTTCCAAACTTATGAGATGGCACCAAGTGGAATGAAAAAAAGATGGAAAACTAAGACATCCGGTTGATGGTGTGGCATGGAAGATGATGGATGCTCGTTATCCTGATTTTTCATCAGAAAATCGTAAAGTTAGATTGGGTCTAGCATCTGATGGATTTAATCCATATCGTTCAATGAATTCAAGTTATAATACATGGCCAACTGTGTTGGTAAACTACAATCTTCCGCCTTGGTTATGTATGAAACAAGCGAATTTGATTCTTTCAACATTAATATCTGGTCCAGATTCTCCAAAGAGCAATATTGATGTATATATGCAGCCTTTAATTGCGGAATTGAAAGCATTATGGAATGTTGGCGTCGAAACATATGATTTCTTGACTGATGGGAATTTTAATTTACGTGCAAGCATCTTATGGACCATTAATGATTTCTCGGGATATGCTATGTTGTCAGGTTGGAGCATCAATGGAAACTAGCGCGTCCAGTTTGCCATTATGAAACTTCTTCAAATTATTTGAAGCATAGCAAAAAAATGTGTTATATGCACCATAGAAAGTTTCTTGATCCGACACATAAGTTGAGGCTGAATAAGAGGAGATTTAATGGCGAAACTGAAACGGGGAGCATTCCAGAAATATTATTAGGAACTGATAGTGAAGAGTTATTGCGGGGGTTAAAAATCGGTTTGGGGATAAGACGAAGAAACCTAGTAAAAGTGACGATCCTTTTAAAAAAAGGTCAATACTGTTTGACTTACCATATTGGTGTCATAATCACCTTCGACATAACTTGCATGCCATGCACATAGAGAAGAACATATGCAGCAAAATATTAGGTACTTTACTTAATATAGGTCGCATGTCGAAGGATCACCTAAATGCTCATTTGGATTTACAGGAATAGGGCATAAGGAATGCCCTTCATCCTGTTGAATGTGGTGACGGAAAGCATGTTGAAATTAGAACTGCAATATTTGATATGACAAATAAGGAAAAAGAAATCTTTTGCTCTATATTGAAGAACGCCAAACTGCCCTACGGTTGTGCCTCGAATGTTAGTCGGTACGTGCACGAATGTTAGTCGGTACGTGCACATAAAAGAGAGAACGGTTGTGGGATATAATAGCCATGATCCTCATTTCATACTCCACTATTTGTTACAATTTGTCATGAAGCAAGCATCAAAACCCGAGGTTGCGTTATCATTGATCAGATTTAGTGCATTCATTAGAGGAATATGGAGTAAGCTTATCGAAGTGGATGATATCAAGAGGCTGCAAAAAGAAATTTTCGAGATACTTTGTCATTTTGAAATGATTTTTCCATAGGATTTTTTCGATATAATGGTACGCTTGCTTGTTCATTTATGCAGAGAAATTGAATACGGCGGGCCTGAACAGCTTAGATGCATGTATCCAATCGATCGATATGTAGGAAAGTTGAAATCTTATATGCGAAATAGAAACAGACCGGAAGGTTCGATTGCAGAAGGTTACTTGGCAAAAGAGTGTGTGACCTTCTGTTCAAGATTTTTAAGCATTGATGGAGGAACATAAAACACTTGGATTGATTTTGGAAGATGTCCAATAGATTTCGAATATCATATTGCAACAAAGAAGAATAAAGATGGGAAGATGTTTAATTTAAAAGATGCAGATTGGAAGGCAATGCATCGCTATATTCTGTTCAATTCCGGTAATAAAGAAATTGAGAGTTTGATCGAGTAAGTTTTTAAGTTCCTATATCATTATCCTTAACTATAAATTAACATCTGCATTTTGTAGTTTTTTGACCTTAATTATTATTTAGGGTTCATTGAGCTTTTGTGGATGATCTTGCAAATCCAAGAAGATACAAGAGGAACGAGAACATTTCTAAGAGTTTTTGAATTGGCTTAAAGAAGAGGTTCTGAAAAAGGACAATATTTCAACAGATTTAGAGGTGTTTGCATTAGGTCCTAATCGAGTAGTTAGGAAGTTTACCGGTTATATAGTAAATGGATATAGATTCCACACAAAATTTAGAGATTCTCAATGTACCGCACAAAATAGTGGTGTATTTTTGACTGCCAAAACCACCATCTTTGCAAGTTCGAAAGACCAAAATCCAATAGTGGGTGATGTTAATTACTACGGATCAATCAAAGAAATTTTTGAGCTTGATTATTGGGGAGCTTTCACGGTGGCCCTTTTTAAGTGTTACCGGTACCAAGAGGAAAAAGATTCATATAGCCTTACTTGAGTAAATTTTAGAAACTGCCATAAAACTGATTCTTATGTCCTGTCATCGCAAGTGCAGTAAGTATTTTATGTGGAAGATGTAGTTGAAAAGAACAGTCATTACGTTATTAAAAAAATTGCCGAGAGATTGATGTGATACTGAAAATCAGAATGCGATAGAAGAAGACATGAGCAATACGCGTTCACATGATATGGGCATAGGTATTGAACTAGAACCAGAAGTTGTTGATGGGGGTTGGATTAGGGATGATGTCCCCGTAATACAACTTGAAACAGAACTAGAAGCAGAAGTTCCTGATCCTGTTCCGTCTCATTAGGACAAAAAAATCCTCTTTCTTATTGCTTTAGTTTGGTCTAATTTATGATGAATTTGGCACTTTTTGTTTTAGCTAGAAATTATTAACTTTGATGAATGTATTTGGCACTCTTTTTTCATAATGCAGTCTACATTGTTCTCATGTTTTATGATTTAATGTCTTTCGTTACTGTCATCTAAATTGGTTATAGACCAAAATGTTATAATTGTTGGCTTTTGTCCACTTTAACATGCATGTACCTTGTTCTAATGTATTCATTTTGTACAGGATGGATGAACTTATTAATATCCGACTACAACATGGAGGACAGTTTCGAAGGACATGTTATGTCGGTGGAGAATCCTTTACAGTAACAAAATATGATGTGGACCGCTTTTCTTATAGTGTGCTTATGGACTTTATTAAAGATGCTCTCCATTACACTGAAATAGGAGGAGTCTATATTATCAGAAAAGGAACGAGGGGTGGCTGGCAGCTAATATTTAATGACAAGGACGTAACCGAGTACGTACAGGGCTGCAAAAAGGAAGGAGAAGTGGTTTTTTACATCGACAACACCATTGACAAAGACAGTGAGCCGTTGATTCAACTACAACCACATGTAATCATATGGCCAAGGAAAACCATAATTCGAGGTATATATATGTATATGTAATATATATCCATTCTTATATATATCTCTGTGTGTGTAAAGAACAATGAAGGAGGCCATCGTTATTATTTTTATTGTTCCATGTAAGAAGCCGGTTGAAAAGCGCAAGTATACTACTGCACATAAACTTCAGCAGCAACACAGAAAAACAACCCAACTCAAGTGGGTCAGAAGAAACTATTGCTGGAGCCTAATATGAATAATGATGAAGAAGATGTTACTGTGACGGACAAAGGAACCAAGAGGAAATTAAATGTAGAAAATGAAACAGATAATGATGATGATACCCGAGAGAATGAAGCTGATGTTCAGGTATTTTTCAGTTTTCATTCCAGTTTTATTAATCCAAATGAAATCTTGTATTTCAAACTACTTTTGATTAAAATTCTTATGCACGCATTCTATCAAAATAGCAAGAACTGTTTATACGTCAACTCTATTTGGTTAACTAGCTTAAATTTATCATCGAAGGTGAGTAACAATGCTAATCTGCTTGTAGTTCTCACAACCATCATTTTTGATAAAGTATGAACAAGAGAGAATCACGCAAATGCAAGAAAACGATGTAGTTAGTAGATCACTTGGGGTGCCTTCATTGGTTAGTTGTATGCAAGAGGCTGCCGCACGAAATAAGAAAGGTAAAGGTAAAGATTTTGCTGGATGTGATGAATACATCCCAGAAAATGCTGGTGAAGACGTCACTGATGATTCATTGGATTCGGAGGTATAAAGAAGTTATTTGTTTATTACTTATTGTCTTTGCTTTTAGGAATGTAAAAAATCTTGAACTTCGACTTAATTGTAGAGAATTAAAATTGTTAAGTCAAAGGATCCTTTACCTGGACTGAGAACTCATTCGCGAACCAATGCAGCCATTGAAATTGAGAAGGAAGCACTGACCTGCACCCTCTCCAAAGAAAGCTGGCTCCAACAAGGATTTGATCATGACACACACTCCCACTCCAAAGGAACTCAGTAATCGGGAGAAATTCGTGGAAACATTAAAGAAATTGATGAAACCTACACCGTCTTTTTCAGGAGCTTTAAAACCTATAACATCTCGTCCATCCGTTTTAAAGCTTACATGTAGCAAATTATTCAAACAATCAACCAATTCATGTGAAGCTGTTGGTTCAGTTGCTGCTTATTTAGCAATGCGGAAACGTCAAAAGCAGAATGTTAATGCGCCTCCAAAAATGGAAAATCTTACCGATCGATTAGACCAGGAATGGATTGCCTAGGAAGATGAAGCAGGTAAAGGTACAATATAATGTTTCTTTATTTGTGCACTGCACTGCACTGTTGAGTGTATCTATTTTCTATTCATTTTTTTGAACTTGGTAGATAAAGTACAAGGTCCAAAAAAACCTAGAGGGAAGTCAAAAATGACCATGGTGCATGCCAGAACCCCTGATGATAAAGTAGTCATTGAGTTGAATGAGGATGGTCAGCCAGTATCTGATAATATTACAGAGTTAAGAAATTTTCTTAGGACACTAGCAAAGGATAACGTGTCTCTTACTTACATCAGTTGGCATGTTGTTCCTGATCAATCAAAGCGATAAATGTTGGAATATGTTCTGGTACAATCTAATTTCCTTAACCATATACAGTTCAACTGACTTCCTAAATGTTTGGTTTTAATTAATTAGTTTGTTTCCTGAATTTTGTGATTGATATATTGTAGGCTAGGTATGTCATTCCTGAAGAAGGACACAAGTGGGTCCTGAACACGCTTAACGACTCTTGGAGGTAGTACAAGTCTCACATCAAAGCAAGGTATTATAAAAAATATTCAATTGATGAGGAAAGTCTTGCAAATAGGCCCAGTACAATTCCGTTGGAGGATTTTGAAATTCTCTTGGAATATTGGGGGAATGAAGCAGTTCAGGTATGATTTTAATGATATTCACATTTGTATAATGTTTAGTAGTTCACATAACTTGTTTACTGCTAATCTTTTCTTTAGTAGTTCACATTATCCTTATTTAGTGCTATTTTTTTGGATTTCTAGGGCCTAGTTGATCCACTCATCGTAATTCATTAAATGAGACACATACCTTGGGTCCCAAAACTCATGCAGTAGCAAAAAAAAAAGATAGTATGTGTTTTTTTGAACTTAAGTTGTTTTTTTATTGAGTTGAATTGGCCACATGATAATTCTAATTTGTTATATCGCTGAATTATATTTTATATATCATTGTCACATTGTTCACAGGCATCAGCTGATCTGTAAATTCTTAACGTTGAATGTCGCAAATTGTGTTTAATTTTTGGTAATCCTAATACTTGACAGAGAAAGAAGGACCCAGAAAAAGCCTCTCCATCTGCTGCCTTGGTTTATTTGGAAACATATAAACGAGAACTGGGTAGAAGTTACAAGACTAACACGGATGAACTAAAGGCCGAATACGTGAGTACATATATAACTAGATACTGAAATAGCAGTACTTGTGTTAGTATAATTGGCACATTGTACGTTGTTGGAGCTGCTTATTAAATCGAACACATAGTTAGTTTGAAAGAAAACCAGTTCTGTTAATAAATTCATTCCTGCCAGCTTCCTATTTATATATATATATATATATATATATATATATATATATATGCTTGCCTGGTTTTCATTTTGTAGGTGAAGGTTCAAGCAATGGTGGATGCAGGAAACATTGCTGAGGCAGATGCACTTGTTTCTGGTGAGAAGAGCTACACGCGGAACTCGCTTGTAGGAAGGTGTGGTAAAATGGCCGAAAAGTCTCCAACAACTCCTAGTTCTTCGGATAGTTATGTGCAAAAGCTGACCCAAAAAATAAGGCAAGAGCTTAAGGCGGATTTGGAAGAAAAGGTGAGCAGAATAATGAAAGAGAACGTGCCATGGGTGTTAGAAAGCTAGGTGAAACCAATACAGATCTTAATTTAGACGTCGGAGACTTTTGTGTCACCACAACAAGTGATTAAGATGACATTGTTACCCCTGTAACCCCGGTAACTGACTGAAGTATTTGGATGGTATGTGTTTGCACTTGTGATATATTCTGTTCTTTTAAATTATGGCACCTGTGGTATGTGTTAGTAATGGCACTTGTGGTATATTTGGATGATGACGCTTATGGTATGTGTTGGTGATGGCACTTTTGAGTTGGTATATATAATTGGTTGGTCTGACTGTAGTTATGAATGTTTTGGGAAGATTTATTGTATGAATATTTTGGTATATATGTATAAATGTGGTACAATGTTTTGGATTGAATATATGTAGTGTAGGATTTGCAATTACAAGGTTGTATTATAGTTGTATTTGATTTTTTTGGTGTTGCATTTGATTTTTTTACCATTGCAGTTGATGTTTTCTGGTATTGCAGTACAGTTTTGTGGTGTGGCATTAGATGGAACTATGGTGTTGCATTAGATTGATGTGGTATTGCATTAGACTGTGTTGTGGTGTTGCATTAAGTGTAATTTTATTAATTCCACAATGGTACGACAAGTGGAGACCATAGCTTATGTGGCGCCATGTGGATAGCTGACGCGGCATGTGACACATGTGCAGCTGATGTGGAGAGATGATGTGGCGTGTGACACATCGACAGCTGACATGGAAAGTCCATGTGGACCCCACTACCATGACCTGGAGGTCAGACTCTAGCTTCTACTTATGGCAACGTTGTATGTTGTTGCATTACATGCATATACTATTGCAATAGGGTTATAACACAACACTTTCTTTCCATTGCCGTAGATGGGCAAAAGCGTTGCATTTAGGGCTGTAAACGGATGCAGTCGGATACGGATAGTGCTGTATCCGAATTCGTATCCGAAAATGAAAATCCGTATCCGAATCCGTATCCGATATCCGCGGATACCAGTTAAAAATATCCGTATCCGTATCCGCGGATATTTTCGGATATCCGAAAATATCCGTATCCGCCTTAGCGAATACGGATATCCGAAAATATCCGAAATATCCGTATCCGAAACTTAAAACTGTACATTGGATGTGTATATCCGAAATTATCCGAAAAATATCCGAAAACATCCGAAAAATATCCGAAAATAAAACAGTAAAAGTTTACAAATACATCACTCACATACAAATTTGGCTCATAAAATATATTTTTTGAAAATGTGAATACATCTAATTAAAAATTACAAGCAGGACATCAATCAAATAATTTTCTTACAACAAATATTTTAAGACATAAAGTGTTCAAAATATGAAATACACAACCCTAAGACTAAAATAAAACAAAATATAAATCATAGAAGCACATACACAATTATGTTTTAATTATAACCATACCACAAAATAAAATGAGTACATGATTTAAAATGTTGCATAATACAAAATACAACTTTCCTTTATAATTAAATAGTTGAGTTTAGCTTAGTTATTTTAAGGAAATTTATATATTAATTTAATCTTAAATATAAATTAAAAATTATATAATATATATACTACATACACGTATCAGAAAATCGGACGGATATTTTTCGAATACGGATACCACTATAACCATATCCGTATCCGAAATGATTTTCGGATATCGGATATCCGTATCCGCATCTCGGATAACGGATATTTTTCGTATTTTCGGATACGGATGCGGACGGATATCGGATTTTTCGAGTACCCGTTGACAGCCCTAGTTGCATTAGATGGCTAATGCAACGGCCATGGATGCCTTGCCCCCTTGGTGTTGCCTATTTGAAAAAATGGCCAACGACAACATTTTTTTGATCTATGTCCACAGAATAATAGTGTCGAATATGCCCACTTTTGTAGTAGTGACTTTACCCTAAAAATGATTCGTTTAATCTAATCTCCTATTGTGACGCTGACTATACGGGATGTAAATCGGATTGTAAAAGCATTAGTGGGACGTATCACTTTTTAGGTCAATCTCTAGTCTTATGGTGTAGTAAAAAGCACAATACAGTATCTTTATCAACAATTGAAGTAGAATATATATATATATATATATATATATATCTGCTGCTTTGAAATATATATAAAAATCCACCATATCATTCAAGGACTAAACATATTGATATAAGACATCATTTCCTAAGAGATAACGTAAATAAAGAGAAAATTTCTCTAGAATTTATAGAAACAGAAAAACAAATAGCAGATATACTAACCAAAACTTTAAAAGAAGCAACATTTACTAAATTTAGACGAGAACTAGACATTTGCTTTTTAACGAAATAAAGTAATTAAATATCTTAATATAAATATAGTATAAAATATAATAAAATTTTGAAAAATCAAAAATATATGTATGTATGTCGACATACACAAAGATACATGTCGACATATAACAACTAGTTTTTTAAATTTTGATTCCCACCAAAAAGTAGTTACAACTATATTTAAACTCTTAATTATGAAATTTCTTCTTCTTCTCTTCATTTTCTCTCTAACTAAACTCTGAAATAGGTAAAATAATGGCCTATTCTCATAATACAAACCAAAACAATCCCATTTCATTTTCTGGACTCTCTGAAGGTCCATTCCAACGTACTACGCTAGCAAGAGTGATGAAATTGGAAGAATCTATGAAGGATTTACTGCAATTGTTGACGAAGGATTTACTGCAATTGTTGACTAAGATTCAATTTCTTCTATTATGGATGAATAGAGAACAAGAAAAACAAGGAAAGAACATGAGGAATTTACAATGGTATGTGATGGATAATCATACTAATCCTATTATCATTGGGGATGATAATCAAATGGAAGATGAATAAGAAGAAGAAGAGGAAGAAGAAGCAAAAGAAGATGAGGAAGAAGAGGCACTAAACGAGGAGGTGGAAGAAGACGATTAGGTTATTTGCGTAGGAGAAGTGTGTTTTGAAAAAGATGGGAATGTGATCGAGCAACATGGGGAATTCTGTCTTCATTGTCCTCATTGCCCAATTCACAAATCCCCAATTGTTAATAAACACTAATCGACTAAGGATTATGTTCATTCGTACATTCGTATATTCGTTTTAAATAAATACATTCGTGTATTTGTTGTAAATGCGAACATTCATATAACTGTTGTTCGATTAAGATTGTTTTGTACATATTATTTGGATTGTTTGTTTGGTATATAAAAGGGATATATTAATTATACTCTTGTATATTATACTTAGTAGAAATACAATTGTATTGCCATAGAGTTAAGGGGAGTTATAGGAATTTGTAGATTAAGAGAGTTATAGATTTAGGGGGATTTATATATAAAAATAGTCACTAGGATTATTCTAAGTTTAAATAGATATATTTTTTGTTGATGACAAAAGGGAAGAAATTATAAAATAGGTATAGCAATAAGTGTAGTTTAAGGGGGAGTTAGAAGGAATTTGTGGTGAAAGGTTGAGTAATCGAAGAATCAGACTAACAGGTATGAATATTTTATAAACCAAGGTTATCATCATAAAAAAAGGGGAGCTTGTTGGAGAATGGAATGATGATGATGTTTTATGACAACCACCTTGTTTCAATCATTATTATTGATTATAGAATATATATTAACAATTTTATCCATAATATATATATGCAGGATTTATATGTAGGTTAATAATATTGAAGACTGTACAGTTAAGAGATTCATGATTTCAAAAGAAAATCAAGACTCATGAGTATCAACATATTAAGAGTCCAAGATTATCAGAGTAATAGAGTCTAGTTAGAATGTAAAACTCTGAACAACACTCCAACTCAAATTTCTAATTACTTCTTTTTAAAATGATTTTAAAACTATTTTCAAATTGATTTCAAGCTTCTCTCAAAATGACTTTTAATTATCCAAGGATTTTAAACTTATGATTTGAAATATATATATATATATATATATATCATAAGTTTCTTATATTTATATATTATAAAGTTTTAATTATATTATATGTGTTTATAATTATTTTATATAGTTTTATATCACTATATATATAGTTTTTAAATCATATGTTTACATAATATTTTATTATGTTTTTATACTTTAAAAAAATTATATTTTAAACAACTTATTTTATTTCATGAATTTCCATAATATATATATTGGTTTAAATACTTGAAAAATGATTTAAAATTTATATATATACGTGTGTGTGTGTGTCGACATACATGTTTTTACGTGTCCACATATAACAGTCATATTTTATTTAAATTTAAAAATGTGTGTTTTCATTTTACAACGTTTCATAAACCATTATGTCCTTTGGAACACTATATAAAGGCCTTATTTTCGATTTTTTTAGAACTTATCTTCTCCTTCTTCGTCCCTTAACATACCACCATTATACTTCTCAAATTTCTAAGATTCTACACTTATACTTTTCCGATTTCAATACAAATTGTATCATTCTTCTTCTATTCTCATTCTTTATCAAATAATCTCTGATTGGAAGTGCTACTCAAGAGTTCTAAGGCGACTGTAATAAAAAACCATGAGGAAGTGTTCCTTATAGCCTGTAAATCAAGGAAATGATAGGGTGTGTTCCTTGTAGCCCGTAAATCAAGGAAAGGAAGCGGTGTTAACCTTGTAGCCGTGAAATCAAGGGTATTATAATTGAATACTAATATTAATAAAACTTTGCGCAATCTAGCGTTGTGCGGGACTGGACGTAGGAGCAATCCAAACCAGTATAAAAATCCAATGTGTTCTTTCCTTTTCTGCATTTTACTTTTGTTTATATCTATTGTGATTGTTTCTGTTGTAATATTCATTCTGTGATTCATATAGCAGTTCAAGTAATTGGTAATTTGTTAAGATTTATATAAGTTCTTTAAAACACTATTCACCGCCTCTAGTGTTAGTTTTGCCTTAAGGTCCTTGATTCTCATCCCTAACACCTAGCTCTGGACAAATTTAGAGCATGCATAGCTCTTTGGTGCTTGCTCCTGAAGTTTCTAATGGAAGGCAGAGTTGTAATTGTACGAGGAGACTAAGTAGCCGGACGAGCGTGCTACCTGGTGGAGTGGAAAGAAGTCCGCACTAAAGAAAGTAACGAGCCAGAAGATGTTCCTCCTCTCCCAAGGAGGTAGAGGAATAACAAATAAAGGACACATCCTTGCTGGAACCATCCAGTCGCCAACTTGAGGATATTGATCCAAGAGAGGACGAAGAGCTGGGATGTAGAAGGGTGACTACAAATGAAACTACGATGGAGATTTCAATCGATAATGATGAATCGACCAAGGTCTTGAAGATCAGATACCATCTAAAATCCCTCCCGACGAGAGTGTTGACTGATTTCCTCTGTGCGAACCCCGACATGTACACATGGAACCATGCTTACATGTGTGGGATATCTCCATCAATCATGAGCCGTTCGCTCAATCACAATATGTAACACTCCACCTCCACCAGGGTGGCTCTTGCAAGCACTCTGACTTTGGAGGGGCGTTTGAATCAGGTAAACATGCATAATGATATATCAAGGTAGAACAAGAACATATGTATATATGTAAACAGAGTAAATAACATAGATAAAACAGCGGAAGATTTCAAAACATTTCAAAACAAGTCTGGTACAACATAGCTTTCCAAATAAACAAGTCTAGATAAAACAACATCAACTGAAAAACTGAAATAAATAAGTGCTATCCCCAATTAAGTGGTAACCATAGCTAGCTTCATGTCGAAACCGTACATGAGCTGAAATCCCACAAGCAAGCAATCAGAAATCCAAGCTAAGCTCCAGTATTCCCTCCCTGAGAACCGGGGGGGGGGGGGGGGGGACGGAAGAAAAGAGGCGAAAAAAAACAGGTCAGTCAAAAAGACTGAGTAAGCCCTACTACAATCAATGTAAACTGATAAAGTTAACTGGCATGAGCAGTAGGGATGAACATAAGGATAACAATATACTAGCATGATGATTAACTAACAAGGTAGATAAAGGTGTCATCGCATAATCAGGATTAAGGTTTTGCACCACAGGTGTACTAGCAAACTAACATGACTTGAATAAACAAGTATTGATCCCTTGGCCCAAGCTTTGGCCCAATAACATGAAATGACCCTAATACAAGGTCCAACCAAACGGTCTAGTCGATTGGCTCCATAAGCCTAACTCGTCACGTGTTGGTGTCAATACGGCCTAATCATAATTGTAGTCGAACTGTGCCGGGTCCACCCTTCGGGTGTATCAAGCCCTAGGGTGTCAACCCCTGGACACCATGAACATGAGTGCACAGTCCCGATCTACTGGTACCCGTGCATGTTTTCTCCGGCTACGGACTATGTGCACGACCAGAGTCCGCCCGGAACTACACCGGCGTACCCTCTGCCGTCGCTTTTGGTCACTTACCTCCAGTCCAGTAATCGTGCCCCCACCCTAGCCTAGTCCCTAGGGTCATGATGATACTAACTTGGGATTACTGCTGGAGTGGGCCCCCATTGCTAGGATTTTCTAGTGGGTTAAGTACGGTTTAACCCTCTTGCTAATCCTAGATTAACTTGGTTAAGTGTAACGATGAGTTCACGACTTAACCCCGATTAATCTACCAAGCCCAAATTGGTTAAGTATTAAGTGGACCATGACTTAACCCTAATCACGAGGCATTAATTAATTTAATGCGCCTTAACCTCTCACATTAGACCTTGTTGTGGTTACTAGTTAAGTCGGGCGGGTCCGGGTAGCTTTACACCACAACTTGGTCTAACCTCGAGTTCAAGGTACAACATGACCAACTTCTCACATTGGGTCCTATTGTTTGTAGCAACTAGTTAAGCCGGTCGGTTCCGGGTAGGTTTACGCTACAAACTCAACCCAACCTCGAGTTGGCCACACTTATCTTTTCTAAGTGTCATGTCCATCATGTTTCCAAAACATGTTACAAGTTTTCAAGCAATTGGGTAGACCTAACTTAATAGGTAAATTCCCAATGGGTAGACCTAACTTAATAGGTAAATTCCCAAGCTTATGTTTTATGTCTTTTAAGTTTACCCAACCCCAAACGCAATCCCATCACTTACATATCGCAATAGCGCATAAAGGATAGAAAGTAGGAACTTGGCATAATCATGACATAAAGGTATTGAAGCCACAAGCTTAACATGGTGGCATATGAAATGTTCATATGTTCATACACTTGCATATTACATTTTTAGGCCTCAAAAGCATGCATAAAACCAAACTTAGCATATTGGTGATACATTGTGCTAAATGACATGTAGAGATGGCCATAAGTTCGCATTTAGCCTCACATGCAAGTTATCATAAGAGATATGATAACTTACATGTTGCTAAAATGCAACCTTTGGCATAAAGCTTAAAGCTTTATGTTCATAAACCCAAAATAAGCTTGCATAACATGATAGCATGAACAAAATGTTCAACCCAAACTTGCATAACATAACTTGGCATACTTGCATATAAACTTGCATATCACAACATGATAAACTTGCATATAAACTTGCATATCACAACATGATAAACTTGCATATAAACTTGCATATCACAACATGATAAACTTGCATATAAACTTGCATATCATACATTTAACTTTAGAGTTTAAGTATGAAAGTAGAATAGGGCTTACAATGCTTAAGAAGTCACAAAAATATGACAAAGCCCTTATGAAATCAATTAAACCCAAAATGCAAGCAAAACCCTTGAGCCAAAATGATCAAGACTCTTTCTTTATGATGCAAATATATAAACTTGACTTGAATGCAAGCTAATGATGCTCATACAAGTTTGAAAACACTTGTATGCATGGAAAATCACTTAGGAATTTATTTAGGAATTTTATGAAGAGAGTGGAGGCCATGAGAGGATTGATTTTGCCATAGTTTAGTTGTATGAATGAATAATGATGATTTAGGGTAGGTTAGGGTCTTATTTATAGATTAGGCAAGTGTTTTAGGCCATAAGATTAAACCTAGATTCAATCCAAGCCATCAAAGCATGTTTTGGGGAAGAAGTCAAGTGTAGGAACCATCTAGGGCCTTTAGATTAAAGATGAACCATGAGAACCATTCAAATGCAAAATCTGAATTTGAGTGAATCGGCCCACGGGTTGACAGCCAAACACCCTGGATTAACCCCTAGTCGACCCAGCGAGCTCGGGTCGACCTCAAAAATCGGCCGGTTCGGTTATTCCCCTCTCCCAATTCGCTATTTTGAACATTTTTGCATATTTATTTATTTAATTTTCAATTATATATATATATATATATATCAATATATATATATTTCTCTGCGCAACCCATTTCACTTAATTAAGTATACTTTAATTTGGGAATTTTTCGTGAAACTTCGCGAGGCCATATCTTGGTCATACGGACACTGATTTTCGAAAACTCGGACTCTATTTCGCGTATTTTTCCGAGACGAACGCAATGGAATAGCCCGTTTCCCTTGATTCAGATTTTACAGTTTAATTCTGCCTCCATTTATGTTATAACATGTTATTCAAAAATACGGGTTGTTACATTCTTCCCTCCTTAAAGGATTTCGTCCCCGAAATCTCCAAGTTAGGAAGAACGTATCCTACCATCCATCATCCATCTACTCAAAACATCATCCACGAGCAATCATTGTCCTTAAAAGGTTCTAAATGCTGTATGATCATATGCAAAGGTGTGTGTATATGTACTTATCTAATGCGAAAATCAGGAGGTTACTGATTCAGTAAACCCCCTTAATGCAAAATATGTTAGTGAAATGAGTCCATATGTATGCAAATTCCTAACATAATTTATAATCTCTACATGAGTGCACATAACATTCATCCATATGCAACATCCACGTGATAGCATAACAAGTTTTCATCCATGTATTATGCATCCACGAGTATCCACTTGCAAACACTTGCAACCACTTGCAACCATCAAGCATAACATGTTTCAAACACATGTTTCATCCAAAGGGTTTCTACCTAAGGTTCTCATGACAAGATTAACACGATAAACTAGATAAACATGGATAGCAAAGAGAAAGATATGCTAACAAAGAAAAGAGATTGAGAGTGTACCCTCAAAAAGGAATGGATAAAGCCCACACATCTTCTCCTCGGTTTCCCAAGTTGCGTCTTCTTCGGCTTCACCCCATTGAACCTTCACCAATTTGACCTCTCGATTCCTTAGCTTCTTGGTCTCCGTCCCCAAGATACGAATCGGAGCTCTCCTCAAGGTAGCCTCTTTCTCCACTTCTACATCTTTTAGAACACTTGGCTCAACAACCTCTGCTGATTCATGTAAACACTTCCGGAGATGCGAGACATGAAAAACATCGTGTACTCCAGCAAGCTTCTCGGGCAACTTCACTCTATAAGCCATCTGCCCGATCCTCTCTATAATAGGGAATGGTCCAACAAACCTCGGTGCCAACTTCCCAACAGCTCCAAATCGGACCACATTCCGCAAAGGAGAAACCTTCACGAAAACCATATCCCCAACATCAAACTCCAAATCCGTTCTTCGCTTATCAGCATAGGATTTCTGTCGGTCTTGGGCCGCTTTCATCCGTCTCCGAATCAACTCAATCTTCTCGGATGTATCTCTGATCATATCAGGCCCAAGTATAAGCTCATCTGTAGTCTCCCACCAACATGTAGGCGACTTGCACGGCCTCCCATATAAAGCTTCAAATGGTGCCATCCCTATGCTTGCCTGATAACTGTTATTATATGCAAACTCAACAAGAGGAAGATGGTCTTCCCAAGTACCACCAAAATCCAGAATACAAAGCCTCAACAGATCCTCAAGTACCCTATTCACCCTTTCGGTTTGACCGTCCGTCTGTGGGTGATAAGCCGTACTTAGATTCAACCTTGTGCCCATAGCTTCTTGCAAGCTATTCCAGAATTGACTTGTAAAGATTGGGTCACGGTCACTGACTATACTAGAAGGGACTCCATGTAGTCTCACAATCTCACGAAGATATACAGACGCTAGCCAAGATGCGGTCCTCTTGCTCTTCACCGGAATGAAATGAGCACTCTTCGTAAGTCTATCCACAATAACCCAAATGCTCGTATTCCCTTTCCTTGACCTTGGTAGCCCATCGATAAAATCCATGGAAATACTCTCCCACTTCCATAGTGGAACGTCTAGAGGATGCAATAGCCCACCGGGCTTCTTCGACTCGGCCTTAACTTGCTGGCAAATGATACATCTAGAGACAAATTCTGCCACATCCTTCTTCATCCCAGGCCAAAAGAAAATGCGCTTCATATCTTTATACATCTTATCTCCGCCCGGATGTATAGTCAACTTAGAGTGATGCGCTTCCTCAAGAACTCTTCTTACTAGATCTTCTACCATTGGAACACATAACCTTCCGTCTCTCCTCAGCCAACCCTTGTCATCAATAGAATATCGAGCGAGATGACTAGACGTCTCTCCACGAATTAGCTTATCCATAATCTCAACTATCTGAGGGTCTTCTCTCTGCGAAGCCCCAACTTGATCAAGAAGGGTAGGTCTGAGTTCCAGAGATGCTAAAGAACCGGTCATCGACTCAATCGCCAAAGAGAAATCAAAGGTTGCCACATACTCTAAATTCTTCATCTCAACGAATAGAGGACTTAGGGTCAACCTTCTTCTACTCAATGCATCTGCTACCACATTCCCCTTGCCAGGGGTATAAGCTATCTCAAAATCGTAGAACGCCAAGAATTCCATCCATCTTTGTTGCCTCAGATTCAGATCCTTCTGAGAAAAGAGATACTTCAATGACTTGTGATCGGTATAAAGCTCAAATCTTTCTCCCAGAAGATAATGGCGCCAAGCCTTGAGTGCATATACTATTACTGCCAACTCTAAGTCATGAGTGGGATAATTCTTCTCATGCACTTTGAGTTGTCTACCGCCAAAGCATATCACTCTTCCTTCTTGCATAAGAACAGCTCCTAACCCCGTGCCACATGCATCGGTGTATACGGTAAATAACTTCCCTCCATCGGGCAAAGCTAGAACAGGTGCTGATGTAAGGGCTCTCTTGAGCTTCTGAAAAGCAAGCTCGCATTCTATGCTCCAAGCAAAAACTAAATTCTTCTTCGTCAATTTAGTGAGAGGAGCGGATATCTTTGCGAAGTCCTTGATGAACTTCCGGTAAAAACCCGCAAGACCTAGAAAACTTCTCACTTCGGTTGCATTCCTTGGAGTCTTCCAATCCTGAACTGCCACTACCTTAGCGGGATCCACTGCTAAGCCTTGCTTAGATACTATATGCCCAAGGAATCTAACTTCCCTTCTCCAAAAGTGACACTTGGAGAACTCGGCCTTCAACTGATGCGCTCTAAGCGTATCCATCACCTCCATGAGATGCCTTGCGTGCTCTTCCTCATCCTTAGAGAAGATCAGAATATCATCTACGAAGACCACGATAAACTTGTTCAAGAACTCCCTGAACACCCTACTCATCAAGTCCACGAAATATGCGGGTGCATTAGTCAAGCCGAACGGCATGACAAGCCATTCGAAGAATCCATTTGGAGTTCTGAATGCAGTCTTGTCTATACTATCTTCAGCTACCCTGAGCTGATGGAACCCCGTAGCAAGATCAAGCTGAGAGAAAACAGAAGCACCGACAAGCTGGTCAAAGAGATCATCAATCCTCGGTAACGGGTGTCTGTTCTTCTTAGTCAGCTTATTCAACTCTCGATAGTCAACGCAAAGTCGGAGAGAACCATCCGCCTTGGTAGCAAATACCACAGGCGCTCCCCATTCAGATATACTTCGTCTAATGAAGTTCTTCTCAAGCAACTCTTTCACTTGCTTACTTAGCTCCCGCCTTTCACGCGGACCATGTGCCGAACGGGCAAAGAAACAGGCTTTGCATTATCCACCAGATAAATGCGGAAATCAATCTCTCGCTTAGGGGGCAACCCCCTAACTTCATCGAAAACATCCGGATACTCTCGAACCACTCTCACAGACCGAAGAGTTTCCATTGACGAGTCGAGTGATTCCAGATAGCACAACATGACGGGACCTCTCGGATCACAAGAAATCTCTAGGGTGTTTCCGAGGCGAGTCACGAGCCTCACAACCCTATGCTCACAATCAAGAATGGCTCCATATCTGGACAGCCAATCCATGCCCAATATCAATCCGTATCCCCTAAAACCAAGAACATAAGCACTGCACAAGAACTCTACACTCAGTATAGAGATCCTCAAATCCCCACATATCATAGACAAATGGGCGGAACCCCCAATAGGATTTGAGACACAGACGGGATCATCTACCAAGCTAGTACTAAGGTGCAAACTATCAACAAGATCAGATGAGATAAAGCTATGCGATGCACAGAATCAAACAAGGTACGAACTGGAAAATCAGAAATATATACAAGGCTCTCAACAGAAATACTACCTCGATCGGGAACTGGAGCGACATTGAGAGCATGAACTTGCCCTCCTGAAGGTCGAGCACGCTGAGTCTGACCCTGGCCTTGCCCTTGCTTCCTCGGGCAATCCTTACTGAAATGTCCAGTCTCACCGCAGAAAAAGCATTCACCATTCTTCCTTTTCCTCTTCTTACAATCCTTAATAAGATGCCCAACTGAACCACAATAATGGCACTTCCCCTTGTTGTTCTTGCCCTTGTTGTTATTGCCCTTGTTGTTGTTCCCCTTGTTGCCTTGACTCTTGTTCTTGTTCTGATTGCCTTGACTGCTCTGACCACTTGGATTACCCTGATTTCCTTTTCCCTGGGAATCAGTCTTCTTGGCTTGAGTATCATTCATCTTGGTTTCTTTCTTGACATCTCCCTGAAGTAACGCCATATCAACCAAACTCTCAAACGTGGCCCCCATGGGGAATATGTGACATAGCCAATCCCTGCAACGGCTCATTCAATCCTCTAGCAAAACGAAGAGCCTTCTTCTGAGGAGTATTCACCATATCGAAGCCAAAACGAGCTAACTGATTGAACTTGTTCACATATTCTTTGACAGACATATCTCCTTGTTTCAAAGTTACGAACCTCTCCATTTGCAGATTCTCCTCAGCAGAAGATAGAAACTTAAGCATGAACCTTGCCCTGAAATCGGCCCAAGTCTCAACAGGCCTAGTACCATCGGTGACTTCCCACCAATAAGCGGCTTCATCCTTCATAAGCCAAACCGCCAACAAGAGCTTCCTCTGATCGTCTAACCCAAAGATAGCAAACAAATCCTCGGTCTCTTTCAACCAATTTCTGGCCTCTACAAAAGTCTCAGTGCCTTGAAAGTTCTTGCCACCCATTGCTTTGAAATCTTTGCAAGTCTTTGCGAAGTCCACTTGAGGATACTGAGGGGGAGGAGGAAGAGGAACCTCAGCGACAGGAGGAGGAGCAACATTAACCACCGGAGGAGGAGGAGGAGGAACATTAACTACCGGAGGAGGAGGAGGAGGAACATCTGCGGGGCCGGCTTCGGTCGCCCTAGCCTCCAAAAGTCTCCTATACCAAACAGGTACGTGTACTCCCTCCGGAATAGCAAAGTTATCGGCCATACTGAAAACGAAGAAAAAGACAGATTCAGAATGGAGAAAAACGAAGGAATTTTGCTAATGGCTTTTTGGGGAATAGCCTTTAAAATAAACTAGACTTTTCTTTGGAAAATACTTTATACTTGGTTTTGAAAATAGTTTTCCAAAAGTTTTCTAAAAGCCTTTTTGTTCCTTCTCGTACCATATGCTCTGATACCAAATGTAACACCCCACCTCCACCAGGGTGGCTCTTGCAAGCACTCTGACTTTGGAGGGGCGTTTGAATCAGGTAAACATGCATAATGATATATCAAGGCAGAACAAGAACATATGTATATATGTAAACAGAGTAAATAACATAGATAAAACAGCGGAAGATTTCAAAACAAGTCTGGTACAACATAGCTTTCCAAATAAACAAGTCTAGATAAAACAACATCAACTGAAAAACTGAAATAAATAAGTGTTATCCCCAATTAAGTGGTAACCATAGCTAGCTTCATGTCGAAACCGTACATGAGCTGAAATCCCACAAGCAAGCAATCCGAAATCCAAGCTAAGCTCCAGTGTTCCCTCCCTGAGAACCGGGGGGGGGGAACGGAAGAAAAGAGGCGAAAGAAAACAGGTCAGTCAAAAAGACTGAGTAAGCCCTACTACAATCAATGTAAACTGATAAAGTTAACTGGCATGAGCAGCAGGGATGAACATAAGGATAACAATATACTAGCATGATGATTAACTAACAAGGTAGATAAAGGTGTCATCGCATAATCAGGATTAAGGTTTTGCACCACAGGTGTACTAGCAAACTAACATGACTTGAATAAACAAGTATTGATCCCTTGGCCCAAGCTTTGGCCCAATAACATGAAATGACCCTAATACAAGGTCCAACCAAACGGTCTAGTCGATCGGCTCCCTAAGCCTAACTCGTCACGTGTTGGTGTCAATACGGCCCAATCATAATTGTAGTCGAACTGTGCCGGGTCCACCCTTCGGGTGTATCAAGCCCTAGGGTGTCAACCCCTGGACACCATGAACATGAGTGCACAGTCCCGATCAACTGGTACCCGTGCATGTTTTCTCCGGCTACGGACTATGTGCACGACCAGAGTCCGCCCGGAACTACACCGGCGTACCCTCTGCCGTCGCTTTTGGTCACTTACCTCCAGTCCAGTAATCGTGCCCCCACCCTAGCCTAGTCCCTAGGGTCATGATGATACTAACTTGGTATTACTGCTGGAGTGGGCCCCCATTGCTAGGATTTTTCTAGTGGGTTAAGTACGGTTTAACCCTCTTGCTAATCCTGGATTAACTTGGTTAAGTGTAACGATGAGTTCACGACTTAACCCCGATTAATCTACCAAGCCCAAATTGGTTAAGTATTAAGTGGACCATGACTTAACCCTAATCACGAGGCATTAATTAATTTAATGCGCCTTAACCTCTCACATTAGACCTTGTTGTGGTTACTAGTTAAGTCGGGCGGGTCCGGGTAGCTTTACACCACAACTTGGTCTAACCTCGGGTTCAAGGTACAACATGACCAACTTCTCACATTGGGTCCTATTGTTTGTAGCAACTAGTTAAGCCGGTCGGTTCCGGGTAGGTTTACGCTACAAACTCAACCCAACCTCGAGTTGGCCACACTTATCTTTTCTAAGTGTCATGTCTATCATGTTTCCAAAACATGTTACAAGTTTTCAAGCAATTGGGTAGACCTAACTTAATAGGTAAATTCCCAATGGGTAGACCTAACTTAATAGGTAAATTCCCAAGCTTATGTTTTATGTCTTTCAAGTTTACCCAACCCCAAACGCAATCCCATCGCTTACATATCGCAATAGCGCATAAAGGATAGAAAGAGGGAACTTGGCATAATCATGACATAAAGGTATTGAAGCCACAAGCTTAACATGGTGGCATATGAAATGTTCATATGTTCATACACTTGCATATTACATTTTTAGGCCTCAAAAGCATGCATAAAACCAAACTTAGCATATTGGTGATACATGGTGCTAAATGACATGTAGAGATGGCCATAAGTTCGCATTTAGCCTCACATGCAAGTTATCATAAGAGATATGATAACTTACATGTTGCTAAAATGCAACCTTTGGCATAAAGCTTAAAGCTTTATGTTCATAAACCCAAAATAAGCTTGCATAACATGATAGCATGAACAAAATGTTCAACCCAAACTTGCATAACATAACTTGGCATACTTGCATATAAACTTGCATATCACAACATGATAAACTTGCATATAAACTTGCATATCACAACATGATAAACTTGCATATAAACTTGCGTATCACAACATGATAAACTTGCATATAAACTTGCATATCATACATTTAACTTTAGAGTTTAAGTATGAAAGTAGAATAGGGCTTACAATGCTTAAGAAGTCACAAAAATATGACAAAGCCCTTATGAAATCAATTAAAACCAAAATGCAAGCAAAACCCTTGAGCCAAAATGATCAAGACTCTTTCTTTATGATGCAAATATATAAACTTGACTTGAATGCAAGCTAATGATGCTCATACAAGTTTGAAAACACTTGTATGCATGGAAAATCACTTAGGAATTTATTTAGGAATTTTATGAAGAGAGTGGAGGCCATGAGAGGATTGATTTTGCCATAGTTTAGTTGTATGAATGAATAATGATGATTTAGGGTAGGTTAGGGTCTTATTTATAGATTAGGCAAGTGTTTTAGGCCATAGGATTAAACCTAGATTCAATCCAAGCCATCAAAGCATGTCTTGGGGAAGAAGTCAAGTGTAGGAACCATCTAGGGCCTTTAGATTAAAGATGAACCATGAGAACCATTCAAATGCAAAATCTGCATTTGAGCGAATCGGCCCACGGGTTGACAGCCAAACACCCTGGATTAACCCATAGTCGACCCAGCGAGCTCGGGTCGACCTCAAAAATCGGCCGGTTCGGTTATTCCCCTCTCCCAATTCGCTGTTTTGAACATTTTTGCATATTTATTTATTTAATTTTCAATTATATATATATATATATCAATATATATATTTCTCTGCGCAACCCATTTCACTTAATTAAGTATACTTTAATTTGGGAATTTTTCGTGAAACTTCGCGAGGCCATATCTTGGTCATACGGACTCCGATTTTCGAAAACTCGGACTCTATTTCGTGTATTTTTCCGAGACGAACGCAATGGCATAGCCCGTTTCCCTTGATTCAGATTTTACAGTTTAATTCTGCCTCCATTTATGTTATAACATGTTATTCAAAAATACGGGTTGTTACACAATACCAAAATGGCTGATTTGGAATGGTAATAAAATGTTGCTAATTTTTTTAGAAACACTATTTGAGCCTTGTAGATTAGTATGTTGCAAATTTTTGAAACACCTATATTATGTTTCAGATTAACAAATTGAAACAACTAGCATGTGTTTCAGATTGATGGATTGAAACATCAAGCAGGTGTTTCATATTGACAGATTGAAACACTTAATAGGTGTTTTAGATGGATAATCAACAACACATAGTGAGTGTTTCAACTTGATAATCTGCAACACTTAATAAATGTTTCATCAGCAACACCTAACAAGTGTTTCAAAATGATAACTAGCAAAACATAATAGGTGTTTCAAAATGATAACTAGCAACACATACTAAGCGTTTCAAATTGAGAATCAGTTTCATTTGTTACATGTTTCGATCTGGTAATTTGTCACTCCATTGATTTTATGCGGATTCGAGATATGAAAATTATTTTAAAATATGAAATTGATACCTTTAGTAACATAAATAGATTCAATCATTCTCCATATCAAAAACTAAAAAATATAAAAAGAAATTCTATAAGCAAATTTACTATAAACAAATTACTATAGAACAAAGTTGAACCATATCTTCAGAGGATCGAAAAAGTATAAATATATCGCAACAAATCCAGGTTACACAAGTTTAACGTTGACATTATTACAAAACAATAATATAGACAATCAAACTTTCATATAAACACTTCCATGCACCGTTGATGACCTCGATTCATCATATTCTACCTTCGAAATTAACATCTACAAGAAAATCATCATTTATTGACATAAACTAGTCCTTGCATTAGTAAAATCAAATATAACATATAATGATCACATATAATAAAGCTCATGCTGATATATAACCATGTTAAGAGAGCATGTTTAACTGCAATTTCCTTCAAAATGGCATAAAAACTGCTTTTATCAGAAGTTATAGCTAAGCCATATGTAGAAAATTATTGCTTACACAAAGGGCATAAGAACATTTTAAATAGCTCGTTTGGCTATTCGAAGTCAAAAGCTGCATAATAAGTTGCTTATGAGTGCTTGTTTGACCACGACAAGCTCAAAATTAAAGTAGTTCGAGTTATATTTTTTTTAGGCAGTCTCAAATGAATAGAAAAACATTGAAAGTGCAAATACAGAAGTTGAAGTTTCCATAAAGTTTACTTGTAAACCAATTTTTTCATACTTGTAAACCAAAATTTTCATACTATCTCTCATTAACTTATTTGTTATTTTTATGTTAACAATGTCAAGTTGTTGAAACAAGTAAAAAATGTAACTTACAAGTTGTTCTTCCTTCTTGAAAGATATTGTCAAACAAGCTTCACGATATCTTCCTTACATGTTTAGAATACATCATACCAACACAATTAGAGCCATTTTCATATGTCGTACGAATTAAATTTTTGAAGAAAATATTAACATACATATTTATAAAAGAAAAATATTGACATAGAATAATGATTTAAGATTTTCAACAAAATCTATGTTGTTACCATGAGTTCCTCGCATTTGAAATTGTTTGACTTGAGCTTCATGACCCATAATAACAACAACAATAACAACAACAATATAACTTCCCAAACCGTAACTAACATACGGTAAAATTAACATGGAAGTATAAATTCCTTTTCAATTTTCATATCCATTCGTGCATCGTTCAACCATACAAAATTTATAATTAAAGAAACCATACAAAATTTATAATTAAAGCAGAATCGTCGTGCAAACTATAATTTTGTAGAATTTTAATTACATTGTTGAAATTTGTATAGGGACAAAGGACCAGTGCAGGAATAAATAAAATAAATTGTATGAAGTGGTTATTTATATTGCATTCAAGATCGAAAGAAACGTTAGTCTCTGGCATCTTATAAGAGGAAACTTAATTTGTAAATTAGGCTCAAAATGGAATAGAATAGGAGAACACGCTAGTAATATACTTAGTAAGTCTTGATAATTTAAAAGTATGAGCATATATATTCATTAAATATAACTCTTACCTATTTTTACACAATAGTGAATATCTGAAGTGACCCTCATACTATCAGTACAAATAGTGAAGAAAATTTAGTAATTAAGTGGGGATAAAAGTGCAAATAGGATACTTAATGTGCAAAATTTATTTGCAAAACTCATTTCACAAATATCCTAAACTAGACTATCTTAAACATTTAGAATCTTTATCATACTATATTTAAATGTTAGTAATATAAATTAACCATCATAAAACTTTATATAATGTTGTATTTACCAAAACATCTATAAAAGGTTGGGAATCAAGGGATTTGTTTGCCTTGGGATTGTGTGCATGCACAAAGAATACCCTACGCACATATACAACCCTTTTCATTTAGGAATTCTCTTGATACCCATAATTCAGACTTTATAATGGTAATAAAACGGAGTATAGGTTTAAACTTATAAGTCTCTCAGGTTACAATGCATCATACCCTCTTTAGGCCATTCTCACAAACACCTTGCTATCTGTTTGTTAATATGCCATAGTGAACAAAAATAGCTATAGACAATACTTTTGAAGCTTATTGTTTGCCACAAATCACTTTCATACAATAAATAAAACCCATTTTACATATCAAAATCATTTTCAATGTATTAAAGCATTCGGGTTCATGACATTTTAGTGACCAAGTGTATACACTGAGCTTGTATACCTTGCCATTTATATCATTTATCTATGCCAAGCATATAACCTGTGTTGCCATAAAAAGGCACTAAAATAACTATTAGATATTGACATATACACAGGATTATAACCCTTTTTAAGGTAACTAGCATAACTAATTCAATAACCCAGAAAACATATAGTTTTAGTACTCATTCTGGCTTCAGATATTACATATTATGTGAAGCATTAGATCCGTACATTTAAGCTGAATATAGGTTCATAATTCATTTAACATACATAATGAAAATTCCTCTTTATTCCTAGCAACTAGACTACTTCATACTTTAAGTCCTACTGCACCATATCTCTTGCATACTAGCATCATAACTAAGCATCTTCAAAACAACGACTTATGTCTACTTTCCTGGATTCAATCCATGAGCTGCCTCATCAAGATGAGACACCCTATAAGATTTGAAATGCAATCAAAACAGGATCAGACAACATGGTCTGGTATGAACATTAATCAATATTTACATCACTTATTTATCATTTCAAAATGCATATAACATTATCATCATACCACACATTCACATGAGTCCCCAGTCCCCCTTTTATAGAATGTTACTCCCTTAACTATAACATGAATCCTGGACTGATTATCACATTTTAAATGGGTCACATACCTACAGTATCTATGCATTGAACACATTGTGCACATTGTCTGGGTCATCTCTCAGTTATCCCAGCACACAGAGGCCTTCAGGGCTTGTTTCAAGCCATGTAAATACCCATTATCCTCACCTATGATGAATAGATTAATGCAATAGGTGTTAAACCACCTACTAGACTCCTTTTTTGTTATTAGTTAGGCATATAACTCTTTAATACCCCAAAAAACCAAACATCCTCACTCATGCATGTAAACCTTCATCTAAATGATGAATAACATTCATATAAATGTAAATACAATAAGTATTGTCAATTTAACACACTATTCATAGGCAAACAATCACCTAGACTTAAATAAACATATTGTGGTGTTAACTTAAGCATATTTTATTACTAAACATTCAAGGTATTATTCTAACAGTATCTCTATATCATGGCATATTGCCTTAAGCATAGAATGAAGGTGATTAGGACAACCCTAATCCTTGCTTTTCTCTTCATTAAATATATTCTAAGTCAGAGAAATATATGTAGTAAATGGATCATCTTATGACCACTTATCATAGCTCCATTTATCATATGTTAAGAATAAACACAAGCTTTAAACCCTTCTTATTTAATGATGCTTATCCCTAAGCTTATAAACCCTACCCCATGGCAATATTATTGTCAAGTCATTGTTTAAGATCAGATCCAAGAACACTTATATAAACTAAAATACATATTCATGCATAACCATTCAATCCATGTAAACAAGAAAAACATATAATACTTGTGATTAAAACATCAACAACTAACAATCATTGGCTTCCTAAACAGGTCTTAATGCTCATAAATAGTGAGAAATACTCACCAGTGTTCTTCCTTCTCTTAACTCCACATTTTCCAATTTTCTTTTATAATCTCTACGACCTCATTAACAGTTATTTTCCAAAGGAAATGTTATGGCATGAAACCTTTTAAGGATGGTTTTATGTGTTATTTATAACTAGTATTTTCCTAGGGCTTCACCTTATACCAAATACCAGTATTATCCCCCACTTGTATTTATCCAGCATAACTACATTTTCAAGTAAAATAAATTTCTGTTGTACCATTCTTAATACATTAAGACTATAGGCTATAAATGGTAATGTACTTATCATTCAAACGATGTGATTTCTGAACGGTCCCCTCCCTTTTTTGATTTCTCTTAGCTAGATACAAATGAGAAAAGGTTGCATTATGAAAAACAAATTTGTATAACCAATTTAAATCTTATTTTCCCTCGACCATTTTATATAAATCTGAATGTAGATGTCATATAAGCATACACATTACATGTTCAACTATAATCTATTTCCTACCTAAATATTTTATTCTTAAAACATTATCATTATTCCGTATTCTTGGACAAACTACTGGTTTAATAATATTCAGAATTATCACTACTTTTGTCTTATCACTTGCGTGTAAAAAGGAATTAGCATATACAATTTTATTTAAAGGATTTAAAACCAAGGGTTATCACATACACCCCACATTTTAGGAATTGTGGTCCACAATTTTTCTCTAAAATCAGAATTCATTAATTTTAAACTGATTTATCCCCCAATCATTTCATTATCAGATATATATTAGTCTATTTAGTATATACTTACCTTACGTGTTGCTAAATAAAGTTGCACACATATAAAATAAACATATGTAAACCAAATTAAATACTTACCCAAAATTAATTTAGATTTTCAGTACTATCAGAAAATAATCCTGGGTATTTTGCTTTCGTATTATCTTCAACTTACCATGTGCAATCATTTACGTCCAAGCTCCACTACACTTTAACCAATTTTATGCTTTTATTTCTCAACCTCTTCTCTTCCTTGCAACAATTCCTACTGGTTCTTTCTCATAGTTCAAATCTATTTTGATTTTAATTTGTGTAGGTGATTCTAGGATAGTTTCTTTATCATGCACTCACTTCCTTAGCTGTGACACATGAAATACATTATGTATTCCTCTCAATTCCTCTGGCTATCAATCTATAAGCCGATGTTCCTATCTGCAACAACCCAGAAAACAAAACCAATTTAAAATTTTTATTTTGGCAATTTTAATGAATTTTGAATATTTAAAATGAATTATTTTAAATAATAACGACTAGAAATTTGTTTTGAATAGAATTAGAACGTATATATTTATTTGAATCGGAGTTAGAATATAAATATTTATTTTAATTATGAAAGGAATTGGAAATGGCGCGGTAGTTCTAAAATTCGATTTCAAATTTCAAATGAATGTACAGGATTCAAAATAAACTGGATTTTAGTGAAACTAAAAATATTAGAATCTATTTGAAAATATATTTCCAACGAATCCAAAAAATTGAAATTTCATAGCGGGAATAAAAGTTATGCCCAGTTGAAAATTCAGAACAGTCGCTATGGAAATATAACCCTTAAAAATAGCGATTTTGCAGACGACCTCCGTTTTCGACGAGACCACTTTTGTTGGATCCGAAATTTCAAATTAATGGTTGGTTCCAATTTTCATAATTTTTGGAATCAATATGTGGGCATGGTGAATTTAAACGTGTTTGGTTAATTAAGTTTGAATTTAATCGACTGGAAAATGACCATTTTTCAAATGGTCTCCAAATTCGACGAAATTAGTTTTATTAGGACCGTATCGTCAAAACATAGTTAGATTTATTTTTCGGGAATTTTTGGAGTCAGTATGTGCCCCCGATAAATTAAAATGTGCATTTGAATTTAAAATATATTGATTTATATTTTAATTTTGATGAAAACTGATCAAAACAATCGAATTGGCTTATGAAACATATCCCATTGTGTTCGGAATGGGGGTAGTTAACTAGGGGTAACAGTCGTTGGGTATGATTTGGAGTTCGAATCGATAGAATGAGTATTTATGGAATTAAAATATTAATATATATACTCCTCTCTAAACTAAACCTTAGCCTCTCATTCATTATCCGCCGCCACCCAATATCGAAGGCCTAAATCCTTCGATTCTTTCTCTTACAAATCCTTCTAATCCACAACAAAATATACGAATCTTACATACGAGAATCGTTGAGCTTCTTCGGCTCGTTGAAATCATACGGTGGAAATTATCGTTCGACTTCTGAAACGCGTGATTTCTGGGCTCGAAGCCAGCGAGTTCAAGCACGGTTTTCAAGGGTTAGGGTTGACCGAATTGGGGGTTGCTTGGGGTGAGGAAGGACGCCACGTAGGGCGTTGTCGGGGAGCGGTCTGACCATCGACCGGCCTGACGATGGTGAAGCGACGTGAAACCCTAGGGGGATCGTTGGGTTCGATGACACCTGTTCGATTTATAGAGAATGGTAGGAGTGAGGATTAAAGGAATTTTAATTATTAGTTAATTATTCAAAAATGTAATTAATCTTTAAAATGTCATATCTTGTTCAGTTCCTATCAGAATCGCACAAAACAAAATGCACTGGAATCGTGGTGAAACACACTACAACATGGAACTGACCGGAACTGATTTGGAGCAAGTAATAGTTTTTGTTAAATTAAACACCCTATTTAATTTAATCAAAATTATCGTTATTTAACGATTCCGAAACTAGTCAATGTAAGAATTCTCTCACTATAATTCTTTTTGTACAGTTATTTATATTATAACTGTAAATATGAACTGCTCCCTATCGTCCACAGACCATGGACGATTTATTTGATTGTATTGTGATGTGAAATGTTGTATAATAAATTATATATATATATATACAATGTGAAATAATATGTTTATACGATGTGAATAATATGTGTATACGATGTGAATAATATGTTTATACGATGTGAAAAATATATTTATACAATGTGAAAAATATATTTATACGATGTGAAATAATATATATATATATACACGAAATAAATATATATATGGAATGAAAAATATGAATATATATATATATATATATGGAATGGAAAATAAAAATATATATATATGGAATATTCAATTTTGATTTAAAATTGAATATGAGGTTGAAATCGTTTTTAAAACGATTTATAAAATACGTTTTAAATGGAAATCGACGAAATATATATAATATATATTAAATGGCTTGAATAGAACGCGCCGCGCCGCGGCAATTCGCGAACTTCGACCATTGACTTCGAACGGACATTACGGGAGATCCGACCGTTGGATTCTCCTAAAACCGGAATCGTTGGGTTCGTATTGAAAAGAGCTTTCCAACGAATACAAGAGATTTGAAATCTAATGGTTGGATTTGGAATTATGTCGAAATCGAATTTAGAAAAGGTCGTTGTAAGTGCAGTTCGGTGGCCGTTATGGAAATCGATTGTACGGGCCTTGACAAAATTATTAAAAATATTAATAATTTGTGTAAAATCATAATAAATGATTTGGATGAAAAATTCCACATTCGTAAAGATAAAAATATATTTTTATCGAAATGAACTAGTTATTAACTAGAAGGATAATCCAATATTTTTAAATAAATAAATTGGACTGAAATGGTTTTAATATAACCGGAATTTTCCAATATACGAATCGGAATGGATTTGAATTGAAATAATCCTCGGAATATTCCGATATTGGATTCCATGATTGTACAGATATTGTTGAGGAATTTGGAAGATATATATATCGTTATTCCCAATACGATATTTGTTGGTTTCAGAATTTGATGTTGAATATAAGCCGATATTATTTTTATTCAGAGCCTTGTATTTAATATCAAGTTGGATCGTGGGTTTGTCGTGAATTGTGTTTTAAATAACATTGTTTTTAACCCAAGTAAAAGCAAGATTAATTTTCCTAAAAGTTGAAGCAACCATTAATATCAAGTAGCTTTGCTGATGTGAAGTATTATAGTTTGAATGTACTTGTGATTATTATGTTGTGAAATGATTTTCCCTACTTCGGGATATAAAATGGTTTAGTGTGTGGCTAGAGATTCGGGTGACCCGAGATCGAATAAAAGTATGGGCTGGATCCAGTGCCTTAGGGTGAGTGGTCAGCAGTGTAGCCTGCTCCATGCGTGGGAGGTGCATATATATATATATATATATATATATATATAGAGAGAGAGAGAGAGAGAGTTGGAGGGGCGCTTACTGCCTAGTCTGAAGGTAGATTCCCGATATTTGATTGCATACTTGTTTGTATGCATTGTTATGTTTTGGAATTCATATTTCCAAACGATTTGATTTGAGATCCCGAAGTGAAATCTACTTTGATATAAAAGTTAGATATGTATTTCAAATGATTTGAAATAGAAATCGGAAAATAAAGTCCAAAGGAATAATTTCTATAAATTGAATTGGAAAATCTAAGAGTGGTGATTAATCTAAATGGGTAGATTGGGATATTGCATGTTGATTGATGCATAGTAGATCCATATCTATATTACTGATTATTATTTATACACTGGGTTCATCGGGGTAAACCCGTTCCGTGTTATACGGCATGGTCCTGTGATTTGCCTTATCATTTAAATAAGTTAATTTTAACTGTAGAGTTTCTCACACCAGTCCCATGACTGACCTGTAGTTTGCTTTTCCTTTGCAAACTCGGGTGCCCCTATTTTCCACACGGGCAGTCGAGTGATTTTTTTTGCAGATATTTCATTTAGCAGAACTCTGGATCGAAGTGAAAAGCTGTGTCCAGAGCATTGATAGTCTTCCGCTGTGTTATTTTATTTGTTTCCGCTGCATTGTATTACATTTATTGTAAATTAATCTTCCGCTGTATTATTATTTCCGATGTACTCTGATATATTTTGTACTCTGATGTAACATTATTATGATGTTTATAAAAGTCTTCTATTGTTGCTCTGATGTGTTGTATGCCCAGAGTTAGCGTATGCGGGATTCGAATGGTCTTGGTCGGTTTAGCGATCGATTCGGTCCGAGCGAAATCCGTATCGTTACACTATCTTTTCCAGAATTTCATATGGACCAACATATCTTGGTGATAACTTACCTTCTTTCCCAAACCTTAATACCTTTCTCATTGGAGAAACTTTAAGAAATACATAATCTCCTACTTTAAACTCCTACTGGCCTTCTACCTTTATCAGAATATGCTTTATGTCTTTCTTGTGCCACTATCATTTTATGCCTTATTAATTCATTTTTTGTCGAAGTCTCTTTCACTTGATCTGGTCCAATTAATACCATGTCCCCCATATCAATCCGACAAGCTGGAGATAGATAAGGTCTACCATATAGTGCTTCAAATGGAGCCATTCCTATTGTTGATTGATGGTTATTATTATAAGTAAAATCTGCTAAGTGCAAGTGTTCTTCCCAGTTGCCACCAAAATCTAACACACATGCTCTAAGTAGGTCTTCTAGGATTTTGTTAACAATCTCAGTTTGCCCATCTTTTTGTGGGTGATATGCAATGCTTAAGCACAATTCAGTCCCCATAGCCTCTTGAAAACTACCCCAAAATCTTGAACTAAACAAGGTATCCCTATCACTTATAATGCTTTTAGGCACTATATGCGATCTCACTATTTCCTTAAAAAATAATTGAGCCAATTTACTTGCATTTCTACCAGATCTCACTGGGATAAAGTGTGTTGTTTTAGTCAATCTATCCACTACTACCCACACACTGTCATTCCCACTCTTTGATCCAGGAAATACTTCAATGAAGTCCATGGAAATGCTTCCCCATTTCCACATAGGCACATCCAATGTTTGTATCATTCCTGATGTCTTTTGATAGTCTGCTTTAATATGTTGGCAAGTCGAACATTTTGTCACATATCTTGCTACATCTCCTTTCATCCCTCTCCACCAATAACTTCTTTTGAGATCATGATACAATTTTGTACCACCTGGATGAATGGTGTATTTTGTCTTGTGATGTGCATACATCACTTACTCCTTTAAATCTTTTAAATCTGACACATATAGCCTTCCTTTAAATGTCAGATACCCCCTTTCATTCAGTGCAAAATTTTCTACTTGTTCATTTATTTTTAACTAAGCTTTCATCTCTTTTAAATTTGAATCATTATCTTCCAATAATCCTATTCTGTCCACCAAGACTGGCCTTATGGTCACCATACTTAGTTTTCCATACTCTTGTATATCAACTGTTTGGTTCTCAATCGCTCTATTTTGAGTTATGCCACCTGCCTCACCCAACATAGTCAAGTTTTAAAACTCTTCTATCATTAAACTAGCTAATTTAACATGTTTCCTACTCAGTGCATCAACCACTTTATTTGCTTTTCCTGGTGTATAAAGGATATCTACATCATATGCAGCTAGAAACTCCACCCATCTATGTTGCCTTAAATTCAATTTTTTTTGAAAACAAATATTTCAAAATCTTGTGATCAGTATATAATTCAAATTTTGTTCCAAGCAAATAATATGTCCATAATTTTAACGCATACACCATTGCTGCAAGTTCAAGATCATGAGTTTCATACCTGATTTCATTTGGTTTAAGTTGTCTAGATGCATTTGCTATGACTTGACCATGTTGCATTAACACAGCCCCTAACCCAGTCCCACTTGCATCTGTATAAACCACTAATTCCTTATTTCCTTCTTGAACCTGCAGTGTTGGTGCATTAACCAGTGCTTGCTTTAATTCCTCAAATGCCTGAACACATTTCTCTGTCCAGATGAAGGTTTGTTCCTTCCTAGTCAACTTAGTTAAGGGTATTGCTACTCTTGCAAAATCCTTAATAAATCTTCTATAATACCCAACCATGCCTAGAAAAGATCTTACCTCAGTCACTAATTTAGGCTTTTTCCATGATTACACAGCAACAACTTTTTGAGGATCCACCGCAATCCCTTTATAAGAAATTATGTGGCCTAAAACTTTACTTCATATTGCCAAAAGACACATTTAGAAAACTTGGTCTTTAAATTATGTTGCCTCAATCTAGTAAATACCATATGCAGATGCTTCTCATGTTCCTCTTCAGATTTTGAATATATATTAATATATCATCTATAAATACTAGAACAAACTTGTCTAAGTAATCTCAAATGTTCTATTCATTGAACCAACAAAGTATGAAGGTGCATTTGTTAACCCAAAGGGCATCACTAAAAATTCATACAATCCACACATTGTATTAAAAGCTGTGTATTTAATACTGTCTTCCTTCACTTTCATCTGATGGAAACCTAAAGCCAAATCTAGTCTTGAGAAAAATCTTGCTCCATTCAATTGATCAAAGAGATCATCTATTCTTGGCAAAGGGTATTTATTCCTGATTGTTTTAAGCTCCCTATAATCAATACACATTCTCTAGGTACCATCTTGTTTCTTCACAAAAACCACTGGTGACCACCAGCATGAACTTCTTAGCCTTATGAACCCTTTTTGTTCTAGTTCTTCTAGCTGTGTTTTTAATTCTATCAACTCTTTAGGACCCATTCTAGTAGGCTTCTTAATCACAAGACTAACTCCTGTTAATAATATTATTTGAAACTCTACTGGTCTATCTTGAGGAACACCATTTACTTCTCCAGAAAAAATCTGAATATTGATTGACAATAGGTATGTCTCCTAATTTTGGCATGTCCTCTTTTTCATTTACTCCCCAAATATTTCCTGGTCTTACTGCTTTAATAGTTTCACACATTACAATAATTCTTTTATTATTTGGGTTTATCAAGGAAATTGTGAATTCTTCTAAATTTATAACTGCTTTATATTTTTGTAACCAATCTACTCCCAAAATTACACCGATTCCTGGGTAAGTTAACACATGTAGGTCTGCTAAAAATTCGTGTCCTCTTATCCTCAGCTTTACACTCATGCATTTCATCCCTAAGACACATGAACTACCTAAGGGACTTTTGATGAACAAAGGCTGGTCCACATATACACAAGTTAGCTTTAATTTCTGAACTATGTCATGTGATATCAAAGAATGTGTAGCTCCTGTATCATGAACTACAAATACGGGTAAAGTTTCAATGTAGAGTATACATTCTACTTGACCGCATTCCTCCTTATGCTTTGCTGCATTTCCTTCCAAAGCTCCTACATTAGCTGGCTTTCTTGGTTCAGGGTAGTTCTTCTTGATATTTCCTTCTTTCCCATAGTTAAAACACTTAAATGCTGCCACTTTTCCGGCCCTACATGCAGCTCTCATGTGTCCCTTCTTGCCACAATTATAACAAATAAACTTCCACTTTCTTCGCTTCCACAGGATTCTTATCATAAGACTGAACCTTTGCCTCTCCTTTATTGGCATTCTTCATATTCCTGAATTTCTCTCTAGCACTATCATGTTGTTCAAACTTCAGGGATAAGTCAAGCACTTGATCAAATGTCTTATCTATGTAAGGTAACATAGCTCTATCTAATCCTGCAGTAAGCCCTTGTATATACCTCCCAGTCTTAGTAGCATCATTGGCAATTAACACAGTGCAATACTCAGAGAGGATTTAAATTTTTTGAGTATACTTAGTGACACTCATGTTGGCATGTTTCAATCTAATAAATTCTTCCAGTAGGTTAGCTTTGACTAAAGCTGGCACAAATCTAGCTCCTAGCATGTCTTTAAACTGATTCCAGGTAATTCCCTCATCTAGTCCTCCAGCAATCATTACCTCTCACCAGTCTAAAGCAACACCCTTCAGCCTTCTTGAAGCAATTTGCCTCTTCCTTTGGTCATTTACTTACATATCAGTAAATATTCTCTCTAAATTCCTCAACCATGTTTGCACTCCCATGACCCTTTCAGTCCCTTCATATTCCTTTCCACCCAGATGAGTAAAAGTCTTCAACAATTTGGATAACTAGTTTCAGTTGATTTTAATCGACTGGAAAATGGCCATTTTTCCAACGGTCTCAGAATTCGACGAAACTAGTTTTGTTAGGACCGTATCATCAATGCGAAGCTAGAAAATATTTTTCTGGAATTTTTCTAGTTGGTATGTGACCCCAGTAAATTGAAATGCGCGTTCAAATTCAATATATAGAGTTATATGTTGATTTTAACGGAAACTGATCGAAACGATCGAGTCAGCCTACGATACATATCCCATTGTGTTTGGAATGGGGGTAATTAGCTAAAGACGACAGGCGGTGAGCCTCGTTTAGAGGTCGTATGAAAAAGTCAACTTTTTGAAATTAAAATAGTAAAAAAAATAATAAAACCTCTCTCTCTTCTCCTTAAATCCCTCTGGCCCCCCCTCTCGTTCTTCATTAGTTCAAAAGAGAAATAAATTAAAAAAAAAAAAAACCGATCCATCTCAGCGCGTCGCCCTCCCCTTTCATCGTCGTTGGCGATCGCCGCTGCCCCTCCACCGACGAGCGCGTCGCCCCATCTCCTTCCCCTCCATCTCCCCTCCAGTCGCCCTCTCCTGATGTGAAGACCATAACCACAAGCCCCCAATCGATGGACGCCCACCGCCTAAGGCCAAGAATCGCCACCTCGAGTGCTGCGCCACCCACATGACCCCGCCGACCCCTCCAACCTCCGGCAATAGTGAAAACCGCACCCCCCCCTTGTATGATGTAAGCTTTTTAACTTATTTATTTTGATTTTATTTCCAAATCTGAGTTTGGTTTTGTTTAGAAAACATATTTTATAAAACCAGTTTTTTATATATATGATTTCTAGAAAAAAAATATCATATTTTTATAAATATTGTATAAAAAAATATAATAGCGTTGTTTATAAAAATATAAAGACATGATTTTTCTTTGTTGAATCGAGAATAAAAATATGATTTTTATATAATATAGGAAAGTTAAAAATATGATTTTTACATTATAGAAGTGTTAAAAATTGGATCTTTATATATGAAGTGAATCAAAAATATGACCTTTATATAGTAGAAGATATAAAAATACTATTTTTATGTAAGTAGTGTATTGAAAATATAATTTCTATGAAATAGAAAATATAAAATAAAATATTTATTTTTGAAAAAGCAAAATCTTTATATGAAGAATAGCGTGATAAAAATATAATCTTTATTATAGTAGCGATGTAAAAATAGAATTTTTATCTATATAGTAGCGATGTAAAAATAGAATTTTTATCTATATAGTGGCGATGTAAAAATAGAATTTTTATCTATATAGTGGAGATGTAAAAACAGAATTTTTATCTATATAGTAGCGATGTAAAAATAGAATTTTTATCTACATAGTAGCGGTGTAAAAATAGAATTTTTATCTATATAGTAGCGGTGTAAAAATACAATTTTTATCCATAAGGAGTGATTATAAAAATATGATTTTTATATACATAGCAACAACATAAAAATGTGATTTTTATATATGTAGTGGCTACGGGCAACGAAAGTGACAAAAGGCGGGAACAGTGATGATTTCCTACTTTTGAAGTGTCGTGGAGTTAGGATAGCTATCGGTGAGAATTTCTCACTCTTCAATTTCTTTTTCTAGTTATATATATATACTAGGATACAGACGGTGCTTAGCAGCACCAGACACCCGTCATCCACAGACCATGGATGGCTTGTTTGTTTGATTGATATGTTGTGAAAATTTGTTTGTGAAGTTGATGTGAAATAGATAATGAAATATATTCATGTGTTGAAATAAATTAATTATCGTTAAAAATATAGTTTTTAACGTGAAAGTGAATAAATAAAAATTTATAAATAAATCGGCTGATTTGTTTATATACACTGATTTGACTGATATTGATTGGTATGATAAATTTTAAACATCGCCCAACTGCACGAATAAAAACATGTGTTTGTTGATTTGAAACCCCACACGGGTGTTGGGATGATATTTGGCGTACACTATTCCCAATTATTTAATTGAATGTCGATCGATTGGTCGACAGGCTGTGTAAGCGTTAATTATTTATATTTGATGCTTATGCAGTTGTGTGGTGCACTTTGGATGATGGTTGATTGTTTGTCGTTGCTATTATATACATGTGTTGTATGGAATCCATATAATTAACGTTATATGGTAATGGATTGGGCCTCATTCCAATCGGGAAAATAATGAAATATATTTATGTGTTGAAACTGTTCATATGTTGAGTAAAATATTTTAAATAATAAAATTTACATCTTTATCATATTTAAAATTAGAACTACTTCACGGTGGAGTCTGATTTAAAAATCAAACGATAGATACCATAGTTTTATAAAATATGTTACATAACAAAAATAGTGATGTGTTGACAGTACTCATGTGTTGAGATTAGTCGTGGGTTGAAAGAAATATAGATTCATGTGTTGAATAGAATAAATATTCATTTGTTGAATAGAATAACGAATTTATTGAAATATATAAAGCCGTGTTGATTAGAGTTGCGCTATTTTGACGTGAACGATATTTATATCGATTATATTCGTTTTTATAATGAATATAAAAAGAAGTGATTTCAAAATATAACGTTTGGAAAATACTATCATTTATATAGTAATGATATGACATATTCAATTTTGATTTGAAATTGAATGTAGCGTCGAAATGGTTTTGAAAACGAATTTAAAACGATTTATAAAATACGTTTTAATAGGAAATCGACGAAATATAATATATATATATATATATATATATATATATAATGGCCTGAATAGAACGCGCCGCGCCGCGGCAGTTTGTGAACTTCGACCATTGACTTCGAATTGACGTTGCGGGAGATCCGACCGTCGGATTCTCCTAAAATCGGAACCGTTGGGTTCGTATCGAAAAGAGCTTTCCAATGAATATTAGAAATTTGAAATCTAACGGTTGGATTTGGAATTATGTCCAAATCAAATTTGGAAAAGGTCGCTGTAAGTGCAGGTCGATGAATGTTGATGGAAATTGACTGTACGGGCCTTGATAAAATTATTAAAAATATTGATAATTTGTGTAAAATCATAAGAAATGATTTAGGAAAAATTGGGCTGAAGAATACCATATTTGAAAGGATAAAAATAGTTTTTTATCGAAATGAACTAATTTTGAACTAGAATTAAAATCAATTTATTTTTAAAATAAATAAATTGAATTTGAAAGTGATTTTAAAAATAATCAATATTCCCAATATGTGAATTGTACTGGAGTTGAATCGAAATTATCTTCGGAATATTTCGATGTTGGATTTTGTGACTATACAGATATTGTTATGGGAATTTGAAAGATATGTTTTATATCGTTATTTCCAATACGATATATGTTGGTTTCCGAATTTGATATTGAATATAAGTCGATATATTTTCTATTCAGAGCCTTGTATTTAATATCAAATATGATTTGGGTTTGTCATGAATCGTGTTTTAGATGACATTGGTTCTTTAACCTAGTTAAAGGCAGGATATTGATTTTTGAAAAGATTGAAACTAAGTGGAGTTTTAACGAATCTTTAATTAGATTAAAAAGTGAATTGATAATTTAAATTATCAAATCTGAAAAGTGATCGAGAGTGGAGTACCACCAGTTTTGCTCTAATGCGATAGTTAAATCTTTAATTAGATTTGAACGTGAAATGGTAATTAATTTTACCGATAACACCGTGGTGTTAGGTATGGAGTATTACCAGTTTTGCTCCATGGGATGAATAGGTTGGGACTGGGAAATAAAATAATAATTACTTCGGTGTGGTTCGCTAATCCCGACTAGTTCGAAATGATATCCAAAGGAAGATTAAAGAGTAAATTTAGAAGAATTTATCTTGGACAAAATTAATGGGAACCTTTCCCTAAGAATGTGTTTTTGTGAATAAAAGAATATTTTGAATTGGAATGAGGAGTTTGCTATGTTTGTGTAACATTCGTTTATTATATACGTGGGTTATTCAGAAAGGCCGGGTTTATACCCATTCTGAATAAGCGATTCGACGAGATGTCGAAGATGAAGACGGTGGTTGAAGACCGGAAGTCTTCACATCGTTTTGGGTGATTACCGATGATCTCGATTGGACTGTACACCAAAGATGAGGGAAACAATTGGTGATCGTCCAGACGTACTTGGAGATGGATGGATAAGCGAGGAAAGTGCCTCCGGTTTCGTTCAGACCCAGAACGAACTTGTAAATGGATTGTTTGTCTGACGTTGGATTTTATTCTGTGTTGATTGATCTCTATTAAATATACATCTGTTTGGCGGCGGAGAATTTATTCTCTTGCTTAACGCCCTTCTCTGAGACGTACGAGCTTAGAGGTTGTATATCGATGGACATCAGTCGCACGGAGTGAATTGCCAGTGTGGCACGCATAAGTGGCAATTGATCAAGGCTTCTGTTGAAAAGCAAAGTCTTGTGGTTGATGATCAAAGCACGGCCTGTGTGGCTCAACTTTGTGTATAGCGTGAATGTAACACCCCACACCCGCTAAGGTCACTAACTATGGGAATGCATTAACTTCGGTGGAGTATTTTAAGTGAATATAGAACAGAAAAATTACAACAAGACGGATATAAATAATACTTGTTAACTAAAACATCATTTCATTACAGCAGAAGGTAAACATGTTTGGTTACAAAACCATAAGACAAGAGTCAAGTACTAAATATCCATCCTGATAAAAACATAAGTACATAATCCCACTACATAACTAATAGCCATAATAGAAAAGATAAACTGGGCTTTACATCAACGGTCCAAGCTCCAAAAGATAGACAAAGAAATCTGATCAAAGCCCACTAGTGCTAGGCCCACTCTGAGAACCTGAGGGTTGGGAAAAAGATAAAAACAACGGGGTCAGACATAAGTCTGAGCGAGTCCTATAACTTTAACAGTACAATCATTAAAGTAATTAGGGTATGATATAAACTTGGTACGGTAATGACTGGGGATAAATGACTACACTAAGCAGCCAACTAGACCTAGGATGAACTAAGATATCGGATAAAGACGCATCTACCCACCCAAGGGTAATTACTACACTGCACCACACCAGTCGTTCCTAACTTAAAGGTTGATCCCACCCAAGGACTTAGAAAATTTAACTAGTAGTTTCATGTACCCTTAGCTGACTACATAGGTGCCGTCTGCCCCTATCTCCACTAGGTGTACCCACTACTCCCCAAGCGATCGGCTCCCTACCGTAGTTACCCGTGCTGGCCCCACGGTGGGGTGTATCACTCCCCAAAGTGGCAACCCTATACAATCAACGGTGCACGGCTTATACCTACACGATGCAACAACGTCTTACCTACCAGCCCGGGTCCACACACGCATATGAAAACCCGTTGGACTTGCGTTGCCACCGCTAACCCGTTTTGGCCTCTTATAGTCAAGCCCAGTACGCGTGTCCCGTCCTCGACATGGGTCGAGCCCAATAAGATACATATGGGTTACTGGTTGAAATGGGCCTCCACTAGCTACCCACCTAAGCTTGTCCCTTTTTCTAGTGCATCCCACTTAACCCTTTAATCATGTTTAATTACATGTTTCCACTAGGTTAAGTATTCTAATCGTATTTTCTATTGCCACCCAAGGCAACCCACTAGATTTCCACATGCCACCCAAGGCACTTACTTAATCTCCACATGCCACCCAAGGCACCCACTTAACCCCTCATGCCCCACTACATGCTTATCTGGTTAAGTGTTTCTTAATTGATTAAGGACGTAACCTTGTAAAGACCTCTCACATTAGACTGTCTTTTATGGCAGCTGGATTTGCTGGTCGGTTCCGGGCAGCCTTACGCCATAACAGAGTCTAACCTCGTGTCTTTACACTTGTCACATATTTAGTTTATGCCTAAGACCTCTGACATTGGGCCAATCATGTGTAGCCGCTGGATTTGCCGGTCGGTTTCAAGCAGTCTTATGCTACAAAAGGGTCCAACCTCGTGTCTTAGTCGATTAATTACACCTAATTAATCACCCCCATAATTTGTATTAATTATCCCTAATTAATTACAAATTTAACGATGTACATAATTGACTCATTTATGTCCATCCACTTTATGGTATGCATAATCATACCAACTTCACACCATTTTATTAACATGAATATTAACCCCATCGTTCCCCACGTAATACGTTGACATGACATACTTAAAAGGGGAGATTCATCACAAACACAATGGGTTCAACTTGCATAACATTAGCATCAACATGGGTTTTAAAGGTGTCAACATGCATATATGACCATAGTATTAAACCCAACTAGCATAAATAATCAACCCAAACTTGCATGAATCACATATGTCATAAAGAGGGTAACTTGCATAAGTTACTTATGTCATACAAAGGAGTAAACTTGCATATGTATGTATGACATATAAAGGGGTTAACTTGCATATGTATGCATATCATTCAAAGGTGTAAACTTGCACATGTTACTTGCATATAATCAAACACCAAACTTGCATAACATGTCATATATGAACTTGCATATAATCAAACACCAAACTTGCATAACATGTCATATATGAACTTGCATATAATCAAACACCAAACTTGCATAACATGTCATATATGAACTTGCATATAATCAAACACCAAACTTGCATAACATGGTGTCATAATGGATCAATGCTTATCATAGTGATTTGCATAACTAGCATCATGAAAATATAGCATAAATTACACCCAACTTGCATAACTAGCTTCATGGGCACATAGCATCAAACTTGCATAACTTGCATTATGAACATATAGCATACAACTTGCATAACTAGCATCATGAACATATAGCATAAAACTTGCATAACTAACATCATGAACACATTGCATATGATAACATAACTTGCATTGATCCACATACACAACCATAACCTCATTATATCCTATCATAACTAGTTTAGCAATTGCTTGCTAAAGGCATAGAAACTCACATCTTGTTGATTAGCACTCCTATGAAGAAGATTAAGTTGCTAGAGTTGATTAGAAGTTGATTTGAGAAGCTATCTTACTCTTTAATTTGATGGAGGCTCCTTCACGTTGCATTTTGACGGCATGATGGCATTGTATTTATTTTTAGTATGGATTAGGGTAGTCTTAGGGTGTATTTATAGATTAGTTAAGTGTTTTAGGCCATAGAATTAACCGTAGGATAGTTTAGAGCCATCAGATCTCGTCACAAGCCACCAAGCACAGCCCAAAAGCCAAAATAGTGCACCCAGCCAAACTGGCCGAGCAAGCCAGGTTGCACCCTGTGTCGACACTACTGTCGACACCCCCCTGTGTGTCGACTCCCCAGTCGACACGGGGGTCGACCTGGTGCTGACGGGAATTTTCCCGCCTAGCCCTCCTTCTGCATTTGAAATCTGTTTTTCGAAATTTGGATTTTCTGAAAACTTCTTCGGGCCTTAACTGGGTCATACGGACTCCGATTTTCGAAAACTCGAACTCTATTTCGCGTATTTTTCCGAGACGAACGCAATGGCATAGCCCGTTTCCCCTGATTCAGATTTTAAAATTTAATTCTGCCCTGATTTATATTATAACAAGTTATTCAACATACGGGGTGTTACATTCTCCCCTACTTGAAGGATTTCGTCCCCGAAATCTCTAAGTCAAGAAGAACGTATCCTACCAACCAAACAACCATCTACTAAACCATCAAACACTGGCATCCATTGTCCTTAAAGTTTCTAATGTTGTATGAACATATGCAAAGAGTGTGTGTATATGTTCCATGTCTAATGCAAAATCAGGCGGTCTACTGATTCAGTTGACCTCCTTAATGCAAACCATGATAGTGTCATGCATCCAATATGTATGCGAAAGAACCCTATCGACACATACTATTTCTACATGTGTGCACAACCATACACCAAAATGCATCATCCATATGATAACACAACCATTATACATCCATTAATATAGCTACCTGCACGCAATTATATGCAATATGCAATATGAAGTGACTGAGCCGATCTAGTGTCTAAAGTGTGTGTGTATATGCATCCACGAGCAACCACTAGCAAACACTTGCATCCACACCCATCCATCAATCATAACATGTCTCAAACACATGTTTCAACCATAGGTTTACCCTATCTAAAGGTCAAAGATACTAATGAGAGGACATACTAAAGATAAGATAAGTACTAGACAAACGATAAAGGAGAAGTTAAAAGACATACCCTCAAAAAGGAATGGGTACAGTGAACGCATCTTCGCTTCTGTCTCCCAAGTAGCATTGCTCTCGTCCTCTCCCCATTGCACTTTGACTAGTCGAACCTCTCTGTTTCTCAACTTCCTAACCTCTGACCCAAGGATGCGAGTAGGAGCTCGTCGAATCGTCGCATCACGCTCTACCTCCACTTCTCTAAGCAAGCTCGGCTCTACCACCCCTGCGGTCTCATGTAGGCACTTCCTCAAATGTGACACATGGAATACGTCATGTACCCCACTAAGTCTCTTGGGTAAATCCACTCTATATGCCATCCGTCCAATTCTTTCCTTAATAGGAAACGGTCCTACAAATCTTGGTGCTAACTTCCCAACGGACCCAAAGCGAACAACATTCCATAATGGAGATACTTTAACAAAGACCATGTCCCCAACATCAAACTCAGGATCCGTCCTCCTCTTATCCGCGTAAGATTTCTGCCTATCTTGCGCTGCTTTCATCCTTCTTCGAATCAAATCAATCTTTTCCGAAGTCTCTCTAACCATATCGGGCCCAAGCAAGATCTTATCCGTAGACTCCCACCAACATGTAGGTGATCGACAAGGCCTTCCATAAAGGGATTCGAAAGGAGCCATGCCAATACTAGATTGAAAGCTGTTATTATATGCGAACTCCACTAATGGAAGATGCTCTTCCCATGTACCTCCAAAATCTAAGATACAAAGCATCAAAAGGTCTTCCAGAACATGATTCACCCTCTCGGTCTGGCCGTCCGTTTGAGGATGATATGCGGTGCTCAAACACAACTGAGTCCCTACTGCCTCTTGCAAACTCTTCCAAAACTCGCTAGTGAAGATAGGATCTCGATCGCTCACTATGCTAGAAGGTACACCATGCAACCGAACAATCTCTCGAAGGTAAACTGAAGCTAGCCATGGAGCAGTCCTCTTACTCTTCACGGGTATGAAATGGGCGCTCTTACTAAGTCTGTCTACCACAACCCAAATTCCCGTATTACCCTTCCTCGATCTCGGTAACCCATCAGTAAAATCCATCGAGACGCTATCCCACTTCCATTGCGGAACTTCCAATGGGTGAAGCAACCCACCGGGTTTCTTTTGCTCCGCTTTCACTTGTTGGCACACCAAGCATCTAGCGACATACTCGGCCACATCTTTCTTCATACCGGCCCAAAAGAAAACTCGCTTCATGTCTTGGTACATCTTGTCCCCACCGGGATGAATGGTCATCTTTGAACGATGTGCATCATCAAGAATAGCCTTCCTCAAACCCTCGTCTTGCGGTACACAAAGTCTACCGTCTCTACGCAAGCACCCCCTATCGTCTAGGGTGTACCTACTCAAATGGCTGGACGACTCCCCCCTTATGAGCTTCTCTACTAACTCAACCAACTGTGGGTCGTCCCGCTGTGCCTCACTAATCTGTCCCAAAAGAGTAGGTCTGACCTCTAAGGATGCTAGCAAACCGGGTATAAAGTCAACGGAAGGTCTGAAATCAAACATCGAGATAAATTCCAAGCTTCGTCGTTCCACGAACAATGGACTCAAGGACAACCTTTTTCTGCTTAAGGCGTCCGCCACCACGTTACCCTTGCCAGGGGTATACGCTATCTCGAAATCATAGGATGCTAAGAACTTCATCCACCTTTGCTGTCTTAAGTTCAAATCCTTCTGAGAAAACAAGTACTTCAATGATTTGTGGTCAGTGAACAATTCGAATCTCTCGCCAAGAAGATAATGGCACCAAGTCTTAAGCACAAAAACAATAGCGGCCAACTCTAGATCATGTGTAGGGTAATTTTTCTCATGCGCCCTCAACTGCCTTCCACCGTAGGCTATTACCCTTCCCTCTTGCATGAAGACTGCGCCCAGTTCTATCCCACAAGCATCAGTATAAACAACAAATGGCTTACTCCCATCTGGCAACACTAAGACTGGAGCTGTGGTTAAAGCTCTCTTTAACCGTTGGAACGCGTCATCACAATCTACGTCCCATGTGAAGACTAGATTCTTCTTCGTCAAGCGAGTTAATGGGGCTGATATCTTCGCGAAGTCCTTGATAAACTTCCTATAGTAGCCAGCCAACCCCAAGAAACTCCTCACCTCGGTAGCATTCTTCGGAACCTTCCAATCTTGGATGGACACTACCTTCGCGGGATCCACAGCTATCCCTTCCTTAGAGACCACGTGCCCTAAGAACCGCACTTCCTTCCTCCAAAAGTGACATTTAGAGAATTTATCCTTAAGGCTATGCGCTCGAAGAGTCTCCAGCACTTCCCTAAGATGTAGGGCATGCTCTTCTTCATTCTTAGAAAAGACTAAGATGTCATCCACAAAGACCACCACGAACTTATTAAGGTACTCCCTGAACACCCTACTCATCAAATCAACAAAGTATGCAGGGGTGTTTGTCAAACCAAATGGCATCACAAGCCACTCATAGAAACCATCCGAAGTCCTAAAGGCAGTCTTCTCTATACTATCCTCAGCCACTCTCAACTGATGAAACCCCGTGGCTAAGTCCAACTGCGAGAACACTGAGGCGCCAACCAACTGATCAAAGAGACCATCAATCCTCTGCAGTGGGTGTCTATTCTTCTTTGTGAGCTTGTTGAGTTCTCTATAGTCTACACAAAGTCTGAGGGACCCATCCGCCTTCGTGGCAAAAACCACTGGAGCACCCCACTCCGATATACTTCGTCTTATGAACCCCTTCTCAAGCAACTCCCCTACTTGCTTATGGAGTTCCCTCCTCTCACGAGGAGCCATGTGGCGCACTGGCAAAGATATTGGCTTAGCATTGTCCACCAGATATATTCGGAAGTCTATCTCCCGCTTCGGAGGTAAGCCCTTCACCTCCTCAAACACATCCGAGTACTCCCGGACCACTCTAACAGATCGCAAACTCTCGACCGAAGCGTCAAGCGATTCAAGATAACTTAGCATAACAGAATCCATGGGATTACAAGAGATCTCGAGAGTGTTCCCCAAGCGGGTCATGAGCCTAACAACTCTCCTTTCGCAATCAAGAACGACACCATTACTGGATAACCAGTCCATGCCCAATATCAACCCATAACTTGTGAAGCCCAAAACAAAAGCATCACATCTAAACTCAACACTAAGTATAGAAATCTTCAAACCCAAACTTATCATGGACAAATAAGTGGAGCCCCCAATTGGGTTTGAAACAACCAAGGGATCATCTACTAGACTGGTGTCTAAGTGCAGTGACTCAACTAATGATAATGAGATAAACGAATGCGATGCGCCAGAGTCGAATAAAGTACGGACATGATGATCAAACAGAAAAACCAGACTTTCAATGGAAATAGTTCTACCTCTTTCCTGAATCGGTGGAACCGCGAGAGCCTGAACTTGCCCCCTTGTCTGACCTGGTGCCATAAGAGCTTGCACCTGTCCTCCTGAGGTAGATCCCGTCCTTTGCCCCTTCTTAGGGCAGTCCTTCATTAGATGCCCTGCTTCGCCACAGTGGAAGCAGCCAGTCTTCTTCTTCTTTCGACAATCTTTGCTTAGGTGGCCTGGTGTCCCGCAATTGAAGCACTTCTTATTTCCCTTGCCACCGTTGCCTTTCCCACCCTTGTTTTGCTGTTGCTGTTGGGGTCTCTTCTGATCTCCTTTCTTCTCGGGTGCCTTATTAGCATTGGGACCCTTCTCTTCCTCATGCATGAGTGCCATGTCTACTAGCTTCTCAAAGGTGGCCCCCATAAGGATGTGAGTCATAGCCAATCCATGCATCGGTTCATTCAAGCCTTTAACGAACCTCAAAGCCTTCTTCTCTGGTGTATTCACCATGTCTATGCCAAACCTTGCCAATTGATTAAACTTGTTCACATATTCCTTCACTGATAGGTTTCCTTGCTTTAGAGTTAAGAACCTTTCCATATACAAGTTTTCCTCCGCCCTTGAGAGAAACTTTGCCACAAACCTTTACCTGAAATCCGCCTAAGAGTCAACATAGCGCTCTCCATTAGTGACCTCCCAACAGAATGAGGCCTCTCCCTTCATTAACCAAGCAGCTAACTTGACTTTCTTTCCTTCTTCCATCTCAAAGATATCTATCAACTCTTCCACCTCCTTAAGCCAATCCCTAGCTTCCACAAAAGTTTCTGATCCTTGAAAAGGTTTCCCTCCCATAGCCTTAAATTCCTTGCAAGTCTTAGCAAAAGTATCCGCTCGAGGAGGAGGAGGGGGAGGAATATCGGGTGCTACTGTTGGTGGAGGAACATTTGCTGGACCCGTAGTGGCGGCCCTAGCCTCCATCAACCTCCTATACCATACTGGTATCGCTACGCCCTCCGGAAAGTTAAGATCTTCAGCCATGCTGAAATGAAAAAGGAAAGATTCAAAACGGAGAATTCGAAAGATAAAGATATGGCTATTGGGGATTATGCTTTTCTTTCAAAAACTTTTCTCTCAAAAGACATGTTTTTGAAAATACTTCTTCCAAAAATGTTTTTAGAAAAATAGCTTTTCTAAAAGTTTTATCTGTTCTAGTAACCTGGCTCTGATACCACGTGTAACACCCCACACCCGCTAAGGTCACTCACTATGGGAATGCCTTAACTTCGGTGGAGTATTTTAAGTGAATATAGAACAGAAAAATTACAACAAGACAGATATAAATAATACTTGTTAACTAAAACATCATTTCATTGCAGCAGAAGGTAAACATGTTTGGTTACAAAACCATAAGACAAGAGTCAAGTACTAAATATCCATCCTGATAAAAACATAAGTACATAATCCCACTACATAACTAATAGCCATAATAGAAAAGATAAGCTGGGCTTTACATCAACGGTCCAAGCTCCAAAAGATAGACAAAGAAATCTGATCAAAGCCCACTAGTGCTAGGCCCACTCTGAGAACATGAGGGTTGGGAAAAAGATAAAAACAACGGGGTCAGACATAAGTTTGAGTGAGTCCTATAACTTTAACAATACAATCATTAAAGTAATTAGGGTATGATATAAACTTGGTACGGTAATGACTGGGGATAAATAACTACACTAAGCAGCCAACTAGACATAGGATGAACTAAGATATCGGATAAAGACGCATCTACCCACCCAAGGGTAATTACTACACTGCACCACACCAGTCATTCCTAACTTAAAGGTTGATCCCACCCAAGGACTTAGAAAATTTAACTAGTAGTTTCGTGTACCCCTAGCTGACTACGTAGGTGCCGTCTGCCCCTATCTCCACTAGGTGTAACCACTACTCCCCAAGCGATCAGCTCCCTACCGTAGATACCCGTGCTGGCCCCACTGTGGGGGGTATCACTCCCCAAAGTGGCAACCCGATACAATCAATGGTGCACGGCTTATACCTACACGATGCAACAACGTCTTACCTACCAGCCCGGGTCCACACACGCATATGAAAACCCGTTGGACTTGCGTTGCCACCGCTAACCCGTTTTGGACTCTTATAGTCAAGCCCAGTACGCGTGTCCCGTCCTCGACATGAGTCGAGCCCAATAAGATACATATGGGTTACTAGTTGAAATGGGCCCCCACAAGCTACCCACCTAAGCTTGTCCCTTTTTCTAGTGCATCCCACTTAACCCTTTAATCATGTATAATTACATGTTTCCACTTGGTTAAGTATTCTAATCGTATTTTCTATTGCCACCCAAGGCAACCCACTAGATTTCCACATGCCACCCAAGGCACTTACTTAATCTCCACATGCCACCCAAGGCACCCACTTAACACCTCATGCCCCACTACATGCTTATCTGGTTAAGTGTTTCTTAATTGATTAAGGACGTAACCTTGTAAAGACCTCTCACATTAGACTGTCTTTTATGGCAGCTGGATTTGCCGGTCGGTTCCGGGTAGCCTTACGCCATAACAGAGTCTACCTCGTGTCTTTACACTTGTCACGTATTTAGTTTATGCCTAAGACCTCTCACATTGGGCCAATCATTTGTAGCCGCTGGATTTGCCGGTCGGTTCCGGGCAGTCTTATGCTACAAAAGGGTCCAACCTCGTGTCTAAGTCGATTAATTACACCTAATTAATCACCCCCATAATTTGTATTAATTATCCCTAATTAATTACAAATTTAACGATGTACATAATTGACTCAATTATGTCCATCCACTTTATGGTATGCATAATCATACCAACTTCACACCATTTTATTAACATGAATATTAACCCCATCGTTCCCCACGTAATACGTTGACCTGACACACTTAAAAGGGGAGATTCATCACAAACACAATGGGTTCAACTTGCATAACATTAGCATCAACATGGGTTTTAAAGGTGTCAACATGCATATATGACCATAGCATCAAACCCAACTAGCATAAATAATCAACCCAAACTTGCATGAATCACATATGTCATAAAGAGGGTAACTTGCATAAGTTACTTATGTCATACAAAGGGGTAAACTTGCATATGTATGTATGACATATAAAGGGGTAACTTGCATATGTATGCATATCATACAAAGGTGTAAACTTGCACATGTTACTTGCATATAATCAAACACCAAACTTGCATAACATGTCATATATGAACTTGCATATAATCAAACACCAAACTTGCATAACATGTCATATATGAACTTGCATATAATCAAACACCAAACTTGCATAACATGTCATATGAACTTGCATATAATCAAACACCAAACTTGAATAACATGGTGTCATAATGGATCAATGTTTATCATAGTGATTTTCATAACTAGCATCATGAACATATAGCATAAATTACACCCAACTTGCATAACTAGCTTCATGGGCACATAGCATCAAACTTGCATAACTTGCATTATGAACATATAGCATACAACTTGCATAACTAGCATCGTGAACATATAGCATAAAACTTGCATAACTAACATCATGAACACATTGCATATGATAACATAACTTGCATTGATCCACATACACAACCATAACCTCATTATATCCTATCATAATTAGTTTAGCAATTGCTTGCTAAAGGCACAGAAACTCACAACTTGTTGATTAGCACTCTTATGAAGAAGATTAAGTTGCTATAGTTGATTAGAAGTTGATTTGAGAAGCTATCTTTCTCTTTAATTTGATGGAGGCTCCTTCAAGTTGCATTTTGACGGCATGATGGCATTGTATCTATTTTTAGTATGGATTAGGGTAGTCTTAGGGTGTATTTATAGATTAGTTAAGTGTTTTAGGCCATAGGATTAACCCTAGGATAGTTTATAGCCATCAGATCTTGTCACAAGCCACCAATTACAGCCCAAAAGCCAAAATAGTGCACCCAGCCAAACTGGCCGAGCAAGCCAGGTTGCACCCTGTGTCGACAGGGGTGTCGACACTACTGTCGACACACACCCCTGTGTGTTGACTCCCCAGTCGACACGGGGGTCGACCTGGTGCTGGCGGGAATTTTCCCGCCTAGCCCTCCTTCTGCATTTGAAATCTGTTTTTCGAAATTTGGATTTTCTGAAAACTTCTTCGGGCCTTAACTGGGTCATACGGACTCCGATTTTCGAAAACTCGGACTCTATTTCGCGTATTTTTCCAAGACGAACGCAATAGCATAGCCCATTTCCCCTGATTCAGAATTTAAAATTTAGTTCTGCCCTGATTTATATTATAACAAGTTATTCAACATACGGGATGTTATAGTGAATTCGCGAGCCTCACACCTCGGTATGAGTCAAAAACGGGATAGTGACTACAGGGAGAGCATGACATTTCTTTCTAGCTAGGGTGGTGTCAGTGACCTGCCAACTGTGACATTTATATACTTTTCACCTGTGTGGTTGTTGGATATGAGGCGCCTCGGATATAGGTCTGTAAGGAACGGGAAACGTGTGTTCAGGAATTACTAATCCTCAAAAGTAAGAGAGGACCGACCCTGAAGATCCAAGGATCATAGTGGGGTCCTGAGGCATTTGCTAGAGTGTCTCGAACGCGGAGAGGAGCTTGCCCCTTGCCTTGACTCATGACGGAAATCCAATTTCCAATACGTGATATTGCGGTTTTTATTGTAGAACTAGTATGGCGACATGATATATGGTACCCATGCCTTCTATGATTGATATTTATGATTGAAAATGTTTTGACACTATACACCTATGATAGTATCAAATGATTTGTCTTAAACGTATCAAGCATTATTTGGCTATTATAAGGGAAAACCCTATCCTCCGGCTTGCGTTGCATTGTGTGATGGGACGTGGGTCTTATAATAGCTTCATTTTTCCAAAAAGCATTGCGTTGTTTTGTTATATGCACTAGTATTCTTGGGAGGAAACCCGTTCCGTGTTATACGGCGTGGTCCCTTGAATTACTATCTTTAAAGTAAAGTTTTAAATAACTGTTTTAGTTCTCACACCAGTCACATGACTGACCTGGAGTTTATTGTTTTAACCTAAACTCTGGGTGCCCTTATTTTTGACATGGGCAGCTAGTAGTTTTGGTTTTGCAGATTTATATTCACAGGGTCCTGATTTACAGCTGGAACGATGCTCGGAAAGCTCTATATCCGTGTATAACTTTCAGTTGTATTTTGTATATTTTTCCACTGCTATGTAATTTATTGTAATCTCTGATATTTGTCAAATGTAATTTATTCAATTATACTCTGTATATTCTTGTATCTGATGGAATTGTTGTAATAACAATGAAATGTTTTTCCATTTGCATTCTATTTTGTCTTGTTCTCAAAGTATCCGCTCTTTCCTTCACGGGGAAGTTACGGGTCGTCTCAGTTTGGTATCAGAGCTTTGGTTTTCAGAGCTCGAGAACAAGGCACGTTAGAATCGAATGAAAGAATTCATCAGATATTGGATTAGTAATATCCAATTAGAATGACTCTGTAATAACACGGAAATCAGGGCCAGTTTAAAATTTTTATTTTGGCAATTTTAGCGGATTTTGAACATTTAAAAATGAATTATTTTAAATAATATCGACGAAAAATTTATTTTGAAAAGAATTTGAACATATATATTATATAGATCGTCGTTAGAATATAAATATTTATTTTAAATTATAAAAGGAATTGAAAATGGCGCGGTAGTTCGATAATTCGATTTCAAAATTCAAATGAACGTACCGGGTGCAAAATAAACCAAATTTTAGTGAAACCAAAAATAATGGAATCTATTTGAGAATATCTTTCCAACGAGTCCGAAAAATCGAGATTTCATAGCGGGAATCAAAAGATATGTCCAGTTGAAAATTCTGAATAGTCACTATGGAATTCAGGCCCTTAAAAATGGGAATTTTGCAAACGACCTCGGATTTCGACGAAACCACTTTTGTTGGATCCGTGATGTAAAGTTATTGCTAGATTCCAAATTTTATAATTTTTCGATTAAATATGTGAGCGTGGCAAAGGAAAACGCGTTTGACCAGTTTTAGTTGATTTTAATCGACTAGAAAATGACCATTTTTCAAACGGTCTCAGAATTCGACGAAACTAGTTTTGTTAGGACCGTATCGTCAATACAAAGCTAGAAAATATTTTTTTGGAATTTTTAGAGTTCGTATGTGACCCCGGTAAATTGAAATGCGCGTTCAAATTCAATATATAGAATTATATTTTGATTTTGACGAAAACTGATCGAAACGATCGAATCAGCCTACGATACATATCCCATTGTGTTCGGAATGGGGGTAATTAGCTAGAGGCGACAGTCAGTGGGCTTGATTCCGAGTTCGTATTCAAAAGTTATCTTTTGTAATTAAAAATAATAAAATAATATATATTAATAAATACCCCCCTTCTCTTCCTTTTCCTCCTACCGTTGACCGTTCAAATCGAAAAGAAAAAAACGATCGAGCCCTAGTCCGCCGCCTCCCATCGCAACCCTACCCACCGTCGCTCGCCGCCAACCACCGCCCACCTCGCCTGGCCGTCGCGCCTCCCCTTCGCCCCCTTCACCATCTCCCCCTCCAGTCCACGCCAAAACCCACAGCAGCCCAAATCGACCCAAAGGGCGCTGCCGCACCTCCATGGCCAGCCACCGACCACCTCCGCCACACCCCCTCGCTTCGACGCTGCTTCCCTCCCCATTCCAGAAACCCTAGCGCCTCTCTCTCCCTTTTCCTGAATGAAAACCGAGCCCAAGACCTCCTCCTTCACCCATTGCGACAGCTCTCCACTCCCCTCCTCCGATTAACGCTGTATGTTTTAATTATTTAATGTTATTTTAAATAATCAGTTTTTTTTATATATAAATATTTTAAAGAACTGATTTTCATTTTCTTATATATATAAAAAAATATGATTTTTATCATGTAGGAAGAATTAGAAAGATTCAATTTTGATCGTATGAAAGACAAGATTTTTTATACAAAGCAAGATGAGATTTTTATTAATGAAAAGTTGGGATTTTTGATAAAGTTAAAAATATGATTTTTATTTGAATAGCGAAGTAAAAATATAATTTTTATTTGAATAGCGAAGTAAAAATTCGATTTTTCTATATTGAATAGCGAAGTAAAAATTCGATTTTTATATATTGAATAGCGAAGTAAAAATTCGATTTTTATATATTGAATAGCATAGTAAAAATTCGATTTTTATATATTGAACAATGAAGTAAAAATATAAATTTTATTTGAATAGCGAAGTAAAAATTCGATTTTTCTATATTGAATAGCGAAGTAAAAAATTCGATTTTTCTATATTGAATAGCGAAGTAAAAATTCGATTTTTATATATTGAATAGCATAGTAAAAATTCGATTTTTATATATTGAACAACGAAGTAAAAGTTCGATTTTTATATATTGAACAACGAAGTAAAAATTCGATTTTTGTATATTGAATAGCATAGTAAAAATTCGATTTTTATATATTGAACAACGAAGTAAAAATTCGATTTTTATATATTGAATAGCAAAGTAAAAATTCGATTTTTACATATGTAGTGGCTACGGGCAACGAAAGTGATGAAAGGCGAGAACGGCGAAGATTTCTATAAATGAAGTGTCGTGAAGTTGGGATAGCTATCGGTGAGAACTTCTCACTCTTCAATTTCTTTTTCTAGTTATATATATACTAGGATGCAGACGGTGCTTAGCAGCACCCGACAACCGTTATCCACAGACCATGGATGGTTTGTTTGTTTAATTGTTTGGTTGTGTAGTTGGTTAGATTATTTGGTTTGAATTGAATTGTTTGGTGAAATGAAATTGATTTGATTGATGTGTGAATGGCGTGGGCCTTCATTAGACCGGGGATAAGGCTAGGCCTTGTCCCATTTCTAGTATCGTGCCGTTATGCTGCCGAAATTTTCTAAAAATAAGTTAGAAAAATAAAGATAACATTTTATTTAATAAATGAACCGAATAGAATATTCATAGGTTGAATAAATTGCTTGATTGTTAAAAATATATTTTTTAATGTGAATGTGAATAAATAAATATTCATTTACAAACCGGACGGTTTATTTATGTACACCTATTTGAAGGACATTGATTGGGACGATAAATTTTACATATCGCCCAACGGCACAAATAAAAATCTGTGTTTGATTGCTTGAAACCCCACACGGGTATTGGGACGATATTTGACGTACACTAATCTCGATTGTTTAGTTGTATGTCGATCGATTGATTGACAGGCTGTTATAAGCGTTGAATATTTATATTTTATGCTTATACAGTGTAGAATGCACTTTGGATGATGGTTGATTATTCATCGTTGTTGATATATACATGTGTTGTAGAAAATCCATATAATTAACATTATATGGTAATTGATTGGGCCTCATTCCAGTTTTAAAATAGAAATATTTGAAAAAGAAATATTTGAAATAGAATATTTGAAAATAGGAATATATGAAGCCGTATTGATTAGATTGACGCCATTTTGACGTGAACGATATTTATATCGATTTTATTCATTTTATAATGAATATCGAAAGTGATTTCAAAATTTGATAAATTCGAAAAGAATTGAATATAAATAAATTCGAATTGAAATTGAATATAAATAAATTCGAATTGAAATTGAATATAAATAAATTCGGAATATAAATGAATTCGAATTGAAATGGAATAGAAATGAATTCGAATTGAAATTGAATTGAATTGAAAACGAACTGAAATTGAATTAGAAATCAATTTGAATTGAAATCAATTTGAAATGAATTTAAAATGAATTTAAAATGAATTTAAATTGGAATATTCAATTTTGATTTGAAATTGAATATGAAGTTGAAACCGTTTTGAAAATGAATTTAAAACGATTTATAAAGCACGTTTTGAATTGAAATCGACGAAGTATATATTATATATATAATATAATGGCCTGAATAGAATGCGCCGCGCCGCGGCAGTTCGCGAATTTCGACCATTGACTTCGAAAGGATATTACGTGAGATCCGACCGTCGGATTCTCCTAAAACCGGAACCGTTGGGTTCGTATCGAAAAGAGCTTTCTAACGAATATTAGAAATTAGAAATCTAACGGTTGGATTTGGAATTATGTCCAAATCAAATTTGGAAAAGGTCGCTGTAAGTGCAGTTCGATGGCCGTTGATGGATATCGACTGTACGGGCCTTGATAAAATTATTAAAAATAGTAATAATTTGTGTAAAATCATAAGAAATGATTTAGAAAGAATTGGGATGAAAAACTCCATATTTGAAAAGATAAAAATAAATTTTTATCGAAATGAACTAGTTTTGAACTAGAATTATAATTCTATTTATTTTTAAATAAATAAATTGAATTTGAAATGGTTTTGAAAATAACCAGAATTTCCAATAATTATATTGGAATGGATTTGAATCGAAATTGTCTTTGGATTATTTCGATGTTGGATTTCGTGATGATACAGATTTTGTTATGGGAATTTGAAAGATATATATATATATCGTTATTTCCAATACGATATTTGTTAATCGTAGAATTTGATATTGAATATAAGCCGGTATATTTTCTATTCAGAGCCTTGTGTTTAATATCAAATGTGATTTGGGTTTGTCGTGAATGGTGTCTTCATTAACACTGTTCTTAAGCCCAGTTGAGAAAAAATTAAATCTTTTTATTTAGATTTAATGAAGTATACCAATTAAATAATATTTAATTGGAATTGAATTCGAATTGATTCTTGGGTTTATCATGAATGGTGTTTTAAATAACACTCGTTCTTTAACCCGATAATTAATAGAATGTGATTTTGGGTTGTCGTGAACGGTATCTTCAATAATACTGTTCTTAGACCCAAAGGAGTTAAGAAAATCCAGAAACTAACTGAAGATTAGTTGAGTTGAATGGTTTATGGGATATTGATCTGATGTTGGTTTCGGCCTTCGGGGTTAATATTTTGGGAATTGCTCACTTGCTAATTTTTGGTTAGGGATTGATTGAAATGTGAGGTGATTTTGGGGTTTATCGTGAATCGTGTTTTAAATGACACAGATTCTTTAACCCAGTCACAGATTAAAACTAAGTGGAGTTTTAATGAATCTTTAATTAGATTGAAAGGATCGAGGATGGAGTATCACCAATTTTGCTCCAGGCGTTAGTTAAATCTTTAATTAGATTTGAACGTGAAATGGTAATTGAATTTACCGATAACACCGTGGTGTTAGATATGAAGTATAACCAGTTTTACTTCATGGGATGAATAGGTCGGGGTTGGGAAATTAAAACAAATGATTACTTCGGTAAGGTTCGTTAATCCTGACTAGTTGAATCGAAATTCAAAAGCAGATTAAAGAATAAATTTTAATGATTTATTTTTGATAAAATTAATGGGAACCTTTCCCTATGAATGTGAAATTTAGAAACTAACTGTCAGTTAGCTAAGCAGAACGGTTTTCTGGATATTGATCTGATGTTGGTTTCGGCCTTCGGGGTTAATATTTGGGGAATTATTCTCTTGTTAATTTACGATTAGTGACTGATGAATTGGAAAGAGGCGTATGTTGTGTTTGTGTAACTCTTATTTAAAATATACGCGAGTTATTCGGAAAGATCGGGTTCATCCCATTCTGAATAACTGATATGATGGAAAGGCGAAGATGAAGACGGTGGTCGAAGACCGGAGGTCTTCACGTCGTTTGGGTGATTACTGATGATCTTGATTGGGATGTACACCCAAGAAGATGGAAACAGTTGGTGATCGTCCGGACGTACATGGAGATCGATGGATATGCGGGGTACTAGGTGCCTCCGGTTTCGTTCAGACCCAGAGCGGACTTGTAAATGGACCGTGTGTCTGACATTGGATTTTAGTCTGTGTGATTGATTTCTATTAAATATATATCTGTTTGGCGGCGGAGAATTTATTCTCTTGCTTAACGCCCTTCTCTGAGACGTACGAGCTCAGGGGTTATATATTGATGGATATCAAATGCATGGAGTGAATTGCCTGTATGGCATGCCTAAGTGGCAATTGATCAAGGCTTCTGTTGAAAAGCAAAGTCTTGTGGTGATGATCAAAGCATAGCCTGTGTGGCACAACTTTGTGTAACGTGAATTCGCAAGCCTCGCACCCCGGTTGTGAACCAAAAACGGGAGAGGACCTCAGGAAGGGCATGCGTTTCCTTCTAGCTAGGGTGGTGTCAGTGACCTACTAGCCCTGACATTTATATACTTTTCACCTGTGTGGTTGTTGCTGTTGCGAGGCGCCTCGATTTGATCGGACGATCCGGGTCCGATGGAGTCATTCGTTGGCTCAATTGCGCCCTAAAGGGCGGGGAAACGTAGTGTTCAGGCATTTTAATCCACATAGGTGGACCGGCCCTGTCGCTCCAAAGGTCACTTGAGCTCTGATCCTGAGACATGGGCTAGATTGTCTCGAATCGGTTGAGGACTATCTTTTGCCTCGGTTCATAGACGGAAATCCAATTTCCAAATACATGATCTTGTGGTTTTATTTGTAAACCTATATATGGCGACATAGTGGCTTGGGACACTCATGTCGCCTATGATTGATACTTATGATTTGAAGTTGTTTTATACACTATGCACTTATAATAGTATCAAACGGTCTTTTTTAAACGTATCAAGCATTCTTTGGCTGTTATAAGGGAAAAACCCTATCCCTCGGCTTGCGTTGCATTGTGTGATAGGACTTGGGTCTTATAACAGCTTCATTTTTCTTTATTTAGCGTTGCGCTGTTTGTTTTATGCACTGGTATTCTTAGGAGGAAACCCGTTCCGTGTTATACGGCGTGGTCCCTTGATTTACCTAACTTTAAAATAAAGATCAATAAATGTTTTAGTTCTCACACCAGTCCCATGACTGACCTGGAGTTTATTGTTTTAACCTAAACTCTGGGTGCCCCTATTTTGACACGGGCAGCTAGTAGTTTTGGTTTTGCAGATTTATATGCACAGGATCCTGGTTTACAGCTGGAACGATATCCGCAAAGCTTTGTATCCATATATCTCCTTCTAGTTGTGTATTGTATTATTTTCCGCTACTACGTAATTTATTGTAATCTCTGATATTTCTGTGTAATATTTATTTGTTTATACTCTTTATACTCTTGTATTCTGATGCATTGTTGTAATATACAACGAAATGTCCTTTCGTCTGCATTCTGTTGTGGCTTGTTCTCGAACTATCCGCGCTTTCCTTCACGGGGAAGTTACGTTTTTTTACAGTTGGTATCAGAGCTTTGGTTTACAAAGCTCAGAGAACAAGACACATTAGAACCATACGAAAGAATTCATCAGATATTGGATTAGTAATATCCAATTAGAATGACTCGTTGGATATAGGATCAGTAGTATCCTAGAATGAGTGTGAAGAGTATATTTTTAAAATGGAAACAAATTTTGTTTTGAAATTTTAAATCAACTATTCGTATTTGATTATTTATTCTATATTGATCGGGACAATCCGATATATAAAGATTTTGCATATATGTCTTGCAAACGTGTATTCGAAGTTTTAATATACTGGATAGTTATAGAATCATACTCTAGTTGCTCGGGGATAATTCTGGTGATGGGGCACTGTCGCAAGTATTAATTTTCGAGTAACGAAAGTGAGATTTCTATATTTCCATTTGACTGGTGTGAGAACCAAAGCTATATAGGATTTATCATTGTGATTTGGCATCAAAAATCTGATTTTTTGACTATGTATCAAAGTTATGAATTTCAAAAGCTAATCAACTAATTGATGTTTGTGTTGTTTGTTTATTTGTTTGATAATTTTTAACCATTATGCCTAATTGCATCAAATATTGAATTGTATTGAAAATTAGTCGCATTTGCTTGCATATACATATACTTACATTGAACAGGTCATAGCAAGGAGGCTAGAGCAGAGAATAAAATTTGTTTGCCCGACAAATAGGTACATATTTACTATAATTTACTGTTTTGTTTGGGTGATGATGATTTTATGAGCCGATTGGTTAGCCGCTTGGCTTTTTCTTTTTCTTTTTGAGATCAGAAGGCCTATATGGCAATTTCAGGATTTTCCCGTGGCTCCCAGTGCAGGGGAGGTTATGGCGAAATTTTTCGAAAATTTAGGGTTTTAGTCAAATTTTTGAAGAATTTGAAAATTCTCAGAAACTGAAAAGTTGGAGAATGGAAGCCAGATCGAACGTAGAGTTGATTAATCAAACCACTTTCGACTTTGTTCCTTTTCGGGGACAAAAAGTTTTAAGTGGGGGAGATTGTAATAACCCGGAAATCAGGGCCAGTTTAAAATTTTTATTTTGGCAATTTTAGCGGATTTTGAACATTTAAAAATGAATTATTTTAAATAATATCGACGAAAAATTTATTTTGAATAGAATTTGAACATATATATTATATAGATCGTCGTTAGAATATAAATATTTATTTTAAATTATAAAAGGAATTGAAAATGGCGCGGTAGTTCGATAATTCGATTTCAAAATTCAAATGAACGTACCGGGTGCAAAATAAACCGGATTTTAGTGAAACCAAAAATTGGAATCTATTTGAGAATATCTTTCCAACGAATCCGAAAAATCGAGATTTCATAGTGGGAATCAAAAGATATGTCCAATTGAAAATTCTGAATAGTCGCTATGGAATTCAGACCCTTAAAAGTGGGAATTTTGCAAATGACCTCGGATTTCGACGAAACCAATTTTGTTGGATCCGTGGTATAAAGTTATTGCTAGATTCCAAATTTCATAATTTTTCGATTCAATATGTGAGCGTGGCAAAGGAAAACGCGTTTGACCAGTTTTAGTTGATTTTAATCGACTGGAAAATGACCATTTTTCAAACGGTCTCAGAATTCGACGAAACTATTTTTGTTAGGACCGTATCGTCAATATAAAGCTAGAAAATATTTTTCTGGAATTTTTAGAGTTCGTATGTGACCCCGGTAAATTGAAATGCGCGTTCAAATTCAATATATAGAATTATATTTTGATTTTGATGAAAACTGATCGAAACGATCGAATCAGCCTAAGATACATATCCCATTGTGTTCGGAATGGGGGTAATTAGCTAGGGGCGACAGTCGGTGGGCTTTATTCCGAGTTCGTATTCAAAAGTTATCTTTTGTAATTAAAAATAATAAAATAATACATATTAATAAATACCCCCTTCTCTTCCTTTTCCTCCCACCGTTGACCGTTCAAATAAAAAAAAAACGATCGAGCCCTAGCCTGCCGCCTCCCATCGCAACCCCACCCACCGTCGCTCACCGCCAACCACCGCCCACCGCCCACCTCGCCTGGCCGTCGCGCCCCCCCTTCGCCCCCTTCACCATCCCCCCCTCCCTCCAGTCCACGCCAAAACCCACAGCAGCCCAAATCGACCCAAAGGGCGCCGCCGCACCTCCATGGCCAGCCACCGACCACCTCCGCCACACACCCCTCGCTCCGACGCTGCTTCCCTCCCCATTCCAGAAACCCTAGCGCCTCTCTCCCCTTTTCCTGAATGAAAACCGAGCCCAAGACCTCCTCCTTCACCCATTGCGACAGCTCTCCACTCCCCTCCTCCGATTAACGCTGTAAGTTTTAATTATTTAATGTTATTTTAAATAATCAGTTTTTTTTATATATAAATATTTTAAAGAACTGATTTTCATTTGCTTATATAAAAAAATATGATTTTTATCATGTAGGAAGAATTAGAAAGATTCAATTTTGATCGTATGAAAGACAAGATTTTTTATACAAAGCAAGATGAGATTTTTATTAATGAAAAGTTGGGATTTTTGATAAAGTTAAAAATATAATTTTTATTTGAATAGCGAAGTAAAAATATAATTTTTATTTGAACAACGAAGTAAAAATTCGATTTTTCTATATTGAATAGCAAAGTAAAAATTCGATTTTTATAGATTGAATAGCATAGTAAAAATTCGATTTTTATATATTGAACAACGAAGTAAAAATATAATTTTTATTTGAATAGCGAAGTAAAAATTCGATTTTTCTATATTGAATAGCGAAGTAAAAATTCGATTTTTCTATATTGAATAGCGAAGTAAAAATTCAATTTTTATATATTGAATAGCATAGTAAAAATTCGATTTTTATATATTGAACAACGAAGTAAAAATTCGATTTTTATATATTGAACAACGAAGTAAAAATTCGATTTTTATATATTGAATAGCATAGTAAAAATTCGATTTTTATATATTGAACAACGAAGTACAAATTCGATTTTTATATATTGAATAGCAAAGTAAAAATTCGATTTTTACATATGTAGTGGCTACGGGCAACGAAAGTGACGAAAGCCGAGAACGGTGAAGATTTCTATAAATGAAGTGTCGTGAAGTTGGGATAGCAATCGGTGAGAACTTCTCACTCTTCAATTTCTTTTTCTAGTTATATATATACTAGGATGCAGACGGTACTTAGCAGCACCCGACACCCGTCATCCACAGACTATGGATGGCTTGTTTGTTTAATTGTTTGGTCGTGTAGTTGGTTAGATTATTTGGTTTGAATTGAATTGTTTGGTGAAATGAAATTGATTTGATTGACGTGTGAATGGCGTGGGCCTTCACTAGACCGGGGATAAGGCTAGGCCTTGTCCCATTTCTAGTATCGTGTCGTTATGCCGCCGAAATTCTCTAAAAATAAGTTAGAAAAATAAAGATAACATTTTATTTAATAAATTAACCGAATAGAATATTCATAGGTTGAATAAAATAGTTTGATCGTTAAAAATATAATTTTTAAAGTGAATGTGAATAAATAAATATTCATTTACAAACCAGACGGTTTGTTTATGTACACCTATTTGAAGGACATTGATTGGGACGATAAATTTTACACATCGCCCAACTGCACAAATAAAAATCTGTGTTTGATTGCTTGAAACCCCACACGGGTATTGGGATGATATTTGACGTACACTAATCCCGATTGTTTAGTTGTATGTCGATCGATTGATTGACAGGCTGTTATAAGCATTGAATATTTATATTTGATGCTTATACAGTGTAGAATGCACTTTGGATGATGGTTGATTATTCATCGTTGTTGATATATACATGTGTTGTAGAAAATCCATATAATTAACATTATATGGTAATTGATTGGGCCTCATTCCAGTTTTAAAATAGAAATATTTGAAATAGAATATTTGAAAATAGGAATATATGAAGCCGTATTGATTAGATTGACGCCATTTTGACGTGAACGATATTTATATCAATTTTATTCATTTTATAATGAATATCGAAAGTGATTTCAAAATCTGATAAATTCGAAAAGAATTGAATATAAATAAATTCGAATTGAAATTGAATATAAATAAATTCGAATTGAAATTGAATATAAATGAATTCGAATTGAAATGGAAAAGAAATGAATTCTAATTGAAATTGAATTGAATTGAAAACGAGCTGAAATTGAATTAGAAATCAATTTGAATTGAAATCAATTTGAAATGAATTTAAATTGGAATATTCAATTTTGATTTGAAATTGAATATGAAGTTGAAACCGTTTTGAAAATGAATTTAAAACGATTTATAAAGCACGTTTTGAATTGAAATCGACGAAGTATATATTATATATATAATATAATGGCCTGAATAGAACGCGTTGCGCCACGGCAGTTTGCGAATTTCGACCATTGACTTCGAACGGATATTACGGGAGATCCGACCGTCGGATTCTCCTAAAACCGGAACCGTTGGGTTCGTATCGAAAAGAGCTTTCTAACGAATATTAGAAATTAGAAATCTTACAGTTGGATTTGGAATTATGTCCAAATCAAATTTGGAAAAGGTCGTTGTAAGTGCAGTTCGATGGCCGTTGATGGAAATTGACTATACGGGTCTTGTAAAATTATAAAAAATAGTAATAATCTGTGAAAATCATAAGAAATGATTTAGAAAGAATTGGGATGAAAAACTCCATATTTGAAAAGATAAAAATAAATTATTATCGAAATGAACTAGTTTTGAACTAGAATTATAATTCTATTTATTTTTAAATAAATAAATTGAATTTGAAATGGTTTTGAAAATAACCAGAATTTCCAATAATTATATTGGAATGGATTTGAATCGAAATTGTCTTTGGATTATTTCGATGTTGGATTTCATGATGATACAGATTTTGTTATGGGAATTTGAAAGATATATATATATATATATATATATATATATATATCGTTATTCCCAATACGATATTTGTTAATCGTAGAATTTGATATTGAATATAAGCCGGTATATTTTCTATTCAAAGCCTTGTGTTTAATATCAAATGTGATTTGGGTTTATCGTGAATGGTGTCTTCATTAACAATGTTCTTAAGCCCAGTTGAGAAAAGATTAAATCTTTTTATTTAGATTTAATGAAGTATACCAATTAAATAATATTTAATTGGAATTGGATTCGAATTGATTCTTGGGTTTATCGTGAATAGTGTTTTAAATAACACTCGTTCTTTAACTCGATAATTAATAGAATGTGATTTTGGGTTGTCGTGAATGGTATCTTCAATAATACTGTTCTTAGACCCAAAGGAGTTAAGAAAATCTAGAAACTAACTGAAGATTAGTTGAGTTGAATGGTTTCTGGGATATTGATCTGATGTTGGTTTCGGCCTTCGGGGTTAATATTTTGGGAATTGCTCACTTGCTAATTTTTGGTTAGGGACTGATTGAAATGTGAGGTGATTTTGGGGTTTATCGTGAACCGTGTTTTAAATGACACTGATTCTTTAACCCAGTCACAGATTAAAACTAAGTGGAGTTTTAATGAATCTTTAATTAGATTGAAAGGATCGAGGATGGAGTATCACCAATTTTGCTCTAGGCGTTAGTTAAATCTTTAATTAGATTTGAACGTGAAATGGTAATTGAATTTACCGATAACACCGTGGTGTTAGATATGAAGTATAACCAGTTTTACTTCATGGGATGAATAGGTCGGGGTTGGAAAATTAAAACTAATGATTACTTCGGTAAGGTTCGTTAATCCCGACTAGTTGAATCGAAATTCAAAAGTAGATTAAAGAATAAATTTTAATGATTTATTTTTGATAAAATTAATGGGAACCTTTCCCTATGAATGTGATATTTAGAAACTAACTGTCAGTTAGCTAAGCAGAACGGTTTTCTGTATATTGATCTGATGTTGGTTTCGGCCTTCGGGGTTAATATTTGGGGAATTATTCTCTTGTTAATTTACGGTTAGTGACTGATGAATTGAAATGAGGCGTATGTTGTGTTTGTGTAACACTTATTTAAAATATACGCGAGTTATTCGGAAAGACCGGGTACATCCCATTCTGAATAACTGATACAACGGAAAGGCGAAGATGAAGACGGTGGTCGAAGACCGGAGGACTTCACGTCGTTTGGGTGATTACTGATGATCTTGATTGGGATGTACACCCAAGAAGATGGAAACAGTTGGTGATCGTCCGGACGTACATGGAGATCGATGGATATGCGGGGTACTAGGTGCCTCCGGTTTCGTTCAGACCCAGAGCAGACTTGTAAATGGACCGTGTGTCTGACATTGGATTTTAGCCTGTGTGATTGATTTCTATTAAATATATATCTGTTTGGCGGTGGAGAATTTATTCCCTTGCTTAACGCCCTTCTCTGAGACGTACGAGCTCAGGGGTTATATATTGATGGATATCAAACGCATGGAGTGAATTGCCCGTGTGGCATGCCTATGTGGCAATTGATCGAGGCTTCTGTTGAAAAGCAAAGTCTTGTGGTGATGATCAAAGCACAGCCTGTGTGGCATAGGTTTGTGTAACGTGAATTCGCGAGCCTCGCACCCCGGTTGTGAACCAAAAACGGGAGAGGACCTCAGGAAGGGCATGCGTTTCCTTCTAGCTAGGGTGGTGTCAGTGACCTACCAGCCCTGACATTTATATACTTTTCACCTGTGTGGTTGTTGCTGTTGCGAGACGCCTCGGTTTGATCGGACGATCCGGGTCCGATGGAGTCATTCGTTGGCTCATTTACGCCCCAAAGGGCGGGGAAACGTAGTGTTCAGGCATTTTAATCCACATCGGTGGACCGGCCCTGTCGCTCCAAGGGTCACTCGAGATCTGATCCTGAGACATGGGCTAGATTGTCTCGAATCGGTTGAGGACTATCTTTTGCCTCGGTTCATAGACGGAAATCTAATTTCCAAATACGTGATCTTGCGGTTTTATTTGGAAACCTATATATGGCGACTTAGTTGCATGGGACGCTCATGTCGCCTATGATTGATACTTATGATTTGAAGTTGTTTTATACACTATGCACTTATAATAGTATCAAATGATCTGTTTTAAACGTATCAAGCATTCTTTGGCTGTTATAAGGGAAAAACCCTATCCCCCGGCTTGCGTTGCATTGTGTGATAGGACCTGGGTCTTATAACAGCTTCATTTTTCTTTATTTAGCATTGCGTTGTTTGTTTTATGCACTGGTATTCTTAGGAGGAAACCCGTTCCGTGTTATACGGCGTGGTCCCTTGATTTACCTAACTTTAAAATAAAGATCAATAACTGTTTTAGTTCTCACACCAGTCCCATGACTGACCTGGAGTTTATTGTTTTAACCTAAACTCTGGGTGCCCCTATTTTGACACGGGCAGCTAGTAGTTTTGGTTTTGCAGATTTATATGCACAGGATCCTGGTTTACAGCTGGAACGATATCCGGAAAGCTTTGTATCCATATATCTCCTTCTAGTTGTGTATTGTATTATTTTCCGCTGCTATGTAATTTATTGTAATCTCTGATATTTCTGTGTAATATTTATTTGTTTATACTCTGTATATTCTTGTATTCTGATGCATTGTTGTAATATACAATGAAATGTCCTTCCGTCTGCGTTCTGTTATGGCTTGTTCTCGAACTGTCCGCGCTTTCCTTCACGGGGAAGTTACGGGTTTTTACAGACTCGTTAGAGATAGGATCAGTAGTATCCTAGAACGAGTGTGAAGAGTATATTTTTCAAATGAAAACAATTTTGTTTTAAAATTTAAGCCATTTTATACGTATTTGAATATTTATTTATTTTGAATTTGGACAATCGAGTATATAAAGATTTCGCGTAAACGCGTCATGAACGTATAGTCGAAGTTTTAATATATTGGATAGATATAGAGTCACATTCTAGACACCCGGGGATAATTCTGGTGATGTGGCCACATCATCAGTATTTATATTCATGTTTTGAAGGTATGATTTCTATATATTTCCATTAGACTGGTGTGAGAACCAAAACTAATATAGATAGATTCATTGTTGTGAATTGGCATCAAAAACATGATTTTCTATATATATGTATCAAAATTTTGAATTTGAAACTCTAGTCCATTAATTGATTGATGTTTGTGTTGTTTGTTTATTTGTTTGATAATTTTGAACCATTTAGCCTAATTGAATCACATATTAAATTGTATTGAAAATTGGTCGCATTTGCATGCATATACATGTATATTTATTGAACAGGTCGTAGAAAGGAGGCTAGAGCAGAGAATAAAATTTTTTGCCCGACAAATAGGTACATATTTACTATAATTTACTGTTTTGTTTGGGTGATGATGATTTTATGAGCCGATTGGCTTTTTCTTTTTCTTTTTGAGATCAGAAGGCCTATATGGAAATTTCGGGATTTTCCCGTTGCTCCCGGTGCAGGGGAGGTTATGGAGAAATTTTTCGGAAATTTAGGGTGTTAGCCAAATTTTTGAAAAATTTGAAAAGTTCTTAGAAACTGAAAAGTTGAAGAACTTAAGCCATAGCCAAAATAATGGAAGTTGAGTTGATTTGTTAAACAACTTTCGGCTTCGTTCCTTTTCGGCCTTTGATTTAGAGAAGATTAGAATATCATCAATAAATAAAAACCAAAACAAATTTATTCAATTAAATCACACATTGAACTTATTAGAAAATAGTTAGAAATATATACTTGTGCTTTATATATATTTGAACAGGAAATTGGATAGCTGTTGAGTAAAGATTTTATTTGCGTGCCCGACAAATAGGTAAACCTTAATGAGTTGGATGCGCACTTTTATTATTATATCAACTCCTGTGAATGCCATTGGATGCGGAGTGCTGGTTATTCTGTGTGAAATAATAAACATCGCCATAGGATAGCAACAATTAATGTTGAACTACATTACATAGCATACTTCTGGAAGATAGGCATACTTCATCATATACCACATAAGCATTTGGAGCTTGTGTGACGAGGTGGAAGATTTACCATACGAGCGAGAGGCTTGTATGGCGATGACTATATTTTACAGGTTGAACTGATGACTGATATGGACTATATGAAATTGTAACGATAAAATTGCCAGATTAATAAAAAAACCCACACGGGTCTAGAGTTGACAATAATCACGTCTCTCTAGTTATTAGATACGTCACATGAACTATTTATTTCCCACACGGGACGAGGTGATGAGGATTTATCCTCTGGAGCTTTAAAATACACACTCCCTCAGGCTTTGATAGGGTGACGAGAATTTATTCTCTGGAGTTATTATCAATACACGCTCCCCTGTAAACACCAGAATATATCACTATAAATATGTGTATGCTTATTAGGATTTATTGGGTACCTAATACGGCCCAATAAATTTCCAAACCTCTCCCCGTACAAAGGAGGTTAAGGCGAAATTTTTCGAAAATTCCGGGTGTTAGCCAAATTTTTGAAGAATTTTAAAATTCTCAGAAACTGAAAAGTTGGAGAATGGAAGCCAGATCGAACGTAGAGTTGATTAATCAAACCACTTTCGACTTTGTTCCTTTTCGGGGACGAAAAGTTTTAAGTGGGGGAGAATGTAACAACCCATAAATGCGAGCCATTTTTTTTTGTGGCAATTTTAGAGAATTTTGAATATTTAAAATGAATTATTTTAAATAATATCGACGGAAAATTTATTTTGAATAGAATTCGAATGTATATATTATATACGTCGTCGTTAGAATATAAATAATTATATATAATTATAAATAGAATTGAAAATGACGTGGTAGTTCGATAATTCGATTTCAAACTTCAATTGAACGTACCGGGTGCAAAATAAACCGGATTTTAGTGAAACCAAAAATAATAGGATCTAATTGAGAATATCTTTCCAACGAATCCGAAAAATCGAAATTTCATAGCGGGGATCAAAAGATATGTCCAAATGAAAATTCTGAATAGTCGCTATGGAATTCAGGCCCTTAAAAATGGAAATTTTGCAAATGACCTCGGATTTCGACGAAACCACTTTTGTTGGATCCGTGATGTCAAATTATTGTTAGATACCAAATTTCATAATTTTTCGATTCAATATGTGAGCGTGGCAAAGGAAAACGCATTTGACCAGTTTCAGTTGATTTTAATCGACTGGAAAATGGCCATTTTTCCAACGGTCTCAGAATTCGACGAAACTAGTTTTGTTAGGACCGTATCGTCAATGCGAAGCTAGAAAATATTTTTCTGGAATTTTTCTAGTTAGTATGTGACCCCAGTAAATTGAAATGCGCATTCAAATTCAATATATAGAGTTATATGTTGATTTTAACGGAAACTGATCGAAACGAACGAGTCAGCCTACAATACATATCCCATTGTGTTTGGAATGGGGGTAATTAGCTAAAGACGACAGACGGTGGGCCTCGTTTAGAGGTCGTATGAAAAAGTCAACTTTTTGAAATTAAAATAATAAAAAATAATAATAAAACCTCTCTCTCTTCTCCTTAAATCCCTCTGCCCCCCCCCTCTCGTTCTTCATTAGTTCAGAAGAGAAATAAAAAAAAAACCGATCCATCTTAGCGTGTCACCCCCACATTCATCGCCGTCGGCGATCGTCGCTGCCCCTCCACCGACGAGCGCGCCGCCCCCATCTCCTTCCCCTCCATCTCCCCTCCAGTCGCCCTCTCCTGATGTGAATACCAGAACCACGAGCCCCCAATCGATGGACGCTCACCGCCTCAGGCCAAGAACCGCCACCTCGAGTGTTGCGCCACCCACACGACCCCGCCGACCCCTCCAACCTCCGGCAACAGTGAAACCCCCCCTGTACGCTGTAAGCTTTTTAACTTATTTATTTTGATTTTATTTCTAAATCTGAGTTTGGTTTTGTTTAGAAAACATATTTTATAAAACCAGTTTTTTATATATATGATTTCTAGAAAAAAAATCATATTTTTATAAATATTGTATATAAAAATATAATAGCATTGTTTATAAAAATATAAAGACATGATTTTTCTTTGTTGAATCGAGAATAAAAATATGATTTTTATATAATATAGGAAAGTTTAAAATATGATTTTTACATTATAGAAGTGTTGAAAATTGGATCTTTATATTTGTAGTGAATCAAAAATATGACCTTTATATAGTAGAAGATATAAAAATACTATTTTTATGTAAGTAGTGTATTGAAAATATAATTTCTATGAAATAGAAAATATAAAATAAAATATTTATTTTTGAAAAGGCGAAATCTTTATATGAAGAAAAGCGTGATAAAAATATAATCTTTATTATAGTAGCGATGTAAAAATAGAATTTTTATCTATATAGTAGCGATGTAAAAATAGAATTTTTATCTATATAGTAGCGATGTAAAAATAGAATTTTTATCTATATAGTGGCGATATAAAAATAGAATTTTTATCTATATAGTAGCGATGTAAAAATAGAATTTTTATCTATATAGTAGCGGTGTAAAAATAGAATTTTTATCTATATAGTAGCGGTGTAAAAATAGAAATTTTATCCATAAGGAGTGATTATAAAAATATGATTTTTATATACATAGCAACAACATAAAAATGTGATTTTTATATATGTAGTGGCTACGGGCAACGAAAGTGACAAAAGGCGGGAACAGTGATGTTTTCCTACTTTTGAAGTGTCGTGGAGTTGGGATAGCTATCGGTGAGAATTTCTCACTCTTCAATTTCTTTTTCAAGTTATATATATATATATATATATACTAGGATGCAGACGGTGCTTAGCAGCACCCGATACCCGTCATCCACAGACCATGGATGGCTTGTTTGTTTGATTGATATGTTGTGAAAATTTGTTTGTGAAGTTGATGTGAAATAGATAATGAAATATATTCATGTGTTGAAATAAATTAATTATCGTTAAAAATATAATTTTTAACGTGAAAGTGAATAAATAAATATTTATAAACAAATCGGCCGATTTGTTTATATACACTGATTTAACTGATATTGATTGGGATGATAAATTTTACACATCGCCCAACTGCACGAATAAAAACATGTGTTTGTTGATTTGAAACCCCACATGGGTGTTGGGATGATATTTGGCGTACACTAATCCCAATTATTTAATTGAATGTCGATCGATTGGTCGACAGGCTATGTAAGGGTTAATTATTTATATTTGATGCTTATGCAGTTGTGTGGTGCACTTTGGATGATGGTTGATTGTTTGTCGTTGCTATTATATACATGTGTTGTATGGAATCCATATAATTAACGTTATATGGTAATGGATTGGGCCTCATTCCAATCGGGAAAATAATAAAATATATTTATGTGTTGAAACTGTTCATTTGTTGAGTAAAATATTTTAAATAATAAAATTTACATCTTTATCGTATTTAAAATTAGATCTACTTCACGATGGAGTCTGATTTAAAAATCAAACGATAAATACCATAGTTTTATAAAATATATTACATAACAAAAATAGTGATGTGTTGACAGTACTCATGTGTTGAGATTAGTCGTGTGTTGAAAGAAATATAGATTCATGTGTTGAATAGAATAAATATTCATTTGTTGAATAGAATAACGAATTTATTGAAATATATAAAGCCGTGTTGATTAGAGTTGCGCTATTTTGACGTGAACGATATTTATATCGATTATATTCGTTTTTATAATGAATATAAAAAGAAGTGATTTCAAAATACAACGTTTGGAAAATACTATCATTTATATAGTAATGATATGAAATATTCAATTTTGATTTGAAATTGAATGTAGCGTCGAAATGGTTTTAAAAACGAATTTAAAACGATTTATAAAATACGTTTTAAAAGGAAATCGACGAAATATATAATATATATATATATATATTATATATATAATGGCCTGAATAGAACGCGCCGCGCCGCGGCAGTTCATAAACTTCGACCATTGACTTCGAATTGACGTTGCGGGAGATCTGACAGTCGGATTCTCCTAAAACCAGAACCGTTGGGTTCGTATCGAAAAGATCTTTCCAATGAATATTAGAAATTTGAAATCTAACGGTTGGATTTGGAATTATGTCCAAATCAAATTTGGAAAAGGTCGCTGTAAGTGCAGTTCGATGGCCGTTGATGGAAATCGACTGTACGGGCCTTGATAAAATTATTAAAAATATTGATAATTTGTGTAAAATCATAAGAAATGATTTGGGAAAAATTGGGCTGAAGAATTCCACATTTGAAAGGATAAAAATAGATTTTTATCGAAATGAACTAGTTTTGAACTAGAATTAAAATCAATTTATTTTTAACATAAATAAATTGAATTTGAAAGTGATTTTAAAAATAATCAATATTCCCAATATGTAAATTGGACTGGAGTTGAATCGAAATTATCTTCGGAATATTTCGATGTTGGATTTTGTGACTATATAGATATTGTTATGGGAATTTGAAAGATATGTTTTATATCGTTATTTCCAATACGATATATGTTGGTTTCAGAATTTGATATTGAATATAAGCCGATATATTTTCTATTCAGAGCCTTGTATTTAATATCAAATATGATTTGGGTTTGTCATGAATCGTATTTTAGATGACATTGGTTCTTTAACCCAGTTAAAGGCAGGATATTGATTTTTGAAAAGATTGAAACTAAGTGAAGTTTTAATGAATCTTTAATTAGATTAAAAAGTGAATTGATAATTTAAATTATCAAATCTAAAAAGTGATCGAGAGTGGAGTACCACCAGTTTTGCTCCAATGCGATAGTTAAATCTTTAATTAGATTTGAACGTGAAATGGTAATTAATTTTACCGATAACACCGTGGTGTTAGATATGGAGTATTACCAGTTTTGCTCCATGGATGAATAGGTTGGGATTGGGAAATAAAATAATAATTACTTCGGTGTGGTTCGCTAATCCCGACTAGTTCGAAATGATATCCAAAGGAAGATTAAAGAATAAATTTAGAAGAATTTATCTTGGATAAAATTAATGGGAACCTTTCCCTAAGAATGTGTTTTTGTGAATAAAAGAATATTCTGAATTGGAATGAGGCGTTTGCTGTGTTTGTGTAACATTCGTTTATTATATACGTAGGTTATTCAGAAAGGCCGGGTTTATACCCATTCTGAATAACCGATTCGACGAGATGTCGAAGATGAAGACGGTGGTTGAAGACCGGAAGTCTTCACATCGTTTTGGGTGATTACTGATGATCTCGATTGGGTTGTACACCCAAGATGAGGGAAACAGTTGGTGATCGTCCAGATGTACTTGGAGATGGATGGATATGCGAGGAAAGTGCCTCTGGTTTCGTTCAGACCCAGAACGAACTTGTAAATGGATTGTGTGTCTAACATTGGATTTTATTCTGTGTTGATTGATCTCTATTAAATATACATCGGTTTGGCGGCGGAGAATTTATTCTCTTGCTTAACGCCCTTCTCTGAGACGTACGAGCTCAGAGGTTGTATATCGATGGACATCAGTCGCATGGAGTGAATTGCCAGTGTGGCACGCGTAAGTGGCAATTGATCAAGGCTTCTATTGAAAAGCAAAGTCTTGTGGTTGATGATCAAAGCACGGCCTGTGTGGCACAGCTTTGTGTATAGCGTGAATTCGCGAGCCTCACACCTCGGTATGAGTCAAAAACGGGATAGTGACTGCAGGGAGAGCATGACGTTTCTTTCTAGCTAGGGTGGTGTCAGTGACCTACCAGCCCTGACATTTATATACTTTTCACCTGTGTGGTTGTTGGATACGAGGCGCCTCGGATATAGGTCTGTAAGGACTGGGAAACGTGTGTTCAGGAATTACTAATCCTCAAAAGTAAGAGAGGACCGGCCCTGAAGATCCAAGGATCATAGTGGGGTCCTAAGGCATTTGCTAGAGTGTCTCGAACGCGGAGAGGAGCTTGCCCCTTGCCTCGACTCATGACGGAAATCCAATTTCTAATACGTGATATTGCGGTTTTAATTGTAGAACTAGTATGGCGACATGATATATGGTACCCATGCCATCTATGATTGATATTTATGATTGAAAATGTTTTGACACTATACACCTATGATAGTATCAAATGATTTGTCTTAAACGTATCAAGCATTATTTGGCTATTATAAGGGAAAACCCTATCCTCCGGCTTGCGTTGCATTGTGTGATGGGACCTGGGTCTTATAATAGCTTCATTTTTCCAAAAAGCATTGCATTGTTTTGTTATATGCACTAGTATTCTTGGGAGGAAACCCGTTCAGTGTTATATGGCGTGGTCCCTTGAATTACTATCTTTAAAGTATAGTTTTAAATAACTGTTTTAGTTCTCACACCAGTCACATGACTGACCTGGAGTTTATTGTTTTAAACTAAACTCTGGTTGCCCTTATTTTTGACATGGGCAGCTAGTAGTTTTGGTTTTGCAGATTTATATTCGCAGGGTCCTGATTTACAGCTGGAACAATGCTCGGAAAGCTTTGTATCCGTGTATCACTTTCAGTTGTATTTTGTATATTTTTCCGCTGCTATGTAATTTATTGTAATCTCTGATATTTGTCAAATGTAATTTATTCAATTATACTCTGTATATTCTTGTATCTGATGGAATTGTTGTAATAACAATGAAATGTTCTTCCGTTTGCGTTCTATTTTGTCTTGTTCTCAAAGTATCCGCTCTTTCCTTCACGGGGAAGTTACGGGTCGTCTCAGCCATGATCACTCTGCTCCATGGAGTCATAGCGACCCCACTGCACTGATCCATAGCCACTAGTCCCTGCTATGTCCACTCTGCCCCATGAAGTCATGACGACTTCACTGCACTGGCTCATAGCCATGCTACGATCACTCTGCCCCATGGAGTAATAACTACCTCACTGCACTGATATGTAGCCTAACATCCGTCTTGGTGGCGAATCAAAGATATGGACGTCGATAACCCCTTTGCACACGTCCTGCAGCAAAGTCAAATCACGAAGTTGACCCGTTGGTTCCTATCTGGATCCTGAGTACAAACTTCTCCTTTGGACTACCTTTGCATCTCGGGTTTTGGTCTTCAACGGATCGGTTCTGAAATAAGCTTCCATTCTGCTCGGTTCGGTCCTCCATCAGTCCAAGAGTAGCTCCAGTTCGTAGCCACCAAGCGGTTCAGGTCATGATGCTTCACTGGGTTCGGTTCGTGATACCTCCTCCAGGCATCGGGTCGGTTTGTTCTCCTTCCACCGGATCGGGTCGTGGACACCCATTGGGTTCGGGTCGGGCCCCTTCATCGCTTCGGATCGTGACTCCAAGTCGTGGCTCCAAGTATTGGTTCGTGGTGTCCTGGTCACGAGTGGTTCGGCTCGGAGGTGCCATTATTCACGAGCGGGTCGGGGTCGGGTAGGGGCGATCCGATCCGGTCTGGCTCCTGCATATTTTTCCTACAACTTCCAATGACTGTTTTTACGCCACACGACGGCGTTTTTGACTATTCTAACTATTCTAAACAATTACAAACATTCCAAATAGTCATTATTTTCTTCTCGATTAGACAATTACAAAATTCGCAGCCGACTATCATTGTTTTCTTCTCGATTAGACAAACAAGTAGGAAAATCGTTGTCAATTTCATCGGAAATTCTTAACAAATGGCGAAAACGAAGGTATAAATTTTATTTCTTTATGTTATCTTTCACAATGGATAATTTATGAATATTATACATTAAAATAAGTGTAAGTAGGAACGATTCTATGATTCTATGATTTGTTGCGTGATTGTATAATTTTATTCATAATTGTTGCATGATTCTGAAAGTTTAATTAGAATTGTTGCATGATTCTATGAAGTTAACAACTAATTATTGTATTCGTGTAATTAGATTTTTTTTTTATTTTTCACCTGAATTAATTCGTTGATCATTCGAATAAATGAATTAAGAAAAGTTGCATGCAATTGTGCATGTGTTAGGAATATTTTGTAATTGTATGCATATATTAAGTACGTTTGTACATATGTATGAATATATTCAAAACATTTGTGTACAGTGATTCATATATTAGAAAAAGTTGAATGTATCCAAGAATTTATATAGAACAGTTGCATACAGTAATGAATGTAATCAGAATTTTTGCATTCTTGTAGACATTTTATAAAAATTGTTGATCGATTGTAGTTATTTTGAACTGTTGCATGCAAGTGTGCAACTATCAGCAGATTCATGCATAATTGTATGCATTTAATCACAATTGTTGCATGTAATTGTGCAATTATCAACCGATTATTGAATAATTGTATGCATTTATCCAAAACTGTGGCATGCAAGTGTAATTTTATAACATAATTATTGCATAATTCTATGCATTTAATTAGAATTGGTGCATTCAATTCCGAATATATCAGAAGATTGCTTCATAGTTATATGGGTTTAAGCAGAATTGTTGCACGCAAATGTGCAATAATCAACTGAATGTTGCATAATTGTATCCATTTAATCCAAACCGTTGCATGCAAGTGTGCTTATAGCTACTAATTATTGTATGATTATATGCATGATGTTTGAACTTTTCATGATAGTGTGCAATTATGAACTGATTATTTCATAATTATATGCATTTAAGAAACGTTATTTGCAAACTTGTATTCTATGATGACTTGCATACAGGTTTGCTGATTTCATAAATGTTATCATATTAATGCAGATTTTGAGAATGTTTGCATATTTCTATGCATGTTTTCATACTAAGTATAAGAATTCTAACAAGTTGATAATTTTTTTACAATTTCTGTACCATCGATTATGGAATGTTTGTAATCATTATAATGAAACAGAGGAGTGAGGGAAAACAAGTCGACAAAGAATATGAAATATACAAGCCTGATTTTGTAAGTCAACAACGAGCTGTGCTTACTGCCCAAATTATAAGTTGCAAACATTACAGTTGGACTGTAATAATGACCTAAGACAATTCTTCCTGCTATCAAATGAAAACAAATGTAACGACCCGGCTTTTTGCCCGGTTCTCGCCGGTAATTAAACCAACTTAAACCGTTCATAAAGACGGATGGTTATGGGTACTTACACATTTGCACAAAAAATAACAGAACTTTTCATTTCATTGCCATAATATAAAATCAGAGTTACAGGAAATACATCAGAGTACAACATAAGCTCAGCATCAATCAATTATTCAGCGGACTAAGAAAACCCAAAATATAGCTCTAGCTCCAATCTTGAATCCAACTATGAAAGCCAAACCTGCAAGCTAAGCTACTGGCTGCCCGTGAAAAATTATGGGCACCCAGAGTTTAGGTGTGGGAACAATAAACTCCAGGTCAGTCATGGGACTGGGGTGAGAACTCAAAATAGTAGTTATTTAGGATTCATTTTAAAGTTGGGTAATTCAACAGACCACGCCGCTAACGCAAAACGAATTTACTCCATATGAATCCGCGTGAATAAAAATTCGTTGTGACTTTTGAAAAATGAAACTACCATAAGGTCTCGCGGCACACACATAATGCAAAGGCACACATGGGCGAGATTTCTCCTTATGATAGTCAAAAATGCTTGATACATGAAAATCCTCCTTCAATACTATAATATAGTGTGGAAATTCCTTTCGATAGTAAATGTATCAATCTTAGCCAACATAGGTGCCATATACTATACTTACATATGTTATACAACTAAAATCGTACGGGCTCATGGCGGAGATTGGGTTTCCAACAATGACCAGGCAAAGGAACTTCCTTCCGAACCGAATTTTGAACACCTCTAGAGGGATGTCCGAGGATCAACTAATGCTCCTCATGCTAACACAAGGTCGGGTTACCCCTTAACTGGGTAACTTAGAGTACGCCTGAGTATGTCATCTCCCGGTCGTTACCAACCTTTCCGAGCGCGCGCCAACAACAACCACAAAAGTATTTGCTTTTACCATATAAGTTAATACCTGGTCTTCATACCATAGTACACCTTTTATCTAGAAGGAGACAACACCCCATAACCCTGCTGCATTTCTTCCTGTTTTGGTCATTTACCATGGAGAGAGGCTTGCCGAGGCCACGGTACACACAAAGCTATGTTTAAATAAGCCATTCTTTGATCATCCATAACTCACCACATAACTTAAGTATGCTACATTGTCCATTCGCAATACATCACTGATTTCCATCAATGTATAACCTCTAAGCTCATACGTCTTAGAGAAGGGTATCAAGCAAGAGAATAAATTCTCCGCCATCAAGCAGATATATATTTAACAGAGATCAGTGTTGCGTAGTCAATTACAATGTCAGACACGCAATCCATATATGTCTATTCTGGGTCTGAATGAAACACCAATCTGAAAATCTCCAAATATATTCAAACCTCATGCCACTTATAACCTCGTATTGGGGGATTAGCCCAACCGAGACCTCAGAAATCAGTCTAAACAATTCAAAGAATCCCGGTCTTCACTCGTCATTTTTCAAGTCTTGAATTGTTTCATAACGTCGTATTATTACTTAGAATAGTTTTCGAACATATATTCGATCACGATCTTTCCAAATAATAAGCGCAATTTAAAAAAATACAATTATGGAACACACAGGCTTTCAACCAAATCTCTTTCCATCTTGGATTCTGTTAAATTAAACTTCTTTAAATCCATTCTCAAATTATAACAAAATCCATATTTAACCTTTCTCTTTTAAAACACATCCCTTAAATCAAAGATAATTTAGCCTCAAAGCGTTAATTAAATTTTCATTTCATAGCTCGTTATCAAAAACCCGGTTTCCTTTGGAAACCATTACCCCACATTTCAACCCTAGTTTATAATAAAATTGGTTTCCGAACATTCAATTTTATAATCTTAACTAAAAGATTATTCTTCCTTCCAAATTCCTTATTTTTAATTTCCTCAAATCAAAGATTTGGTTAAATCCCCAAATTACGATATGAATTTCCATAACTCAATCTCATTAGGTTTCAAGAATGATATTATTGAAGAAATGATTCATGACAAAACCCAAATCAATCGATACTGAACATAAATTACACTGAAATTGTATATACTTATATTCGATATCAATTCTCATAATCAACGAATACTATAAGTGGAATAATGATATAATAATAATACCGTCCAAATTCCTTAAATAGTATATGTTTACACCAAATAATTTCATATCAAATATCCGAAGATTATTTCTATCCAACTTATCCCAATCAAATTAGGAAACCCATATCTTAATTTAAAGATTTATCCAACTCCTTGACATTAGATCTAGATTAAAAAAATCATCCACTTATACTTAATATTAATCTCTGTATTCAACTCACATTATAAACGGAATAACGGTGAACTACCTTTTAAATTCCTCAAATAGTAAGAGTCATCATCTACTGGATTAATATTAAACATCTGAAGATTTATCTCCAACCATATCAGATTATTTAAAGTTGAAAACCCCGTTTTAGTATGAAGTAAATCAATTTAAATTCCATATAAAACATTTTCAATACTTTTAAATCTTTGAAAACATTCCACCAATCATTTAAAAATGAATACTTATAGTTTGGGAAACAGCTAGCGGTTTACCACTTCAAAATAGAATATTTTCAAAGAAAGAGTTTCCATAGTGTTTCAAAAGCGTTACAAAACAGCTATCTTAACTACTTTGATCAAGATATCGTTTATCTTAGCCAAAACTTGAACTTTATGATTCAAAAAACTTTTACATAATTTATAATGATTTTACCACTTTTTCCATATTTTTAAAACATTTAAAATAGTTGTTATGGTCGACAACTGCTCTTACAGCTCTGTTCCAAAACAGTTTTAAACATAATTTGAAAATTATAACCCGAAATTAAAATCCGCTTTCACTCATTTAAAAGCTCTTGTTAATATAAATCAATTATTTTTCATTTCTTGGAAATCCGATTTAGATTGCAAAAGTTATAAGCGTTTAAAGTTTGTAACTAAAATACGCAAATTACCATTACGCGACAAGCTCTATTTTGATAGAAATAAAAATTATTCTTCAGTACTTCAAAATACCTTAAAAAACCATTATATACTCATGTAAATCATTTAAAACCATTTAAAGTAATTTACATTGACTTTCCAAATTTATCTTGGGTTCAAAATTCAACTTTTATTTTTTACTTAATAAATCAAATTCCAATTCATTTCTAAATTCAAATAATTTCAAATTAACCATCCTATTCATCAGATCAGTTAGGGATAGACAGGGAGAGCAGGAAACTATATTTTCCAAACCCAAGCCTAGACACTATCATCTCCGTCATCCTAGAACGTTCCGTTATTTATTTATTCATTTAATTTTTTTTATCAATATATATGAATTAATACACATGGTCTTTCCCAATTATTAACCTTCAATTTCAATAATGATATTGCTTCTAATTACGAAGGAGATTTGTCGATCACCAACGTGATACCATACTTATTGTGTCCTAGTGTGTGCAAAACAACATCAACAACCATTATAAACATCTATAGCAACCATCATCAACATAATTAAATAAATCATAATTGTGCACAAGCATTATAACACAAAAGCTTAATAGTGTGTGTGTTCTAAACTACGAATCCATCGTCCATCACAACAAACATCAATCATCATTAACCACTAATAATTCATCACTATATTTAAATTAGTCTAACTACTAATTAAATATATAAACCATGGTTAAAGAGTTCTCACCTAACAGCTTTCCAAATCTTCACGGTAGGCGAGCCTAGCTGAGTGAACCATCGGACTGTATTTCGGCGCAACGTCTTATTCACCAACATATATATAATATAATATGCACTAATCTCGAGGAGGATGAAGACGAACTTTGGCAAGGTGGTGGTGGAAAAGAGGAAGACTTATGCCGTGGAAACCATGGCCATAAGCTGAAGAAGAAGAAGGAAGGTAGAAAAAAATGAAAATGGATGATAAAAAATGAAGTAAAGAGCTCCTTATATAGGAAAGAGGAGTATGGTGGTAAATACACATAAGGGGACGAGTGGAAACATGCATGAAAATTTACATGCAAAATTACAAGTGTCCATACACTTGTCTTAAGAAGAGAAGGTGAACTTTTGGTAGCATTTTCCCTTAAATGCTATGAAAACTAAGGGCACCACTTAATTCTAATGCTACTAATTCATGTTATGGTTTGACAAATCCGATCGAAAGACAAATTGTATCAATAAATCCAAACTCATTAATAATCATTCTCATTTATAATTCAAATAAACTCTATCATCTAACTTATCAAAATTCTTAACCATATATATTTATGTAAAATTCAAATTTAAATTCAAATTAAGTAATAAAAATTCCAATTTTAAATTGGTTAAAAATTACGGATCGTTACATTCAACCCCCTAAAACTTTTCGTCCTCGAAAAGGAATATGAGTAAATTTAAACTCCTTTACCAGTTTAAATTCCCATTTCTCTCTTAACATATCAGAAATGTAACGGAGTTGTCGCTAGTCATGTTTATAATCGAATTTTTATGAGTTAGACCTAGAGCTGCTACCACTACCACAAAGGAGCAACTGGGATAGATATTGTCTAGTACCTAGATATCTACGACCCTAAGAAAATTTAAAATTTGGAAATCATCTTTCTAACTCACTACTAAACTTATGGAACCCAAGGTTTTCTTAACAATTTAAGTCAAACCATAAGACTAAGTGTTCATACCTCAAAATTTTCAAAATTAATTTTAAATCCAAATCCTCAAATTTGGTAGATTTCAACAAAATTTGAATCCAAATACTCACATAATTAATCTTTTTCTCAAAACATTTAATTATCTCGCAAAAAAATAACATTTTGGATAAATTCATCATTTCAAACTCTTTTGCACTTAATACATATTCAAATTTAAATTAAGAGATAACTCAAAATATTTGTTTCAAATTCAAAACTACTTCATTAATCCATTTATCCATGGTTTCGTCAAGATAAGGCAGAAGGAAGAGTTCAGAAATAAAGTTGTACAATTAAAAACTCAAGCATGACAATCGGGAAGACAGTGAAAATCAAAAGATGACGATGGGTCAAGCAAAGCAAAGAGGTAGAATTATATTTCGAGAACACTCATTCTATTTAAATTTTAATTCAAATTGTTTTCAGTCCATTTACAAGTTAAATTTATACTCATTTAGTATTCTTACTTTGAATTCCTTGCCCAAAGTATTAAAATAACCAAGGGACTTAAATTTACCTAACCTAGGTCATTCTTATTCTTATTTAAGTTCTTGCACAACCTAACATTTCCTTAATTTCCCTTTCAAAGGTTTTACTCACTTAAGTTATTTATTCCTGTATAAGATTATAAATGCCTATGAATTTATAAGTTAAGGAAAGTTTCTAATGTTTCTGTAAGTTAATTTCGACTCATAAATTTAATGACACATTGCTTTTATGGTAAAGGATGCTCCCTCAAGCGTAATATTCCCAAATCTCATTCTAAGGTATTCCTTATCCTATCTCTATAGAGAAATTATAACTCTGATGAATCCTTACATTTGTTCAAATATGTCGTTCCCCATAGCTTTGTATAAACCAAAGCTATGATACCACGGTGTAACGACTCGGCTTTTTGCCCGGTTCTCGCCGGTAATTAAATCAACTTAAATCGTTCATAAAGACAGATGGTTATGGGTACTAACACATTTGCACAAAAAATAGCAGAACTTCTCATTTCATTGCCATAATATAACATCAAAGTTACAGGGAATACATAAGAGTACAACATAAGCTCAGCAGAAATCAATTCTTCAACGAACTAAGAAAACCCAAAATATAGCTCTAGCTCCAATCTTGAATCCAACACTGAAAGCTAAACCTGCAAGATAAGCTACTGGTTGCCCGTGCAAAATTATGGGCACTCAGAGTTTAGATGTAGGAAAAATAAACACCAGGTCAGTCGTGGGAATGGTGTGAGAACTCAAAATAGTAATTATTTAGGATTCATTTTAAAGTTGGGAAATTCAATGGACCACGCCGCTAGCGCGGAACGTGTTTACTCCATATGAATCCCCGTGCATAAAAATTCACTATAACTTTTGAAAAATGAAACTACTATAAGGTCTCGCGGCACACACAATGCAAACACACACATGGGCGATGTTTCTTCTTATGATAGTCAAAAATGATTGATACGTGAAAATCCTCTTTCAATACTATAATATAGTGTGAAAAATCCTTTCAAAAGTAAATGTATCGATCTTAGCCAGCATAGGCACCATATATTATATTGACGTATGGTATACAACTAAAATTGTATAGGCTCGTAGCAGAGATTAGGTTTCCAACAATGACCAGGCAAAGGAACATCCTTCCGAACCGAGTTTTGAACACCTTTAGAGGGATGTCCTAGGATCAACTAATGCTCCTCATCCAACACAAGGCCGGGTTACCCCTTAACTGGGTAACTTAGAGTAAGCCTGACTATGTCATCTCCCAGTCGTTACCAACCTTTCCGAGCCTGCGCCAACAACAAACGCAAAAGTATATGCTTTTACCACATAGGTTAATACCTGGGTTTCATACCATAGTACAACTTTTATCAAGAAGGAGACAACACCAAATAACCCTGCTGCATTTCTTCCTGTTTTGGTCATTTACTAGGGAGTGAGGCTTGCCAGGGTCACGATATACACAAAGCTACACTTAAATAAGCCATGCTTTGATCATCCACAGCTCATCACATAACTTAAGTATGCCACATTGTCCATTCACAACGCATCACTAGTTTCCATCAATATATAACCTCTAAGCTCACTACATCTTAGAGAAGGGTGTTAAGCAATAGAATAAATTCTCTGCCACTAAGCAGATATATATTTAACAGAGATTAGTGCTACGCAGTCAATTACCATGTCAGACACACAATCCATATATTTCCATTCTGGGTCTGAACGAAACACTAATCCGAAAATTTCCAATATATTCAAACCTTATGCCACTTATAACCTCGTATCGGGGGATCAGCCCAACCGAGACATCAGCAATCAGTCTAAACAATTCAAAGAATCCCGGTCTTCATTCGTCGTTTTCCAAGTATTGAATTGTTCCATAACGTCGTATTATTACTTGAAATGGTTTTCGAACATATATTCGATCCTGGTCTTTACAAATAATAAGCGCAATTTAAAAAAAAATACAATTGCGGAACACACAGGCTTTCAATCAAATCTCCTTCCATCTTGGATTTTGTTAAATTAAACTTCTTTAAATTCATTCTCAAATTATAACAAAATCCATATTTAACCTTTCTCTTTTAAAACACATCCCTTAAATCAAAGATAATTTAGGCTCAAAGCCTTAATTAATTTTCCATTTGATAACTCGTTATCAAAAACCCAGTTTCCTTTGAAAACCCTTACCCCACATTTCAACCCTAGTTTCCAATTAAATTGGTTTCCGAACATTCAATCATGTAATCTTAACTAAAAGATTATCCTTCCTTCCCAATTCCTTATTTTAAATTTCCTCAAATGAAAAATTTGGTTAAATCCCCAAATCAATAATCCAATCTCATTAGATTTCAAGAATGATATTATTGAAGATATGATTCACGACAAAACCCAAATCAATCGATATTGAACATAAGTTACACAGAAATGTATCTACTTATATTTGATATCAATTCTTATAATCAATGAATACTATAAGTGGAATAAAGATATAATAATAATATCATCCAAATTCCTCAAATAGTATACATTTACACCAAAGAATTTCATATCAAATATCCGAAGATTATTTCTATCCAACTTATCCCAATCAAATTAGGAAACCCATATCTTAATTTAAAGATTTATCCAACTCTTGGACATTAGATCTGGATAGAAATATCATCCACTTATACTTAATATTAATCTCTGTATCCAGCTCACACTATAAACGGAATAACTGTGAACTACCTTTTAAATTCCTCAAACAGTAAGAGTCATCATCTACCGGATTAATATCAAACATCCGAAGATTTATCTCCAGCCATATCCGATTATTTAAAATTGAAAACCCTATTTTCGTATCAAGTAAATCAATTTAATTTCCACATAAAACATTTTCAATACTTTTAAATCTTGTAAAACATTCCACCAATCATTTACAAATGATTACTTATTCGGGAAATAGCTTGCGGTTTACCACTTCAAAATAAATTATTTTCAAAGAAAGAGTTACGATAGTGTTTCAAAAGCGTTACAAAACAATTATCTTAACTACTTTGATCAAAATATCGTTTATCTTAGCCAAAACTTAAACTTTATGGTTCAAAACAATTTTACATAACTTATAATGATTTTACCCTTTTTCCATATTTTTAAAACATTTAAAATAGTTGTTTATAGTTATGGTCGACAACTGCTCTTACAGCGACCTTTTCCAAAACGGTTTTAAACATAACTTGAAAATTATAACCCGAAAATAAAATTCGCTTTCACTCATTTAAAAGCTCTTGTTAATATAAATCAATTGTTTTTCATTTCTTGGAAATCCAATTTAGATTGCAAAAGTTATAAGCGTTTAAAGCTTGTAACTAAAAAACTCAAATTACCATTCTATTTTGACCCGAAATAAAAATTATTCTTCAGTACTTCAAAATACCTTAGAAAACCATTATATACTCATGCAAATCATTTAAAACCATTTAAAGTGATTTACATTGACTTTCCAAATTCATTTTGGGTTCAAAATTCAACTTTTATTTTTTTACTTAATAAATCAAATTCCAATTCATTTCTAAATTTAAATAATTTCAAATTAACCATCCCATTCGTCGGATCAGTTAGGGATAGCCAGGGAGAGCAGGAAACTATATTTTCCAAACCCAAGCCTAAACACTATCCTCTCTGTCATCCTAGAACGTTCCGGTATTTATTTATTCAATTAAAGAACTTTATCAATATATATGACATATGGTCTTTCCCAATTATTAACCATCAATTTAAATTATGATATTGCTTCTAGTTACGAAGGAGATTTGTCGATCACCAATGTGATACCATACTTGTGTCATAGTATGGGAAAAACAGCATCAACAACCATTATAAACATATATAGCAACCATCATCAACATAATTAAATAAATCATAACTGTGCACAAGCGCTATAACACTAACACTTAATAATGTGTGTGTGTTCTAAACTACACATCCATCATCCATCACAACAAGCATCAGTCATCATTAACCACTAATAATTCACCACTATATTTAAATTAGTCTAACTACTAGTTAAATATATAAATCATGGTTAAAGAGTTCTCACCTTACAGCTTTCCAAATCTTCACGGTAGGCGAGCCTAGCTGAGCGAACGTCAAACAGTATTTCGGTGCAACGTCTTATTCACCAATATATATATATAAAATATAATATACACTAATCTCTCTCTCTCTCTCTTTATATTATAAGAGGAGGAGGATGACGAACTTTGCCAAGGTGGCGGTGCAAAATAGAAAGACTATGCCATGAAAACCATGGCTTTAAGCTTAAGAAGAAGAAGGAAGGTAGGAAAAATGAAAATGGATGATAAAAAATGAAGTAAAGAGCTCCTTATATAGGAAAGGAGGAGTAAGGACGTAAAGACACATAAGGGGACAAGTGGAAACCATGCATGAAAATTTACATGCAAAATTACAAGTGTCCATACACTTATCTTAAGAAGAGAAGGTGAACTTTTGCTAGCATTTTCCCTTAAATGCTATGAAAACTAAGGGCAACACTTAACTCTAATGCTACTAACTCATGTTATGGTTTGACAAAACCGATCGAACAACAAATAGTATCAATAAATCCAAACTCATTAATAATCATTCTCATTTATAATTCTAATAAAATCTATCATCTAACTTATCAAAATTCTTAACCATATATATTTATGTAAAATTCAAATTTAAATTCAAATTAATTAATAAAAATTCCAATTTTAAATTGGTTAAAAATTCTTGATCGTTACAACAAACCTTATGATTAAAATTATTTAAAATGGTGTTTAGATTTCTATACAAATATGTTAACTAATTTTCTGTTTTCGAACTGCTATGACATGATCATGTATTTTCTGTATTGAATTACTCTGGAATTTTATGTAGTGAATTTAGTTCTTTTGTTCTTAAATGATATTATGAATTGTTGTTTTCTTGTATACAGTTACTCATAATACTTGCATGCTAAAATGCAAGAATTGTTAAATGTTATGCATATTTGAATTAACAAAAAATTCATGATAATTTCATACGTATATGAAAGTAGTGGTATTTGGTGCATGCGTTAATGCAAATGTTGTAAATTATTTGTTATGTGAAAATATTTTAAATATTTGCATACAATAATGTATTTTGTCTACATAGTTACTTACATTACCGCAAGTATTTGCAGAATTAATCCAACAGTCGATCTTGCCTTTTTTTTGTTGATAAGAAATTTAAAACTGGGGAATGCGAAGATAAAATGAATTCAATATTATAAAAGGGAACTAATGTTCAAAGTTAAAAGAGAATAAGCATACACGCTGAACATTTGAATACTTGAATGCAAATAATAAGAATAATTGCATATTTGTATGCATCAATTGAGAATACTCGTATACATTATCCAGTTATAAAAATACTTTCATACCTGTATGTCGCTACTACGAATTGTTTCATACAATTATGCAGCAATGCAAAATACTAGGAAAAAACGATACAAAATATTCAATATAATTGCATATATGTATGCAACTATACTGAATAATTGCATATATATAAGCTTTTACAAAAAATAACTGTAAAAATCACAGAATTTAACATTAAAATATGGAACTAAATTCAAAGCAGAATGTAAATGTTCACAATAGTATTCATTTCAACTTTGTTAAAAAAATACAAAAAAACATCTTATAGTCTTTTGAAGAACATGTCCTTTTATTATGACCCAAATTCTTGCACAAACTACATCTAGAAGTCTTCGTAAATTCACCTGTAGATTTCAATCTTTTAGAAGATGATGGACGAACAGACATTCTTCTACCTTTTGCAGGAGCTATAAATAAACATTAATAAGCCTAATCTGCATTAATCAAATAAAATTACATAAACATGTTCATATAATTATAAGTAGATGCATACATGTACGCATATAACAGTAATAGTTGCATACTTATATGCCAAATTTCAGAATATTTGCATGTATTTATATAAAAAATAGATGCAAAACAATTTTAGTATGAATGTACTAAGAATATATGCATATTTGTACGCAACTAATCATCTGGCACGGAAACAAACAGATATACGAAAGAGCTATATATTTGTATGCATATATACAGAATATACGCATACGTATACGTAACTTTTCTGAATACATGCAAACCCACGTGTCGTAACAATAATTTCATATTTGTATGCTCATATTCACAATATATGCATATTGTTATACACATATTCAGAATAGAAGAAAAAATATGTTAAAAATTAAATTATACGGCTGTACAATCAATAAAAACCAGAAAAATTTATACAATAATTACATTATCCATCAATAAAACTAGATAATTAAAAAAATTCAGATTAATAAACATAATCTGCAGTAATTAAATAACATTACACAAAAATTTACAAAAACTAAAAATATTAATAATATATGTATACAATAAACATTTTAATATGCATATATTAAACATTTCAATATGCATATATTAAAATAATATGCATAGTTGTATACAATTAATCAACAAACACACATAAACAGATATTCAAAATAGTTTTATATTCTAATGCATTTATACAGAATATATGAATACATGTACGTAAATTTCCTGAATATATGCAAAGCCTATACACGTGTTCTAGCAATAGTTGCATATTTGTATGCAAATATTAACAACTTATGCATATTTGTATACACCTATTCAGAATATAAGAATAAATGTATTTCCAAACTTAATAAATAAAACTGTACGATTTATAATTACATTAAAACTATATACAATAATTAAATTGTCCATCGACAAGTCTGTACAATTGAAGAAGATCAGATTAATCAATTAACAAAGATTGAGCAAGAAATGATATCCGTATATTTTTTTCAATACGAAGTATAAATTGCCTTGAAGAAGAAACATTCATTATATAAATCAAGGATGGATCTAATTAAATCACTGAAAGAATTCCGAGCAAAGTAAATTTTAGATCGACGGAATCCACAGGGCAAAAACTGAGAACGATGACGGCGTTGCCATGACACAGAATTATATGATTCTTGATAAAATAAAACCCTAATACGTGTTTCGTATTACATTAATTACATCGCTAATTAACGAAAAAGGGCAGTTCTAAAAAAAAAGCCGCTATTTAAAAATAGGGATGAGATTTATATATTTTAAAACAGGAGGATGTGAGCTTAATTAAGTTTAATTATAGGGTAAGTTTGGCTCAAGTCCCTAATAGGTTTCAAAATTAACGTCACATCCAGTCTAACTTTTCATATAAATTACATCCCTATTTTTTGAAAAATCATCAAGAAAATTCATGTAAATTCGTAATTAAATAAACCAACAAATCATCATTAAAATCATGCGTTAAAACCTCAAAAAAACATATAAAAAAACAGCGAAACAACAATATATTGCATCAAAAGATGCACTTGTAAATAGTTGCACGCATGTATTTTAGTTATGCATCAAACTACACTATTTATGCATACATATATGCAGTTAAACTGCAATATATGCATCTTTTTTATGTGTGTATTCAATTCTAACCTGTTTTTTCAAGCATTCACACTTTTCAGACACTTTTGCATACATTTATGCACTTATACAGAATAAATGCATACATTCATGCATATATTCAAAAGCCTTCCTCTTTTTAACTTTGCTGCATACATGTATGCATATATATGGAGTAAGTGCATACATATATGCAACTATTCATAACAGATGCAGCTCGGTTCAACTTTATATGCATACATGTATGCAAGTATTACCAAAATATGCATACATGTATGCATATATTCACCTAGATTTTCAATAGAAAACACTGGTTGAATATATGCTTACATGTATGCATATATAAAGAATAATTGCATAGATGTATGCAACTTTCATTTTTCAGATTGTTTCTAGGAATATTTGCAATTTTTTGAAATTTCTTTTTTTTAGGTTAGCAGTGCTTTTTTTTTTCCAAAAAACACATAACTATCAAAATAAGGACCCGCTTTGAATTATGAACTTGTACTGGATGTCGTTCTTATTTTGAAAGATTTTAGGGATGTGTCCCTAATTTTCACTTAATTATAAGGATGTGAGCCTAATTTTCACTATAATTTAACCTTCAAAAAACTTTATATAATGTTTTATTTACCAAAACATCTATAAAAGGTTGAGAATCAAGGGATTTGTTTGCCTTGGGATTGTGTACATGCACGAAGAATACACTATGCACATGTACAACCCTCTTCATTTAGGGATTCTCTTGATACCCATAATTCAGACTTTATAATGGTAATAAAATACGATATAGGTTTAAACTTATAAGTCTCTTAGGATAAAATGCATCATACACTCTTTAGGTCATTTTCACAAAAACCTTGCTAACTGTTTGTTAATATGACACAGTGAACAAAAATAAGTATAGACAATACTTTTGAAGCATCTTGTTTGCCAGAAATCGCTGCTTTTATACAATAAATAAAACCCATTTTATACATCAAAATCATTTTCAATGTATTAAAGCATTCAGGTTCATGACATTTTAGTGTCCAAATGTATACATTGAGATTGTATACCTTGCCATTTATATCATTTATCTGTGTCGAGCATATGACATGTATTGCCATAAAAAGGTACTAAAATAACTACTGGATATTGACATATACACACACACACTTATAACCCTCTTTAAGGTAGCTGACATAACTGATTCAATAACCTTGAAAACACATAGTTTTAGTACTCATTATGGCTTTATATATTACATATTATGTGAAGCATTACATCCTTACATTTAAGCTGAATATAGGTTCATAATTCATTTAACATACATAACGAAAACTCCTCTTTATTCCTAGCAACTAGACTACTTTAGATTTTAAGTCCTACTGCACCATATCTCTTGCATAATAACATCATAACTAAGCATCTTCAAAACAACAATTTATGTCTCCTTTCCTGGATTCAATCCATGAGTTCCCTCATCAAGATGTGACATGTAACGACCCACATTTTTGACCGTTCAAATCGACAATAAACCCCACTTGTCAATCCGAACAAATCATAAATACAGGCAGTTATTGGGAAAGAAGAAAAAGAAGAAAAAGAAGAAAGAAGAGAAAACAATAATAGAATCTCACAGCGGAAGGACCACATATAATACACAATAACAGTTTAAAACCGTTGAAAATATATATACATCGACTATCAGAGTTATACATATACAAGTTTCATCACATGGCAGCGGAAATAATATGCAGCGGAAATACATATATAATAGATGTATATATACTGAATCCTCGTCTTCATCCTCCAAGCTATTGCAAATCTTTGCTAACTTCAATTTCTGCTGACCCGAGCATATTGCATAAAAATAAAACACAACAAACACTCGGATCAGCACTAAATCGTTCTCATATTAGTCAAATCAAAATATGAAGTAACATCAGTGTCATGGGTGTAGTAACTTAAGAGATGTTACGGGATTTTCCATCTCTCAAGGATCCGTTAAACTAATATATACATAGTATAATACGCTATTATTTTAATGTCTATTCAGTAAAGTATAAATAGTGAAAATAGCGTAAACGGGATTACATTTTTACCCTTACACCGTTTATAATACCGTAGTCTATACAGTACCGTAAACCCATCGCAAACGATGGCATCAGAGGGCACTCCATAGGTACGATACAAATCAAAATCGTATGGCTCGATAAGGATAATATGACAAGGCACTTAAGGCAATGCCCAGGGTAGGACTCTACCAATTGCACTCCCGGACCGGTGGTAACGCATAGCAGCCACTACCGCCCACCTCGGAACACACTCCCAAATCAAAAAGCGCCTAAATCATCATCATCAATCATAGTCCTAGAGATAGTATCGAAGGAGTGAGTCCGATCAAAGGTGCTACCTCAATTAGTCACGGTATAGCTCCTGTTTTAGTCATTTCAATTCTGACTCAAAGGTCAGGGCTATTTCGTCATTGTTCATCTTCTTCAATTCAATAATCGCCTCCAAGTCATTACACTCATTCTGGATATGTCAAAACGTTCACCGGTACGTCAAACGTTGACAGTTGTCAAAGTGGTATCGACACTGACAGAGAGTATGCCTTATGTCGACTCTGGTCTCTTTAACAACCAACGCTTACATCTTTAACATCGGTTGGTTCTTTTATATTTCAAAGGTTCGCTTCCATATCAAAATATCATATTCTGTTTCGAACCAAATTTATATTCAAATAGAATATAATTTCATATCAAAATATCACAAATTATACCAACCAATTATACTCTAAATTTAGAATATTTTTCCATCCTTATATTATAATCATACAATATTTCAAAATCGACTATATTCAAATAGAATATGTTTCATCTCAAGAATTTCAAATTATTCCGAATCGATTTTATGTTCGAAACCATTCATGTTCAATATGATATATATATATATATATATATATATATATATATATATTTCCATACTTAATTTCAATACCTTAGGAGAAACTTATTCGAGTGACATATAATTCACCTTTCAAATTTGGAATCGGTTTAAAAAAAAATTGATTCATATCAAAAGAGGATATGACTTTGTCTCAACTCCATTTCGAACCCATGATCTAAACCCAAACATTTCCATTCAGAAGAAATTTTCACTTTAAAAAGTATAATTTATATAAAGTAGATGCTTATAGAGAAAATCTTTATATAAAATAATATATGTGTAGAATATAATAATTAAAATAGAATACAATAAGTTTAAACACTATGTATAAACATAAATTTAAAGTCTACTAAATAATTTAAAATAATAGAATATAAGGAAAATTTAGTTATAATAAAAATGGTTGTAGATAAAGAGTTAATTAAATAAGTTTCGAAGAAAAGATGGTTATTTGACATCAAACTGTGTAAATATATATATATATATATATATATATATATATATATATAAGAAAATTCTTTCAAAAATCGATTCTTTCTTCCGAACTTCAATACTTGGATCTAAACTCTAGTCTCAATGGAGTTGCTTAGCCCAAAGGATTTGTTTCAAAACTCATTTCAACCCATCTTTCAATTTCAAGGATTTAAAACCCATACTCGTATTAAGTTAAAAACAACTCCAGGTATTCTCAATTATCTTTATACCAGTATTTAATTCAATAAGAATTTATTATATTTGAGTCTACCCAATCCTTGAAAATCCCAAATCGTATAAATTTAACTTTAAACTTCAAATTCACTTTGGGAAAATTTACTTAATCATTTCAAATAACATTCAAGATTTAGATCTTTAAAGGAAGAATAAACTTTATCGAAATTGACATATTCCTTTAAATGAAATTTCCATTAATAAAATTTCAAATATTAAAATCATTTAACCAACCGATGTCCATATGAAATTTACTACCCTATGGCCAAGTGATTTAAATTTAATTTCTCGGTATTCGGGGATGGATCTATCATTTCAATCCAAACAGGGTCACAGATATCTATCATTTCAATCTGTGTTCTTAATTGATTATAAATCGATAAATCCTGGATTGATTCGATGCCCATAACATCAAGGGTAAAATGGGATAAATCGTAAAATGAACACATAACACCCATATACTGAATAAAAGGACATTTCAGGCAATATCAATTCAGAAATCAACCAATGCACCCAATCTAACCATTTTATTTTAATGATAAACATTAAACCCTTTCACAGGTTAACACGTGTCGAAATTTATAACTAGAAATTAAATTTAATATCAGTAACCAATTATCAACTTCCATTTGCATGTTAACCCACATATTTATATAAAAATTTAAGCAACCAATTCAACAGCCAATCACAACCATGCAACCAAACTATTTCATAATTTAATTCGATAAATATGAGAATAATTTAGTATTTCATGAGCGAAGAATCACTCACATTTGGGTCTTTATTGGATCGGACGTCCCAACAAAGCCCAAAATTTGACAGTTTCAAAATGCAGCGAAACCAGCGCTAGAATGTCCGCAATCTCGCCACGATCCCAACGCAACAAACCGCGCTCAAATCCGAGTCCATATGGAAAACTTATCCGTGTTTTATCATTCGGATTTTAAAGTATATAAAATTAATTAAAAATTAACTCACCTATCAAAGCTTTACACGTCAGCAGGCCTCAACTCTTCTTCCTGCTCACGCCTATCCCTTCGCTACAATAGAGACGTGATGAACCCAAAACACACGATAGCTTTGACCGGCCATGGCCACCAATTCTGACCACCATCCGCTTCGAGACTACCGACGTTCAACTCCTGACGATGGGGCGCACCTCCTCTGTCCACGTCGGTTCCGGTGCCAAGAGTAGGCTGCGCCACCGCCTTCTCGGAAGACAAAAACGAGCCCTAACTCATGAAATTCTGGTGACCTACTCGACGATAGAACGAACGAACTTCACCGTTGCGCTCCCATGGACCTTCTCTACAATACCCAGAAGACCGATTCTCCGATTAAACCCAAAATCGAAAACGCCCAATTTTGACTTCATGGGTTTCATGACAGCCACCTTTGACTGCACATTCCTGCCAAATGAAGCACTGCATGTCGAAACGAATTACACCAGAAGCTTCGTATCATTGAGAGCTTCGAATTGACATATAATACGTTATGGTCTGAAGAGATTTAAATTTGAAGATAGGATTTTTATTTAAATCTAGGGTTTAGAAGTTTGATTTTTCTCTCTGCCATTAGAGAAAACGATGGAGAAGTTATACGTAAATGAGAAATGAGCTGATGAGGTAGGATAGGACTTAAAATTTATATAAATATAAGGCCCAATTATGAGAAACACCCAGTTATCTTATTACACTGATTTTCTTTCACTTTTTCTCTCGTACGATCAAAAAGTAAGTCGGATTGTAACGCAAATTGAAGTCCCAACATAATTTACCATTCCGGTTCCGATGAGACTGGTTTCATCGGATTCCGAGATAGTTGCTAAAACGACTAAATTTCATAGTTAAATAATTAATAAAATATTCAAATATTCATTTAACTTTTTAACCCAATTTGAATATTCATTGAATTCAAATTTAAACCAAATTATAACTTAAATAAATTTTATAAATAAATTTCACACATTTTAAATCTTAATTTTGATTATTTGAATCTTGGATTTGAATTCCAGTTATAATTCAACGAATTAAAAATTCCACCATTTCAAATTTAAATTTGAATTCTGCTTTTAAATTAACTCACTCAAATTAAATTTAGTTATCTAAATATTAAATTTCAAATCACCGCCTTTTTAAATAACTAAAATTGAAAAATCTATTTATACTAAATTCAAATAATTATCAACATAAAAAAAACCAACAAAATTTGATTTTTCTAATATTAACCCATTTATTTATTTTAAATCTAAATTTAAAATATACAGAAAATATTGGGATGTTACAAGACACTACATAAGATTGGAAATGAAATCAAAAAAGGGTCAGGAAATATGGTCTGGTACGAGCATAAATCAATATTTATATCACTTATTTACCATTTCAAAATGCATACAACATTATCATTATACCACACATTCACATGAGTCCTCAGTCCCTCTTTTATACCATGTTACTCCGTTAACTCTAACATGAATCCTGGACTGATTATCACATTTTAAATGGGTCACATACTTAGAGTATCTATGCACTGAATACATTGTGCACATTATGTGGGCCATCTCTCAGTTACCACAGCACACAGAGGCCTTCAGGGATTGTTAGCCATGTACATATCCATCATCCTCGCTGATGATGAATAGATCAATGCAACAGGTGTTAAACCACATGCCAGACCCCTTTTTTTGTTATTAGTTAGGCATTTAATTCTTTAATACCCCAAAAACTCCATACATCCTCACCGATGCATGTAAACACCACTCTAAATAATGAATAACATACATGTAAATGTAAACACAATCAGTATTGTCACTTTAACACATTATTCATAGGCAAACAATTACCCTGACTTAAATAAACATATTGTGGTGATAACATAAGCAGATTTTATTGCTAAACATTCAAGATATTAAGATAACAGTATCTCTATATCATGACATATTTCCCTAAGCATAGAATGAAGGTGATTAGGACACCCCCAATCCTTGCATTTCCCTTCATTAAATATAATCTAAGTCAGAGAAATATATGTAGTAAATGGATCAACTTATTAGCACTTATCATAGCTCCATTTGCCATCCTTAATGTTAAGAATAAACATAAGCTTTAACCCCTTCTTGTTTAATCTTGCTTATCCCTAAGCTTATAAACCCTACCTCATGGCAATATTACTGCCAACTCATTGTTTAAGATCAGATCCAAGAACACTTTTATAAACTAAAATACGTATTCATGCATAACCATTCAATCCATAAAAACAAGCAAAACATATAATACTTGTGCTTAAAACATCAACAAATAGCAATCACTGGCTGCTTAAATAGGTCTTAATGCATATAAATAATGAGATATACTCACCAATGTTCTTCCTTCTCTTAACTCCATATTTTCTAGTTTTTTTCTATAATCTCTACGACCTCATTAACAATTATTTTCCAGAGGAAATGTTATGGCATTAACCCTCTTAAGGATGGTTTTATTTGTTATTTATAGCTAGTATTTTCCTAGGGTTTCGCCTTATACCAAATACCAGTAATCCCCCAGTTGCATTTATCCAGCATAGCTACATTTTCAAGTAAGTGTACCATTCTTAATACATTTAAACTATAGGCTATAAATGGTAGTGTACTTATCATTTAAATGGTGTGAATTCTGAATGGTCCCCTCCCTCTTTTGATTTCCCGTAGCTAGATACAAATGAGAAAAGGTTGCATAATGACAAACAAATTTGTACAACCAATTTAAATCTTATTTTCCCTCGGCCATTTTATATAAATCTGAATGTAAATGTGATATAAACATATACACATTACATGTTCAACCATAATCTATTTCTTGCCTGAATATTTTATTCTTAAAACATTATCATTATTCCATATTCTTTGACAAACTATTGGTTTAATAATATTCAGAATTATCACTATCTTTGTCTTATCACTTGTGTGTAAAAAGGAATTAGCATATACAATTTTATTTAAAGGATTTAAAACCTAGGGTTATCACAATATCTGAGCTGCAACAAGGAATAGCAGCCATTCATACGAATTAGAACCAGGTTTTGTAACGACCTTCCTTTTCGATCACTTCAAGTCGTTAATCAAACCAACTTAAACCACTCAAAACGACATATTGTTATTTAGCTTATGGGTTGAACTGAATCAGACACAGAAATCATAGAATAAATAAACTACAATATCTCACAGTGGAAGAATTTTAAACAAAATATCAGAGTTGTACAATAAATTTTACACAGCCGAATTCATAAATTTTGATTAAATAAAACTTCAAAAATTTTCGATTCACAGCGCGTGTGTCCTCGCATTTCTCTAACTTCAATAGCTGAGATCCTTAAGCTGCAACACTCGGTCTGACCCGAGCGTTCCACGCAAAACACAAAACACTTGATTCAGGATTAACTTTATTCAAATGAAACAACTTCAATATAATACTAAAATATAATAGCTAATCCTACCCATATATAGTAACAAAATTTTCGAGATAAATGCCACATTTACAGGTTCGAAACATAGTAGGTGGCGGGCCCATGTTTGCAATAGCGAAGCGCACATAGGCGCAACATGAGCCAACGTATGAGCCCATAAGGAGAAAGGTGACAGTAACAGGGTATTCACAAAATGGCTACAAGCATCAATCTAACAATTTACCAAATATGACAAAAGCAATCAAATGGTTGGCAACACAGAATGACACTACAGGCTGTTAAACTCTTTTGCAAATATGTTAAATGTCACTATTCTTGGTCAATACACATTTTGTACATGATCAAAGAATCATGCTTTCCGGGTAAATCAAGAGCATAACAATAGGGGAAGCGTATGTTTCTTTGGTTATAGGTAAATATGTACTGGCCTATCAAAGGAAAGTTGGAACATATATATTAGGCAAGGCAAATTTATATAAATTGGTATACATTACAACAGAATCCTGTTGGAGAATGGAGTTTTGATGACAACAACCTTATTTCAATATTAATTGATTATAAAATATAAACTAACACCTCTATCTAAAATATATACAAACATATACACATATGCAGGACTTATACACAGGAAATATTACTGAAGACTGTATAGTCTAATGATGTTAGAGATTCAGAATTCAGAGATATTTCAAGACTCATGAGTATTCAAGATTTCAAGAGTTCAAGATAAATATAGTTATAGAGTGTAGATTATGTAAGACTCTGAATAACACTCCAGGTTAAAATTCAATTTAATTTCAAATTCTGATTTTCAAATTCTATTTTCAATCTCTTTCCTCTCTATTTTATTTTTCTATTTTTATTTGATTTTAAATTTATGTTTTATAAGTGTATACTTTATAAATTTTATATATTTATATTTTATATACTTTATATTTACCAGTACGTTAGGCACGTCCGTTGGACGTGTGCAAAGATAATCAAGAGTAAATTTATGAATTGTGAAATTTTAGTCATATGCATAGATAATGTGTGGATATAAATAAATATGTGTGTTAATTTTTGTGTGCATGGTCCATGCTATGCACACGGGATGTTGTACAGTTATTGGCATGATGGGTTTTCTGTTTCCTTTCTTTCTTATATTAACTGTCTCTAAAAGCATTCCCAACATGTGGCAGTTGAGAATCAGTTGACCTCAAACATAGGGTCAGTTGAACTCATTTGGGTTGCTTTGCCAACTTGAAGATTGTCAAAACAACCAAGCGTGTTGCTTTTAAAATATTTTAAATATAAAATAGCAGTGATATTGCATGTTTTATTTGTTTACATATACACAATCATTTATAGAGACATGAAGGAGGCTAAGTTAATTTAGAAAGTAATCAAGAAGGAGATCATCCATTACATCAATATTTAGAAAAATGTAACAAACATTAAAATTAGCAATTAAGTAGTTTGATATTTCGAAGACTTGTATTTTTTTTTAAAGTTGTCTATATCAACGCATGGGTATTAATTTTGTCTGTTTTGAATAATATCACCACAATATCCCAAAATATTAGTTGGAATATAAATGTATGGCTTACTTGAAGTTATAAAAACTTGAATATCTCAATTTCGATATTACTATTATGGGTTTTATATAAAATGTCAGTAACCATAATAAATCAGTTTTTAATGTGAATAAATTTTATTTTTTCTGCCTTCAAAGAATAGCTCAATTATTGAATAGCAATTGAATTTTGAGTAATTAACATCTTATTAGAACGTATGTAAGGAAACAAATATACATCTCTTATCTTTCTTTCTTTTTGGCATAAAATTCTTGTTCGCTCAACGTAAGTTCTCTGTACAAAAGTCGATGCTATAAGTACACAATTCACCACAAAGATGGACCCATATGATTAATTGATGAACACGTCATGGCAATTCTGAGATTTAAAGACTGAACTAATTATAAGAAGCTATGTAGTAATCTTTGATTCTCGCCACCACCGCATCAAGCTTTGTTGCTTCTTCCATCATCATTTGCACAAAACTCAGATTGTTTTCTATCAAATTCCGCTCATTCTTCAGCATGTGAAACTTCAATCACTGTGTAAAAATTATCTTTGGCACTCGATGCTACATCATTCACCTTAGAGATATTTGGTATCCAGAATGTAAGTGCTATAGAAGCAGTGGCAAACATGGCTCTACGCAGAGCCCATTTCAAGCAGCTTACAGCACCTATACATAACAAAATTCAATACATGTGTGAAATTAACACACAAATTGGTGTTAAAAAAATAAATATTTGATAAACAGTTGAACTGAACCTTTTCTTTTCCTCCTCTTTATTTGATAAAGTCATACCATTGATAAACAAATCGTTTTTCATCTTTTGCGTTTCACAATTTTGTGTTTTACATTTGCTTTCTCTTTTTACATTTACATTATGTGTTTTTCCTCATTCAGCCTCCATCTTGTTCAAAGTGTACATCCTGCCTACGATCACTCCTACCACTCAAAACAGTAATCCACCCCCCATTGCATCCATACATCCAATCTGCATAACATCACAAACCAATCAACCCATTATCATCCTTAGATACTCTGACATAGACTGTCATATCATCACATGACGACCTACTGTGCAACTTCACCAACTTGGTACCACAAACACAAACAATGTCACCATTCCTCAAATTTCAAACTGCAACGTCAGCCACAACCAAGCTATACCCACTTGGGCAGCACACGCGGTAGCTTCACAACCCACAAACATCAACTTTCATATAAAAACAGCTAGCATTTCACCACTACATCTACTTACACCCTTCACCATCAGCCAACTCAACCACGGAACAACATCTTCCATTACAACTTGTTTCCACAGTCCCTCAAACTACAGCAACTTACACGACCTCCGCAATATCAATGTTTCCTTCAATTTGTACAAAGAAATAGGAAAAAAAATACTGTTAGCAAGACTGTATAATTTTTTAAGCATTAAATTTCACTAAATAAAAATGCCAAAACAAACAAACTAATTCACCATGGTTCATAACATATCTATTCCATCAACACGTTCAAACTGTAATGAAAGATTATCAAATTATTTAAACATACCAAATATGTTTTCGTTTTCATTATACACAAATAAATTCATACAGTTTAACTGGTAGAATTAAAGTAAACAAATAGATCCAACAAAACAAAAATATTTTAAACACAATTGTTTCCAAACTCAATCCCAATTTCATATCAAATTAATTAATGCGACCTCTTCCCACTTTCCATCTGTTAGCCCACTTTGTGAACTGGGCAACACAAAGTCGAGATGTGAAACGTTGAAAAACTTGGAAAGCATCATAGCGGATCGGATCAGAGAGATGTAGCGGGTCGGATCGGAGAGATTTTGGCTGTTCGGATCGGAGAGCTGCTAATGTTTGAATCAAAGAGGCACTGCTGTTCGGTTCGGGGAGCTACCTACTGTCAATCGGATCGGAGGGCTACATACTATCGGATCGGAATGGAGCAAAGTGGATAAAGACTTAGTTTTTGGGTTAATCCGGATCGGATCGGATACTCCGATCCGAACCCCCACTGCAGGCTCCTCCGAACCGAACCTGTAATTCATGTCACATTCCCCCACGATCGCCTGAAGATGCGGAGCGGGTATGATCAGTTCCTACCCACAACGTCCACTTCTCTGATGCGTTGTCAACACTGAAATCCATCCGAACCCGAGGATGATGGGATGGAAGACACGTGGCTCCGATCTGGATCGGGTTCTGAGCAAATTTTCACCTATAAATACCCTGTCTGGAGACAATGAAAAGGATCTTCTTTTTGGCACTTTGAGAGTTCAACCATTTTCATAAACCGAATTCCAGCACTCCCGGATAATCCAAATCGTTTTTCAACATTTGTTTTGAAACAATTGAGTGAATGTATGTGAGTTGTGAGTGAAATTGAGTGAATATCTCATTGTAATTGCAACTCTATCGTCGAGAATAGTGATTGACAAGTGGACGTAGGCTTTTTAACGCCGAACCACTATAAATTCTGTGTCTCCATTTTACTTTTGATCTTATTTCATTCTGCTTTTAGTCAATTTGGGTGTTAGAACCACTTTTTGGTCTAACATTTTGGTGCTTTCACTGAGAACCATCTGAATTCTCTGTTTTTCGGGATTATCGTTCTACTTTTTGGACCGTTGAGTTCAAAGAAGTTAATCCTCCAGTTTCGACACTCTTGAATATTTATTGAATTGATTGTTGAAAACCTATGGCCAAAGGAAAAGGCAAGGAAGTTCAATCTAGTCGTGGGAACGGAGTTGGTGAAGATCAGCAAAATGCAGTTGTGACAAGGTCTCGTGGGCAGAGCTCAGCAGCAGAACGGACTGATACAGGAAATCGGAACCGCACTCAGGGGGAGAGCTCCGATCTGATCCGGGTAGGAGAATCTGAAGCAGTGCACTCCCCCAACCTGAACCGACCCGAGCAGCTCGCCCTACACCGACCCGACCTGGCTTCCCAGCTCCGCCCCGAACAGGCCTCCCAGCTCCGAACCGACCCGATTGCCCATCTCTGAACCGAATCGACACTTGGTGATGTTGGAACCTCTACTCGAGCCCCCACAAATGCTTCGACTCCAGCCACCAGGGTCAATGATCAAGTCAATCCATCCGCACCTATTACTCAAGGAGATTTCTCGCGCCTACTTGACATGCTTGAGAGTACTAGGGAGGCTATGAAAATCCACCAGCGTACCAATCTCATGATGCAAGAAAACATGAGACTCATGAGCAGGAAAATTAGCGAACTCCGTAGACAGAGAACCCCATCCCCGGCTAGCCACACACCAGTGGATCAGTCTTCTTCTTCCGAGGAAGAACGGCCCCATGAAAGAAGGCCGCTCGAACGACCTCAGAATTTGGAGCAACTGACGTTCGGATCTTTGGGGTCCCGCGAGGATATTGCACGAGCACTAGGAACCAATGATCCAAGCTTGAGAGACCCTAACCATACTAATCCCACTCAGGGGTAGATGCTCCAGCCCCCTCCTCCCGAGATCGACCGGGAGCGTAGGGAACGAAGCAGAGCAGAAGCAGCTCAAAGAAGAAGGGCATCTCCTGAACAAGAGCCCATAAGGAACCCGGATACTAGGGCCAGGGAGCCTGAAGGGCCCCTGACTAATGCTGACGTACAGGCAATGGTATGCCAGATTATGTCCGAAAGCCGGAATTATACCAATGAAGACTATGGCATTGAGAGGAGCCATACTCCTTTCACTGACGACATCCTCAATTTTCAGTTTCCTCGACGTTTTAACCTGCCGCAGATGGACAAGTACAATGGGAGAACCGATCCAGGACAGCATTTGATGCGATACTCATGGCTCATGAATGCTGCTGCTGCCCCTGACGCAGTAAAGTGTAAAGCATTCCCGATCTACTTAGAAGATGTGGCGCTGCTATGGTTTACCCGACTTCCCCCTCGATCAATATCGAATTATAGAGAATTGAGCGAACGTTTTATGAACGTTTTATCGAATTATACAGCAATAACCGTAACGCGAATGGTAACAGAAGAAATAGAAATAGGGGAAGTGACCCTAACAAAAGACCCCGATTCCAGACTTATGAGAATTATACACCGTTGAACGACACTCTGGAGAACATTTACTTGGATACATACAATGTTTTGCAATATAAAAGACCGCCACCTCGCAACTCAACGGAGAAAGAAATGGCAACTGGAAAGTTTTGTTTGTTTCATGGAACTCATGGGCATTCAACCAATGAATGTCGACATTTGAGAGACGTGATTGAGAAGCTGCTGCGCAAAGGGAAACTGGATGAATATAAGGTTGCCCCGAGGGACAGGGGGCAAGGAGAGCAGGCTCCAAAACAGATTCAATCTGCTCCCAAGCCTACAGCGCAGCAGAAAGGCAAGGGAATTGTTATCAACTCCATAGTGGGTGGACCCCACCCAGCAATCCACAGTTTTAGAGCAATGGATCAATATGTAAATGCTGCCAAGCACATAGATGTGGATGAATGTGATGATTTGGAAGATATCGCCCCCATAAAACAACAGAAGACAGTGTTTGACGACGTGGTATTCCGTAGCAGAGACAATACCAGGATCCAGTCACCTACCGACGATCCGTTGGTCATTACCACCACCATTGGGTCGGCCTTGGTTCATAAGGTGTTAGTAGACAATGGGAGCTCTGTTAATATTTTATTTAAAAAGTCATTCGATCAGATGAAGCTTGAATCTGAAGATTTGAAGCCATGCGAAGGTTGGATCCGAGGCTTCAACGGGGCATCGACAGCTCCAATGGGGTACATAGAATTGCCCGTAACCTTGGAGCAAGGAGAACGCCGAAGAGTACGGATGCTTCAGTTTGTAGTGTTGGACGTAGATTCGCCTTATAATGCATTTTTGGGAAGGCCCGCCCTTGCTGAGTTCAGGGCTTGCATCGCCCCTTGGTGTTTATTGCTTAAGTTCCCAACTGAAGCCGGAACTGGAGTAATGAGAGGGGATCAAGTCTCCGGACGGGCCTGCTATGTTGCCGAATTAAAGATGTTGATGAAAGGACTTAACATCGAGAGTAAAGATGCCTCGCCTCCTCCAAAGGAGGGCTCGGCGTAGCAATTAGAGGGATCGGCCCCGAAGGAGTTGCCCAAAGGAACGCCTGAAGACCCGGATCCCAGAAAAGACGAGGAGCCAGAGACTAGAAATGCAACTCCTAATGAAGCGACAGTGGACATTCCCATTGATGAAGCTGACCCAACAAGAGTTTTGAAGATTGGATCTCAGTTGGATCCATGTCGGGCCGAAGAACTAATTGACTTCCTGAAGGCAAACTTGGACGTGTTTGCCTGGACCCATGCCGACATGTGCGGGATATCGCCATCCGTCATAAGTCATTCACTAAATATAAACCCGAAACATCCGCCTGTAAAGCAAAAGAGACGTATGCTAGGCCCAGAGAGGTCGGCCGCTCTGAAAGAAGAAGTGGATAAACTGAAACAGAACAGATTTATTAGAGATTCAACATATCCCGACTGGATATCGAATCACGTCTTAGTAAAGAAGCCGAATGGAAAGTGGCGGACTTGCATTGATTTTTCAAATTTGAACAAAGCTTGCCCGAAAGATAGTTTCCCACTTCCCAGGATTGACCAGCTTGTAGATTCAACAGCGGGACACGAACTTCTTTCTTTCATGGACGCGTATTCCGGGTACAACCAAATTCCTATGCACGTGCCAGATCAAGAACACACGAGCTTCATTACAAATTTGGGGTTATACTGTTACGTGGTCATGCCGTTCGGATTGAAAAACATCGGAGCCACTTATCAACGCTTGGTGAACAGAATGTTTTATAATCAAATAGGGAAGACTATGGAAGTTTATGTGGATGATATGCTTGTCAAATCGAAACAGTCCTCCAGCCATACGCAAGACTTGGTAGAAATGTTTGGTATCCTGCAAAAGTATCGGATGAAGTTGAATCCTTTGAAATGTTCATTTGGAGTGGCATCGGGAAAATTTCTAGGCTTCATTGTGAGCTCCCGAGGAATTGAAATCAATCCCAGCCAAATAGCAGCGATTAGAAACATTGAAGAGCCCAGGAGAATTAAAGACGTCCAAAGTCTTGCGGGGAAAGTAGCTGTGTTGAGTAGGTTTATCTCCAAAGCCACGGACAAATGCGTCCCATTTTTTGATTTGATTAAAAGGGGAAAGAAGAGCTTCGAGTGGACTCCGGACTGTGTTGAGGCCTTTCGAAATTTATTGGAATTGTTAGAAAAACCACCGATTTTGTCAAAGCCAGTGGACCACGAAGAATTGTTTGTTTACTTGGCAGTTTCGGCTCACGCTGTTAGCACAGCCTTGGTTCGAGAAGAAGACAAAGTGCAAAGGCCAGTATATCATGTAAGCAAGAAATTGGCAGCGGCAGAACGTAACTACCCAAAGATTGAGAAGCTCGCTTACAGCCTCCTAATCGCCTCCCGAAAACTTTGTTACTATTTCCAAGCTCACCCAATAACCATATACACTGACCAACCTCTAAGGCAGGTGTTGCAGAGACCCGAAGCATCGGGACAATTGATCAAATGGAATATTGAATTAAGTCAGTTTGATTTAAATTTTCAGCCACGAAGGTCGATCAGGGGGCAAGCTCTAGCAGACTTTATAGCAGAGTTCACCATCCCAGAGGAAGAAGTAATCGCCGACAGAGTGGTCAAGTCCGAAGATGAGTTAAAGATAGATCCATGGAAGCTATACACAGATGGAGCCAAGAACGACCGAAGGTCCGGAGCTGGAATCGTCTTAGTTACTCCTGAAGGACGGTCGTTATATTATGCTCTACGATTAGAATTTTCGGCGACTAACAATGACTCTGAATACGAAGCCCTGATTGCCAGGCTGAAGCTTGCTAAAGACCTCGGAATAAAAATGTTGGACATATTCTGCGACTCCAAAATCGTTGTTTGCCAAGTGCGAAAGGAATTTGTGGCTCGGGGACCTCGACTCATCGCCTACCTCGGGAAAGTGGAAAAGCTGTTGAGCAACCTGGAGCGGTACAGTATAACGCATATCCCAAGAGCCGAAAACTAGAAGGCAGACAGGCTGGCAAAGCTAGCTAGTTCCGACAATCCAGAAGAAACTGAAATAATTCCAATTGAAACGTTGGAATTGCCAAGCTTTGAGTCGATGGAAATTGAGTTCGCTTTCGAAGCAGAACCGGAGAAGGAGTCGTGGATGACCCCAATTAAGAACTTCCTTAAGAATGGGACACTCCCATCAAAGAAGAGTGAGAGAAGGGCTATAGTTCGCAAGGCTACCAGATATGTCCTACAAGATGATACTCTTTATAGGCAAGGATTTTCTATGCCCCTATTACGATGTATAGCACACGACGACATCAAACGTGTACTAAGAGAAGTACACGAAGGTGAGTGTGGAGATCATACAGGAGGTCAGACTTTAGCGAAAAAGATATTGCGTTATGGATTCTTCTGGCCCACAATTAATAAAGATGCAGCTGATTATTCACGACGCTGCGATAAGTGCCAGAGATTCGCCAAAATCCCCAGAGCACCGTGGACTCAACTCAAATCAATGGTGAGTCCTTGGCCTTTTTCCACGTGGGGAATTGATATCATCGGAGTTCTACCAATTGCTAAAGGAGGGGCAAAATATGCAATAGTTGCTATGGACTATTTTACGAAGTGGGTGGAAGCTGAGCCCCTAACCAAGATTACGGCGAGGAAGGCGATAAGTTTTGTGGTTAGAAATATTATATGCCGATTCGGGATCCCAAGAACCATTATAACTGATAACGGAACCCAGTTCGATGGTGCTGAATTCAGAAATTTCTGCCAGAAATATAAGATCGACAAACGGTATACTGCAGTTGCTTATCCGCAGTCGAACGGGCAAGTAGAAGCAATAAACAAAGTTATAAAATCCATCCTTAAGAAATGGTTAGAGCGCGCAAAGGCAAAATTGGTTGACGAATTGCCCTTAGCTTTGTGGGCATATTGAACAACATTTAAGACAACTACTGGTCATACCCCTTTCTCTCTCTCATTTGGTTCAGAAGCAGTAATTCCAGTAGAACTTGAAGTTCCTTCCCACCGGGTGACGTATTATGACCCGATGACGAATCGGGCACTCTTACTCGAGTCTCTTGATGAAATCGAAGAAAAAAGGGACGAAGCGGATTTGCGGGCGACAAGACATCGACGTCAGATGGCACGCTATTACGACAAAAAAGTTCGCCTTAGGACTTTTGAACCAGGAGATTTGGTGCTAAAGAGAGTCTTTCCATCCCTTCCTCACCTCGATCCAAAGTGGGAAGGAACCTATGTCATCCAACGGAAACTTGAAAAAGGAACCTTCAAGTTAACGACCGTAGATGGCGAAGAAGTACCTAGGGCATGGAATGCCCAACACTTGATGCGATATTTGGATTAGAAATGTTGTACTCTTTGTTATTTTTCTTATGAACTCTGTAAAAAGGCACGACTTGCCTTAGGAAAATCTGATGATATGAATAAAGGACTATAAAGTGGATGTAGGCTACGACTTAGCCGAACCACTATAAAAATATCGTGTGTTATTTACTTTCATGCATTATATGTATACCTTCATCGACTATTCTGTTGCGATTATGGAATATAAGATGATTCAAAACCTGAAAGGTTGAAAACAGTTTAAACGTAAGAAAAAGCACAATGACTACTTGTGCGATAAGACATAAAAGAATGGGAAGACGACATTCTTAACTCTAACTCTCGAGAATTGAGAGAGAGTATAAAGGACGGGAAGACGACGTCCTCTGAGGCGTGAAGGTGCACCTAGAAAAGAGACCGCCTCAGTAAGAACTCTAACCTGAGTATAAGACAGGAGAGTATAAAAAAAATGCCAGAAAAAACGACAGGCATTGACGACACAGAAAATGCAATCCCGTCAGAAAATCGGGGACATTCAGACTACTTGATTAAGTCCTGAATAGTTTTTTGAGATCGACTGGGGGCATATATGTATACACATATTTCCTCCTACCATAACTTCATTACACAGCTATAGTAAGACATGCATTCTTACATAAGTGTAAAACTAATGGCTAACATACATTGCAGAAAATGAATTATTTTTTTATTTACAAATGAATGAATTTGTACAGAAAAACAGTCAAAAAGAAGGTGCAAGGGCCACCCTCGTAGCAACAATTATTGGTCAACTAAATCCTAAAATAACACAAGACAGCCCACTACTTAGACTTCGAAGGAGGCTTGGACTTCTTGGCGGCTTTCTCTGCATCCTTCGCCTCTTTTTCGGCCTCTGTCAAGATGCGCTTTGATTTTTTCTTTCCTGAAGCTGAGATGCTGGAATCGGTTGACTTCTTCCCGGAGGGAGGAGCGCTAGAATCAAGAGAAGACTTTTTAGCGAGTTCCTCTGTAATAGATCTAGTTGAAAGCTTAACAACTAACCTTGATCTCGCATCCACAACAGCGAGAGGCTTGAGGCTTTCAGGGTCTAAGTCTTCAGCTTTTAACTGCAAGCGTTTATCTTGGTCAGCTTTCATTGCAGCCAAAGTAACATCATCTGCACTTTTCGACTCCTCGACTATTGCCACCTCTGGATCTTCCTCATGTCCTCCGTCGCCGCAATCATCCTTTAAGGCGGCTATCATTTCTTCATCACGAGGAGTGTCAGCCTTAGACGGTTCGCTTCCTTCTCCCAAATCTATAGGAGCAGCCTTGTCCTTTCCCCCTTTTGCCTTCTCCGTAGGCTCCGTCCCAGAGGCGGTTCCCTGAGTCACATCTGTCTTTCCGGATGGCTCAATACCTACAGAGTGAGAAGCAGCAGTTATCAACTCAGGAGAAAATAATGGGTTTTTCATCGATTGCTCAATCACGTGGTGAAAGGTAGAGATAGCCTAACGAATTGAGGAGAAACTGTAGAGATACCTTCCAAAGACTTCTCGGCAGGGGTAACTGCTGTCTCCGATGCCATTTCGAGAATAGGGGATAGCAGGGTTGTTCGAAGGATCCCCGGGTTTTCAGGATCATACCCCTCTACTTCAGAAGTGGCGGGGGCAGTAGAAGAGGAACCAGCCTCGGGAACGTTCTTTTGCTTAGTCCTCCGCCTCTCTTCTTCCATAGCATCAGCAATGAGGCGGCGCCCTTCAGCTAGGCGTTCTGGCTCATCATCCCTTAAATATTTCTCCATCTGCTTGTCCTCATCAATGGAATCAACTTTGAGCTCCTCTTTCTCCCACTCAACGATCTGACTCCATACTTGGACTAGAGTAGATGGATAATCCTCAATCCAAGAAATGTTCCGGCAACGGATGATATGTGCAAAGAATTCAATCATTAATTCGCCGAAACCCTGAATCTCTGCCTCCGCCTCTGACAATTGTTTGCGGTCCTCCTCAGCGGATTTGATAGCACATTCGACGTTACCCTCCGCCAGGGCAGCTCTGTTCTCCGCCTCCATTAGCTTAGAAGCCAAGTCAGCATTTTTCTTTTCTAGCTCAGCATTCCTCCTTGCTAACTCGGCATTTTTCCGTTCAAGGTCAGCGTAAGCAAGGCGCGTTTTAGCGGCATCTGACTTAGCATCTTCAGCTTGCTTTTTTAACTCAGAACGCTCTTGAGTGTGAGATTCAAGCAAATCATGGTAACGTTTTTGCATATCTTCAAATTGTTGTTTGAAGCTAGTAGCGTCCCTTTGAGCGACAGCAAGCTGGGCCTGTGTGTCCTCCAAATCTTTTCCTAGATTCTTTAAGGCCTTTGCATCATCTTCCGCGGTTTTTTGCAACGAATCAGCATTCGTGATTAGAGTACGAATGATTCTGGAAAGGTTGCGTGAATATTTGAACATTTCAGAATACTGTTTTTCGACCGCATCTATCTTTGCTTTGGCCTCATCTGCCCACCTGGAAAAAATAGGCTCGAGGGCAGGTAAAAAAGTCAAGTTCTCGAAGTAATGTTCGGGAAATTGCTCCTCCAAATACGCCCGTTTAATTGCAGTTTCAGCATCTAGTGGTGGAGGGGCGGGGATCGTCAACTCAGTATCCCTGTGCGTGGAGGATTCAATAGTCTCTTTATCTGTTCTAGGCCGTTTAGCAGAGACCTTGCATTTACTTCGCGACTTGGTATCTTTTGGCGGACTTCTCTCCCTGCTGCGCTTTTCTTGGGAAGAGGTGGAGTCTTTCGGTTGCGGCCTGTCCTCTTCCCGACGACCTTGGTAACCTTTATATCTCTCTGGGTCCGTCCGAACAGGAGAGCGAGAACGCGAGGTTCGAGAGCGATAGGGTTCATAAGGCCTCCTCTCCTCCCTACTGCGATCGTCGTGGCGATCATACTCAATATCATAAGGTGGATTAGACATGCTGCGGCGGAGTTTCCTGATATCATAGTAAGATCGGGACATCGTGCCTGCACAATAAGACAAATGAAATTCAGGATCAATATTTTCACAAAGAGAAAGATGCAATGAGTGGTAATGTTTTTGTATAAAGTGTGTCCTAAGTGGTGTTTTTCCCCCCGACAAACCCGAGTCCGAAGCTAGACTAGTACGGACAGACTCTTTGGCCTTTGCAAGAGTGGTCTCTTCAGAAGAGGTGAAAACTAAAGGATCCTTCCTAAAATCCTATGAAGTGTATATAGTTTCAGGTAAGGGGAGATCCCCCAAACCCTGAAATAATGGGTCATCAGTACTAGGGACATCTCCCTCAGAAGCATCAATTGGCGACTCTTTGGAAGACGTTGACCTTTCTGGAGAAATGGCATCCTCAGGAATAGCATACCCTTCGCGATGCTTTTCGGCCAAGTTAGCCAATTCATCATCTTGAGTAGAAGATGGAGAGGGTGAAATTTGAAGAGGCACTGTAGGAGCTCCCGAGACTTCCCCTGTCTCTGGGACTACATCCACTGGAGGAATATATACGTATGGAGCCATCCCATGACCAATACTACGAGTAACAGATAGCAACCCATGAAAATGAAGATATTCGTCCTTAAGGACTTCATCAATAGTTAAGAACTTCTGATCGCCATTAAGGAGCTGGTGCATCCGGTCAAAGAATACTTGGTCTGATATTTGTTTTGGGTTATCGACTGCAAACAAAAGAAAAATGAGTTAAGGCGATGACTTGAATGTATAGAGCCGAGATTTAGAAAACCAGTGCTTTACTTGATTTCGTCCACCTCCTAGCACACCCTGGTTGTCGCTTCACATAAAACCATTCCAGCCTGAAATCTCCAGCTTTACTGCTGAATGGCGCTGAGATTATCTTCCTCTTAGGGACATACTCAAAATAGCAGAAAGAAGGAGTCTCTCGAGTCCGATGCTTGAAGTTGTAAAAGAAATGAACATCATCGAAAGTGAGCTCTATGCCTAAGATCTCACGGTATGCTACATATAAGGTGTATAAGTAAGCATAAGAATTGGGGTGCAGCTGCATGGGGGCAATCCATATTTGTCTTAGAAAATCGATGATAAAAGGAGAAAATGGAGGGATAGCACCGACCATGCACATCAACCGAGTAATTGCCATATACCCTTCTGGAGGGTTGTGGGGACGGTCTGTTCTCGAAGGCACCAGGGTGTCCCTTTTTAGTATCCCGTATTTTAAACAAATTCAGATAAGTCTGTCGTTGTCGATTGTTGATTCAACAGAATCTTGGGGTGATTCCAATATGACAGCCGATTCAAACTCATCAGGAGCCCGGTCGTCACCAATCCCTCCTTCCTCTTCAAAACCTAGAGAAACTTCACCCTCCGAAGACACATTGTCACTTTCGCAATTTCCAACCTCGTAGTCTGAACCCTCATCATTCCATTCTGGATCCGAAGGAGAAGATATGTCCTCGAGAGTAACTTTGTTGGAGGTCTCCGAGGCCTCTTTCTTCTCAGCTAGTCTAGAAGAGCGTCTGGGTCTCATGGTCATAAAACTATTGAAGAAGCAATAGCACAAGTTAGAGTAAATTAGACAGTATCCCCCCGTGCATGTGTGCAAACTAAAGTGTAAACAGTGTATGTGGAAAGTGTAAAGTAAATGTTTAAAAGTGCGACACAAAATTTTGGCAAAGTATAAAGGATTGAAGTAGTTCTTGATGTCCAGTTACGTTCGCAAGGAACTATCCTAACTGTCCATTAAGTTGAAGATTATTCCAAGAGTTGATTGGGCCAGTTAAACGAGTTTTTACGCATTAAGATGGACCGCCCTTCGATTCGGTTCGGGCGCATTCAGTGAGATCGGATCGGGGGCGTGGCCTCGTCTTGGGCTCGGATAAACTTTGAAACTCAGAAATCAAAATCGGATCGGCTCGGAAGTAGATTCCCCTAACGGTTCGGATCGGATCACGTAGTCATGCTTCTCCTCCTTTATCTTACAGTCCGACTCGATCCGGTTAGGTGAGCTCCATTCCCCCTTCTTTAACTACTTGCTCCGACCCGATCCGACTTTCTGGACCTCTTTTCCTTTTCCCTTTCTCTACTTGCCCCGACCCGATCCGACATTCTGGACTTCTCTCCTTTTTCCCTTTCTCCACTTTCCATACTCCACCGCCCGAACCGACTCCCTATGATCTTCTTCTTCTTCCTCCTTTTTGGCCTCAGACCACAACTCCCTCTTCCAACGCCTCGAAGTAGCAACGAAGCCACCAACGACAATAACGAAGGAAGAGGATACTGCGGCGTGGAAACCACGTCCAGATCGGTCGAATCGACCATCAGTTTCAATTAAAACTTGTTATCACGAAACCAATCAAGGATTCAAACCTACCGAGGTGTATAAATGGAAGATTCGCGCAAGAATTGTAAAAAAATCTTTCTCTTTTGAATTCTGGAGTTCCGAAGCAGAAATGATAAAACTATAAAGTAAAAGGAAAGTGGGAAGGAGGTGAAGGCTGAGTTTATATAGAAAAACAGAGTGACTATTCGTCTCCCCGTTCGGATCGGTGTGACAGCCCAGAAACGCAGCGTGGCTCAATAGTCCAATACGAAATTGAAGAAGAAGGAGATCCGTTTGGGTCGGAGTCCGAACCGAACAGGATGTCATATCTCGGCTTGGCATATGAATAAATTTAAAATTTAAAGAAGAGGATGAAAGCACGAGGAAAGTCAAATGAAAGATTACCTAGCAGGCGATATGCAGTGATAATAAAAGCATGTTCCGTTTCCAACAGGAGCTTCCTTTGAGGGGGCAAAATGTTAGCTCACTTTGTGAACTGGGCAACACAAAGTCGAGATGTGAAACGTTGAAAAACTTGGAAAGCATCATAGCGGATCGGATCAGAGAGATGTAGCGGGTCGGATCGGAGAGATTTTGGCTGTTCGGATCGGAGAGCTGCTAATGTTTGAATCAAAGAGGCACTGCTGTTCGGTTCGGGGAGCTACCTACTGTCAATCGGATCGGAGGGCTACATACTATCGGATCGGAACGGAGAAAAGTGGATAAAGACTTAGTTTTTGGGTTAATCCGGATCGGATCGGATACTCCGATCCGAACCCCCACTGCAGGCTCCTCAGAACCGAACCTGTAATTCATGTCACATTCCCCCACGATCGCCTGAAGATGCGGAGCGGGTATGACCAGTTCCTACCCACAACGTCCACTGCTCTGATGCGTTGTCAACACTGAAATCCATCCGAACCCGAGGATGATGGGATGGAAGACACGTGGCTCCGATCCGGATCGGGTTCTGAGCAAATTTTCACCTATAAATACCCTGTCTAGAGATAATAAAAAGAATCTTCTTTTTGGCACTTTGAGAAACCATTTTCATAAACCGAATTCCAGCACTCCCGGATAATCCAAATCGTTTTTCAACATTTGTTTTGAAACAATTGACGAATGTATGTGAGTTGTGAGTGAAATTGAGTGAATATCTCATTGTAATTGCAACTCTATCGTCGAGAATAGTGATTGACAAGTGGACGTAGGCTTTTTAACGCCGAACCACTATAAATTCTGTGTCTCCATTTTACTTTTGATCTTATTTCATTCTGCTTTTAGTCAATTTGGGTGTTAGAACCACTTTTTGGTCTAACACCATCAGACTGGTGATAATTCACTATTTGAATTGAGAATTAAAAAAATTAAGTTGTTATGTAATATGGTAATTAATAACACAATGAAAGTTAGATTTCCGAGTTCGTTGAATTTTTTTGTGCAAAACAGCATAAATAACCAAAAAGGCAATTTTTGTGCAAAAGAAAATTGAAAAAAATGACAATTATATAAAGTAATGCAACCCTTGGGAAGGATATGGGTAAATTTTAGCGTGAAGATAATAGGAGCCATGCCATCCTGAATTAGCAGCAAACAATGAGGTCGACATCTAGTGTGAAAAAAATAAAGAAACAGAAAGTTCATATGCAAGCCATTTTTCTAACTTATTAGGCATCAACTATGCTACCCAACGAAAATTTGTGAACTATATTTCTTTTGTGATATCTAGGTGCATTTATTCACATTTACTGGAATTCATTATGTATATATGCAATTACTTTTGGAAATTTTAATGTGTATTATATTTGAAATCATGGATGATGTTCAGATCTTTAAAAGACAATAGATATTCTTACATTGGACAATGTAATTACAATATAATTGAAAATATGTTGCTCACCCTCCTTGTCTTCCAACAATGAATGCCTGCTTATGCCTCAGAGTTGGCTTTGGTTGTCCATACTGATGTGAAATCGAGTGAAATAAGTAGTACATGATAATCAACTAAAAAGGCTGCTACATTGAGATTTACCAATCATATGAATTGTAGTAAACAATATTTTTGTCATGTTGCATCCATCTAAAAAATAAACCAAAGTTAGTAACCCATTATTTCACTGTCTGCGTGGTTTCAATAAATGTTGTGAATAGTGCTTATATGACACTTAAAAGAATTGGCAATTATAAACTACAAGTGTTCGAAGATACATCGTGTAACATCTTTGTGCATTGAAAATTATGCTGAAAATGGTTTCACTCAAATGGAGATGGAGAAAACCATTTTTAACAATTCCTAAGCTCTACTTTACAGATCTAGTAGGCATCAAAATTTTTGTATATTAAAGGAAACAATACATTCATAACTGTACACATTGGATGCACATGTATAAAAATGGTTTAACAGTCCAGCAATGTAAAGCTATATTCAACTGTAGAAATCAATTATAACGGTTATTCATATAAAGCTATCTCAAACTTTAAAAATTCATATATTACAATCAATATTAAATAAATAAACAAAAAATTGTTTACAAAAGACAACATTTCAATTGGAAAATCATATATACCATTTTTTTCTTTTAATACCAAATCTTTTATTACATATTACTGGTATGTATGGCATGTTCATTGGATGCACGCAAAGACATATGCGACTTAACTTCCTTTTAGTGCAAAACAGCATATTTGAACACGCACAAAACTCGTATATTATTTATCCTCACTTAAGACTGACTTTACTAACTATAAGAATATGGATCAAGTGGTATCCTATTCTTTGGAGCACATGCATTGCATTTACAAATGAAAATTATCGTCATTTGGACGGAATTTTTTTCGTATTGTTCAAACCCGATAAACCAATCAAAAAAAAAAAAATTATAATGAATTCCACTTAAATAGAAAACGTAACAAAATATTGCTATGTAACATTAATGTCATGATTAATACAATTTATCCGTATAAGAAAATTCTAGTAGGAACGATCCATAAATGAGAATAGCATTTATATTGAAATTTAAGGAGAAATATAAAATTAGTTGTCGAGTGCACTCTTCAAATTTGTTGCTGGTGCAGTTTTCATCCCTCCATCTTTTCTTATCTTGAAGATGTATCAAAAAACAATTTTTCTCACCAAAGCCCCGTCGTAGGTTTATATTAATTTTTATTTAATGTATAAACATTAACCATCTCATAAACTAAACTGAGATCTACCGGGTGCAGTTTTTGATCTCATCGTTAGCTTGTACAATTAACCTCAATATTCTATTTGTATCCACCAAACCCATAATTCTTGCAAGAAAATCTCAAAATTTGTAAGATTTGCAAGTTGGTTTAATATTTTACATGACATGTATGAAAAAAAAGGCAAATGGCTCATTTAAAAAGTTGAAGATGACAGGAGCCATGCCATCCTGAATTAGCAGCAAACAATGAGGTCGACATCTAGTGTGAAAAAAATAAAGAAACAGAAAGTTCATATGCAAGCCATTTTTCTAACTTATTAGGCATCAACTATGCTAGCCAACGAAAATTTGTGAACTATATTTCTTTTGTGATATCTAGGTGCATTTATTCACATTTACTGGAATTCATTATGTATATATGCAATTACTTTTGGAAATTTTAATGTGTATTATATTTGAAATCATGGATGATGTTCAGATCTTTAAAAGACAATAGATATTCTTACATTGGACAATGTAATTACAATATAATTGAAAATATGTTGCTCACCCTCCTTGTCTTCCAACAATGAATGCCTGCTTATGCCTCAGAGTTGGCTTTGGTTGTCCATACTGATGTGAAATCGAGTGAAATAAGTAGTACATGATAATCAACTAAAAAGGCTGCTACATTGAGATTTACCAATCATATGAATTGTAGTAAACAATATTTTTGTCATGTTGCATCCATCTAAAAAATAAACCAAAGTTAGTAACCCATTATTTCATTGTCTGCGTGGTTTCAATAAATGTTGTGAATAGTGCTTATATGACACTTAAAAGAATTGGCAATTATAAACTGCAAGTGTTCGAAGATACATCGTGTAACATCTTTGTGCATTGAAAATTATGCTGAAAATGGTTTCACTCAAATGGAGATGGAGAAAACCATTTTTAACAATTCCTAAGCTCTACTTTACAGATCTAGTAGGCATCAAAATTTTTGTATATTAAAGGAAACAATACATTCATAACTGTACACATTGGATGCACATGTATAAAAATGGTTTAACAGTCCAGCAATGTAAAGCTATATTCAACTGTAGAAATCAATTATAACGGTTATTCATATAAAGCTATCTCAAACTTTAAAAATTCATATATTACAATCAATATTAAATAAATAAACAAAAAATTGTTTACAAAAGACAACATTTCAATTGGAAAATCATATATACCATTTTTTTCTTTTAATACCAAATCTTTTATTACATATTACTGGTATGTATGGCATGTTCATTGGATGCACGCAAAGACATATGCGACTTAACTTCCTTTTAGTGCAAAACAGCATATTTGAACACGCACAAAACTCGTATATTATTTATCCTCACTTAAGACTGACTTTACTAACTATAAGAATATGGATCAAGTGGTATCCTATTCTTTGGAGCACATGCATTGCATTTACAAATGAAAATTATCGTCATTTGGACGGAATTTTTTTCGTATTGTTCAAACCCGATAAACCAATCAAAAAAAAAATTTATAATGAATTCCACTTAAATAGAAAACGTAACAAAATATTGCTATGTAACATTAATGTCATGATTAATACAATTTATCCATATAAGAAAATTCTAGTAGGAACGATCCATAAATGAGAATAGCATTTATATTGAAATTTAAGGAGAAATATAAAATTAGTTGTCGAGTGCACTCTTCAAATTTGTTGCTGGTGCAGTTTTCATCCCTCCATCTTTTCTTATCTTGAAGATGTATCAAAAAACAATTTTTCTCACCAAAGCCCCGTCGTAGGTTTATATTAATTTTTATTTAATGTATAAACATTAACCATCTCATAAACTAAACTGAGATCTACCGGGTGCAGTTTTTGATCTCATCGTTAGCCTGTACAATTAACCTCAATATTCTATTTGTATCCACCAAACCCATAATTCTTGCAAGAAAATCTCAAAATTTGTAAGATTTGCAAGTTGGTTTAATATTTTACATGACATGTATGAAAAAAAAGGCAAATGGCTCATTTAAAAAGTTGAAGATGACAGGAGCCATGCCATCCTGAATTAGCAGCAAACATTGAGGTCGACATCTAGTGTGAAAAAAATAAAGAAACAGAAAGTTCATATGCAAGCCATTTTTCTAACTTATTAGGCATCAACTATGCTAGCCAACGAAAATTTGTGAACTATATTTCTTTTGTGATATCTAGGTGCATTTATTCACATTTACTGGAATTCATTATGTATATATGCAATTACTTTTGGAAATTTTAATGTGTATTATATTTGAAATCATGGATGATGTTCAGATCTTTAAAAGACAATAGATATTCTTACATTGGACAATGTAATTACAATATAATTGAAAATATGTTGCTCACCCTCCTTGTCTTCCAACAATGAATGCCTCTGCTTATGCCTCAGAGTTGGCTTTGGTTGTCCATACTGATGTGAAATCGAGTGAAATAAGTAGTACATGATAATCAACCAAAAAGGCTGCTACATTGAGATTTACCAATCATATGAATTGTAGTAAACAATATTTTTGTCATGTTGCATCCATCTAAAAAATAAACCAAAGTTAGTAACCCATTATTTCACTGTCTGCGTGGTTTCAATAAATGTTGTGAATAGTGCTTATATGACACTTAAAAGAATTGGCAATTATAAACTGCAAGTGTTCGAAGATACATCGTGTAACATCTTTGTGCATTGAAAATTATGCTGAAAATGGTTTCACTCAAATGGAGATGGAGAAAACCATTTTTAACAATTCCTAAGCTCTACTTTACGGATCTAGTAGGCATCAAAATTTTTGTAAATTAAAAGCAACAATACATTCATAACTGTACACATTGGATGCACATGTATAAAAATGGTTTAACAGTCCAGCAATGTAAAGCTATATTCAACTGTAGAAATCAATTATAACGGTTATTCATGTAAATCTATCTCAAACTTTAAAAATTCATATATTACTATCAATATTAAATAAATAAACAAAACATTGTTTACAAAAGACAACATTTCAATTGGAAAATCATATATACCATTTTTTTTCTTATAATACCAAATCTTTTATTACATATTACAGGTATGTATGGCATGTTCATTGGATGCACGCAAAGACATATGCGACTTAACTTCCTTTTAGTGCAAAACAACATATATGAACATGCACAAAACTCATATATTCTTTATCTTCACTTAAGACTAACTTTACTAACTATAAGAATATGTATCAAGTAGTATCCTATTCTTTGGAGCACATGCATTGCATTTACAAATGAAAATTATAGTCATTTGGATGGAATTTTTTTCGTATTGTTCAAACCCGATAAACCAATCAAAAAAAATTATAATGAATTCCACTTAAATAGAAAACGTATCAAAATATTGCTATGTAATATTAATGTCATGATTAATATAATTTATCCATATAAGAAAATTCTAGTAGGAACGATCCATAAATGAGAATAGCATTTATATTGAAATTTAAGGAGAAATATAAAATCAGTTGTCGAGTGCAGTCTTCAAATTTGTTGCTGGTGCGGTTTTCATCCCTCCATCTTTTCTTATCTTGAAGATGTATCAAAAAACAATTTTTCTCTCCAAAGCCCCGTCGTAGGTTTATATTATTTTTTATTTAATGTATAAACATCAACCATCTCACAAACTAAACTGAGATCTACCGGATGCAGTTTTTGACCTCATCGTTAGCCTGTATAATTAACCTCAATATTCTATTTGCATGCACCAAACCCATAATTCTTGCAAGAAAAACTCAAATTTTGTAGGATTTGCAAGTAGGTTTAATATTTTACATGACATGTATGAAAAAAAAGCAAATGACTCATTTAAAATGTTGAAGATGACAGGAGCCATGCCATCCTGAATTAGCAGCAAACAATGAGGTCGACATCTAGTGTGAAAAAAATAAAGAAACAGAAAGTTCATATGCAAGCCATTTTTCTAACTTATTAGGCATCAACTATGCTAGCCAACGAAAATTTGTGAACTATATTTCTTTTGTGATATCTAGGTGCATTTATTCACATTTACTGGAATTCATTATGTATATATGCAATTACTTTTGGAAATTTTAATGTATATTATATTTGAAATCATGGATGATGTTCAGATCTTTAAAAGACAATAGATCTTCTTACATTGGACAATGTAATTACAATATAATTGAAAATATGTTGCTCACCCTCCTTGTCTTCCAACAATGAATGCCTGCTTATGCCTCAGAGTTGGCTTTGGTTGTCCATACTGATGTGCAATCGAGTGAAATAGTATGAAAATTATCATGTTCTTCGATTCAAATACTCACATTTAGAGGATGCTTATATGTCATACATTAGAAGACTCACCATCAAACTAGAAAATAATAAATAAAAGTGACTCAAATGCAACCTAGAATTGTACAGAATTTAGTCTACTCGATTGGCAGGGAACCCATTTGGATCACTGTATCATCTTAGGTTGCCATTTCACTTAACTACTTCTTTTCTATGTGCAAGTATTACAACAACTGCTATTATGAACCACTTAAAAAGGTAGAAAGTTCTTTAATAAAATAGTATGAAAATTTGAGAAAGCATCAACAGATCTTACATGAAAATAGTGCCCAGAAGGATTGCTCAACGATATGGGGATTGATTTGCCCATCGAAATCAATTCACCATATGATCTACTGCACCACATAAACGAATTTTTTGAGTTAGTCTAACCTATGATTTAATAGTAAAATGCATGACAAACAGGTATATTACAAACTATCAGCGAAAAATGCAAAAAGAAATAAAAGCATACAAAATCGATGCAGATCCAACTATTGAATGATGTAGGTCTTCTTCAGGACGATCTATTAATATATTGCCTAGTTGAACGCTATCTGCCATTGAAAAAAACTGAACCTAAAAAAAAAAACTAACTAACATAGGTCAATAAAAAAATACCTATAAGCAATCCAAGGCGATGGCGAATTACATGATTTAGTCTGTCAGAGCGTATAAGATAGTAATTATTTAAATCTCCTTAATTGTGCCTGAAATTTGAGTGGGTACCCTAAGACCTTTCTATGAATGGAACAAAGGCCTCCTAAACTACTTAATCCCCTTTTATCGCCAGCAAATAAATAAAAAGGCCATGGTTACAATTAACCTATTAAAAATTGAGAATAATCAAATAGATAAGAAAATTTTTAAACTGTAGTTTGAGATTTATACCTGACATATTGGGGAACGTAGAATCGAGGAAGTCTCTTCCTTCTTCTTCTGCTTAACAACGTTCCATTCCATCTAAAACATACCATTTTCAGTTTCTGCAAAATTTCCATATCAAACTTTCCATCAATGGTTCAAATAGATGACTCACACGAAGTAGAAATCCGAATCGATCCAGAAACAAACGAACAAAACCCACCAATCTCGGCCGTACCATCTCTGATAAACCACCACCCACTGACTGAAATATCGGAAAGCCCAGGGCACGTGCTCCTCCTCAAGCTCTTCCAAGCAGAAGAAGAGAATATCTCCCAAAAAATTATCCTCAAAGAAGCTCATCTACACACCCTCAAACGTGAGGCCTTCTGCTTCTCTTCCCTTTTCTTCTTCTTCCATGGCTTGTGCTTCACCATCCTCTTCACCTCCAGCGTCTCTCTGGGAAGCGAAAGGAAGGCGTGTAAGGATTGATGAAGGTTTACAGGTACTGGAAGGCCATGGTGGATTTGAAGAGGGAGAGGAGTGATGAAGAGATGCATCACTGAGCTTAGAATGTAAGGTGTGAGCTTTGATTTGAGTACGGGTATTGGTGCTGTTTTGGGTGGGAAGAAGATGAAGAGCAAATGAGTTACGGCGATTGATTTGGATTTGATCTGAAGGGAGAGCATGAGAAAGGCATGCAGTTATTTGTGCCAAGCAAAAGGATAGTACCGGAAGAATACTTTTATGAATAAAACGTGGCTATTTGCCCACAACGTGCAATACATGAGAAGGGCCATTGTCCAAAATACCCTAATAACGTAGAAGGAATGTCAAAGGTTCTTTTCGACATTTCAAAGCTTCATTTCAAGGTATTCTCATTATAATATAGATATAGTTTTAAATTTTATAATTTTACAAATATGTTTATATAGTTTATATTTATGTTTCTATATGATTTTCTACTTTATATTATTTATTTATAACACTATATTTTAATGCAAGAATTTCCAGAATTATATTTATATCAAAACAATTGAAAAATGTTCAAAATTCAATTTTGTACATACATATGTTGACATACATATATATACATGTCGACATATAACTGTCATTTTTTCAAATTTGAAAGGAAGTGTCTTTTCACTATTTGTGATGGTTCTGAAGTGCTGCAACTTTTCACACACTATAAAAAGGGGCGGATTGCGAATTTTTAATCACTTCTTCTTCTTCTCCCTTTCCACTCTCTTTCATCACACCATTATTTTTCATTATTTTTATGATTTCTACACCTATACTCTATCGAATTCAATTTTGTTTTCACTAATCTTCTTCTCTCTACACTCTCAACCCATTACTCTTTGAATCAAGTGCTATTGAAGAGTTATAAGGCTGTTTGTAATAGTTTGGGTTGTGTAAAGGAATCAGTGGTATCCCTTATAGCCGTGAAATCAAGGACGGGTAATCAATGATATCCGTTGTTGTCGTGAAATTAAGGAAGGTATACTTGATCAAGTGTGTGTATGGAATCAGTGGTGTCCCTTGTAGCCGTGAAATCAACGAGGGTTGTAATTGGATATTGATATAGTAATAAAACTTTGCGCAATCCAGCGTTGCGTGGGACTGGACGTATGAGCAATTCCGAACCAGTATAAAATGAGGTGTGTTCTTTCCATTTTTGTACTTTACTTTTTTTTATCTTGGCATTTGTGTTTGATTCTGCGTTTGTTATTGTTTCTGTGGTGTTTTATTCATAAAGTAGTTCACAAAGGTTTTAAATTTTGTTTAAATTCTCAAAAACCCTATTCACACCATCTAGTGTTTGTTTTGCCTTAACGATCCATTCCGCAATCCCTAACGGATCCAAGACAAAAACACCAACTAAGTGCATTACAACAGGAACTCAGAGCAAGGCGTGGGGTGTATTTTAACTCATAAAGGAGTACCAAACCAAAATGAGTAGCCAAGTGCAGCTTATTCAAGTTACAATAAAAAACGTTCAGTGGTATAGACTAAGTTATAGGGTGGCTAACCATGGCTTGGTTGAAGGTTGGGGTTTCGACGACTGCAGTAGGAAGCAGTTGAGGGCTGCTGGATGGGGATAAGAGGCCTTCGCATGGCTTTAGCTATTCGTTTTGTCCCCTTTTCATTTCATTATATATATATATATATATATATATATATATATATATATATATATGCCTAAGGGGAAGAAGCATGGATGGGAACAAGGAAAGGCGCATGGGTAAATGTCAAGCACTAAAAAATTGGATGGATGGCTTCATGAGCTTTCAATTTTTTTCTACTATGAGTGATGGGTTTCATCTTGGTAGAAGAAGAGAGAGGCACCTTTGTTGTTTCTATTTTCAGAATGAAGGTAAAAGGCTACAGATCTTATAAATACAAGAGCGGAGGTTTTTAAAAATAAAGGAATGCGTAGAGAGGCACTTTGTTTAGGCAGTTTCGATTTTTTTTAATACTGCATTATGAATGCATTGGAAGAATGACATAGTACATGTTGAAAACCAAGAATAATGCACACATGCTTCGGTTCTCTTTTTCTGTAACGACCCGCCATTTTGACCGTGCCAAATCGACAAAACATGTCAACTCGAAACGTTCAAAACAACAGATTGTTATTAGCTTCTGAGGTAAATAAAATAAATCACAGAATCAGAGATCACAGATACAGAGCAATGTAATATCTCGCAACGGAAAATTTAAAATACAATAGTAGTTCATGAAGCTACTAAATAAATTTTACACCAGAATTTAAATAAATACTATAGTGGAAGTCAAATACAATAAATAAATGCTCTGAAATAGAATGACAAAAGTAATTGGATGACTGGAACACCTGATCAACAGGTAGATATAGGTGATCAAAATCCAATATAAGCTCCAAACTTCAAAGGTGAATCTCGAAAACTGAACTACTCGATCTGACCCGAGCAATAATGCAAAACAAAACAACTCAGGTCAGGACTAACATTCTCATGGAAGTAAATCAACTCAAATGATATGTTCAATGAAATGCAATCAGTAACTTTGAGGATGCTTGGGATAACCATTCTTTAAGGATTCGTTAAACTAATACTATATAGTATAATATGCTATATACAATAGTGTCTATCAGTAAAGTAAAAATATCAAAATAGCGTAAGCGAGATTACCATGATTACCCTTACATCGTTTATAAATTCCTATAGTATATACAGTACCGTAATTCCCCTATAAACTGGAGGTTGATAAGAGGGATTTCCATATAAAACAGTACAAAACAAAATCGTAGTGGGCTCATACAAGGCATGTAACAAGGCACGCAAGGAATGCCAGGGTGGATTCACCGTTTGCAAAGCCGGACTGGTGGTAATGCATAGAAGCTACTACCGCCCACCTCGATACACACTCCCATAATCAAAAGGGCCTAAATCAAATCTCAACAGTAATAGAATAATATCGAATAAGTGTGCTCGATAGGAGGAATGACCTCACTTGGTCCATGCGCAACTCTGTTTTAGCCACATTAAGCTGACTCAAGGTAGTCAGGGTCTCGTAATTAATATGAAATAACAAAATAAAGTCGTTCGCCAAATCATCCCCATAATTCTGGAACTCCACCGCATACATAGTTGTTAAAGTGGTTTTCGGTATTGGCAGAGAGTATGACAATAGCTGATCTCGGTCTCTTTAACAACCCATCGTTTACATTTTTCACACCGTGGTCATTATTTTATAAATCACTTTATAAAAGAGTTTATACGCAATCTCATATTCGAATTCGAAGTCAAATTTAAATATCTAACTTCGATTATATTTAATTTCGAAAAACAACTTATTTAAATCGCTTGAATCAAATTGATTTAGAAAATCATATTGTAAAGGTCTCAAAATATATTACAAACCGTTTCTATACTATTTAACTTCGAATATATTTAAATTTTCGAAAATATTCGCATAACGAAGTTCAAATCCAAAATTGACTTATAATTGAATCATAACTTTTAAAGATCTAAATTTCATTTATATTGATACCAAAATATTTAACTTCAAGATTAAGTTGGTTTGATTTATATTTGCAAAAAATCCAAGTTTAGAACAATTCGAATTATTTGATTTTTATCTTTATAAAAAGTTGCTCAAGTCGATTCATAAATCCGACTATTTAGTTCGAGATCAATATAGACAATTCAAATCCAAAAGCTTACATTTTCAATTTAATGCAATCGTATCGTGTATTGAAATTTAAGTCATATAATTCAAAATCGAAATTTTATGTCTCAGTTTAAACTAAAACATATCATATTATAACTCAAGTCAGACCATTCAAATTCATTCAAATAAAAAGCCTTATATTCAATTCAAATGATTTATATGATTCAAATCATTCTTATGAATTCAGTTTAACAAATTCTAAATTCAAACCAAATGATTTAAATTTATATCAATTATAATTCCAAATTCATCATCCATTTACGCCATTCAGGTTCATTTCTTTTAATATTTAAACCACTCAAATTTGCATTCATTTGATTTAAAATCAAATTCACTCCTTAATTTTGAAATTCAATTTCAGAGAACAATTTCATAATTTTAGTTTATTTTTTATAATTTTATATCGATTCGAATTCAAGTTCATATCTTAAATAAGTTCTATCGTTAAATCAAATATCGTAAATTTGAATCTTTAAACCTCAAACTCAAATCGTGAAAATCTTAACTTATCTATCTTGAGTTTATTATTAAAATTTATAATATATATATATATAAGAAAATTTAACTTTTGAAAATAAATATATATAAGTTTATAAAAAATAAAAAATTTCTAAAATTAATTAGCAAATAGGTTATAAGCATATATAAGTTAAAATAATATAAAAATAGGCTTAAAAGAATTATTTGTTACAAAAAATTATATATTAAAATACTTGTATATATTAAATTATATGGTTTAAAATAAATAAAATTATAAGTAAAAGTATTTAAATCTATATTTACTCATAAAATCATTTTAAAACACATAATTTAAAATTTACAAATATAAGCTTAAAATCTTTAGAATAAAAATATAAAAATATAAAATCATAAGTTATAATTTAAAAATAAATTTTCCAAATCATTTTACTTCAAAAAATTGACCAACGATGTCCGTATATAATTTTCTATCCTATGGTCAAGTGATACAGATATTTATCATTTCAACCCACAATTTATAAAACTTCTACAGGTCTATAATTTCAACCCGCGATCCCAAATTCAATAAAAATCGGTCAGGTCTATCATTTCAACCCATAACGATTTTCCCTATTCTAATGTCCGTTCGGGTATGTACCATTTCAACCCATAGTGATTTTTCCTAAATTAGGGTATCAACAATCACAAACAATAATCACATAGCAATAACCATAGCAAATATATCATCAGCGAAACTATGTGTCATATGAATATATCATGTCACATAGGGATGAGCATGGTGTGGTTTGGTGAGGTTTTGACTTAAAACCGCACTCGGAACTGCAAGTGCGGTTTTCAAAAGTAGGAACCGGAACCACACCAAGAACCGTTGGTGTAGTTCGGTTTTAAAAGTGCGGTTTCGGTTTTTAGAAGTGCGGTTTCGGTTTCAAAACCAATCAAACTTCAGCTCTTTTGCTTTATTAGAACCTGTCCAACCAAATCCTCCAGTCTACCTTCTAGTACCCAAATGTTAGGAGGAAGCAACTTTTGCAAATCATCAAGCAGCTTGGATTGTGAATTTAAAATATCAAAACCCAAATTATGAAAACAAGTTATAACATAACTTGACAGCTCATGTACACTATCCTTGTTAATCCCTAAAGGAGAAATCTCGGTCCTCAAAGTTGTTAAAGCATTTGCGGTATTACATGTTTCAAGAAATCCTAAAAACTTGCATTCTAATATCAAAATCGATGCAGCTTTCACAACACTTTCATCCAAATTTTCAATTAAACGCAAGGTTAGTACACTTTCATCCCAGTTACCATCAAGCACATGCTTCCTAAACAGATTCACTGTAGGTGAATATAATTGGATTCCTGACTCTTCTTTTAAGGCATTACAGCTTTTCTCATATCCCAAAGAATGAAGAGTTTTAGCAATGATTATATCATATTCAGCCCTATTAATAAATCCTTCTTTACCAAGATTATCTTCTTGTTATAGCCAGTTTTCAGGTGCAGCTCAGACCCAAGCTCAATGTCTTTTCACGTTTGTGGATGGTGCACCTACTCAGATCACTTTTGCCATTAACCAAACCAAAACTTTATGTCTTCCTACTGCTTGCAAGGTTCGGGCTTCTCCCCTTACTAGCTGTAAATGTATGTTCTTTCACTAAATACTATTGGGAAGGGTAGCTTGTGTTTGCCTATGTATATACATATGTATGTATTAGTGTATGTGTAATTGCACATACATTAAACTATATCGGTGCGGTTTCGGTTTTGCAGTTTGAAAAAAAGATAAAAACCAAACTCGGACCATACTAACGGTGCATTTTCATCGGTTTTGCGGTTTTATTTCAGTGCAGTTTTCTAAGTTGCGGTTTTATGCGGTTTCGGTTCGGTTTTGGTTTGTAATCGATTTTCCTGCTCATCCCTAGTATCACATATGAAATGCATACATACATACACATATATATATATATATATATATATATATATGTATATATATACACATATATATATATATATCAAATCAAACAATTTCTATCAGCAATCCTACACATTTCATATAACAGTTCATTATTGATCTAACATCCGTAAAAAATGTAAGTCAAGTGTGAGATAAACTCACCTTTCATGGAACAGAATGGTGACAACAGATGGATTTGAATTGAAATGATGACATCCGGGCAGGATCCGAAACGAATTCAACTTGCTAACCACTCCATATATATATATATTATTTTCGTAAGAGGAGGCTAGGAAATTTTCAATGGATCGGGTTGGTTGTTGGGTTTGGAATGGGGTTTCGAACTCAACACCACACATTATAATATATATGTTAAAAACTTAAAATTTCAAAAACATATATATAAATATTTTATAACAACACACATAGATCAATACGATATATATATACTTAAAATTCAACGCACGCCAAACTATACATATATATTATAATATATATATAAAAAAGAAAACACACACTACGAAAAATCCATTTACAAGTATATCTATAAACACACTACACTTATACACAGGACACACAGTATACACCACTAAACAACATACAAAAAAGACACATGTCATCAACTCTAATACACACGCAAGGATGAACCCATACTCACACGTAGGCACTAACTACACAAGATCACACGCACACTCAACATACACATTTAGAAATGTTCACACACACACCATACTCACCTTACACTCACGCCGCACTCATAACCCACTCTCACACACACAACCAAAGAGAAGAGAGGGTTGGGCTCGGAAGGTGCAGCTCAGGGAGGAGTGGGTCGGAGCAGTGGTGGGGAGATGATAGACTTGGGGATGGCTTGGCAGCTCGTTGAAGCCACACGACTTCAGGTAGACAAGTGGGTGGAGGGTCAGTCTCGGACGGAGGGGCTTGGTTGGCTCACGAGTTGGGCAAGAGGGTTTGGTAGAAATGCAATGGAGAGGGCGGAGTGGCTTCACGGTGGGCTGATGATGGTCTGAAGCTTCGGATGGTGGAGTTCGGCTGTCCTGAGCAGGTTACTGAAAAGGAGTCTTGGCAAATCAGCCTTCGGCGGATGAAGAAGAGGGCGGAGGTCAGTTCTGGCGAGTTGAAGGGAAGGGCGGCAGTCTTGGGCTTGGGCGCGGTTTCAATTGAGCAGGTAGAGCTCGGTGGAACAGTCGTGGCAAGCTCGTGGACTGTTGGGGGTCGTAGCTGGCGGAGATGGTCGGAGGACAAGGCGGAGTGGGAGCTGGGCGGTTCTGGTGGAGGGCGGAGCGAACTAACGTGGGAAGATGGGTACGGTTTCAAGGGATTCGATGGCATGAATATAAAAATGGAAATGCAAAAAGTAGTTTTTCCATTCTTTGCACAAAGGAAAAATGAGTAAACAGAAAATAAAAGTGGTGAGTATAACGAACGGATGGGGAAAGTGTTTGTGTAAAACAGGAGCAGTTTTGGGGCAAGAAATGGCGTTGTACATTTAAATCTCATTGGGAATTGGTCTCCCTATTAAATTGCATCAGCAACGAAGTGGTTAACGTAATGCATTGGAAAGGGAAGGCACTATAGATCCGTTATTCAATCTTGATGGAGATGAACGAAATAAATTCGAAGCATAAAAGCACTAGTCAATGTTTAAATCAAAAAGAAAAATGAACGGACAACATGAAATGAAACTGACAGTTCAATTTTAAATGGAACGGACGATTTGAAAATATATAATTAAAATGATATTTACAACAGCAATTGATCACTACAAAATAGCAGATCAATAGGAGGAATATTTCGAAACAAAATCAAAGATAAAATTTTATTAATATTGAAACAACATAAATAATAATACAAATTTAAATAAAATCTTAAGAAATTAAATTCCAAATCCAAATAAACGAACTCAATAAAATTAATTAAATAAGATTTGGAATACATCTATTGCTTTGTATTATTAAATTATATTTAAATCAAAACCAAATTTATTAGTCATATAAAAGTTCAAATAATTTAGTTTTAGATCATAAATCAAAATAATTATTTAAATAAAATTCAAATAAATTTAGTTTTGAATCAAAATAAAAATAGTTATCATAATAAAGTACAACCTAATTGAATTTTAAACAAAAATAAAATAGATTTTAAAATTTAAATTAAATAATTGAATAAAAATACACTTATAATTCGGGTTGTTACAATCTCCCCTACTCAAACCATTTCGGCCCCGAAAAGGAACGAGGCAGGGAATAGTAATTAAATAATAGAAGTATATTTATACCAATGGTTCATATTTATTCTCATGCATATATATATAATTTGAAATATGTATATATATATATATATATATATATAAATCAAAGCTTAAAATATTTCAAACATTTCAAAAATAGTTTTAAGTATTCACTTGACGTCTCGATTGGCGATATATATCTATCCCACTTTCGAAACCTGAAAATAGATACCGATGATGCCGCGGTCATCACCAAAATCATTTTCAAGCGATTAGAGTGTGACTCTATATTTATCAAGTCCAGATAGAATTTAACATATACGTTGATCAGACGTGTGCCCAAATCACAAGGTACTCGATAGGCCAATTTTAACGTCAAATAAACACACAAAACATTTTTATATATATATATATATATATATATATATATATATATATATATATTTGAACAGAACATATACCAAGTTTTTCAAATCATATATTATAAATAATATATGTCAAATCGTTAAAATTTTAAGTAGGGAAAATTATATCTCTCCTCCACTCATTTATTTATTATAATTGAACTTCAAATCTTAATAAATATACTAACAATATTATTATTAAATCATATACATAACAATATTATTACATTTTATACCAAAATAATTTCAAATACATGTTTTCATTATTCAAATCTATAAAGCTAGTTTAATTTCATAAGTTAATATATATCTATTTATATATATGTGTATATATATCATAAATTAAAATCTTTATAAACCAATTTGAATTTATAAATTCATATATATACACACACACACATATATTTATAAACTATATCATTATAAATTTCAACCAAGATAAAATCATTCTCTTACAAAATCTACATCTTTAAATATTATTCAAAATATGTAGTTAATAAAATATAAAAATCTTAAAGTATAAATATCAAATCTTTTCGAAATATTTGTATTACCAAACAAAATGTTGTTTTCAAATATACATCTTCTAAAATATATATCAGAATTTCAATATTATATCAAGATAATATAATACCCATTTCAAACCTATATTCAATAAGAAAGAATTCGTAAGAAGACATATACTCTTCTTCTACGTCTTACCTTACTATGGAAAGGATAAGTTATAGAATTCGAGTTAGAAGATGAACGAACAAAGAACCTAATCAAATAGGATCTATGATGGTAGATGGATTCAAATGGTAAGGAAATATCAAAAAACATTTGATTATTAAACAAAATATTAAATTCGAAAATATTTGTTTAACATTTTAAAACCATTTATACTTAAAAATACGCTCTCTCAAGAAGGATTTTGCGGCTGATCCCACTCATTCTAAGGTATTTCTACCCTATCTCTAATGAGTTTTTACCCCATAGGCTAAAGCTTTGATAAACCAAAGCTCTGATACCAACCGTAACGACCTGCCATTTTTGACCGTGCCGAATCGACAAAACATGTCAACTCGAAATGTCCAAAACAACATATTGTTATTAGCTTCTGATGCAAATAAAATAAATCACAGACATAGATACAGAGCAATATAATATCTCGCAACGGAAAATTTAAAATACAATAGTAGTTCATGAAGATACTAAATAAATTTTACACCAGAGTTATACATAAATACTACAGCGGAAGTCAAATTTAATAAATAAATGATAATACTCTGAGACAGAATGACATAAGTAACTGGATGACTGGAACAACTAATCAATAGGTACATATAGGTGAGAAAAATACAATATAAGCTCCAAACTCCAAAGTTGAATCTAGAAAACCAAAATACTCGATCTGTGTGACGGCCCGTCCCGCACCAGCCGACATTTCCAATGGAAGTGCGCTGTGCTGATGTCCAACCAGCACGGGACGGTCGTCAAAGAAAGGAAAGGTAAGGAATTTGAACTAACAAGGAACCTATAGCATATCTCACATATCTCACAGCGCATGGAATACAATATAATAATAACATACTTTGACATAAAACAGGCGAGACAGTGCATAAGCTGAAAACTAAACATCTCAGCAGCGGAAAATCCAAATACAGCTTATGATCATAACCATTATTACAACTTCAAAACTGTCTCTAAAGCAAAAGAAAGGAAAGGTACACTACTAATGCCCAAAGTAGTGACTAGCAGCAACACAGGGAGAATATATAAAGAATAGTACATGTAAGCCTCCTGCTCATCTCCGGACAGCTACTTGTGCACAACCAGCTAACCTGTCTCTAGTCTGCCTATTTAAGAGCGCCCAGAGTAATAAGAAGAGACATAAAACTCTGGGTCAGACAAAAGTCTGGTATGAGCGATAAGCAGCAAAACAAAACAATAACAGGTATGCTAAACCATACCTGAACCTGGACCTGCAACCAAAGAGTTAGCACTATATACTATACAATACTCTAAGGTGCCACTTACATATGGTGTAAAGAATAAGGGGGTGGGGTGTGCATGTCATAATGATGTCAAACAATCAAGCATAGCAACCATCCTCACAACTCTCACTCAGTGCGTAAAGCATACGATATCCACTACTTTGATCACCCAAATCCTTGTTATGATCACTCTGCCCCCCCCCCCCCCCGGAGTCATGGCGACTCCACTGCACTGATCCATAACCACTAGTCCTTGCTATGTCCACTCTGCCCCCATGAAGTCATAATAACTCCACTGCACTGGCTCATAGCCATGCTACGATCACTCTGCCCTATTGAGCAGTAACTACCCCACTGCACTGATACGTAGCCTAAAGTCCGTCTTGGTGGTGAATCAAAGCTATAGACGTCGATAACCCCTTAACACACGTCCCGCAGCAAAGCTCCACTCATGAAGTTAACTCGTTGGTTCCCAACTGGATCCTGAGTTCTACTTCCTATTTGGACTACCTTTGCATCTCGGGTTTTGGTCATCATCTCCGGATCGGTTCGGCATGCTCCTCTTCACTATGCTTCAGATCGTGCTCCTCAAAGTAGTCCTGTCTGTGATCATCCACATCGGGTCAGGTCGGATTTCCCCACCCAAGTCGGTTCGGTTCGGTCCCTCCTTGCTCGTGCTCAACATCTCGATTCGTGACAAGCCCTTCGGGTCAAATCGGAGGACTCCAGGTACAGGCGGGTCTGTTCGGTCATGATCTCCCCAGTTCCACAGATGGGCTCGTGATGCAATAGTTTGGGGGAAAGCGGTTCGGTTCGTGCTTCCCCCTCCGATCTGATCCGGTTCAGTTAATTTCCTGCACTTCTTTCCAGCGACTATTTTACGCCATTCGACGGCGTTTTCGACCAATCTAACTTTTCTAATAAATCACAAAGCATACCATACAGTCATAGCAACATATGAAATTGGCCACTAACACCAAAACAATAATTTGATAGGTCAAAACGGATCAAACATAGCCAAAACCCCATATTTTCCCTTAAGCATGTTCAAGCAAAACTAATGATATGATTAGTAAAACTTAACCAAATTAACCCAAATTTATAACAGAGGCGTAAAACAATATTTCGAAATTTATAAATATTTTTCCAAAATTTAATCATGTTTAAATTCGCTAATTAACACTAATCACCCTAATTAACTGTAATTAGTGTAAGAACAATGCTAATCACTCTCCTTAGCCACAAACAAAATACCAAATCTGAAATTATCTTCTGTTTAGCGCTGTCCCCAAGGCTATACAATAGTTCCGACCTTGAGTTGGTGCTATTTCCCTTTGATTTGATGTTGCTAAGCTTAATCCTTGATTAAACGGTGATTAGAGATGATTCTAGATGTTGGAGGCCATTGTTAGGGTTCCTAGGAGGTAAATGGCAGTTAGAAAACTGAAATGAAATGAAAACCTAACTCATTTCAGCCTCCCCATAACCCTAATCCCGAAATGGGTTATGGGCCCATTCACTAATCACCTCATTTGGCCCGGTTAAGCAGTTTTTCACCCTCAAAACTATATTTCAGCCATATCTCCCAAACGGTAAGTCTGTTTTTTACATATGACCACTCACGGAAAGGTAAACCATCACCCGATCTAATAGAAGTGGTTTCGGGTCAAAACCCCTTTCCAATCAAAAGTTATGGTCGAAACAAGATCAGCTAGGGGCAAAACGGTCATTTAAAAATCAGCGAAAATCATGGACATGGGAAACGACCCCAATAGTCGTATCCCAAAGTTACACGACCATATGACTTCGTATGTGAAAGAAAGAAATATTTTACGATCCTTCGTTGCGTAGAATGCGGGTCGTTACATTCCCCCCCCCCCCCCCCCCAACCCAAGAAATTTCGTCCCCGAAATTCCTTAACCCAAAACATACAAAGGATCCCGCATGCCTACCAATCATTAACAAAACAATCAAGCATACAAAACAACACAACAAGCCTATCCTAGCATGTGGTTTACTAACAAGGAGTACTATACCAATATAAAAACCTTACCAGGCAAAGAGTTCTGGATACTTCCTCCTTATGTTCTCTTCTGTTTCCCAAGTACAGTCTTCCTCATCATCACCCCACTGAACTTTGACTAGTCTCACCGCCTTCCTTCGAAGCTGCTTCATATCGTTCCCAACAATACGCATAGGTCTGCGGTTCCCAACTGCCTCTGGTTCAACCTCGATATCGTCCAACTGATCCGGTGTAATAGTCACACTAGGATCGTGCACAAACTTCCTTAACTGGGAAATATGAAATACGTTGTGAACTCCTGCCATCTTCGCTGGTAATTCAACTTTATATGCCAAATTCCCAATTTTCTCGAGAACTAGGAATGGTTTAACAAATCTTGGTGTTAACTTGCCTCTCCTGCCAAATCGTATCACGCTCTTTAACAGATAAATCCTGACAAATACCAAGTCGCCAATGGAGAACTTTAAATCTCTTCTCCTCTTATCAGCATAACTCTTCTATCTATCTTGGGCAGCCTTCATTCGCTGTCGGATAATCTTGACCTTATTTGAGGTTTCTCTTATTACATCTGGCCCAAGCACAAATTTCTCACCGATTTCCAGCCAACATGACAGTGAGTTACACGGCCATCCGTACAAAGCTTCAAATGGAGCCATACCAATACTGGATTGATAATTGTTATTATATGCAAACTCTACTAGATGCAAATGGTCATCCCATGATCCACAAAAATCTAATATGCAATCTCTCAAGAGATCTTCTAACACTCGATTCACCCTCTTTGTCTGACCATCGATTTGAGGATGATACGCGGTACTGAGATGTAATTCTGATCCTAACGCCTCTTGTAAGCTCTTCCAAAACCCACTAGTAAACAACGAGTCTTGGTCACTCACAATGCTTTTAGGTACTCCATGAAATCTCACTACCCATTTCATATATAGCTAATAGCTCAGCTAACTTAGCTGCCGTTCTATTCGACTTGACTGGTATAAATCTTGCACTCTTGGTCAATCGGTCCACAATCGCCCAAATGTTATCATGGCCCGACCTAGTCCTTGGTAACCCATCAATGAAATCCATTGAGACTTGTTCCCATTTCCATTCTGGAACTTCTAATGGTTGCAACAAACCACTAGACTTCTTTTGCTCATCTTTAACTAGCTGGCAATTCATGCATTTGGATATAAACTTCCCAACGTCTCTTTTCATCCCTTCCTAGTAGTAGGTCTGCTTCATGTCTCGATACATCTTGTTACTAGTGGGGTGTATAGTCAGTTTTGAGTGATGACATTCTCTAAGCACTTCATCTCTCAATCCCTTGACATTGGGCACAACTAGTCTTACATTCCTTCTAAGACATCCATCTCGATCCAGCCCATAATTATTCATCTCCTAGTCGATACCCATCTCTAACTTGGAGATGATTTCCAATAGGTTAGGATCGTCTTTCTGACTGGAACCAATCCGCTCAATCAAAGTGGGTCTGATCGTCAAATTTGCTAACGTTTCTGGATCCAATTCGCACTTTGGTCTGAAATCATACCCAGCGATTTACTCTAGTTGCTTCCACTCAAGAAACATAGCCCCTAAACTGGCATGTCTTCTACTCAATGCATCAGCTACTACATTGCCCTTTCCTGGTGTATATTTGATATCGAAATCGTAGGAAGCCAAGAAATCTAACCATCTTTGCTGTCGGAGATTTAGATCCTTCTGTGAGAAAAGATACTTTAACGATTTATGATCGGTAAACAACTCGAATCTTTCTCCCAAGAGATCATGTCTCCACATCTTCAATGCGAACATGATCTCTGCCAATTCCAAATCAAAGGTAGGATATCTTTTCTCATGCGGTTTCAGTTGCCGACTAGCATAAGCTACAACCCTACCTCCTTGCATCAATACAACACCTAGTCAGGTACCACAGGCATCTGTGTATACCGTCATCTCTTCATTCCCCTTAGGAATGACTAACACTGGTGCACATGTCAACTTGTCCTTTAGATTCTTGAATGCATTCTCGCACTTTTCATCCCAGACGAAAGCTTGATTCTTCTTGGTCAACTGAGTAAACGGTGCTGCTATCTTGGAGAAGTCTTGGATAAACTTACGATAATATCCAGCTAACCCCAAGAAACTTCTTACATCGTTTGCATTCTTGGGTGTAGACCAATCCTGTACCGTAGACACCTTCGCAGGATCCACGGCAATACCATTCTCTGAAACAACATGGCCCAAGAATCTCACTTCCCTCCTCCAGAAGTGACACTTAGAAAACTTTGCTTTCAATTGGTGTTTTCTCAACACCTCCATCACTATCCTCAAATGTTCCTTGTGTTCTTCCTCTGTCCTTGAGTAAACCAAGATATCCTCTACGAACACAAGAACAAACTTATTCAATTGATCCCTGAATACCCTATTCATTAGATCCACAAAATATGTTGGTGCATTGGTCAACCCGAATGGCATGACCAACCACTCATAGAATCCGGACGGCGTCCGTAATGCCGTTTTAGCTATACTTCCAGCTTCCACTCTAAGCTGATGAAAACCTGTCGCGAGATCCAACTGGGAGAACACTCTCGCACCACTAAACTGATCAAACAAATCATCTATCAGCGGTAGAGGATACTTATTCTTCCTCGTCACCTTATTCAACTCGCGGTAGTCCACACACAAACGAAGGAAACCATCTGCCTTGGTAGCAAACACAACTGGTGCTCCCCACTTAGAAACACTTCTTCTGATAAATCCCTTCTTCAAAATATTGCTTATTTGCACCCTGAGCTCTCGCTGCTCCCTTGGTGCCATACGACGAAGTGGCATCACTATAGGTCTGGCATCTTTCACTAAATCAATACGGAACTCAATTTCTCGGTGTGGTGGAAGTCCGGTCGCGTCTCGAAGACGTCCGGATACTGGCCAGCCATGGGCACTCTGAAAACTCATCATGTGTGATGTCGAGGGAATTTAGAAAACTAGCTATTACCCCATCACTAGGTAGACCACCAAACACTACCATCCGCCCATCATCCACTCTAAATGTCACCAAAATGCCCTCACAGTCTACCATCACCCTGTATCCTTGGAGACAGTCGACTCCCAAAATAATGCCAAACCCAGTAAAGACCAAAACGAAGCAATCACAAACAAACATGCATCTAATACTCAATAAGACCACATTACGACAAATCATACAAAAGCTAGTCGAACCACCAATCGGGTTCGTCACTGCTAAAGGTCTATCGACTATCTCAGGTTCCAATCCCAACCTATCTACCCGGTCACTAGATATGAAGGAACGGGAAGCTCCGGTATCAAACAATACTCGAACAGGAACATCATAAATAGAAAGCATACCTTAAATGATGTCATTCTTTCCTTTCTCCGCCGTAGTTGGGGCATTTGACGAAGAAGGAACAACATTGATAGCATATGCTTTCACTATCTTCTTTTCTTTAGGGGGTTGTGGACACTTGTCCTTGTGATGTCCCACTTGGCCATAGTTGAAGCACTTTCTATCCGTTGGCTAGGCCCGACATTCTTTAGCATAGTGGCCCTTCTTACCACAGCTGAAGCACTCAACATCTTTCTTACTCTTTTTCTTCTGGCCATCCTTGGTCTGATTCTGCTTTTTTTTTATTCTGAGAACCATTCTTGCCTCCACCGCTTGCTTGCGGCTTTGGCTTCTCTGCAGATGCAACATCAGTCTTAGACTTAGGGTATAAACTCTTTGATCTCAAAGATTTCCCCATAATCAATTCAAATGTCTCATCGACATGGTTTATAAGCCTTTCCCCCAAGTACTGATCTAAGCCGGTTAAGAACTTCTCATTTTTCTTCTCGGCAGTATCAATAAGGGATAATCCATAATTCAATAGAGTATCGAACTCTGTAATGTACTCCGAGACTTTCCTACCATTCTGTTTAAGCTCTTGAAATTTCCTAAACAACTCCGACTTCTGGGCAACTGGGATGAACTTATCACTGAATCGGGCCTTAAACTAATCCCATGTAACTTGATCCTCTGGAGTAGCTGCCTTAATAGCATTCCACCAATTCATCGCCTGTCCGTGCAGCTGACGGGATGCTAGCTTCCTCTTCATCGCATCCTCGATACCCAAGTCTTCGAAGATACTCTCATAACTATCCAACCAATCCTGAACTTCTGTAGCCAATTCCGTTCCGTGGAACGGCTTTCCACCAATACTAGTGTAATCCTTGCAAAGCTTGGCGAAATCGGCTCTAGGCGCCTGCACCGCTGCACCACCACCATTTGCAGCATTGGGAATTGCTCCTTGCACATTTCTAAGTATCTCTCTCATGAAGTCAGTGAACATCGTCCTTATGTCAGGAGCATTCCAATTATTGGCTCCTCTACCAGCACCCCTCGTATATCGGCTCATCGTTCAATCTGTAAAGAGAAACGATTAACCATCCTCTTTGTGGTGTCAGTGCAGTGCGACTTCATCCTTAGCTATACTAATAGTGTATATATATATATATAGCTTTTGAAAACCAAAATAATCACAAATACGCGCTCTCATATACATATTATCTCTCCCTAATGTCTTTCCCTAGATTAACTACGCAATCTAGAGCTCTGATACCAAATGTGACAGCCCGTCCTGCACCAGCTGACATTTCCAATGAAAGTGCGCTGTGCCGATGTCCAACCAGCACGGGACGGTCGTCAAAGAAAGGAAAGGTAAGGAATTTGAACTAGCAAGGAACCTGTAGCATATCTCACATATCTCACAGCGCATGGAATAAAATATAATAATAACATACTTTGACATAAAACAGGCGAGACAGTGGATAAGCTGAAAACTAAACATTTCAGCAGCGGAAAATCCAAATATAGCTTATGATCCATAACCATTATTACAACTTTAAAACTATATCTAAAGTAAAAGAAAGGAAAGATACACTACTAATGCCCAAAGTAGTGACCAGCAGCGATACAGGGAGAATATATAAAGAATAGTACGTGTAAGCCTCATGCTCGTCTCCGGACAGCTACCTGTGCACAACCAGCTAACCTGTCTCTAGTCTGCCCATTAAAGAGCACCCAGGGTAATAAGAAGAGACATAAAACTCTGGGTCAGACAAAAGTCTGGTAAGAGCGATAAGCACCAAAATAGAACAATAACAAATATACTAAACCATACCTGAACCTAGACCTGCAACCAAAGAGTTAGTGCTACATACTGAACAATACTCTAAGGTGCCACTAACATATGGTTTAAAGAATAAAGGGGTGGGGTGTGCATGTCATAGTGATGTCAAACAATTAAGCATATCAACCATCCTCATAACTCTCACTCAGTGCGTAACGCATACGATATCTACTACTTTGATCACCCAAATCCTTGCTATGATCACTCTACCCCAAGTATTCATGGCGACTCCACTGCACTGATCCATAGCAAATAGTCCTTGCTATGTCCACTTTGCCCTATGAAGTCATAATAACTCCACTACATTGGCTCATAGCCATGCTACGATCACTCTGCCCCATGGAGTAGTAACTACCCCACTGCACTAATACGTAGCCTAACGTCCGTCTTGGTGGTGAATCAAAGCTATAGACATCGATAACCCCTTAGCACACGTCCCGTAGCAAAGCCCAACTCATGAAGTTAACTCGTTGGTTCCCAACTGGATCCTGAGTTCTACTTCCTATTTGGACTACCTTTGCATCTCGGGTTTTGGTCATCATCTCCGCATTGGTTCGGCATGCTCCTCTTCACTATGCTTCAGATAGTGCTCCTCGAAGTAGTCCTGTCTATGATCATCCACATCGGGTCGGTTAGATTTCCCCACCCAAGTCGGTTCGGTTTGGTCCCTCCCTGCTCATGCTCAACATTTTGATTCGTGACAAGCCCTTCGGGTCGGATCAGATGACTCCAGGTACAGGCGGGTCGGTTTGGTCATGATCTCCCTAGTTCCCCAGATGGGCTCGTGATGCAATAGTTTAGGGGAAAGCGGTTCGGTTCGTGCTTCCCCCTCCGATCCGGTTCGATTAATTTCCTGCACTTCTTTCCAGCGACTGTTTTACGCCATTCGATGGCGTTTTCGACCAATCTAACTTTTCTAATCAATCACAACGCATACCATACAGTCATATCAACATATAAAATTGGCCACTAACACTAAAACAATAATTTGATAGGTTAAAACGGATCAAACATAACCAAAACCCCATATTTTCCCTTAAGCATGTTCAAGCAAAACTAATGATAGGATTAGTAAAACTTAACCAAATTAACCCAAATTTCTAACAGAGGCCTAAAACAATATTTCTAAATTTATATTTTTTCAGAATTTAATCATGTTTAAACTCGCTACTTAACACTAATCACTCTAATTAACTGTAATTAGTGTAAGAACAATGCTAATCACTCACCTTAGCCACAAACAAAATACCAAATCTGAAATTATCTTCTGTTTGGCATTGTCCCCAAGGCTATACAGCAGTTCCGACCTTGATTTGGTGCTATTTCCCTTTGATTTTATGTTGCTAAGCTTAATCCTTGATTAAACGGTGATTAGAGATGATTCTAGATGTTGGAGGCCATTGTTAGGGTTCCTAGGAGGTAAATGGCAGCTAGAAAACTGAAATGAAATGAAAACCTAACTCATTTCATCCTCCCCATAACCCTAATCCTGAATGGGTTATGGGCCCATTCACTAATCACCTTATTTGACCCGGTTAAGCAGTTTTTCACCTTCTAAACCCTATTTCAGCCATATCCCCCAAATGGTAAGTCCATTGTTTAGATATTATCACTCTACGGAAAGGTAAAAAATCATTCGGATCTAATGGAAGTGGTTTCAGGTCAAAACTCCTTTCCAATCAAAAATTATGGTCGAAACAAGATCAACTAGGGGCAAAACGGTCATTTAAAAATTGGCGAAAATCATGAACATGGGAAACGACCCCAATAGTCGTATCCCAAAGTTACATAACCATACGACTTCGTATGTAAAAGAAATAAATATTCTACGATCCTTCGATGCGTAGAATGCGGGTCGTTACAATCTGACCCGAGCAATAATGCAAAACAAAACAACACGGATCAGGACTAACATTCTTATGGAAGTAAATTAACTCAAATGAAATGTTTGATGAAATGCAATCAGTAACTTAGAGGATGTTTGGGATCACTATTCTCTAAGGATCCGTCAAACTAATATTATATAGTATAATACGCTATGTACAATAGTGTCTATCAGTAAAGTAAAAATATCAAAATAGCGTAAGCGGGATTACCATGATTACCCTTACACCATTTATATATTCCCATAGTATATATAGTACCGTAATTCCCCCATAAACTGAAGGTTGATCGGAGGACACTCTATATAAAACAATACAAAACAAAATCGTAGTGGGCTCGTATAAGGCATGTGACAAGGCACGCAAGGAATGCCAGGATGGATTCACCGTTTGCAGAGCCAGACTGGTGGTAACGCATGGCCGCTACTACCGCCTATCTCGATACACACTCCCATAATCAAAAGTGTAACAGCTCGGAAAATCAGAACCAATTTAAAAAATTTATTTTAGGAAATTTTATTAGAAAATACGTCAAAATTTACAAATTCCATTATTAAATTAAAATATTGAATGAAATAATAATAAAAATAAAAAAGTTTTTAAATAAAATTAAGATTTTATTAATGAGATTTATAAAAAAAAATGTTGATAAGTTAATTTATTATTAATATGTTGATAAGTTGATTTATTAATAATATGTTGATAGGTCCGCTTTAATGCTTTCCTTGCCTATTCAAGGTGTAACGTTCATTAATTGATAAATATTTAAATATGAATAGTTGCATTCGTTTTCAATACCTTCCCCTCATCGTTATTTTCTTAATGCAGCATTCATATCTTTTTTAATTATGTTAAATTTGTTTTCCTTTATTTATTAATTTATTTCCTTCCTTCCACATTCATGCATCTTATTTCATTGACATGTTCTCATTCCTTATCTTTTCATCCCCTTATTTCCTTTCCCCTTCTGTTTCCCCATTATTATTTATTCTTCCAAAATCAAACATCCTCACATATATATTTTATTCCCTTATATACATATTCTTGTTCACATTTAATTTATGAAAATCAATTAGAAAATCTACCAAAGAAACACATCTTCAGCAAATTAAATATGAAATTCTACTATAATAAATTTTGTAATTAAGAATACATAAATGTGAATAGAAAAATGCATGTCAACATAAAAGATTCACATTTTTATCGTAAATTAATAATGATCATACTATGAATAGAAAAATTGTTTAACAAAAAGACTACATGTTTATGTAATAAAACAGAGATTTAAAAGACTACATTTTTATGTAACAAAAGAAAGATAAAAAAATTAGTTTTTTTATGTAAGATAGAATGAATTAAAAGATTCATAGTTTAACAAAAATGTGTTTACATGAAAAGTTACATTTTTAATGCAAATAATGTGTGTAATTAGAAGGTAGATTTGAATTTGAAATTTTTAATGAATAAGGACAAAGGGATCTATGGGAATGAATGTAAATAAATTAATTACTAATGGCAAATCAGTGACTTATTAGTAAATGCCATAATAGATGCTCGTTAGTTATTGTTGATAAATGTGTCATTATAACATGTAATCAAAGGGGATTTAAGGAATTAGAAATGAGAAATATGCCACCTCAGCCAATTTTCTTTATAACATACAAATATGGATAAATGGGCCTTTTGGAATAAAAGAATAAAATAGTATTAATATGTATATATACCTTAATATACTAAACCCTAATTCTAATTGCACAGTCGCCGCTCTCCCTAACCAATGGTCGCGCACGCTCCATCTTCCTCCCTCAAATTCCCCAAATCTAAACACTAATTTTAAAAACTCATAAGGAGAAAATCGAAGAGGACAACGAGCTCTTTACAATCAATGGTTAAGATTGTCAATGGTGGCATGGATTCCTCGATTTTTGAGCCCAAAGGCACAACATTGGAGGCTGATTTTTGTGGTGATGGGACCACCGAAATGGTCTGTACTTCCGGCGCTGGTGGCTCCTTTGAAAGGAGAGAGGGTGGCGACTCTAGATCTGGATCCGGTGCTCCGACGTGGCGTGCGCAGGGAAGGACAGGAAGCGATGGTGGGTTCGGTTTGTAAACGATGTTTCAGGAAGAAGGATTAAGGGGTAAAACCTTAATTAAGGAGTGGTTAAGAAATTAGTTAATTATTTCAAAATTTGTTAATATTTAAATTATTGTAACTTATCCAAATGATGTCGGAATTCAGAAAAACGAAGTGCGTTGGAATCACGAAGAAGAGATCTACAATATGAAACAGACCAGAGCTGAAACGGAGCGTTCTAAAATTTTGAAGAATTCAAAATCCGCAATGTGAGATTTCTGAATTTTAAAATAAAATTTGTTTATATGAATTTATTTTCGATGAAGTTAAATGAATAAATTTATTATAATTATAAAACAAGCCTGGAATGGCACATAGTTTGAAAATTCGATTTCAAATTTCATATGAATATACAGAATTCGGTTTAAGTCAGAATTGGACGAAACCAGAAATATTTGAATCTGTTTAAACATATCTTTCTAACAGATGTAAGAAACTTAGATTTCACTTTAAGAATTAAAAGTTATGTCCAATTTAAAATTAATAAAAGTCGCTGTCGAATTTATATATATTTTAATATATATAAAGCCCTTAAAAATAGCCGTTTTACAAACGACCTCCATTTTCGACGAAACCACTTTTGTTGGATCCTGGATGTCAAGTTATTGCTAGATTCCAATTTTCATAATTTTTGAAATCAATATGTGAGCATGGCAAAAGAAAACGTGCTTTGTCAGTTTCAGCCAATTTGGATCGACCAGAAAATGGCCATTTTTCAAACTGTCTTCAAATTTGACGAAATCAGTCTTGATGAGACCGTATCGTCCCAACATAGCCATAATTATTTTTCGGGAATTTTTAGAGTTAGTATGTGGCCCCGGTAAATTAAAATGTACGTTTAAATTAAATATATATTGATTTATATTGTAATTTAAATAAAAACTGATCGTAACCGCCGAATTGGCTTGCAAAACGTATCCCATTGTGTTCGGAATAGGGGTATTTAGCTAGGGGCGATAGTCGTTAGGTCCGATTTGGAGTTCGGGATTAAAAGTGACTTTAAGGAGAATTAAATTAATGAATTAAATAAATATATATTCCACCTTTTTTTCCGTTTACTCGGTCAAACCCCTAAACAAGATCTCGTGGTTAAATGAGAAACCGTGCCCCCTATTTTTCAACCCCGTCGTTCCCTCCAATTGGCTACCACCGCCTGTCAAAGCCAGCGCCGCCACCCTTCCCCAACGTCGTCGTCCCCCTCTGACCCTCCTTCGGCCAACCGCTACACGCCCACGCCCTCCTCCTCCCAAACAAACCCACCGCCACCCAGTATAGGTCATAGCGGCCACCACCGGCCAATGGGGCCTGCCTCCACTGCCTGCGCGGACCATGGCGAAGCACAACACCCCCAACCTCTGATCAGATTTCGGCGACTCGTGAAGGAAGCATCGACGCAAGGAGGTTTGGGATGATGGTTTTTGGCACCTGGGAGAGAACGATAAGACAAAGTGGATTAATTCCCTCCTAATGACGTGATTAGTGAAAAAGGTAATTAATTAAAAAATTAATTATTTTAGTTTGATTTAAAATTGCAATTAACCTATAAAAATGGTTTTTTTAATTAGGTAAAAATACGATTTTTAATTAGGAAAAGATATGATTTTTCTATGTGAAAAATTAGATTTATAAGCGAAGAAAAATAGGATTTTTATGATATAAAAATATGATTTTTATCTATATGAATAGCAAATAAAAATTCGATTTTTATATACAGTAGTAGCAATAAAAATTCGATTTTTACATATATGAGTAGTGATAAAAATTCGATTTTTATATATATGAAGTAGAAATAAAAAGATGATTTTTATTTATACAATAGCGATGTAAAAAATATGATTTTAAATATATAATCATCATAATAAAAATGTGATTTTTACTGTGAACAGCGTGAAAAGGATTGCGTTGGAAATTAAGGCAAATCTGAACCGTTCAGAAATACAGAATGGTGGAGTGGATCTCAAAGGTGAGAACTCCTCACTTAAATTTTCTGTTTAGTTATTTATTTTATAACTGCATATATAAACTGCTCCCCGTCATCCACAGACCATGGACGACTTGTTTGTTTGATTATGTTGTGAAAATTGATTGTGGTGTGAAATGGACTGTATATTTATGTGTTGAAATAAAATATTTTATCGTTAAAATATAATTTTTAACGTGTATATGAATAAAATAAATATTCATTCACAAATCGGATGATTTGTTTATGTACACCCATTTGACTGATATGGATTGGGACGATAAATTTTACACGTCGACTAACTACACAAATAAATTCTGAGTTTGTGGATTGAAACCCCACACGGGTGTTCAGATGATATTTGACGTATGTTAATCCCAACTGTTTAGTTGTATGTCAATCGATGGGTTGACAGACTGTTGTAAGCGTTAAACATTTATATTTAATGCTTACACAGTGTAGAATGCACTCTGGATGATGGATGATGGTTTGTTATTGTTGTTATATACATGTGTTGTATGAAATCCATATAAATAACATTATATGGTAATGTACTGTGTCTTATTCCAATTCTGTAACAGAGCGGGATTTTCGACCCAGAAAATCAACATAAATGCACTGTCAATTTCTCGAGCATCGAAAATACCGAAACATTAATAGAAAGAATTTAGAGGGTGAGAAAGAAAAGATAGAACTAATAGAATAGAAGAAGAAGAAAAAGAACACACTGAACAGAATCAGAGTAAAACACGAAACTCACAGCGGAACAAATCAAATGTATTATATAACATAACTTTGAATACAAAACTGTATTTGTATATACATACCATTATCAGAGTATAATACATCATATCACAGCGGAAATAACTCTACATAACTAATGGTGAAGCTTCCTGCTTTTTGAGCTCCTCCAAGTGAATCTGCAAAGCCTGAAACACTTGACTGCCCGTACAAATTTGGGCACCCAAGAGTTTTGGGAAAACAAACAAAATAAACTCTGGGTCAGTCATGGGACTGGTGTGGGTAAATTCCAACCATACTGTTTTACTTTGAAAATCATTTTCAAAACAAGAAGATAATAGTAAGACCAGCCCACACATAAACATGGACGGTTTTTACCTTACTATAACCCGAAATATTCTTGATAACAAAACCCAATGATATTATGACAATGTCTAACCAAATAATTATACAAGTAGTAGAACGCTTGCATCTCACGCTCCACATATATATAGTATAAAATCATAACCCGCAGGGCGCATATTGGAGAATGGTTTTCAACAGACAAGGTATCGGAGCACCTTCTGAATAGTGTACTCTAGAGGGGATACACTCAGGGTTCAACAAGAACGTCTTGCAACCCGGCCACACATAACCGCTCACTCATTTAGCTTGAGTGTCGCGAATATATTGCCACCACGGTTGTAGGCCATCCAACCGTCATTCGAAGATACAGAATCGAAAAGAAGTATAAATATGAATTTTCTCTAGATCAGTGACAATACACCCTGCTTGGGGATGACCCAACTAGCCATGCTGCCTAGCCCAACTTCTGTCATTCCTGGTTGTGAGGCTAGAGGCTACGTCTATCTTCAGAACATCTGATCACCATTCACTTTGAATGTCACATCGTCAAATCCGTAATCACACATCGATTACACAAATGCACACTGGGTGTAGAATAAAGAGAAATTATCTTCTCCCCACCAACTTGGTATATTCGTAAAATCAACGGCATGACCGTTGGAAATACTCTGTCAGACACTCGTCCATACAAGTTGTCCTGGGACTGGACAAACAAAAACACACCATTCTATAACTGGACGATCCTTGCATTTAACTCCGTCTTCAATTATCTTCAGCATATCTAATTCGCAACGATTATGCCTATACGGAGTGGTTTTCGGGTAATAACGCAACCGGTCTCTCCGTATTGACAACGACGGTCAAACACTTCGATAGTCGGTTATTTAACTATCGGAGTTAAAACAACATCCATTCTAATGTATAACTAAACATCATACAATCACGGGCGCTTTTTATTTAACATTCGTTATATTTTCAAATTCCCATATCTCACTAGATATTTCTCAAACTCTGTTTTTGCCTTTAACACTTTTGGAAAACATTTCCAATTATTATAAACTTTTATTCTTTCATGTTCCAAAAATATCCGTTATTAACGTTCGAACTATTTCCCATTAATTTCACATTCTTTATTCCTATACTTGGGTAATCTACCTTATTTACACTGGAAAATATTTCCAAATTCATCTTAACTTTTTAATCGGCCCAACGTTCACTTTTAAAACATTATTCCCTTTGAAATGGGAATACCATCCCTTCTTATAGAAATCTAAACACCTTGATCATATAACTCTTTATTCACGCAATAATCTCCCTTATCTTATTTACCGAAATCTCTTTCATACTTTTTCACTCCTATTCCACTTTATAAACTCTGTCTCTAAGTCAACTTCTTATCTAATCGATATCAAGCTTATAACTAAATACTGACTCCCATCCTGTTAACATTTATTTGTTTAAAACTAAATGTTAATTATTCTATCAGATTAAAATCCCTAAAAATAGTTACTTTTAATACATTCGACATCGTCGAATTCTAGTTCCACATCCTAATGGTTAATTCTAATCACATTTCGAACATCGAAATGTTGTCATCAGTTTCTAATACGATTCCCCAATTCTTTTTCTAAACACTTTCTTATATTTCTTTGAACAAACGTCGTTACTTATTACTCTAGAATAAGTGGATTTCAAACCAAACTGTTACATTTCCTAGGAAGTGCTGCTATATATAAAAGTCATACTTAAGTCAAATCAACAGCAGTTAATTTGTCGCTATAGTTCTAACTTGTCATATGCTGTAATATTCTCCTTATAACTAATTACAGTCACACTTACCTTATCAACAGTGTTATTTTATTGCTATAGTTCAACTTGTCATACGCTGTAATATTCTTTGTTATAACTAATCTTGACATAACAGTCACACTTATCTTATCAACAGCGTTGTTTTATCGCTATAATTCTAAGACTTGCATACGCTGTCATATTCCTTTTATACAAAAATCTTGACATCTCTTTCCGTTACAAAAATCTTGACATCTCTTTCTGTTACAAAAATCTTGACATCTTTTTCTGTTACAAAAATCTTGACATCTCTTTCCGTTACAAACTGATATCGTTCCTCGGTAATAGCGAAGCCGTTCAAGTTGGGGTATTTTGTTTACCTCTCAGACCTTGATCGACACGTTCTTACCTTAGAACCGATACAAGTCTGTATTCAAATTTCTTATTACTTAATATATTTATTAAATCGTATTTCCTTGTTGTATTTTGGAATATGTTTTTACAACACCATATTCTTACTTTGGAATCTCTGTGGTTTAAAAATATTAAATTTAAATATTAACTCTTTGCTTTCTCCATTCCCCAGTTCTTATCCATAACTTCTTAAATGGTAATTAACTCTCATTAATTTTGATAAACTTATTTCTAACCTGTTTTCATTAGATTAATTAAAGACTAATTAATCTAATAATCATGTTCCCAAATAACAGTTGATTAAATCAACTTATTTCCATCAGTAAATTCGTTAACTGATTTTAATTACTTCTTAACATTAGATTAATCTAATTAATCTAATGATATCTCTAAATTATTTATCTTAAATAAAATTATCCAAATATTTAATCGTCGGATAGTTTTTACTTTATAAACTTGTTTAAATGTCAACAATCGCTTTTATTTGCTTTATAAAAACGAACTTTAAAATACTGGTTTATAATAGAACTTCTATTATAATTTAAAACTTCACTTTAATTATAAAAATATAATTTCTATAATTAACTTCATTGATTTGCCTGACGGTAAATCAGTTTCTTAACAAAACGATGGTTTTATGGTCGACTGTTAACATTTTCTAAATCGATATCATTTATTTATTTAATCTAAACAAATGTTGAATTTTCGTTCAACATCAATATTCGCACCGGGTTTTAAATATAATTCGGGTTCAAACAGTGCATACAAAACAAACAGTACATATAAATATCGAGGAATCCGGTCGGATTCCCCCAACCGGTTTCCACATCCACAGATGTCAGTCAACACAAATTACACTAACTCTATACTAGGGGATATTCTAATCGATGGAATTAGTGTCTAACCGATGATGTGTGCATATGTAACGGTATATAATATTCAACCAAATTAACCGTAATCTATCTAATCGGCCAACACACATCATTCAAACATCATTTAAAATATAATGAAAATATTTTAAAATAGATCAGAGTTTGTGAATTTACTCACATTCGCGCGTTAACCGTTAAATAACGATTTGCGTCAGTTGATTGCACCAGACGTTTTAATCTGACAGAAGCTCAAACGTGCTTTCAATTTCTTTATATCACTTCATAGCGTAGCCAGCTCTCGTACGGTTCCACTGTGTAACTTGCGATCCGAACTCAGTTCACGTTCACAGCCTCGGATCCACTCCTGTCCCAATTCGAAACTTCACGCCTACGTTCTTCCCTCTTCAAGCCACTGACTTCCCAAAATGAACAGGCTACTGTAAAGGGAATTAATGCATATATCCCATACGTCCTTAAACAGTTCACTACTGTATTTCTTCATCCCCTTAATCTATTTCCTCCTCTATTATACAATCCGCATTCTCGTATTTCTCCACTAAAACATAAACCTTGACATCCATTTACTGATCATGTTCGCCATGCACTAGCAAAAAGCTCAATGTTTCATCTCAACAGCTCCTCACGTGTACCAAACCCCTCACCATTTTCATTGTTTATCTCCACCAGTACACATGGGAACACCACACGTTTTTTTTCACTCCTGTAGCTCCTTTATATTTCCATTTCCGCCACCTGTACAGAACACGTTTTCACGTCCACTGCATACTCGAGCTGTCTTCCCATATACCATTTTCGTGACCCATGTTCATAGCTAAGCACCCCCTTCCTTGAACAACGGAACCAGCTTCTTCCCGAAGCCTTTAAATGGCGACCACACCATCTCATTACTTCACCAACTTTCTCACCACCGATCCTCCCCACCGTTTGCTCTTCATACATGAACTCATACAATGATCCCCATGCAAACCACTACACAGCTAGTCCCTCAACACCGAGTTGGCCACCTTCTCATCACATACATGAGCACAATCCCCCACTACCTTGCTTCATGAATCCGGATCCGCAACTCCAGAAACTCTTAAACCCATTTGCCTTCAACGGTTTCGCCCATACTTTCCTGTACACATTTCGAAACCTACTATTCCATTTTCGTGCATGTGGCACCCGAAATACACAACACTCCTCACATGCGTACTCCTTCCTATGCACAACTGCCTGCTTCTCTTCCGAACCACTTCCATCCCTTCTTCTCGGCCACACAACACTCCAGCTTCCCCTTCATCTCATCAAGCAAGGCCATTCACTCCCTCTCTGACAGCATACAGTATCACGTCAGATCCTCCTCCAGTGGTCAGCACCGCCCCAGTGCCCCCTTATGCCAATCCATTACCTCATTTTTGTGAAACGCGACTTTCTGTTAACTAAGCAAATACTTCTTCTCCGACAACATACCCTGCGCCTGACCCCTATGCAATACTTTATAACCTTCCACGCCACACCACTCACGTATTCAACCACCCCCTACTTCCTGAATACTAACAGTTCTCGTCGCCTGCTTCCAAATGCCCACTCTCAGCTCTCGAATTTGTTTGTTAACATAATGGGTTTTGGTTTTTATGAAAGAAGAGCATGGAGATATTTTCTTCTTTAGCTGAAGCCAAACGGAGGAGTATATATATAAGTAGAATGCTTAGTGTTTAAGGAATAGGGGAGATAGGCGTGGCATTCTACAAGGAGGAATACTATTCAGTAAGTATGGTTGATGGTATAGATTATAGGTTAGGTACGTTATTATGTAATGGCTTTTCAAAGCCATTTCCTATGTTAAATGCATGTGTAGATGTAGGTAAACACACTGTCCATTCTTTCGTACTCAATAATGTAGCTGTCCCCCTTCTTATCCCTGAGTTAGGATAGATTAGGAGTTGAAAATATTTGATGGAGTATGGTTGGTTGCTTCGATATAACGCAATAGCCAGTAGGGTGTCTAGACTTCATTGTTAAGTCATAGTGTAGTAGCTTCCTTCGTTATGAAGTCTGAGTAGATTAGGCTAAGCTGTAGAACATAGGGTAGGCAAGTTCTTTGTGTTTTCATTTCTATTGATGTTGATTTGGCTTTACATGTACGCTCTTAGCATGTGCAGTAGGGTGGTAGCTTCGTTGAAACTTAATTATTAAGGAATCAAAAACGTACAAGAAATATATGTATTCAATTCATCTTCCTACTTTGGTCTGGGGAAAAGTAACATGCGAAAGAGATGTTTCCATTTGTATTTTAATATGTCTAGGTTGTAGGAGTATGGGTCTGCTATACGAGAGAAAAGACATTACATATAGGTTATGGCACCGAAATGTATCATTTTGATTGGAGTGATCTACGATACTGTAATATATGGTCTGCTTACTTCCATTGAAAGTAATCGGTAGGAATTCCTTAGTGTTGAAGAAATCATTTAATATACATGTATATTTATTAAGAGCACCTCATTACGTAAAAGTTCGTCTCCATATACTGACCGCTACGGACAGAAGTAAGAGTACAGTCGCGCTCAACGAGGTGTCACGATCCCAAAAATATAATAATATCGGTAGTTTAACTCATATTTTGAAATCCCGAAATATCGATACAGGGTGCACAATACTCCAAATAAAAGTTGCATATTTAATTAAATAAAAATTACAGGAAAATTCTAAAAATTAAATTATCGCTGCGCCTCAAAAGAACCTTGTCCAGATTTGCAACCGATATCTAGTTATATTCAAATAACTGTTACGGTCGATATACGATTTCATAGCGACTTTCTAAATATTTGATTTGGACATATCTTGCAATATATTCGACAAAATCTTGGTTTTTCACTTCTGTTGGAAAAATACAGTTCAACAGATTCCAACGTTTCTCGTTTCGAAGAAATCCGATTCAAAACGAGTCCGGTACACTCAGTTGAAGTTCAGAACGTTAAATTATGAACTGTAGCGATATTACGGGCTCGATTATATTTAATATATATTTTTATACGTTCAACTTCGTTTAATTAATATATAAATCCACTTATATTACAAATCCAATATTTAAACTGATTTAAATATTCAAATACAAACCGTCAAAAATGCGGGACGTTACAGTCCTTCCCCCTTAAAATAATTTCGTCCTCGAAATTGCTAAGATAGGGAAAATGCTACAATCTCTGTTATAAACAGGTTAAAAATCTTTTTGGTTTACTTCATAATTTCAGTTTCAACTGAACTGATTAATTTCTATTAAAATATTAATTTCTTCTTATTTCGAATATTTTCAAAATTCTGAAAATTTCCTAACAGCTCAAATTTTCAGAGAATTTTGCCAGCAACTCCTCTGCATGGCTTATTCGGTATTACAACCACTTGCCACTCTGGGCCTTCTCCAATTCAACAGAAAATCAAACGGCCAAACGGCTTGCCAAACGCACTCAAAAATCTCATACTCCATATTATTCAAACATGTACCTTTTTGGTTGGACATCCAATTCTAACTCTGCCATTTGCTATCAAACCAGCACATATCCAACATTTCCAACTGATCTCCGATTAATTTCTTCTCAAATCAAATCATTCACTTATCCAAGCCGAATTCCATTTTAATTTCCAATTCCATTTACTGATTTATTTCTCAAATCAGTCATCTTATCTCCAAATTCAAAATTTCGATTCTTATTCTCCAAGAATCAATTCAGTTTAATAAGTCAAATCTCCAATATTCCTGTTTTTTCACTCTCCATTCTGGATTGTTCCAAATTCAATCCAGTTTTATTTATCTTTGTTTAAGTTCCACTTTTACCATTTAACTCCATAAGTTAAATTTTTATTTCAAAATTCAAATTCCTGAGATTTATTTCAAATCAATTTGAACTAATATATATTCATAATATAGCAATTCAAAACATTTGAATTTTCGAACAACTTATTTCAAAACGAAACCTTCGGTAGTAATCCGTCACTTAGCAACTCGAAAATTACACTGATGATGTGGCCAACATCATCAGGATTATTTTCCAGTAATCAAAGTGAGTTCAATACTATATTACTTTTCGAAACTTATTTTTACCACAATTTCTTCAAAATATCTTTCACAAGTGCTTGGAAAACAATTTCAAATCTCCCAGGATTTTAAATTTCCATATATTCAATTCAAAATTCATTTACAGCATCTTTCCAAGTTTTCTAGAGTTTTATTTCAATTCTGGTTTTTAAATTCAGATTCAGCTCATCTGATTTTGCATATTATACTTATAAAATATTTCGATTGGTTACTTATATAACTATCTCAATTATAATCTTATTCGATTATAATAATGATCACACATCCAATATAATAATCTCAAGATATATATTTCTTTTTATATCAAAATATATTTTTGGGTAAAATTATTTCATTTACCCTCTTCTCACAACATACTGTGTCGAATTACTCTGTTCAAGAGTTTAGAAACACCTATCGACGCAGTCTGCATTACTGTTTCGACCAGAATTCATAAACCACTTGATTGACCAGTCAACACAATATAAAACAGTTTTTATTTTAATTTACAAATACGTGCTCATATATATACACTCAACTCAATCTAGAGTATTTCTAACTCCATCTTTATTGAGTTACGCCACAGAGCCAAAGTAATAACTTAACCTGGCTCTGATACCAACTGTAACAGAGCGGGATTTTCGACCCAGAAAATCAACATAAATGCACTGTCAATTTCTCGAGCATCGAAAATACCGAAACATTAATAGAAAGAATTTAGAGGGTGAGAAAGAAAAGATAGAACTAATAGAATAGAAGAAGAAGAAAAAGAACACACTGAACAGAATCAGAGTAAAACACGAAACTCACAGCGGAACAAATCAAATGTATTATATAACATAACTTTGAATACAAAACTGTATTTGTATATACATACCATTATCAGAGTATAATACATCATATCACAGCGGAAATAACTCTACATAACTAATGGTGAAGCTTCCTGCTTTTTGAGCTCCTCCAAGTGAATCTGCAAAGCCTGAAACACTTGACTGCCCGTACAAATTTGGGCACCCAAGAGTTTTGGGAAAACAAACAAAATAAACTCTGGGTCAGTCATGGGACTGGTGTGGGTAAATTCCAACCATACTGTTTTACTTTGAAAATCATTTTCAAAACAAGAAGATAATAGTAAGACCAGCCCACACATAAACATGGACGGTTTTTACCTTACTATAACCCGAAATATTCTTGATAACAAAACCCAGTGATATTATGATAATGTCTAACCAAATAATTATACAAGTAGTAGAACGCTTGCATCTCACGCTCCACATATATATAGTATAAAATCATAACCCGCAGGGCGCATATTGGAGAATGGTTTTCAACAGACAAGGTATCGGAGCACCTTCTGAATAGTGTACTCTAGAGGGGATACACTCAGGGTTCAACAAGAACGTCTTGCAACCCGGCCACACATAACCGCTCACTCATTTAGCTTGAGTGTCGCGAATATATTGCCACCACGGTTGTAGGCCATCCAACCGTCATTCGAAGATACAGAATCGAAAAGAAGTATAAATATGAATTTTCTCTAGATCAGTGACAATACACCCTGCTTGGGGATGACCCAACTAGCCATGCTGCCTAGCCCAACTTCTGTCATTCCTGGTTGTGAGGCTAGAGGCTACGTCTATCTTCAGAACATCTGATCACCATTCACTTTGAATGTCACATCGTCAAATCCGTAATCACACATCGATTACACAAATGCACACTGGGTGTAGAATAAAGAGAAATTATCTTCTCCCCACCAACTTGGTATATTCGTAAAATCAACGGCATGACCGTTGGAAATACTCTGTCAGACACTCGTCCATACAAGTTGTCCTGGGACTGGACAAACAAAAACACACCATTCTATAACTGGACGATCCTTGCATTTAACTCCGTCTTCAATTATCTTCAGCATATCTAATTCGCAACGATTATGCCTATACGGAGTGGTTTTCGGGTAATAACGCAACCGGTCTCTCCGTATTGACAACGACGGTCAAACACTTCGATAGTCGGTTATTTAACTATCGGAGTTAAAACAACATCCATTCTAATGTATAACTAAACATCATACAATCACGGGCGCTTTTTATTTAACATTCGTTATATTTTCAAATTCCCATATCTCACTAGATATTTCTCAAACTCTGTTTTTGCCTTTAACACTTTTGGAAAACATTTCCAATTATTATAAACTTTTATTCTTTCATGTTCCAAAAATATCCGTTATTAACGTTCGAACTATTTCCCATTAATTTCACATTCTTTATTCCTATACTTGGGTAATCTACCTTATTTACACTGGAAAATATTTCCAAATTCATCTTAACTTTTTAATCGGCCCAACGTTCACTTTTAAAACATTATTCCCTTTGAAATGGGAATACCATCCCTTCTTATAGAAATCTAAACACCTTGTTCATATAACTCTTTATTCACGCAATAATCTCCCTTATCTTATTTACCGAAATCTCTTTCATACTTTTTCACTCCTATTCCACTTTATAAACTCTGTCTCTAAGTCAACTTCTTATCTAATCGATATCAAGCTTATAACTAAATACTGACTCCCATCCTGTTAACATTTATTTGTTTAAAACTAAATGTTAATTATTCTATCAGATTAAAATCCCTAAAAATAGTTACTTTTAATACATTCGACATCGTCGAATTCTAGTTCCAAATCCTAATGGTTAATTCTAATCACATTTCGAACATCGAAATGTTGTCATCAGTTTCTAATACGATTCCCCAATTCTTTTTCTAAACACTTTCTTATATTTCTTTGAACAAACGTCGTTACTTATTACTCTAGAATAAGTGGATTTCAAACCAAACTGTTACATTTCCTAGGAAGTGCTGCTATATATAAAAGTCATACTTAAGTCAAATCAACAGTAGTTAATTTGTCGCTATAGTTCTAACTTGTCATATGCTGTAATATTCTCCTTATAACTAATTACAGTCACACTTACCTTATCAACAGTGTTATTTTATTGCTATAGTTCAACTTGTCATACGCTGTAATATTCTTTGTTATAACTAATCTTGACATAACAGTCACACTTATCTTATCAACAGCGTTGTTTTATCGCTATAATTCTAAGACATGCATACGCTGTCATATTCCTTTTATACAAAAATCTTGACATCTCTTTCCGTTACAAAAATCTTGACATCTTTTTCTGTTACAAAAATCTTGACATCTCTTTCCGTTACAAACTGATATCGTTCCTCGGTAATAGCGAAGCCGTTCAAGTTGGGGTATTTTGTTTACCTCTCAGACCTTGATCGACACGTTCTTACCTTAGAACCGATACAAGTCTGTATTCAAATTTCTTATTACTTAATATATTTATTAAATCGTATTTCCTTGTTGTATTTTGGAATATGTTTTTACAACACCATATTCTTACTTTGGAATCTCTGTGGTTTAAAAATATTAAATTTAAACATTAACTCTTTGCTTTCTCCATTCCCCAGTTCTTATCCATAACTTCTTAAATGGTAATTAACTCTCATTAATTTTGATAAACTTATTTCTAACCTGTTTTCATTAGATTAATTAAAGACTAATTAATCTAATAATCATGTTCCCAAATAACAGTTGATTAAATCAACTTATTTCCATCAGTAAATTCGTTAACTGATTTTAATTACTTCTTAACATTAGATTAATCTAATTAATCTAATGATATCTCTAAATTATTTATCTTAAATAAAATTATCCAAATATTTAATCGTCGGATAGTTTTTACTTTATAAACTTGTTTAAATGTCAACAATCGCTTTTATTTGCTTTATAAAAACGAACTTTAAAATACTGGTTTATAATAGAACTTCTATTATAATTTAAAACTTCACTTTAATTATAAAAATATAATTTCTATAATTAACTTCATTGATTTGCCTGACGGTAAATCAGTTTCTTAACAAAACGATGGTTTTATGGTCGACTGTTAACATTTTCTAAATCGATATCATTTATTTATTTAATCTAAACAAATGTTGAATTTTCGTTCAACATCAATATTCGCATCGGGTTTTAAATATAATTCGGGTTCAAACAGTGCATACAAAACAAACAGTACATATAAATATCGAGGAATCCGGTCGGATTCCCCCAACCGGTTTCCGCATCCACAGATGTCAGTCAACACAAATTACACTAACTCTATACTAGGGGATATTCTAATCGATGGAATTAGTGTCTAACCGATGATGTGTGCATATGTAACGGTATATAATATTCAACCAAATTAACCGTAATCTATCTAATCGGCCAACACACATCATTCAAACATCATTTAAAATAAAATGAAAATATTTTAAAATAGATCAGAGTTTGTGAATTTACTCACATTCGCGCGTTAACCGTTAAATAACGATTTGCGTCAGTTGATTGCACCAGACGTTTTAATCTGACAGAAGCTCAAACGTGCTTTCAATTTCTTTATATCACTTCATAGCGTAGCCAGCTCTCGTACGGTTCCACTGTGTAACTTGCGATCCGAACTCAGTTCACGTTCACAGCCTCGGATCCACTCCTGTCCCAATTCGAAACTTCACGCCTACGTTCTTCCCTCTTCAAGCCACTGACTTCCCAAAATGAACAGGCTACTGTAAAGGGAATTAATGCATATATCCCATACGTCCTTAAACAGTTCACTACTGTATTTCTTCATCCCCTTAATCTATTTCCTCCTCTATTATACAATCCGCATTCTCGTATTTCTCCACTAAAACATAAACCTTGACATCCATTTACTGATCATGTTCGCCATGCACTAGCAAAAAGCTCACTGTTTCATCTCAACAGCTCCTCACGTGTACCAAACCCCTCACCATTTTCATTGTTTATCTCCACCAGTACACATGGGAACACCACACGTTTTTTTTCACTCCTGTAGCTCCTTTATATTTCCATTTCCGCCACCTGTACAGAACACGTTTTCACGTCCACAGCATACTCGAGCTGTCTTCCCATATACCATTTTCGTGACCCATGTTCATAGCTAAGCACCCCCTTCCTTGAACAGCGGAACCAGCTTCTTCCCGAAGCCTTTAAATGGCGACCACACCATCTCATTACTTCACCAACTTTCTCACCACCGATCCTCCCCACCGTTTGCTCTTCATACATGAACTCATACAATGATCCCCATGCAAACCACTACACAGCTAGTCCCTCAACACCGAGTTGGCCACCTTCTCATCACATACATGAGCACAATCCCCCACTACCTTGCTTCATGAATCCGGATCCGCAACTCCAGAAACTCTTAAACCCATTTGCCTTCAACGGTTTCGCCCATACTTTCCTGTACACATTTCGAAACCTACTATTCCATTTTCGTGCATGTGGCACCCGAAATACACAACACTCCTCACATGCGTACTCCTTCCTATGCACAACTGCCTGCTTCTCTTCCGAACCACTTCCATCCCTTCTTCTCGGCCACACAACACTCCAGCTTCCCCTTCATCTCATCAAGCAAGGCCATTCACTCCCTCTCTGACAGCATACAGTATCACGTCAGATCCTCCTCCAGTGGTCAGCACCGCCCCAGTGCCCCCTTATGCCAATCCATTACCTCATTTTTGTGAAACGCGACTTTCTGTTAACTAAGCAAATACTTCTTCTCCGACAACATACCCTGCGCCTGACCCCTATGCAATACTTTAGAACCTTCCACGCCACACCACTCACGTATTCAACCACCCCCTACTTCCTGAATACTAACAGTTCTCGTCGCCTGCTTCCAAATGCCCACTCTCAGCTCTCGAATTTGTTTGTTAACATAATGGGTTTTGGTTTTTATGAAAGAAGAGCATGGAGATATTTTCTTCTTTAGCTGAAGCCAAACGGAGGAGTATATATATAAGTAGAATGCTTAGTGTTTAAGGAATAGGGGAGATAGGCGTGGCATTCTACAAGGAGGAATACTATTCAGTAAGTATGGTTGATGGTATAGATTATAGGTTAGGTACGTTATTATGTAATGGCTTTTCAAAGCCATTTCCTATGTTAAATGCATGTGTAGATGTAGGTAAACACACTGTCCATTCTTTCGTACTCAATAACGTAGCTGTCCCCCTTCTTAGCCCTGAGTTAGGATAGGTTAGGAGTTGAAAATATTTGATGGAGTATGGTTGGTTGCTTCGATATAACGCAATAGCCAGTAGGGTGTCTAGACTTCATTGTTAAGTCATAGTGTAGTAGCTTCCTTCGTTATGAAGTCTGAGTAGATTAGGCTAAGCTGTAGAACATAGGGTAGGCAAGTTCTTTGTGTTTTCATTTCTATTGATGTTGATTTGGCTTTACATGTACGCTCTTAGCATGTGCAGTAGGGTGGTAGCTTCGTTGAAACTTAATTATTAAGGAATCAAAAACGTACAAGAAATATATGTATTCAATTCATCTTCCTACTTTGGTCTGGGGAAAAGTAACATGCGAAAGAGATGTTTCCATTTGTATTTTAATATGTCTAGGTTGTAGGAGTATGGGTCTGCTATACGAGAGAAAAGACATTACATATAGGTTATGGCACCGAAATGTATCATTTTGATTGGAGTGATCTACGATACTGTAATATATGGTCTGCTTGCTTCCATTGAAAGTAATCGGTAGGAATTCCTTAGTGTTGAAGAAATCATTTAATATACATGTATATTTATTAAGAGCACCTCATTATGTAAAAGTTCGTCTCCATATACTGACCGCTACGGACAGAAGTAAGAGTACAGTCGCGCTCAACGAGGTGTCACGATCCCAAAAATATAATAATATCGGTAGTTTAACTCATATTTTGAAATCCCGAAATATCGATACAGGGTGCACAATACTCCAAATAAAAGTTGCATATTTAATTAAATAAAAATTACAGGAAAATTCTAAAAATTAAATTATCGCTGCGCCTCAAAAGAACCTTGTCCAGATTTGCAACCGATATCTAGTTATATTCAAATAACTGTTACGGTCGATATACGATTTCATAGCGACTTTCTAAATATTTGATTTGGACATATCTTGCAATATATTCGACAAAATCTTGGTTTTTCACTTCTGTTGGAAAAATACAGTTCAACAGATTCCAACGTTTCTCGTTTCGAAGAAATCCGATTCAAAACGAGTCCGGTACACTCAGTTGAAGTTCAGAACGTTAAATTATGAACTGCAGCGATATTACGGGCTCGATTATATTTAATATATATTTTTATACGTTCAACTTCGTTTAATTAATACATAAATCCACTTATATTACAAATCCAGTATTTAAACTGATTTAAATATTCAAATACAAACCGTCAAAAATGCGGGACGTTACAAATTCAAAACGAAAGGATATTTTAAAAATAATGAATATTTCAAAATAATATTCAGTAAAAGATCAAAATCTGATTTTGATGTCCGATTTGGGATGGACACGAATATATTTAAATATATAAAGCCGTGTTGATCAGATTAACGCCATTTTGACGTGAACAATATTTATATCGATTTTATTCATTTTCATAATGAATATCAAAAAGGAAATAATTTCAAAATCTAATGTTTTGAAAATATTATCATTTATATATTAATGATATGGAATATTCAATTTTGATCTGAAATTGAATATGAAATTGAAATCGTTTTGAAAACGAATTTAAAATGATTTATAAAATACGTTTTGAATGGAAATCGACGAAATATATATATATATAATATATATATATATTATACATATTTAGTGGCCTTGAATAGAAAGCGCCGCGCTGCGGCAGTACGCGAATTTCGACCATTGACTTCGAATTGACGTTACGGGAGACCCGACCATCGAATTCTCCAAAAACTAGAACTGTTGGGTTCGTATCGAAAAGAGCTTTCCAACGAATATAAGGAATTTGAAATCTAATGGTTGGATTTGGAATTATGTCCAAATAAAAATTGGAAAAGGTCGTTGTAAGTGCAGTTCGATGACCGTTTATGGAAATCGACTAAAAGAGCCATGATAAAATTATTAAAAATATCAATAATTTGTGTAAAATCATAATAAATGATTTGGAAGGAATTGGGATGAAAAATTCCATATTTGAAAAGAAAAAAAATATATTTTTATCGAAATGAACTAGTTATGAACTAGAATTATAATCCAATATTTTTAAATAAATAAATTGGATTTGAAATAGTTTTAAAAATAATCAGAATTTCCAATATATTAAATTGATATGGATTTGAATCAAAATTATCTTCGGGATATTTCTATATTGGATTCCATGATTATATGGATATTGTGGAGGAATTTGGAAGATATATATATCGTTATTCCAATACGATATTTGTCGATTTCAGAATTGATATTGAATATAAGCCGATATATTTTCTATTCAGAGCCTTGTATTTAATATCAAATGGGATTTTGGGTTTTTCGTGAATGGTGTCTTCATTTACACTGTTCTTAAACCCAGTTGAGAAAAAATTTAATCTTTTTATTTAGATTTAATGAAGTATACCAATTAATTAATTAATATTTAATTGGAATTGAATTGAAATTGATTTTTGGGTTTATCGTGAACGGTGTTCTAAATAACACTTGTTCTTTAACCCGATTAACAATGGAATGAGATTTTGGGTATGTCGTGAATGGTATCTTTAATAATACGGTTCTTAAACCAATGGAGTTAAGAAAATTAGAAACTAACTATAGTTTCCCGGGTATTGATCTGATGTTGGTTTCAGCCTTCGGGATTGATACTTAGGGAATTGTTATCTTACTAATTTACGAATAGAGACTGATGGAATGTGATTATGGGTACATCGTGAACCGTGTTTTAAATGACATTGGTTCTTTAACCCATTTAAAGATATGTTCAATTTCTTAGCTTTGAATAATCATTATATTGATTTTTGGGAAGATTAAAACTAAATGGAGTTTTAATGAATCTTTGATTAGATTGAAAAGTGAATGTGATGATTAAAATTATCAATTCAAGAAAATGATCGAAAATGGAGTACCACCAGTTTTACTCCAGGAGATAGTTAAATCTTTAATTAGATTTAAACGTAAAATGTTAATCAATATTTACCGATAACACTATGGTGTTAGATATGGAGTATTACCAGTTTTTCTCCATGGGATGAATAAGTTGGGATTGGGAAATATAATAAATGATTACTTCGGTAAGGTTCCCTAATCCCGACTAGTTAGGAAAACCATAATATGGTTTAAAATTGTGAAAAGAATATTTGAATAAAAGAATATTCTGGACTGGAATGAGGCGTATGTTGTGTTTGTGTAACACTTGTTTATAAAATACGCAAGTTATTCGGAAAGGCTGGGTTTATACCCATTCTAAATAATTGATACGACAATATGTCGACGATGAAGATGGTGGTTGAAGACCAGAGGTCTTCACATCGTTTGGATGATTACTGATGTCTTGATTGGGCTGTACACCCAAGATGAGGTAATAAGTGGTGATCGTCCAGACATACTTGGAGATCAACGGATATGCGAGGGCCTCTCTCTTATTTTGGACATATGGGACGAGGAATAAGGCGCCTCCGATTTCGTTCAAATCCAGAACGGACTGGTAAATGGACTATGTGTCTGACATTGGATTTTATTCTGTGCTGATCGATCTCTATTAAATATACATATGCCTGGTGAAGGAGAATTTATTCTCTTACTTCACCCTTCTCTAAGATGTACGGGATTAGAGGTTTTATATCGATAGACATCAGTCGCATGGCGTAGATTGCATATGTGGCATGCCTGGATGGCAAATGATCAAGGCTTCTGTTGAAAAGCAGAGTCTTGTGGTTGATGATCAAAGAACGACTTTAATATAGCATAGCTTTGTGTATAACGATAATTCGCGAGCCTCACACCCCGGTGTGAACCAAAAACGAGAGAGGACCTCAAGGAGGACATGCGTTTCTTTCTAGCTAGAGGTGGTGTCAGCGTTTACAATCCCTAGAACTTTACTTATGTGGATGATGGAAAGCAAGGCGCCTCGGATATATCAGCTACTGCGGGAGCCAATGGAGTCATTTGGCTCATTTATGCCCCATAGGGCGGGGAAACGCATTGTTCAGGCATTTTAATCCACTTCGTGTAGACCAACCCTGACGCTCCAAGGGCCCATCTATGTCTGGGTCCTGAGGCTCAGGCTAGAGAGTCTCAAAGCGGTAAGGACGATCCATTTCCTTGATTCACAGGTGGAATCCAATTTCCAATACGCGATATTTCGGTTCTTATTGTAAAGCCTAGTATTGGCGACATGATATATGGTCCCCATGCCGTATGATTGATACATTTATATTTGAAGTTGATTTCTTTAATTATAGTAATAATAAAAGAGTAAATTTCGCGTATCAAGCATTATTTGGCTATTACAAGGTAAACCCTATCCTCCAGCTTGCGTTGCATTGTGTGATGGGACCTGGGTCTTATAATAGCTTCATTGTTCATTATTTAGCATTGCGCTGTTTGTTTTATGCACTGGTATTCTTTTGAGGAAACTCATTCCATGTTATACGGCTTGGTCCCTTGATTTGCCTAACTTTAAAATCAAATTAATAGCTGTTTTAGTTCTCACACTAGTCACATGACTGACCTAGAGTTTATTGTTTTAACCTAAACTCTGGGTGCCCATATTTTCCACACGGGCAGCTAGTAGTTAGGTTTTGTAGATATTGTATTCACAGGATCTTGGTTTATAGCTGAAGTGATATTCGAAAAGCTCTGTATCTGTTTATTTCTTCCAGTTATGTTTTGTATTAATTTTCCGCTGCATTGTAAATCTCTGATGTTTATCAAAGTATAATATTTGCTCATACTCTGTATATTCTTATACTCTGATGTAAATTTTTGTAATAAGCAATGAAATGTTCTTCTGTTTGTGTTCTGATTCATCTTGTCCTCAAAGTAATCCGGGCTTTCCTTCACGGGGAAGTTCGGGTCGTTATATTTGGTATCAGAGCTTTGGAATACAGAGCTCGAGAACAAGGCATATTAGAACCGAACGAAAGAATTCATCAGAGATTGGATTAGTAATATTCAATAAGAATGACTCGTTAGAGATAGGATCAGTAGTATCCTAGAGCGAGTGTGAAGTGTGTTATTTTTAAAATAAAAGTGAAAACAATTTTTGTTTTGAAAATTTAAATCTTACTATACGTATTTGAGTAATTTATTTGAAATTGATTTGGACAATCAAGTATATGAAGATTTTGCATATACGCCTAGCTAGTGTGTATTCGAAGTCTCAAATATACTGGATAGATATAGAATCACACTCTAGTCGCCCGGAGATGATTCTGATGATTACTCGAGTATCATCAGAATCTATGTTTGAGTTTCGATGGTGGGATATCTATATATTTCCATTAGACTGGTGTGAGAACCAAAACTAGATAGGATATATTGCTGTGAATTGGCACCAAAAACATGATTTTCTTTATATATATATATATATATATATATATATATATATATCAATTATGAATTTGAAACGATAATCAACTAATTGATTGTTGGTTGTGTTGTATGATTATTGGTTTGATTAATTAAAATTTTGAACCATTAGCCAAATCAAATTAAAATATTGAACTGAATTGAAAATTGTGTGAAACTGCATACATATGTGCATGTATACATTGAATAGGTCATAGCAAGGAGGCTAGAGAAGAGGAATAAAATTGTATGCCCGACAAATAGGTACATGTTTACTAATTTATTGGGTTTGGATGATTTTATGAGCCGATTGGCTAGCCGCTTGGCTTTTTCTTTTTCTTTTTGAGAAGAGAGGGCTTGTGTGGCGGTTTGGGGATTTTCCTGATGCTCCCGATACAAAGGAGGTTATGGTGAAATTTTTCGAAAATTTTGGGTATTAGCCAGATTTTTGAATTTTTTTTTAGAAATTCTTAGAAACTGAAAAGTTGAAGAATGGACACCTAAATGAAAGTTGAGTTGATTTGTAAAACAGCTTTCAGCTCCGTTCCTTTTCGAGGACGAAAAGATTTTAAGTGGGGGAGAATGTAACAACCCGGAAAATCAGAGCCAATTTAAAATTTTTATTTTGGCAATTTTAACTTATTTTGAATATTTAAAATGAATTATTTTAAATAATAACGACAGAAAATTTATTTTCGATGAAGTAAAACGAATAAATTTATTTTAATTATAAAACAAGCCTGAAATGGCGCGGTAGTTTGAAAATTCAATTTCAAATTTCACATGAATATACGGAAACATTTTAAGTCAAAATTGGACGAAATCAGAAATATTTGAATCTGTTTAAACATATCTTTCTTATGGATGTAAGAAACTGGGATTTCACTTTAAGAATTAAAAGTTACGTCCAGTTTAAAATTCTGAAAAGTCGCTGTGGAAATTGTATATATTTTAATATGTATAAAGCCCTCAAAAATAGCCGTTTTGCAAACGACATCCGTTTTCGAAGAAACCACTTTTGTTGGATCCGGGATGTCAAGTTATTGCTAGATTCTAATTTTCATAATTTTTTAAATCAATATATGAGCGTGGCAAAAGAAAATGTGTTTTGTTAGTTTCAGTCAATTTGGATCGACCGGAAAATGGCCATTTTTCAAATGGTCTTCAAATTTGACGAAAACAATCTTCTTGGGACCGTATTGTCCTAACATAGCCAGATTTATTTTTTTGGAATTTTTAGAGTTAGTATGTGGCCCCGGTAAATTAAAATGTATGTTTAAATTAAATATATATTGATTTATATTGTAGTTTAAATAAAAACTGATCGTAACAGCCGAATTGGCTTGTGAAACATATCTCATTGTGTTCGGGATAGGGGTATTTAGCTAGGGGCGACAGTCATTGTGTAGCGACCCGTAACTTCCCCGGTAAGGAAAGCGCAGATTGCTTTGAGAACAAGACGAATCAGAACACAAACAGAAGAACATTTCATTATTTATTACAACAATTCCATCAGAATGTGAGAATATACAGAGTATGAATAAATATACATTCGACAAATATCAGAGATTTAAATTATATTTAAATACATAGGAGCGGAAAAATAATACAACACACAACTGAAAGAAATACACGGATACAGAGCTTTCCGAATATCATTCCAGCTGTAAACCAGAATCCTGTGAATATAAATCTGCAAAACCAAAACTACTAGCTGCCCGTGTGGAAAATAGGGGCACCCAGAGTTTAGGTTAAAACAATAAACTCCAGGTTAGTCATGTGACTGGTGTGAGAACTAAAACAGTTATTAATCTTTATTTTTAAAGTTAGGTAAAACAAGGGACCACGCCGTATAACACGGAACGGGTCTCCTCCCAAGAATACTAGTGCATAAAACAAACAACGCAATGCTAAATAAAGAAAAATGAAGCTATTATAAGACGCAGGTCCCATCACACAATGCAACGCAAGCCAGAGGATAGGGTTTTTACCTTATAATAGCCAAAGAATGCTTGATACGTTTAAAACAGATTATTTTGATATTATTATAAGTGTATAGTGTCAAAACAATTTCAATCATATGTATCAATCATAGACGGCATAAGTGTCCCATACCACTATGTCGCTAATACTAGGCTCTACAAATAAAACCGAAATATCACGTATTGGAAATTTGATTCCATCATGAGTCGAGGCAAGGGGCAAGCTCCTCTCCGTTCGAGACACTCTAGCAAATGTCTTAGGACCACACACAGCGATCCTTGGAATCGGTTGGGCCGGTCCTCTCTTACTTTTGAGGATTGGCAATTCCTAAACACACGTTTCCCGGTCCTATATGACCTATATAATGGTCAGTACGTCGGCTCACATAGTGCCAGTTATCGACCATATATTCGAGGCACCTCGCATTCCAACAACCACACAGGTAATAAGTATATAAATGTCCGGGCTGGTAGGTCACTGACATCACCCACAGCTAGAAAGAAACATCGTGTTCTCCCAACGGTTCGTATCCCGTTTTTGACTCATACCGAGGTGTGAGGCTCGGAATTCACGTTATACACAAAGCTATGCCACACAGGCCGTGCTTTGATCATCAACCACAGGAATTTGCTTTTCAACAGAAGCCTTGATTATTTGCCACTTAGGCATGCCACACAGGCAATTCACTCCATGCGACCGATGTCCATCGATATACAACATCTGAGCTCGTACGTCTCAGAGAAGGGCGTTAAGCAAGAGAATAAATTCTCCGCCGCCAAACAGATGTATATTTAATAGAGATCAATCAACACAGAATAAAATCCAACGTCAGACACACAGTCCATTTACTAGTTCGTTCTAGGTCTGAATGAAACCGGAGGCACTTTCCTCGCATATCCATCGATCTCTAAGTACGTTTGGACGATCACCAACTGATTCCCTCCTCTTGGGTGTACAGCCCAATAAAGATCATCAATAATCATCCAAATGATGTGATGACTTCTGGTCTTCAACCACCGTCTTCAACTTCGACATATCGTCGAATCGGTTATTCAGAATGGGTATAAACCTGGCCTTTCCGACCCGCGTATATAATAAACAAGTGTTACACAAACGCAACATACGCCTCATTCCAATTCAGAATATTCTTTTATTCAAAGAAAATTACATTCTTAGGTAAAGGTTCCCATTAATTTTATCAAAGATAAATTCTTCTAAATTTATTCTTTAATCTTCCTTTGGATATCATTTCAAATCGTGTTAAAGGTTTTCCAAACTAGTCGGGATTAGCGAACCATACCGAAGTAATTATTTATTTTATTTCCCAAATCCCAACCTATTCATCCCATGGAGCAAAACTGGTAATACTCCATATCTAACACCACGGTGCTATCGGTAAAATTAATTACTATTTCACGTTCAAATCTAATTAAAGATTTAACTATAGCTTTGGAGCAAAACTGGTGATACTCCATTCTCGATCTCTTTAATCTAATTAAAGATTCATTAAAACTCCACTTAGTTTTAATCTTCTCAAAAATCAATATCCTGTCTTTAACTGGGTTAAAGAACCAATGTCTCCTAAAACACGATTCACGATAAATCCAAAATCACTTTCTATTGTTAATCGGGTTAAAGAACAGGTGTTATTCAAAACACCGCTCACGATAAACCCCAAAAACCAATCCAAATTCAATTCCAGTTAAATACTAATTAGCTGGACAATTTCACTAAATCTTAATTAAAAGATTTATTCTTTTCTAAACTGGGTTCAAGAACAGTGTTATTTAAGACACCATTCACGACGAACCCAAAATCCCATTTGATATTAAATACAAGGCTCTGAATAGAAAATATACCGACTTATATTCAATATCAAATTCTGTAACCAACAAATATCGTATTGGAAATAACGATATAAATATACCTTACAAATTTCCACAACCATATCTGTATAATCCCAAAATCCAACATCGAAATATTTCGAAGACAATTTCGATTCAAATCCATTCCAATTCACGTATGGGAAATTCTGATTATTTTCAAAACCATTTCAAATCTAGTTCAAAACTAGTTCATTTCGATAAAAATATATTTTTATCCTTTCAAATGTGGAATATTTCATCCCAGTTCTTACCAATACATATATTATGATTTTACACAAATTATTAATATTTTTAATAATTTTATCAAGGCCCGTACATTCGGTTTTCAATAACGGCCACCGAACTGCACTTACAACGACCTTTTCCAAATTTGATTTGGACATAATTCCAAATCCAACCGTTAGATTTCAAATGTCTAATATTCATTGGAAAGCTCTTTTCGATACGAACCCAACGGTTCCGGTTTCAGGAGAATCCGACGGTCGGATCTCCCACAACGTCAATTCGAAGTCAATGGTCGAAATTCGCAAACTGCCGCGTCGCGGCGCGTTCTATTCAGGCCATTATTTATATATAATATATATATTATATATATATTACATCGATTTCCTTTTTAAAACATATTTTATAAATCGTTTTAAATTCGTTTTCGAAACGATTTCAACTTCATATTCAATTTTAAATCAAAATTGAATATTCCACATCATCGATATACAAATGATAATATTTTCAAAACGTTATATTTTGAAATCACTTCCTTTTCTATATTCATTATAAAAACAAATATAATCGATATAAATATCGTTCGCATCAAAATGGCGCATCTCTAATCAACATGGCTTTATATATTTTAATAACTTCGTTATTCTATTCAACAAATGAATATTTTCTTCAACACATGAATATATACTTTATTCAACACATGAATATTTATTAATTCTCACTTACAATAAAAATGTGTATTCTATTGTATAAAATATTTCGTTCAATACATGAATCATTTCAACACATGATATTCTCAACACATGAGTATCGTCAACACATAACTACTTTTGTTATTTAATATATTTAATAAAATTATGATAAAGATGTAAATTTTATTGTTTAAAATATTTTACTCAACACATGAATATTCTCAACACATGAGCATCGTCAACACATGATTATTTATTCTATTCAACACATGAATCTTTATTTTATGATATTCTTTATTTTCCCAATTGGAATGAGGCCCAATCAATTACCATAATGTTAATTATATGGATTCCATACAACACATGTATATAATAGCAACGATAAATAATCAACCATCACCTAAAGTGCACCACACAACTGTATAAGCATTAAATATAACTAATTAACGCTCATACAGTCTGTCAATCAAACGATCGACATACCACTAAACAATTGGGATTAGCGTACGTCGAATATCATCCCAACACCCGTGTGGGGTTTCAAATCAACAAACACAGATTTTTATTTATGCAGTTGGGTGACGTGTAAAATTTATCATCCCAACCAATATCCTTCAAATGGGTGTACATAAACAAACCGCCCGGTTTGTAAATGAATATTTATTTATTCACATTCACGTTAAAAATTATATTTTTAATGATAATTTATTTATTTCAGCACATGAATGTTTTATTATCCATTTCACATCAACATCACAAGACAAACTTCACAACACATCAAACAAGAATACAAGTCGTCCATGGTCTGTGGACGACGGGTGTCAGGTGCAGCTAAGCACCGTCTGCATCCTAGTATATATTTCAACTAGAAAATAAGATTTAAAGTGAGAAGTTCTCACCGACTAGCTAAACCAAACGCCGTTTCATATGTAGGAAGTCTTTATTTCTGAACCGTTCGGATTTCATTTTGATTTCCGTCTGATCCTTCGCCATCTGTTTTCACGCAGTTGATTATTAAAAATCAAATTTTTATACTTTCACTACATATATAAAAATTGAATCTTTATACTTTCTACATTCACATAAAAATACGATCTTTCTTCTTTCTACATTCACACAAAAATACGATCTTTCTTTATATAAAAATCCGACCTTTGTTTATGTAACAACCCGGAATTTGGGGCCAATTTAAAATTTTCATTTTAGAGATTTTAAAGGTGTTTAAATAGTTGAAATGAATTATTTTAAATAAAAATGACTAGAAATTTATTTTGATTGGATTTAATACGAATATGTTTAATTTAATTATAAAAGGAATTAGAAAAAGGACGGTAGTTTGAAAAGTCAAACCTGAACTTTGACTGACTACACAGGATGCAGAATAAACTGGATTTTGGTGAAACAAAAAATATTCAAATCTGTTAATGAATACCTTTCTAACGAATCTGAAAAATTGAACTTTCATAGCGGGAATCAAAAGTTATGGCCAAATGAATTTTCAGAAAGGTCGCTATAGAGAATATATCGCCCTTGAAAATAGACATTTTGCATACGACTTCGGAATTCGACGAAACCACTTTTGTTGGATCCGGGATGTCAAATTATTGCTAGGTTTCAAATTTCATAATTTTTGAAGTTAATATGTGAGCGTGGCAAAGGAAAACATATTTTGATCAATTACAATTAAATTGGATCGACCAGAAATGGCCATTTTTCGAACGATCTCAGAATTCGACGAAATTAGTTTTATTAGGACTGTATCGTCAAAACATAACCAAAAATAATTTTTCTAGATTTTTCAGAGTTAATTTGTAGCCCCGGTAAGTTTATTTGTACGGTTGAGATTAAAATAAATAATTTATAATTTAAAACTGAGAAACGGGGGCCAAGACGATCATTTGAGCCTACGGGACATAGTCAAATGAGTCCAGAATAGGGGTAAATAGGTAGGAATGACAGTCGTTGGGCTGAGATTGGTGAAAGTTGCTAAACGGGCTTTATTGGGCTAATTAGAAAATTAATTAACTAAACCTAATATTATATTATATATACGCGTACGCTACAGTGTCTTCTTCCTCCCGATTACTACAGCCGCCAAACCCATAGCCTATCAAATTTTCAAACTCCGATTTCTCCCTCCTCACTCCACGAAATCTTTACCGTAGGACATTATCTGAAGCTCTTCCTCCCCTCTTCAACCTCATACCAAAATCACCACCTCCCATCACCTGTAGCCGCCGCCCCGACCCCCTAAACCCACCGACTTCGCACCTCCACCGGACCCACACAGCGCCGCCGCACCCCCTACCTCCAGGCGTGGATGCACCCCTCCTAGCCCTTCCACCTCCAACAATCCGTTCGTAAAACCATTGATCCAATCTTCCGATTTCTGAAATCAAAGTTTTGAACAAACTAAGTATAAAAGGTATGAAATTCAATCAGTTTTGCGACGCTTTTCTCTGTTACAGCAGCATTTGTGAAAAGCAACTGTTATTTTAAAAATTCATAATAAATTCATACAAACTCTGAATCTGAAAATTTCAGATCCGACGGAACCGTGACGACGAATAGACTTTGTTGAAATTGATTGGAATGTTTTCTGACTCACTGTTGATTGTAGATTCGTGCAATAGCAAGGTGAGATTCTCTTTTTAATAAATTTAATTTATTAGATTATTAATCGTTATTTAAATAATTGAACAATGAATGAAATAGAATTGAGATGTGATAATATTATGAATGATGGTTTACATGTATGTATGATTCCAGATCAATCATTTAGATCTGATGTTGGGTTGTTATTTTTCTCTTGGTTCAGCTCTATTATTATAGATTTGTTAATGCGATAAAAATCTCATTATTGATATATATATATATATATATATACACACGTTTAGTTCCTTAGTTTGTTGCATTCAAAATTCACAGTTGTGTAAATTAGAAATGGTAAACAACATTCACCCTCTTTGTTTATTTATACCATTGGAGAATTTTGTTCATATTAAAACGATTAGATTTTTAGAGTCGTTTATTCAAAATAAAGGATCGCCTTTTTAACATCGTTTTAATGAAAATAAAAATTACTTTTTTTATTTGAAACTATGATATGCAGTTGGCGATGAAAATAAAAATTACATTTTTATTTGAAACTATGATATGCAATTGGCTATGAAGATAAAAAGTACAATTTTCTATGCAACTAAAGACATGAGATTTGCAATGCAAATAAAAGTTACATTTTTCTATGAAGCTATGAATGAGATTTGAAAGACGAAAAGAAATCATTTTTTTTAAATAAGAATGAGAAATTGCATAGAGAATGAAAATTCACATTTTATATGTGGATTAAGGACGAGGATTTACATAGTAGGAAAAATTTCATTTCTATTATGTAAGTGAAAAGGAGAATTTACATAGTAGGTAAAATTCCAATTGTTTACATGTAAATAAAAGAAGGAATGTGAAATGTAATATAAATTTACTTTTTTTTCTTCTATTAATGTAAATAAAGTAGGAATTTTCACCGCATGAAAATTACATTATTTTTAATGTGATTAAAATATGAGTTTGCATTGTATGATTAAAAAAATTACATTCTTCTATGTAATTAGAACAGGAGTTTGCATCGTATGATAAAAACTACATTTTTTATATGTAAGTAAAACATGAATTTCCATCGTATGATAAAAATTACATTTTTATATGTAACATATGATGAGATTTACAATGTAAATTAAAAATTACATTTTTGTAATGTAAGAAAGAAGTAGGATTCACATTAAAACCAAAAATTACATCTTTATATGTAATTAGAAATAGAATTTACATTGCAAATTAAAAATTACATTTCATACGCCATGGAAAGATAAGAATTTGCGGTGTAATAAAGATTACATTTTTCTATATGTAGTTAGAAGTTGGGAACTAGCATTGAAAATAAAATTACATTTTTATCATATAGTTAAAGATTAGAATTTACATTGTAGATAAAAACTACATTTTTATTCTAATTAGAAGACATGAAATTTGCATCGTATAAGAAATTACACTTATTTCTAATGTAATTAGGATATGGATTAATCACCGCAATAGAAAGTATAATTATAGGTGATTAATTAAAATGAGAATTAGCATGTATAGAAAATATACATATCTTTGTAAAAAAAAAAAAAAGGAACAAAACATGAGTGGTGGCTTTATTTCAATGAGGATTTGCAATGTAAAATAAAAAAGTACATATTTCATATGTAGGTATGAGAAAGAGTTTGCATTGTAATTAAAAATTACATTTTTATAATGCAAATAAGAAGTAGAGTTTGCATGGTAATTAAAAATTACATTTTGTAATCTAAATAAAGAAAGAGAAATTTGCATTGTAAACTCAAATTTACATTTTTATATGTAAATTAAAAATAGAAATTTGACATGTAATCAAATTTACATTTTTACATGTAAATTAAAGAAAAGGATGGAATTTACGTTTTTAATGTAAATAAAGAATGAATTTAGGATGCTGTAATATTATCGTCATTTTCAAATGAATTAAAATAATATTAACAAATAGGAATGATTTTCGATATGTATATATATATATATATACGAGATTTATTTGGAAAGTCCGAGTTTCTCTCATTCCAAATAATCAAACGACGTTAAGAATCGAAGTATGAAAGCGGCGTACGAAGACGGTAAATCTTCCATCGAGAGGACAACGATCGATGCCCTGATTTGACTTGCTCCCAATTCAAGGGTCATGGTCATTGCCCAAATGTACGTGTTGATTTCACGGATTTGGTTTTCGCTCAGACCCAGAGCATAAGCTTATAAATGGATGGTGTGTCTGACATCGTACTCCGTTAAATATCATGTTATTTATTTTCTGTTTAGTATATAAATATTGGTGGTTGAGAATTTATTCTTTGCTTAACACCCGTTTATATATTAATGGATGATCAATGGTACGGTATGGAGTGACAGTGTGGCATACTAAGATGCAATGATCAAGGTTCTTGTTGAAAAGCAGAACCTTGTGGTGACGATCAAAGCACAGCTTGAATAAGCATAGCTTTGTGTATTACGTAGCTTCACGAGCCTCACAACCCGGTGGAGTGTAAAACCGGAGAAGGGAGCGCAGGGAGAGCAGCACGTTTCTTTCTAGCTAGAAGTAGTGTCGGTGCTTAAACTAGCTGATATTTTACTTATGTGGATGATGGAATGAGGCGCCTCGGATGATAGGTCCTATAGGACCGGGAAACATGTGTTCAGGAATTGCCAATCCGCAAAATCGTATGTGCGGACCAGCCCTGCAGGATCCAAGGGTTCACTGCGGGGGATCCTAGGGCATTAGCTAGAGTGTCTCGAATTGGTAAGGAGCTCCTCCCTAGCCTTGACTCAAGATGGAAACCAAATTCCAAATACGACCCTACGAATTTGATTGTATTACTAGTATGGAGGCATAGTAGTATGGGAGAGTATTCTTCCTAGGATTTATACATTTACTTTGAAATGTTTTTCTTATATACTCTAATGATAATACTAGGTCCGTATTTACTGTATTTAGCATGTTTAATCATCATAAGGTAAAACCCTATCCTCTGGTTTGCGTTGCATTGTGTGATGGGACTTGGGTCTTATGGTGATTCCATTTTTCCAAAAGCATTGCGTTATTTTACGATTTATTTACTGTTGTTATGACACTTTAAATTATGCACGGCAATCCATTGGAGTAAACCTGTTCCGCGTTAGCGGCGTGGTCTTTGGATTTGCCTTATTACTAGTAGTTAAATTAGTTAAGAATTCTCACACCAGTCCCACGACTGACCCGTTGTTTGTTTCCACCTTTTTGCAAACTCGGGTGCCCTCCTTTCTACACGGGCAGCCAAGTAAACAGGTTCATTCTTTGCTTGGAGTCTTTTCTTTGGAGTTGCTTATTATCTTTCTTGGATTTGCTTTCGTGGAGAGGTGATGACTTGGAGCTTGAAGACATCTATCATTTGCTACTATTGCATTTTTCTCTCTTTAATTCCAGACATCAAACTTGTTTCATTTCACGTTGTTTATGTTGGAGTTGGAACTTATTTCATTTTTTGCAAACTTGATGTAATAATTTAGAATTCTGTGACTGTGGACTTTCTGTGGTTGATGACATTATATTTCCGCTGCTATGATGTTGTTACTCTATGAATTTCATATGCTATGTTGTATCTGTGATCAGTATTATTGTATTTATGTTGTATTCCAAATGATTATTCCTAACTTTCATTCCGTGGAAGTTTGGGGTTATCACAGTTTATATAAAAATTGTAGCTTTCCTAATATAAAGATCATATTTTTAAACCGTAAAAATCAAATCTTTAAAGTGTTAAAAATCTTAAATTCATGTTATATAATGTCATATATAATGTAATGGCCACTTAGTTAACAAATTTAACTAATTACATGAAGTAAAAGATAACAAAACTCACGTTTTTCGAAGGTGGAGGGTGGCCTTTCGTTGTTCGAAGGGGGAGGAGGCTTTTTGGCCGGAGTTGAAGGGCTGTGGAGGCGCAGGGGAGGGGGTTTGGTTTGCCGGAGGCGGAGGAGGGTGGGGGGGTCCGACGGTCTCAGGCAAGGGGATGATGAACTTAGGGCACCGCGGGGTTTTCGTGGGGCTGCGCGTCGAGCGGAAGGAGGAAGTGGAGGGGAGGGTTGCGGCGAAGTCCGGGAGGTGGGGCGGAGCTCCGTCGGCGGTGGGTGGCTCCGGAGCGGCGGCGTCCATCGCCTGGAGAGGGGCGGCTTTGATTTAGGGAGGAGCGCCTTTTTTTTTTTAATTTTTGATCTGAATGAAGTAAGAGGAGAGAGAGGGAGTAAGAGAGAGTATTTATTAATATATATATATATATATATATATATATATTAATTTATGTTTTTCTAATTACAAAAAGGTAACTTTTTTATACGAACTCGAAATCCAACCCAATGACTGTCGCCCCTAGCTAATTACCCCCATTCCGAACACAATGGGATATGTTTCACAAGCCAATTCGAACGTTACGATCAGTATCCGTTTAAATTAAAATATAAATATATATATTCAATTCAAACGTACATTTCAAATTACCAGGGTCACATACTAGCTCTAAAAATTCTAGAAAAATTATTTCTAGCTTCGTATTGACGATACGGTCCTAACAAAACTAATTTCATCAAATTCTGAGACAGTTTGAAAAATGGCCATTTTCCAGTCGATTGAAATTGACTGAAACTGTCAAAACACGTTTTCCTTTGCCATGCTCACATATTGATTCGAAAAATTACGAATTTTGAAACCTAGCAATAATTTGACATCACGGATCCAACAAAAGTGGTTTCGCAGAAAACCGAGGTCGTTTGCAAAATTTCCATTTTAAGGGCCAGAATTCCATAGCGACTATTCTGAATTTTCAACTGGGCGTAACTTTTGATTCCCGCTATGAAATTTCAATTTTTCGGATTCGTTGGAAAGATATTCTCAAATAGATTCAAATATTTTTGGTTTCGCTAAAATCCGGTTTATTTTGAATCCTGTACAGTCATTTGAAATTCGAAATCGAATTATCGAACTACCGCGCCATTTTCAATCCCTTTTATAATAAAAATAAAATATTTATATTCTAACGACGATTCAAATAAATATATACATTCTAATTCTATTCAAAATAAATTTCTCGTCGATATTATTTAAAATAAATCGTTTTAAATGTTCAAAATCGATTAAAATTGCCAAAATAAAAATTTTAAATTGGCTCAGAATTTCCGGGTTATTACAATCTCCTCCACTTAAAACTTTTCGTCCCCGAAAAGGAACGAAGCTGAAAGCTGTTTAACTAACCAACTCAACTTTCATTATTCTCATTATGGCTTAAGTTCTTCAACTTTTCAGTTTCTAAGAACTTTTCAAATTTTTCAAAAATTTGGCTAACACCCTAAATTCTCGAATTTTTTTGCCATAACCTCCCCTGCACCGGGGAGTTCGAGATATTCCAAATAGCCTCCCATGGCCCTCACCAATCCAAAAAGAAAAAGAAACAGCCAAGCGGCTAGCCAATCGGCTCATAAAATCATCCAAACCCAAAGAAATACAATAAACATGTACCTATTTGTCGGGCAAACAATTTTATTCTTCTGCTCTAGCCTCCTTGCTATGACTTGTTCAATGTAAGTACATGTATATGCATGCAAATGTAATCATTTTTCAATACAATTCACTTTTTGGTTCAATTTGGCATAATGGTTCAAAATTTTAATTAATCAAAACAATAATCATACAACACAACCAGCAATCAATTAGTGAATTAACGTTTCAAATTCATAACTTTGATATATATATACAGAAAATCATGTTTTTGATGCCAAATCACAACAAATAATCCTAAGTAAGTTTTGGTTCTCACACCAGTCTAATGGAAATATATAGATATCACACATTCGGAACTCGAATATAAATTTTGATGATGTACATACTATAGCGATCATCAGAACCATCCCCGGGCAACTAGAATGTGATTCTATATCTATCCAGTATATTAAAACTTCGAATATACGTTCATGACGCGTATATGCAAAATCTTTATATACTAGATTGTCCAAATTCAATACAAATAAAATATTCAAATACGTATAAAATGGTTTAAATTTTCAAAACAATATTGTTTTCAATTTTAAAAATATACTCTTCACACTCGTTCTAGGATTCTACTAATCCTGTCTCTAACGAGTCATTCTAATTGGATTTTACTAATCCAATATCTGATGAATTCTCTCGTTTGGTTCTAATGTGCCTTGTCCTCGAGTTCTGTAAACCAAAGCTCTGATACCGAAATGTAGCAACCCGTAACTTCCTCAGTAAGGAAAGCGCGGATTGCTTTGAGAAGAAGACGAATCAGAACACAAACATAAGAACATTTCATTGTTTATTACAACAATTCCATCAGAATACGAGAATATACAGAGTATGAATAAATATACATTCGACAAATATCAGAGATTTAAATTACATTTAAACACATAGGAGCGGAAAAATAATACAACAGACAACTGAAAGAAATACACGGATACAGAGCTTTCCGAATATCATTCCAGCTGTAAACCAGAATCCTGTGAATATAAATCTGCAAAACCAAAACTACTAGCTGCCCATGTGGAAAATAGGGGCACCCAAAGTTTAGGTTAAAACAATAAACTCCAGGTCAGTCATGTGACTGGTGAGAGAACTAAAACAGTTATTAATCTTTATTTTTAAAGTTAGGTAAAATAAGGGACCACGCCGTATAACACGAAACGGGTTTCCTCCCAAGAATACCAGTGCATAAAACAAACAACGCAATGCTAAATAAAGAAAAATGAAGCTATTATAAGACCCAGGTCCCATCACACAATGCAACGCAAGCCGAAGGATAGGGTTTTTACCTTATAATAGCCAAAGAATGCTTGATACGTTTAAAACAGATTATTTTGATATTACTATAAGTGTATAGTGTCAAAACAATTTCAATCATATGTATCAATCATAGAGGCATAAGTGTCCCATACCACTATGTCGCCAATACTAGGCTCTACAAATAAAACTGAAATATCACGTATTGGAAATTGGATTCCATCATGAGTCGAGGCAAGGGGCAAGCTCCTCTCCGTTCGAGACACTCTAGCAAATGTCTCAGGACCACACACAGCGATCCTTGGAATCGGTTGGGCCAGTCCTCTCTTACTTTTGAGGATTGGAAATTCCTGAACACACGTTTCCCGGTCCTATAGGACCTATATAATGGTCAGTACGTCGGCTCACATATTGCCAGTTATCGACCATATATTCGGGGCGCCTCGCATTCCAACAACCACGCAGGTAATAAGTATATGAATGTCAGGGCTGGTAGGCCACTGACATCACCCATAGCTAGAAAGAAACATCGTTTTCTCCCAACAGTCTGTATCCCGTTTTTGACTCATACCGAGGTGTGAGGCTCGCGAATTCATGTTGTACACAAAGCTATGCCACACAGGCCGTGCTTTGATCATCAACCACAAGACTTTGCTTTTCAACAGAAGCCTTGATCATTTGCCACTTAGGCATGCCACATAGGCAATTCACTCCATGCGACTGATGTCCATCGATATATAACCTCTGAGCTCGTACGTCTCAGAGAAGGGCGTTAAGTAAGTGAATAAATTCTCCGCCGCCAAACAGATGTATATTTAATAGAGATCAATCAACACAGAATAAAATCCAATGTCAGACACACAGTCCATTTACAAGTTCGTTCTGTGTCTGAACGAAACCGGAGGCACTTTCCTCGCATATCCATCGATCTCCAAGTAAATCTGGACGATCACCAACTGATTCCCTCCTCTTGGGTGTACAACCCAGTCAAGATCATCAATAATCATCCAAACGATGTGAAGACTTGCGGTCTTCAACCATCGTCTTCATCTTCGACATATCGTCGAATCGGTTATTCAGAATGGGTATAAACCCGGCCTTTCTGAATAACCCGCGTATATAATAAACAAGCGTTACACAAACGCAACATACGCCTCATTCCAATTCAGAATATTATTTTTCAAAGAAAATCAAATTCCTAGGGAAAGGTTCCCATTAATTTTATCAAAGATAAATTCTTCTGAATCTATTCTTTAATCTTCCTTTGGATATCATTTCAAACCGTGCTAAAGGTTTTCCAAACTAGTCGGGATTAGCGAACCACACCGAAGTAATTATTTATTTTATTTCCCAATCCCAACCTATTCATCCCATGGAGCAAAACTAGTAATACTCCATATCTAACACCACGGTGCTATCGGTAAAATTAATTACTATTTCACGTTCAAATCTAATTAAAGATTTAACTATCGCTTTGGAGCAAAACTGGTGATACTCCATTCTCGATCTCTTTAATCTAATTAAAGATTCATTAAAACTCCACTTAGTTTTAATCTTCTCAAAAATCAATATCCTGTCTTTAACTGGGTTAAAGAACCAATGTCTCCTAAAACACGATTCACGATAAACCCAAAATCACTTTCTATTGTTAATCGGGTTAAAGAACAGGTGTTATTCAAAACACCGCTCACGATAAACCCCAAAAACCAATTCAAATTCAATTCCAATTAAATACAAATTAGCTGCACAATTTCACTAAATCTTAATTAAAAGATTTATTCTTTTCTAAACTGGGTTCAAGAACAGTATTATTTAAGACACCATTCACGACGAACCCAAAATCCCATTTGATATTAAATACAAGGCTCTGAATAAAAAATATACCGGCTTATATTCAATATCAAATTCTGTAACCGACAAATATCGTATTGGAAATAACGATATAAATATATCTTTCAAATTTCCACAACCATATCTGTATAATCCCGAAATCCTTTCAAATGCGAAATTTTTCATCCCAGTTCTTTCCAATACATATATTATGATTTTACACAAATTATTAATATTTTTAATAATTTTATCAAGGCCCGTACAGTCGGTTTTCAATAATGGCCACCGAACTGCACTTACAACGACCTTTTCCAAATTTGATTTGGACATAATTCCAAATCCAACCGTTAGATTTCAAATTTCTAATATTCATTGGAAAGCTCTTTTCGATACGAACCCGACAGTTCTGGTTTCAGGAGAATCCGACGGTCGGATCTCCCGCAACGTTAATTCGAAGTCAATGGTCAAAATTCGCGAACTACCGCAGCGCGGCGTGTTCTATTCAGGCCATTATATACATATATATATATATTTCGTCGATTTCCTTTTTAAAACGTATTTTATAAATCATTTTAAATTCGTTTTCGAAACGATTTCAACTTCATATTCAATTTCGAATCAAAATTGAATATTCCACATCATTGATATACAAATGATAATATTTTCAAAATGTTATATTTTGAAATCACTTCCTTTTCTATATTCATTATAAAAACGAATATAATCGATATAAATATCGTTCGCGTCAAAATGGCGCATCTCTAATCAACACGGCTTTATATATTTCAATAACTTCGTTATTCTATTCAACAAATGAATATTTTCTTCAACACATCAATATATACTTTATTCAACATATGAATATTTATTAATTCTCACTTACAATAAAAATGTGTATTCTATTGTATAAAATATTTCGTTCAGCACATGAATATTCTCAACGCATGAGTATCGTCAACACATGACTATTTTTGTTATTTAATATATTTAATAAAATTATGATAAAGATGTAAATTTTGTTGTTTAAAATATTTTACTCAACACATGATAGGTTTCAACACATGAATAATCTCAACACATGAGCATCGTCAACACATGACTATTTATTCTATTCAACACATGAATCTTTATTTTATAATATTCTTTATTTTCCCAATTGGAATGAGGCCCAATCAATTACCATATAATGTTGATATGGATTCCATACAACACATGTATATAATAGCAACGATAAATAATCAACCATCACCCAAAGTGCACCACACAACTGTATAAGCATTAAATATAACTAATTAACGCTCATACAGTCTGTCAATCAAACGATCGACATAGCACTAAACAATTGGGATTAGTGTACGTCGAATATCATCCCAACACCCGTGTGGGGTTCCAAATCAACAAACACAGATTTTTATTTGTGCAGTTGGGCGATGTGTAAAATTTATTGACCCAATCAATATCCTTCAAATGGGTGTACATAAACAAAGCGTCCGGTTTGTAAATGAATATTTATTTATTCACATTCACGTTAAAAATTATATTTTAAACGATAATTTATTTATTTCAACACATGAATGTTTAATTATCCATTTCACATCAACATCACAAAACAAACTTTACAACACATCAAACAAGCATACAAGTCGTCCATGGTCTGTGGATGACGGGTGTCGGGTGCTGCTAAGCACCGTCTGCATCCTAGTATATATTTTAACTAGAAAATAAGATTTAAAGTGAGAAGTTCTCACCGACTAGCTAAACCAAACGTCGCGACTCTTCATATGTAGGAAGTCTTTTTTTCTGAACCGTTCGGATTTCATTTTGATTTCCGTCTGATCCTTCGCCATCTATTTTCACGCAGTTGATTATTAAAAATCACATTTTTATACTTTCACAACATATATAAAAATCGAATCTTTATACTTTCTACATTCACATAAAAATACGATCTTTCTACATTCACATAAGAAATACGAACTATCTTTTTATAAAAATCCGACCTTTGTTTATATAAAAATCGTAGCTTTCCTAATATAAAGATCATATTTTTAAACTGTAAAATTCAAATCTTTAACGTGTTAAAAATCTTAAATTCATGTTATACAATGTCATATATAATGTAATGGCCACTTAGTTAATAAATTTAACTAATTACATGAAGTAAAAGATAATAAAACTCATATTTTTCGAAGGTGGAGGGTGGCCTTTCACTGTTCGAAGGGGGAGGAGGCTTTTTGGCTAGAGTTGAAGGGCTGTGGAGGCGCAGGGGAGGGGGTTTGGTTCGCCGGAGGCAGAGGAGGGTGGCGGGGGGTCCGGCAGTCTCAGGCGAGGGGACGACGAACTTAGGGCACCACGGGGTTTTTGTGGGGCTGCGCGTCGAGCGGAAGGAGGAAGTGGAGGGGAGGGTTGCGGCGAAGTACGGGAGGTGGGGCGGAGCTCCGTCGGCGGTGGGTGCCTCCGGAGCGGCGACGTCCATCGCCTGGAGAGGGACGGCTTCAATTTGGGGAGGAGCGCATTTTTTTAAAATTTTCGATCTGAATGAAGTAAGAGGAGAGAGAGGGAGTAAGAGAGAGTATTATATATATATATATTATTTTATATTTTTCTAATTACAAAAAGGTAACTTTTTTATACGAACTCGAAATCAAACCCAACAACTATCGCCCCTTGCTAATTACCCCCATTCCGAACACAATGGGATATGTTTCACAAGCCAATTCGAACATTATGATCAGTTTCCATTTAAATTAAAATATAAATAAATATATATTCAATTCAAACGTACATTTCAAATTACCGGGGTCATATACTAGCTCTAAAAATTCTAGAAAAATTATTTCTAGCTTCGTATTGATGATATGGTCCTAACAAAACTAATTTCATCAAATTTTGAGACCGTTTGAAAAATGGTCATTTTCCAATCAATTGAAATTGACTAAAATTGTCAAAACACGTTTTCCTTTGCCAAGCTCACATATTGATTCGAAAAATTATGAATTTTGAAACCTAATAATAATTTGATATCATGGATCCAACAAAAGTGGTTTCGTCGAAAACCGAGGTCATTTGCAAAATTTCCATTTTTAAGGGCCAGAATTCCATAGCGACTATTCTGAATTTTCAACTGGGCGTAATTTTTTATTCCCGCTATGAAATTTTAATTTTTCGGATTCGTTTGAAAGATATTCTCAAATAGATTCAAATAATTTTGGTTTCGCTAAAATTCAGTTTATTTTGAATCCTATACAGTCATTTGAAATTCGAAATCGAATTATCGAACTACCGCGCCATTTTCAATTCCTTTTATAATTAAAATAAAATATTTATATTCTAACGACGATTCAAATAAATATATACGTTCTAATTCTATTCAAAATAAATTTCTCATTGATATTATTTAAAATAAATCATTTTAAATGTTCAAAATCCATTAAAATTACCAAAATAAAAATTTTAAATTGGCTTAGAATTTCTGGGTTATTACACGTTGGGCCCGATTTGGAGTTCGGGATGAAAAGAGACTTTAAGGAGAATTAAATTAATAAATTAAATAAATATATATTCCCCCCTTTTTTTCCTTTACTCGGTCAAACCCCTAAATGAGATCTCGTGGTCAAACGTTAAACCGCGCCCCCTATTTTTCAACCCCGTCGCTCCCTCCAATTGGCCACCACCGCCCGTCGAAGCCAGTGCCACCACCCTTCCCCAGCGTCGTCGTCTCCCTCTGACCCTCCTCCGGCCAACCGCTACACCCACACGCCCTCCTCCTCTGAACAAACCCACCGCCACCCAGTATAGGTCATAGACGCCACCACCGGCCAATGGGGCCTGCCGCCACTGCTTGCGCCGACCATGGCGGAGCACAACACCCCCAACCTCTGGTCAGATTCCAGCGACTCGTGAAGGAACAACGCGAGGAAGTTTTGGATGATGGTTTTTGGCACCTGGGAGCGAACGAGAAGACGACGGGGATTAATTCCCTCCTAATGACGTGATTAGTGAAAAAGGTAATTAATTAAAAAAATTAATTATTTTAGTTTGATTTAAAATTGAAGTTAACCTATAAAAATGTTTTTTTTTTAATTAGGTAAAAATACGATTTTTAATTAGGAAAAGATATGATTTGTCTATGCGAAAAATATGATTTTTAAGCCAAAAAATAGGATTTTTATGATATAAAAATATGATTTTTATCTATATGAATAGCAAATAAAAATTCAATTTTTATATACAGTAGTAGCGATAAAAATTCGATTTTTACATAAATGAGTAGTGATAAAAATTTGATTTTTATATATATGAAGTAGAAATAAAAATATGATTTTTATTTATATAATAGCGATGTAAAAATGTGATTTTAAATATATAATCATCATAATAAAAATGTGATTTTTACTCTGAACAGCGTGAAAAGGTTTGTGTTGGAAATTCGAGCAAATCTAAACCGTACAGAAATACAGAATGGCGTAGTGGATCCCAAAGGTGAGAACTCCTCACTAAAATTTTCTGTTTAGTTATTTATTTTATAACTGCATATATAAACTGCTCCCCGTCGTTCACAGACCATGGACGACTTGTTTATTTGACTGTGTTGTGAAAATTGATTGTGGTTTTAAATGGACTGTATAAAATATTCATGTATCGAAATAAAATATTTTATCGTTAAAAGTATAATTTTTAATGTGTATATGAATAAAATAAATATTTATTTACAAATCGGGTGATTTGTTTATGTACACCCATTTGACAGATATGGAATGGGACGATAAATTTTACACGTTGCCCAACTGCACAAACCAATTCTGTGTTTCTGGATTGAAACCCCACACGGGTGTTGGGATGATATTTGACGTACACTAATCCCAACTGTTTAGTTGTATGTCAATCAATGGGTTGACAGACTGTTGTAAGCATTAAATATTTATATTTAACGCTTACACAATGTAGAATGCACTCTGGATGATGGATGATGGTTTGTTATTGTTGTTATATACATGTGTTGTATGAAATCCATATAAATAACATTATATGGTAATTGACTGTGTCTGATTCCAATTCAAAACGAAAGGATATTTTAAAAATAACGAATATTTCAAAATAATATTCAGTAAAAGATCAAAATCTGATTTTGATGTCCAATTTGGGATGGACACGAATATATTTAAATATATAAAGTGGTGTTGATTAGATTAACGCCATTTTGACATGAACGATATTTATATCGATTTTATTCATTTTCATTATGAATATCGAAAAGGAAATGATTTCAAAATCTATTGTTTTGAAAATATTATCATTTATATATTAATGATATGGAATATTCAACTTTGATTTGAAATTGAATATGAAATTGAAATCGTTTTGAAAACAAATTTAAAACGATTTATAAAATACGTTTTGAATGGAAATCGACGAAATATATATAATATATATTATACATGTTTAATGGTATGAATAGAAAGCGCCGCGCCTCAGCAGTTTGTGAATTTAGACCATTGACTTCGAGTTGACGTTACGGGAGATCCGATCGTCAGATTCTCCTAAAACTAGAACCGTTAGCTTCGTATCGAAAAGAGCTTTCCAAAGAATATAAGGAATTTGAAATCTAACGGTTGAATTTGGAATTATGTCCAAATAAAAATTGGAAAAGGTCGCTGTAAGTGCAGTTCGATGACTGTTTATGGAAATCGACTGAAAGGGACTTGATAAAACTATTAAAAATTTCAATAATTTGTGTAAAATCATAATAAATGATTTGGAAAGAATTAGGATGAAAAATTCCATATTTGAAAAGAAAAAAAAAATATTTTATCGATATGAACTAGAAATATAATCCGATATTTTTAAATAAATAAATTGGATTTGAAATGGTTTTAAAAATAACCAGAATTTCCAATATATTAAATTGGAATGGATTTGAATCATAATTATCTTCGGGATATTTCGATATTGGATTCCATGATTATACGGATATTGTGGATGAATTTGGAAGATATATATATATATCGTTATTCCAATACGATATTTGTTGATTCATAATTTGATATTGAATATAAGCCAATATATTTTCTATTCAGAGCCTTGTATTTAATATCAAATGGGATTTTGGGTTTGTCGTGAATGGTGTCTTCATTAACACTATTCTTAAACCTAGTTGAGAAAAGATTAAATTGTTTTATTTAGATTTAATGAAGTATACCAATTAATTAATATTTAACAGGAATTGAATTCAAATTGATTTTTGTGTATATCGTGAATGGTGCTTTAAATAACACTTGTTCTTTAACCCAATTAACAATGGAATGATATTTTGGGTTTGTCGTGAATGGTATCTTTAATAATACGGTTCTTAAACCCAATGGAGATAAGAAAATTAGAAACTAACTGGAGATTAGCTAAGTTGAATGGTTTAATGGGTATTGATCTAATGTTGGTTTCGACCTTCGGGATTAATACTTAAGGAATTATTCTCTTACTAATTTACAGTTAGAGACTGATGGAATGTGATTTTGGGTGTATCGTGAACCGTGTTTTAAATGACATTGGTTCATTAACCCAGTTAAAGATAAGATTAATTTCTTAGCATTGAATAATTATTAATATTGATTTTTGGGAAGATTAAAACTAAATGGAGTTTTAATGAATCTTTGATTAGATTGAAAAGTGAATGTGATAATTAAAATGATCAATTTAAGAAAATGATCGAAAATGAAGTACTGCCAGTTTTACTCCAGGAGATAGTTAAATCTTTAATTAGATTTAAACGAAAAATGGTAATCAATATTTACCGATAAAACTGTGGTGTTAGATATGGAATATTTACCAGTTTTGCTCCATGGGATGAATAGGTTGGGATTGGGAAATATATTAAATGATTACTTCGGTAAGGTTCGCTAATCCCGACTAGTTAGGAAAACCTTAATATGGTTTAAAATTGTGAAAAGAATATTTGAATAAAAGAATATTCTGGACTGGAATGAGGTATATGTTGTGTTTGTGTAACACTTGTTTATAAAATACGCGAGTTATTCAGAAAGGCCAGGTTTATACCCATTCTGAATAACTAACACGACGATATGTCAACGATGAAGATGGTGGTTGAAGACCAGAGGTCTTCACATCGTTTGGATGATTACTGATGTCTTGATTGGGCTGTACACCCAAGACGAGTTAATAAGTGGTGATCGTCCAGACGTACTTGGAGATCAACGGATATGCGAGGGCCTCTCTCCTGTATTGGACACATGGGACGAGGAATAAGGTGCCTCCGGTTTCGTTCTAACCCAGAACGGACTTGTAAATCTACTATGTGTCTGAAATTGGATTTTATTCTGTGCTGATCGATCTCTATTAAATACAAAACTGCCTGGTGAAGGAGAATTTATTCTCTTACTTCACCCTTCTCTGAGACGTATGGGATCAGAGGTTGTACATCGATAGACATCAGTCGCATGGCGTAAATTGCCTGTGTGGCATGCCTGAGTGGCAAATGATCAAGGCTTCTGTTGAAAAGCAGAGTCTTGTGGTTGATGATCAAAGCACGACTTTAATATAGCATAGCTTTGTGTATAGCGTTAATTCGCGAGCCTTACACCCCGGTGTGAACCAAAAACGGGAGAGGACCTCAGGGAGGACATGCATTTCTTTCTAGCTAGAGGTGGTGTCAGCGTTTACAAGCCCTGACACTTTACTTATATGGATGATGGAAAGCGAGGCGCCCCGGATATATCGGCTACTGCGGGAGACGATGGAGTCATTTGGCTCATTTATGCCCTATAGGGCAGGGAAACGCATTGTTCAGGCATTTTAATCCACTCCGTGTGGACCAGCCCTGAAGCTCCAAGGGACCACCTGTGTTTAGGTCCTGAGGCTCGGGCTAGAGAGTCTTGAAGCGGTAAGGATGATCCCTTGCCTTGGTTCATAGGAGGAATCTAATTTCCAATACGCGATATTTCGGTTTTTATTGTAGAGTCTAGTATTGGTGACATGATATATGGTACCCATGTCGGCTATGATTGATACATTTATATTTAAAGTTGATTTCTTCACTTATAGTAATAATAAAAGATTAAATTTTGCGTATTAAGCATTATTTGGCTAATATAAGGTAAAACCTTATCCTCCGGCTTGCGTTGCATTGTGTGATGGGACATGGGTCTTATAATAGCTTCATTGTAACAACCCAGAAAATCTGAACCAATTAAAAAAATTAAATTGGCTATTTTAGTGGATTTTTAAATATTTAAAACAAATATTTTAAATAATATCGATGAAAAGTAAGTTCGAATCGACATTGAAAAAGAATATAATTATTTCAAATTATAAACAAGGCCTGAAATGGCGCGGTAGTTCCAAAATTTGAATTCAAACTTTGACTAACTGTACCGGGTGCAAAACAAAACGGATTTGAGTGAAACCAAAAGTATTTAAATCTGTTAGTGAATACCTTTCTAACGAATCTGAAAAATCGAAGTTTCATAGAGGGAAGAAAAAGTTATGGCCAAATGAATTTTCAGAAAGGTCGCTATAGAGTTTATATAGCTCGTGAAAATGGCCATTTTGAACACGACCTTGGAATTAGACGAAACCACTTTTGTTGGATCCGAGATGTCAAATTATTGCTAGGTTTCAAATTTCATAATTTTTGAAGTTAATCTGTGAGCGTGGCAAAAGAAAATATGTTTGGTCGATTTCTATTAAATTGGATCGACCAGAAAAGGGTCATTTTGCAAACGGGCTCAGAATTCGACGAAACTAGTTTTGTTGGGACCGTATCATCAAAACATAGCTAGATTTATTTTTTGGGAATTTTTAGAATCAGTATGTGGCCCCGGCAAATTGAAATGTACGTTCAAATTAAATATTGAATGTTTTATATTTTAATTTGAAGGAAAACTGACTAAAATAGTCGAATGGGCCTACGAAACATATCCCATTGTGTTCGGAATGGGGGTAAAATGCTAGGGATGACAGTCTTTGGGTTTGGATTGGAGGTCGTGTTAGAAACCCCCCTTTTAAAAGCTCCCGGGCAATCAGAATTAATTAAAAAAATTCTCAGAACCCCCCCCCCCCCCCCCCCCGATATACGGCGGAAACCACCTCAAAACCTCCCTGCCATTTTCCCGCCGCCACCGTCCACGATAGACATCGCCACCACCAGATCTCGAAAGCTCTCTCCTCCCTCTTCACATCCATACCCATTTGGCCCACTCCCGTTGCGTGTAGCTTGAGAATCGAGCTTGAGAAGACCCGCCGCCTCAGCCAAGATCTGGCTGTCCTCCGGCGATCGCAGGTGACCGCGCCACCATCGTTGGTTGCGCCTCTCTCCCCTCTACAGCGTGGCAGTGGCTGACTGACGCAACACTTCACGGATCGAGCAAAAAATTAAAACCTAGTTTTGAACAGGTTTGAAAAACATACGGCTGTTAAAATATATAAACTATACTATAGCAGTTTAAAGCGCTACGGTTTTTGATTTCACTGTAAAAATCATATCTTTTTCGTTTGTTGACGAAATTCAGTGAAATAAAAGACAGTGGACTCGTGTGGACGTCTTCTACATTCTAGAAGAGACCGCATATTTTTATGAGCCTTCTGCTATTTTTGGTGGAGTGGAACCCAAAGTGAGATTTCTAAATTATAAACGATATGGAAAACGACGATGTATAAATTATATAGTCGATGTATGAGTTGTATAAGCATTGTACACCTCTTGTATAAGTGTTGTATAATTGTACGTTCGATATATAAGTTATATACGCATTGTAAAAATTATATATGTGTTGAAATAGAAGTGAAATGCTTATATAAATATATATATATATATATATATACACGCCCCTCGTCCACAAACCATGGACGATATTTATTGGTTGTGATTGGTTGATTACGAATGGTTGATTAGAATTGTTTGTGGTTGAAATTGATTGATCGTGGTTGAAAAATACCTTTTGTGGTTGAGAAATATTTGGTTGAAACCACGTAGGATTAGTTTGTGGAAATGATAAAAATATACATGCCGCCTACGTGCGAACTAGATGCCTGAAATCCCCATTGTCAAAAGCTGCGAGGCTTTAAGGTAGAGCGAGGAGCCGTACTAGGGACGGCCCCGGTTTTAACTACCCTGCCGTTATGCTGCCGAAATTTTGAATAATATTCATGTGTTAGAATTTTTTTCATGTGTTGAAACTATATTCGTGTGTCGAATAGAAATTCATCTATTGAACGACATTCATGTTTTGAAATAAATTGTTTTGTAATAAAAATCACCTTTTTATCTATATATATAAACTATAGAAAACCTTCATGTGTTGAACTGAAATTCATTCGTTGAATAGAAATTCATGTGTTGAATGGTATTCGTGTTTTAAATATAAAAATCACCTTTTTATCTATATATATAAACTATAGAAAACCTTCATGTGTTGAATTGAAATTCATTCGTTGAATAGAAATTCATGTGTTGAATGGTATTCGTGTCTTAAATATAAAAATCACCTTTTTATCTATATATATAAACTATAGAAAACCTTCATGTGTTGAATTGAAATTCATTCATTGAATAGAAATTCATGTGTTGAATGGTATTCGTGTTTTAAATATAAAAATCACCTTTTTATCTATATATATAAACTATAGAAAACCTTCATGTGTTGAATAGAAATTCATTCTTTGAATGGAAATTCATGTGTTGAATGGTATTCGTGTTTTGAAATAAATTATTTTATAATAAAAATCCTATTTTTATCATCTATATGAACTGTATAAAATAGTCGTGTTTTGAAATTAATTGTTTTGCAATAAAAATCACATTTTTACTATATATATACAAACTATAGAAACCGTTCATGTGTTGAATAGAAATTCATTCGTTGAATAGAAATTCAAGTGTTGAATGGTATTCGTGTTTTGAAATAAATTGTTTTATAATAAAAGTCATGGTTTTATCATCTATATGAACTATATAAAATAGTCGTGTTTTGAAATAAATAATTTTACAATGAAAATCACATTTTTATCATGTACATGAATTGTTAAAAATAGTGAAGTGTAGAAATAGAAGTCAGTTGGATAAAAATATCATTTTTGTCAAAGGTATGAAAAGAATAGGGTTTTGAAATCGAAGAATCGATTATATATATATATATATATATAATTAAAATATATCGAATAACGAAGCTAACGTTCGTGTTTCGAAACCGTGATTTAAAACGATTAGTGCGGGAGATCCAACCATCGGATTTTCCCGAAACTGAAACAGTTGGGTTCGCTTTGGAAATATCTTTCCAACGACGCCAACTTTGTAAAGATCCAACGGTTGGATTGTCTGGAATGTTTAATTCAAATCTGAAGAAAAACAGCGCCAGAATCGATTATATTTATATATATATATATAAACATAATTAAATTGAATCGAATAACGACGCTGCAGTTCGTATTTTGAAATCGAAACTTCAAACGATTGTACCGGGAGATCCGACCGTCAGATTTTCCCAAAACTAGAACCGTTGGATTCATTTTGAAAAGATCTTTCTAATGATATAAATTTTGTGAAGATCCAATGGTGAGATTTTCAGATATGTGTAAATCAAATCTGAAGAAAAACAGCGCCACGACCGCGTTATGGCCCGAAGCGTCGTTTGAATAAATTGGCTATTTTAAAATAAATAAAAATAGCGATAAATCGTTATAAAATATTATAAACGATATGGATGTGAAATTTAGAAACTAGCTGAAGGTTGGCTAAGTCGAATGGTTTCCTGGGTTTTGATCTGATGTTGGTTTCGGCCTTCGGGATTAATATTTGGGAAATCGTTCTCTTACTGATTTACGGTTAGTGATTGATGAATTGAAATGAAGCGTGTGTTGTGTTTGTGTAGCACTTTTTAATTACATACGAGAGTTTCTCAGAAAGACCGGGTTTATCCCATTCTGAATAACTGAATCGACGATAAGAAGTCGAAGATGAAGACGGTGGTCGAAGACCGGAGATCTTTACCTCGTTTGGATGGTAACTGATGTCCTGATTGGGAGGCATCCCGAAATATGGATAATGAGTGGTGATCGTCCAGACGTACGTGGTGATCGATGGGTTTGCGAGGTATATAGTGCCTCCGGTTTCGTTCAGACCCAGAACGGACTTGTAAATGGATTGTGTGTCTGACATTGGAATTTATTCTGTGTGATTGATAGCCATCAGTTGCATGGTGTGAATTGCCTGTGTGGCATGCTAAGATGCAGTGATCAGGGCTTCTGTTGAAAATCAAAGTCTTGTAATTGATGATCAAAGCATCGCCTGTGTGGCGTATCTTTGTGTATAATGTGAATTCGCGAGCCTCACACCCCGGTATGAACCAGAAACGAGAGAAGGACCTCAGGGAGGGCATGCGTTTCCTTCTAGCTAGAGGTAGTGTCGGTGCTTAAACTGGCTGACATTTATACTATTTTTCACCTATGTGGTTGGTGCTGTTGCGAGGCGCCTCGGTTATATCGGTCGATCCGGGACCGATGGAGTCACTCGTTGGCTCATTTACGCCCCAAAGGGCAGGGAAACGTAGTGTTCAGGCATAATAATCCACATCAGTGGACCGGCCCTGACGATCCAAGGGCCCACCTGAGTCTGGGTACTGAGACACGGGCTAGAGCGTCTCAAATTCGGTAAGGACTATCTTTTGCCTTGGTTCAGGACGAAAATCCAATTTCCAAATACGACATCGTGCAGTTTTGATTGTATACCTATATATGGTGACATAGTGGTATGGGGCATTAATGTCGTCTATGATTGATATTTATGATTGTTTTATAAAATTAGAAACTAACTGAAAACGAGCTAAGACGGATGGTTTCCTGGGTTTTGATCTGATGTTGATTTCAGCCTTCGGGGTTAATACCTAGGGGATCGTTCTCTTACTATTTTACAGTTGGAGTCTGATTTAGAATTAAACCAGATAAAATTAAATTTTAAATGTTTTATTCATATCAAGCATATTTTGGCCGTTATAAGGTAAAAACTCTATCCTCCGGTTTGCGTTGCATTGTGTAATGAGACTTGAGTCTTATATCGGCTTCATTTTTATAAAAAGCATTGCGATGTTTAAATGATTTAATTGTTTTAAAGCACTGGCAATACAATGGAGTAAACCCGTTCCGCGAAAGTGGCGTGGTCCTGTGATTAGCCATATTATATAATGTGTTAAGTAGATTTCTCATACCAGTCCCATGACTGACTCGTAGTTTGTTTCACTTGCAAACTCGGGTGCCACTTTTTCTACAAGGGCAGCCTTGTATTCAGGTTTTTAGCAGGCTCTTTCTGGATAGCTGGAGCTGAAGATGGATTCTATCATTTATCTCTTTTTATGCTGTTCAGCTCCTATTGTACATATTATGTTTGTTTTCCACTGTAGACATTTATGTATAGCTGAACTGTATTTGTACTAAGTATGATCCTGTATACTGTGTAACTCTGATGATTTCGTTTATCCAGTGTATTATTTGTTCATTATCTAGTGTATTTATTTATTTCTGTTCTGCTATTACCTGTTTTTGTGTTATATTCCAAAGATTACCCTTAACACCGTCAGTATGGGTTTTGGGGTCGTCACATTCATTGTTCTTTATTTAGCATTGCGCTGTTTGTTTTATGCACTGGTATTCTTGGGACGAACCCCATTCTGTGTTATACGGCGTGGTCCCTTGATTTACCTAACTTTAAAATTAAGTTAGTAACTGTTTTAGTTCTCACACTAGTCACATGAATGACCTGGAGTCTATTGTTTTAACCTAAACTCTGGGTGCCCATATTTTCCACACGGGCAGCTTGTAGTTGGGTTTTGCAGATATTGTATTCGCAGGATCATGGTTTATAGTTGAAGTGATATTCGGAAAGCTCTGTATCTGTTTATTTCTTTCAGTTGTGTTTTGTATTAATTTTCCACTGCATTGTAAATCTCTGATGTTTATCAAATGTACAATATTTGTTCATACTTTGTATATACTTGTACTCTGATGTAAATTGTTGTAATAAGCAATGAAATGTTCTTCTGTTTGTGTTCTGATTTTTCTTGTCCTCAAAGCAATCCGGGCTTTCCTTCACGGGGAAGCTCGGGTCGTTATAAAATGTCAATTAGGTAGAGTCATGTTTTATGATATAAAAATATCAATTACGTAGAGTCATGTGTTATGATACAATAATGTCAATTATGTAGAATCATGTTTTATGATATAAAAATGCCAATTATGTAGAATCATGTTTTATGATACAAAAATGCCAATTATGTAGAATCATGTTTTATGATACAAAAATGTCAATTATGTAGAATCATGTTTTATGATATGAAAATGTCAATTATGTACAATCATGTTTTATGATATAAAAATGTCAATTATGTAGAATCATGTTTTATGATATAAAAATGTCATATATGTCGAATCATGTTTTATGATATAAAAATGTCAATTATGTAGAATCATGTTTTATGATATAAAAATGTCAATTATGTAGAATCATGTTTTTTTGATATAAAAATGTCAATTATGTAGAATCATGTTTTCATGATATAAAAATGTCAATTATGTAGAATCATGTTTTATGAAATAAAAAATGTCATTTATGTAGAATCATGTTTTATGAAATAAAAATGTTACTTAGTTAAAACATATGTCTCGTTAGATAAAAATGTCACCTTTATCATGTTAGACAAGAGTAAAATGATTACTTGTTAAAATATATGTTTCGTGAAATTAAATTATAAATACTTATTTATAATTTAAACAGTGAAAATTTGTTAAATAGAAAATAATTCAAAACCAAATTATAATTGGTTAAAATTATTAAGCAATGATTTATTTATATAAACTGTTGTTGTTTGAAAATCCACACGGGTATTGGGATGATATTGGACGTACACTAGTCCCAATATTTAGTTAAATGTCAACCGATGGATTGATAGTTTGTGATGAGCGTTGTTCATTTATTTTAATGCTCACACAGTTATAAATTTTACTTTGGATGTGAATGGATTGTTTAATGATTATTTATCATTATTGTTGTATACATGCGATGTATGAAATTCATATAACTCAAATTATGTGGTAATTGATTGAGTCGCATTCCGATTCAGAATATTTCTAAAATAAAGAATATTCAAAAATAAAGAATCTTTTGAAATAAAGAATATTTTAAAATAACGAATATTTTAAACTAATATTCTGTGAAGAATAAAATTATGATTTTAATGTCCATTTTTGGATGGACACAAAAATATAAAAATATGAAGCCGAGTTAAGTATAGAAACACCATTTTCAACCCGAACGGGTTTATCGATCGATTTTATTCATTTTATAATGAATATCGAAAAGAAGTGATCTCAAAATTTAATATAGAATATTCAATTTTGATTTAAAATTGAAAATGAAGTTAAAATCGTTTTAAAACAAATTTATAAAATATGATTTAAAATAGAAATCGTTGAAATATATTATGTATATATATATTTAATGGCCTAAATAAAATTATTAAAAATATGGAAAAATTATGTAGTATCATAATAAATGAATTGAAAAGATTTTGGGATGAAAAATTCCAATTTTGTAAAGATAAAAATATGTTTTTATCGAAATGAACTAGTTATTAACTAGAATAAATCTTTAAATTAAGATTTAATGACGTTTCCTAATTAATTAATATTTAACTGGAATTAAATAAAATAAATTGGATTTTTGGATTTGTCGTGTATGGTGTCTTAAATAACACTGTTCTTAAAACCTGTATGAAAAGAATAAGTCCTTTAATTAAGAGTATTAGAGTTTCCAATTATATTTAGTAATTAGAATAAAGTGAAATGTGAATTAGGTTTATTGTGAACTGTGTTTTAAACGACATTTGTTCTTTAACACAATTAATAGTGAAAACAGAATTTAGAAGTTATAAATCTTTTATTTAGATTTAAATGGATATTTTATAGAATAAAGTTTTCCAATTTAATATATTAATTTGGAATTGAATGGAATTCTATTTAATAATAATCGAGATGAGCTTCTGTAAAAGAAGACCGTTACTATATATGGAATTTAAAAGGCTTTGCCGCTATTCCATTTATATTATTAATCTGATACAGAAATTTATATCGATTATATATTGATTTGATTTCTGTGAAAATTCCATATTTAATGGAAGATGATTTTGGGTTTATCGCGAACTGTGTTTTAAATGACATTGGTTCTTTAATCCAGTTAAAAACAAGACTAATTTCTTAAAGTCAAATAATCATAATGTTATGATTTTTTATATTAAAACCAAATTGGAGTTTTAATGAATTTTTTTTCAAAAAAAAAAGAAGATTAAAGAATAAATTTAATAGAATTTATCTTTGATAAAATTAATGAGAACCTTTCCCTGATAATGTGAATATTTTATTAAAAGAATATTCTGAATTGGAATGTGGCGCATGATGTGTTTTATAGAACTTGATTTTTGATTTTAAAATACGTGAGTTATTCAGAAAGACCGGGTTTAACCCATTCTGAATAATTACAATGACGATTAAAAATCGAAGATATTGAAGACGATGATTAAAGACCGGCGATCTTCACATCAAATGGATGACTACTGATGCCCTGGACTGATTTGCCCCCAAGAAATGGTTAAAGTGGTAGTTGTCCGGACGTACTTGTTGATCGTCCGGATATGCGAGAACCTCTCTTCCGTATTGGACATACGGGACGAGGAATAAGGTGTCTCCAGTTTCGTTCAGACCCAGAACGGACTTGTAAATGGATGTGTGTGCTGACGTTGAATTTCATTCTATGTGAATTGATTTCTACTTAATATATATCTATTTGGTGGCGGAGAATTTATTCTCTTACTTAACACCCTTCTCTGAGACGTACGAGCTCAAAGGTTATATATTGGTAGTTATTGATCGCATGGCGTGGATTGTCAATGTGGCATGCGAAGATGCAAATGATTGAGGCTTTTGTTAAAAAGCAGAGCCTTGTGGTTGATGATCATAGCATGGCCTGTTTAGGCGTAGCTTTGTGTATAACGTGACTTCGCGAACCTCACACCCCGGTATGAGTCAAAAATGGGATAAGGACCGTAGGTGTTGCACATGTTTCTTTCTAGCTAGAAGTGGCGTCAGCATTTACAAGCACTGACATTTTTACTTATGTGGATGATGGATTATGAGGTACATCGGATTAATTGGTCGATAGTGACCAAGTTATAGGTTCAGTAGGACCAGGAAGCGTGTGTTCAGGAATTGCCAATCCACTAAAGTATTTGTGGACTGGCCCTACCACATCCAAGGGTTCGCCAGCGTTCGAATCCTGAGACATTGCTAGAGTGTCTCGAATCGGTGAGGAGCCATCCCTAGCCTCGACTCATGATGGAAACCCAATTTCCAATACGACATTACAGTTTTGATTGAAAACCAATATATGGCGACATAGTAGGATAGGGTACTATGCTATCTACGATTGATATATTTACTTTGAAGTATTTTTAAACTGATTAGGCACTAATAATAATATTAAATATTATTTTCTATGTATCAAGCATGTTTGATCATTATACGGTAAAACTCTATCCTCCGGTTTTCGTTGCATTGTGTGATGGGACTTGAGTCTTATAATGATTTCATTTTTCTAAAAAGCATTGCGTTGTTTTGAATAAAAAAAAATCTACTTAATTTATGCACTGGGAATCCAATGGAGTAAACTCATTCCGCGTTAGCGGCGTGGTACTGTGATTAGCCATATTGTTAGATAAGTTAGGAAATATTTCTCATACCAGTCCCACGACTGACTCGTAGTTTGTTCCACTTGCAAACTCGGGTGCCCTCTTTTCCACATGGGCAGTCGAGTAGCATGTTTTGCAAATATTCTTTATTGAGAAGGATTCTGGATTGAAGCTTAAAGCTGTGTCCAGAGCATTGATAGTCTTCCGCTATGATTTGTTCTGTTGCACTGTATTAAATCTATTGTAAATTTATCTTCCGCTCTTTTATTTTCGATCTACTCTGATATATTTTGTAATCTAATGTAACATTATTATAATGTTTATAAAAGTCTTCTGTTATTTGTTCTGTGTTGTATGCCCAGAGTTAGTGCATTCGAGGATTTCCAACTTTTGGATCAGACCTGTGTGGTTTATGGCCGATTCAAAGGGTGGGGATTTTCGGGTCATTACAGTTAGTATCAGAGCTTTGGTCAACTCAAATCTTTGGGGTACAACTCATTAGAACTGTACAAAAGACTCATCAGAGGTAGGATTAGAAATATCCTATAAAAGCATACTCATTAGAGATAGGATCAGTAGTATCCTAGAATGAGAAAACTCGTTAGAGATGGGGATAGTAATGCCCTAGAATGAGTTGAGAGTGACAAGTTCATAATTAACGTATTTGTGATTATATATATAATCCGATCTTAGAAAATATAATTTTTGAATATATAAAAGTTATATATATTTGAAAAACTAATCAACTAATTGGTTGATGATTGTGTTGTGTGATTATTAGTTCAACTAATAAAATTATTGAAACCAATATAAGAATGAAAGTTGAATTGGCTAGTTAAACAACTTTCAGCTTCATTCCTCTTCGAGGACGAAAAGATTTTAAGTGGGGGAGATTGTAACAACCTGGGAAATCAGAACCAATTTAAAAAATTTATTTCAGGAAATTTTATTAGAAATTACATCAGAATTTAAAAATTCCATTATTAAATTAAAATATTGAATGAAATAATAATAGTAATAGTAATAGTAATAATAATAATAATAAAAGTTTTTAAATAAAATTAAGATGTTGTTAATGAGATTTATAAATAATATGTTGATAAGTTAATTTATTAATAATATGTTGATAAGTTGATTTATTAATAATATGTTGATAGGTCCACTTTTATGCTTTCCTTGCCTATTCAAAGTGTAACGTTCATCAATTAATGAATTTTTAAACATGAATTGTTGCATTCGTTTTCAATACCTTCCCATCATCGTTATTTTCTTAATGCAGCATTCATGTCTTTTCTTAATTATATTAAATTTGTTTTTATTTATTTATTAATTAATTTCCTTCCTTCTACATTCATGCATCTTATTTCATTGACATGTTCTCATTCCTTATCTTTTCATCCCCTTATTTCCTTTCCCTTTCTGTTTCCCCATTATTATTTATTCTTCCAAAATCAAACAATCCTCACATATATATTTTATTTCTTTATATATGTGTGTGTATATATATATATATATATATATTCTTGTTTACATTTAATTTATGAAAATCAATTAAAAAATCTTCCAAAGAAACACATCTTCAGCAAATTACATATGAAATTCTACTATAATAAATTGTGTAATTATGAATACATAAATGTGAATAGAAAAATACATGTTAACATAAAAGATTCACATTTTTATCGTAAATTAATAATGATCATAGTATGAATAGAAAAAAAATAACAAAAAGATTACATGTTTATGTAATAAAAGAGATATTTAAAAGATTACATTTTTATGTAACAAAAGAAAGATTATAAAGATTACTTTTTTTAATGTAAGATAGAATGATTAAAAAGATTCATATTTTAACAAAAATGTGTTTACATGAAAAGTTATATTTTTAATGCAAATAATGTGTGCAATTAGAATGTAGATTTGAATTTGAAATTTTTAATGAATAAGGACAAAGGGATTTATGGAAATGAATGTAAATGGATTAATTACTAATGGCAAATCAGTGACTTATTAGGAAATGCCATAATAGATGCTTGTTAGTTATTGTTGATAAATGTGCCATTATTGCATGTAATCAAAGGAGATTTAAGGAATCAGAAATGAGAAATATGCCACCTTAGCCAATTTTCTTTATAACATACAAATATGGATAAAATGGGCCTTTTGGAATAAAAGAATAAAATAGTATTAATATATATATACCTTAATATACTAAACCCTAATTCTAATTGTACAGCCGTCGCTCTACCTAACCAATGGCCGCGCACGCTCCATCTTCCTCCCTCAAATTCCACAAATCCAAACACTAATTTTACAGACTCATAAGGAGAAAAACGAAGAGGACAACGAGCTCTTTACAATCAACGGTAAAGATGGTCAATGGTGGCACGGATTCCTCGATTTTTGAGCCCAAAGGCGCAACATTGGAGGCTGATTTTCGTGGTGATGGGACCACCGAACTGGTCCGTACTTTCGATGCTGGTGGCTCCTACGAAGGGCGAGAGGGTGGCGACCCTAGATCTGGATCTGGTGCTCCGACGTGGCGTGCGCAGGGAAGGACAAGAAGCGATGGTGGGTTCGGTTTGTAAACGATGTTCCAGAAAGAAGGATTAAGGGGTAAAACCTTAATTAAGGAGTGGTTAAGAAATTAGTTAATTATTTCAAAATTTGTTAATATTTAAATTATTGTAACTTGTCCAAATGATGTCGGAATTCAGAAAAACGGAGTACATTGGAATCACGACGAAGAGATCTACAATATGAAACAGACCAGAGCTGAAACAGAGCATTCTAAAATTTTGAAGAATTCAAAATCCCCAATGTGAGATTTCTGAATTTTAAAATAAAATTTGTTTATATTGATTGCAATGTGAACTTCGTTTATGTGTTGACTAAAATTTGGATTGATTGTATGTGATTTCGATTAACGACTGGATTGAATTGTGTATACCAGAAAATGTACATGTTTAATAAGAACATGTTTGGACAAATAAAATCCCATTTGTATTTTAAATATGAATCAATAAGATTTGGATAGGCAATAAAAATTCTATTTTCATTGTACATATGAAAATAAATTGTTCATGTGTGTTAGATTTTGTTTACACGATAAAAATCCTATTTTTATTGTACATATGAATTAGGAAAACATTCATGTTAAATAAAAAAGTCATTTTGTTAGAAAATATTCGTGTTAAAATAAAAATAACAATTTGTTAAATAATGTTATGATAAAATATAAAAATAACATTTTGTTAGATAATGTTATGCCAAAATATAAAAATAACATTTTGTTAGATAATGTTATGACAAAATATAAAAAATAACATTTTGTTAGATAATGTTATGCCAAAATATAAAAGTAACATTTTGTTAGATAATGTTATGATAAAATATAAAAATAACATTTTGTTAGATAGTATTATGCAAAAATAAAAGAAACAATATGTTAGATAAAAAATATCATTTTTGTTAGAAAATGTTATGTTAGATAAAAATATCATTTTTGTTAGAAAATGTCATGTTAGGTAAAATTGTCATTTATTTATAATAATGTCATGTCAATTTAAGAATGTCATTTTATTTTAGGAATGTCATGTTAGGTAAAATTTCATTTATTTATAAATATCATGTTAATATAAATATCATTTTATTTTGGAAATGTCATGTTTTTTTGATATAAAAATCTCAATTATGTAGAATCATGTTTTTTGATATAAAAATGTCAATTATGTAGCATTATGTTTTATGATATAAAAATGTCAATTATGTAGAATAATGTTTTATGATATAAAAATGTTGATTATGTAGAATCATGTTTTATGACATAAACATGTCAATTGTGTAGATGATATAAAAATGTCAATTATGTGGAATCATGTTTTATGATATAAAAATGTCAATTATGTAAAATCATGTTTTATGATATAAAAATGTCAATTATGTAGAATCATGTTTTATGATAAAAAAATGCCAATAATGTAGAATCATGTTTTATGATGTAAAAATGTCAGTTATTTAGAATCATGTTTTATGATATAAAAATGTCAATTATGTAGAATCATGTTTTATGATATAAAAATGTCAAGTATGTAGAATCATGTTTTATGATATAAAAATGTCAAGCATGTAGAATCATGTTTTATGATATAAAAATGTCAATTATGTAGAATCATGTTTTATGATATAAAAATGTCAATTATGTAGAAACATGTTTTATGATATAAAAATGTCAATTATGTAGAAACATGTTTTTTTTGATAAAAAAATGTCAGTTATGTAGAATCATGTTTTCATGATATAAAAATGTCAATTATGTAGAATCATGTTTTATGAAATAAAAAATGTCATTTATGTAGAATCACATTTTATGAAATAAAAATGTTACTTAGTTAAAACATATGTCTCGTTAGATAAAAATGTCACCTTTATCATGTTAGACAAGAGTAAAAGTGATTACTTGTTAAAATATATGTTTCATGAAATTAAATTATAAATACTTATTTATAATTTAAACAGTGAAAATTTGTTAAATTGAAAATAATTCAAAACTAAATTATAATTGGTTAAAAATATTAACCAATGATTTATTTATATAAACTGTTGTTGTTTGAAAACCCCACACGGGTATTGGGATGATATTGGACATACACTAGTCTCAATATTTAGTTATATATCAGTCGATGTATTGACAGTCTGTGATAAGCGTTATTTATTTATTTTAATGCTCACACAGTTTTAAATTCCACTCTGGATGTGAATGGATTGTTTAATGATTATTTATCATTATTGTTGTACACATGCGACGTATGAAATCCATATAACTCAAATTATGTGGTAATTGATTGAGTCGCATTCCGATTCAGAAAAATTCTGAAATAAAGAATATTCAAAAATAAAGAATCTTTTGAAATAAAGAATATTTTAAAATAACGAATATTTTAAAATAATATTCTATGAAGAATAAAATTATGATTTTAATGTCCATTTTTGGATGGATACAAAAATATAAAAATATGAAGCCGAGTTAAGTATAGAAACACCATTTTCAACCCGAACGGGTTTATCGATCGATTTTATTCATTTTATAATGAATATCGAAAAGAAGTGATCTCAAAATTTAATATAGAATATTCAATTTTGATTTAAAATTGAAAATGAAGTTAAAATCATTTTAAAACAAATTTATAAACGATTTATAAAATACGATTTAAAATAGAAACCGATGAAATATATTATATATATATATATATATATATATTTAATGGCCTTAATAAAATTACTAAAAATATGGAAAAAATTATGTAATATCATAATAAATGATTTGGAAAGATTTTGGGATGAAAAATTCCAATTTTGTAATATGTTTTTATCGAAATGAACTAGTTATTAACTTGAATAAATCTTTAAATTAAGATTTAATGAAGTTTCCCGATTAATTAATATTTAATTGGAATTAAATAAAATAGATTGGATTTTTGGGTTGGTCGTGAATGGTGTCTTAAATAACACTGTTCTTAAAACCCATATGAAAAGAATAAATCCTTTAATTAAGATTATTAGTGTTTCCAATTATATTTAATAATTGGGTTAAAGTGAAATGTGAATTGGGTTTATTGTGAACTGTGTTTTAAACGACATTTATTCTTTAACCCGATTAACAGTGAAAATAGAATTTAGAAGTTATAAATCTTTTATTAAGATTTACATGGAAATTTTCTAAAATAAAGTTTTCCAATTTAATATATTAATTTGGAATTGAATGGAATTCGATTTAACAATAATCGAGATGAGCTTCTATAAAAGAAGACCGTTACTATATATGGAATTTAAAAGGCTTTGCCGTTATTCCATTTATATTATTAGTCTGATACGGAAATTTATATCGATTATATATTGATTTGATTTCTGTGAAAATTCCATATTTAATGAAAGAAGATTTTGGGTGTATCGTGAACTGTGTTTTAAATGACATTGGTTCTTTAATTCAGTTAAAGACAAGAATAATTTCTTAAAGTTAAATAATCATAATGTAATGAATTTTGATATTAAAACCAAATTGGAGTTTTAATGATTTTTTTTTTAAAAAAAAAGAAGATTAAAGAATAAATTTAAAAGAATTTATCTTTGATAAAATTAATGAGAACCTTTCCCTAATAATATGAATATTTTATTAAAAGAGTATTCTGAATTGGAATGTGGCGTATGATGTGTTTTATAGCACTAGATTTTTGATTATAAAATACGTGAGTTATTCGGAAAGACCGGGTTTAACCCATTCTGAATAATTACTACGACGATTAAAAATCGAAGATATTGAGGACAGTGATTGGAGACCGACGATCTTTACATCGAATGGATGATTACTGATATGCCCTGGACTGATTTGCTCCCATGAAAGGGTTAAAGTGGTAGTTGTCCGAACGTACTTGTTGATCGTCCGGATATGCGAGAACCTCTCTTCCGTATTGGACATACGGGACGAGGAATAAGGTGTCTCCGGTTTCGTTCAGACCCAGAACGGACTTGTAAATGGATGTGTGTCTGACGATGAGTTTCATTCTATGTGAATTGATTTCTTTTTAATATATATCTGTTTGGTGGCAGAGAATTTATTATCTTGATTAACACCCTTCTCTGAGACATACGAGCTCAGAGGTTATATATTGGTAGTTATTGATCGCATGGCGTGGATTGTCAATGTGGCATGCCAAGATGCAAATGATTGAGGCTTTGTTGAAAAGCAGAATCTTGTGGTTGATGATCAAAGCACGGCCTGTTTAGAGGTAGCTTTGTGTATAGCGTGACTTCGCGAAACTCAGATCCCGGTATAAGTCAAAAGCGGGATAAAGACCATAGGGAGTGCACACGTTTCTTTCTAGCTAGAAGTGGTGTCAGCGTTTACAAGCCCTGACATTTTTACTTATGTGGATGATGGATTATGAGGTACCTCGGATTTATTAGTCGATAGTGACCAAATTATAGGTTCAACAGGACCGAGAAGCGTGTGTTTACGAATTGCCAATCCACAAAAGTATTTGTGGACCGGCCCAACCGCATCCAAGGGTTCGCCAGCGTCCGAATCCTGAGACAGTGCTAGAGTGTCTCAAGTCGGTGAGGAGCCATCCCTAGCCTCGACTCATGATGGAAACCCAATTTCCAATACGACACTACGGTTTTGATTGCGAACCTATATATGGCGACATAGTAGGATGGGGTATTATGCCGTCTAGGATTGATACATTTACTTTGAAGTATTTTAAAACTGATTAGACACTAATAATAATATTAAATATTATTTTCTATGTATCAAGCATGTTTGATCATTATAAGGTAACACTCTATCCTCCAGTTTGCGTTGCATTGTGTGATGGGACTTGAGTCTTATAATGATTTCATTTTTCAAAAAAGCATTGCATTGTTTTGAATAATAAAAAAAATCTACTTAATTTATGCACTGGCAATCCAATGGAGTAAACTCGTTCCGTGTTAGCAGCGTGGTCCTGTGATTAGCCATATTGTTAGATAAGTTAGGAAAGATTTCTCATACCAGTCCCATGACTGACTCATAGTTTGTTCCACTTGCAAACTCGGGTGCCCTCTTTTCCACACGGGCAGTCGAGTAGCTTGTTTTGCAGATATTCTTTATTGAGCAGGATTCTGGATTGAAGCTTAAAGCCGTGTCCAGAGCATTGATAGTCTTCCGCTGTGATCAGTTTACTTGTTCCGCTGCACTATATTAAATCTATAGTAAATTTATCTTCCGCTGCATTATTTTCGATGTACTCTAATATATTATGTACTCTGATGTAACATTATTATAATGTTTATAAAAGTCTTATGTTATTTGTTCTAATGTGTTGTATTCCCAGAGTTAGGGCATTCGAGGATTCCCAACTTTTGGATCAGACCTGTGTGGTTTATGGTCGATTCAAAGGGCGGAAATTTTCAGGTCATTACAAAAAGGGCCCAAATCGAATCTCAACATAACAGAATAATATCAAAAAAGTGTGCTCGATAGGAGGAATGACCTCACTTGGTCTGTGCGTAGCTCCTGTTTTAGCCACATCAAGCTGACTCAAGGTAGTCAGTGTAACACCCCACCTCCGCCCGGGTGACTCTTGCAAGCACTCTGACTTTGGAGGGGCGTTTGAATCAGGTAAACATGCATAATGATATATCAAGGCAGAACAAGAACATATGTATATGCGTAAACAGAGTAAATAACATAGATAAAACAGCAGAAGATCTTAAACCATTTCAAAACAAGTCTGTTACATCATAATGTCAACTTTCCAAATAAACAAGTCTAGATAAAACAACATCAACTGAAAAACTGAAATACTAATCCCCAAAAGAAGTGATAGCCACAGCTAGCTTCATGTCAAACCGTACATGAGCTAAATCCCACAAGCAGGCAGTCAGAAATCCAGCTAAGCTCCAGTATTCCCTCCCTGAGAACCTGGGGGGAGGGGGGGAACGGAAGAAAAGAGGCGAAAGAAAACAGGTCAGTCAAAAAGACTGAGTAAGCCCTACTACAATCAATGTAAACTGATAAAGTTAACTGGCATGAGAAGCAGGTATGATCATAAGGATAACAACATACTAGCATGATGATTAACTAACGAGGTAGATAAATGTGTCATCGCATAATCAGAATTAAGGTTTTGCACCACAGATGTACTAGCAAACTAACATGACTTGAATAAACAAGTATTGATCCCTTGGCCCAAGCTTTGGCCCAATAACATGAAATGACCCTAGTACAAGGTCCAACCAAACGGTCTAGTCGATCGGCTCCCTAAGCCTAACTCGTCACGTGTCGGTGTCAATACGGCCCAAACATAATTGTAGTCAGACTGTGCAGGGTCTCCCGTCGGGTGTATCAAGCCCTAGGGTGGCAACCCCTGCACACCATAAACATGAGTGCACAGTCTCGATCTACTGGTACCCGTGCATGATTTCCCCGGCTTCGGACTATGTGCACGACCATGGTCCGCCCGGAACTACACCGGCGTACCCTCTGCCGTCGCTTTTGGTCACTTACCTCCAGTCCAGTAATCGTGCCCCCTCCCTAGCCTAGTCCCTAGGGTCATGATGATACTAACTTGGGATTACTGCTGGAGTGGACCCCCCATTGCTAGGATTTTTCTAGTGGGTTAAGTACGGTTTAACCCTCTTGCTAACCATGGATTAACTTGGTTAAGTGTAACGATGAATTCACGACTTAACCCCGATTAATCTACCGAACCCAAATTGGTTAAGTACTAAGTGGACCATGACTTAACCCTAATCATGAGGCATTAATTAATTTAATGCGCCTTAACCTCTCACATTAGACTTTATTGCGGTTACTAGTTAAGCCGGCCTGGTCCGGGTAGCTTTACACCACAACTTGGTCTAACCTCGGGTCCAAGGTACAACATGACCAACTTCTCACATTGGGTCCTATTGTTTGTAGCAACTAGTTAAGCCGGTCGGTTCCGGGTAGGTTTACGCTACAAACTCAACCCAACCTCGAGTTGGCCACACTTATCTTTTCTAAGTGTCATGTCCATCATGTTTCCAAAACATGTTACAAATTTTCAAGCAATTGGGTAGACCTAACTTAATAGGTAAATTACCAATGGGTAGACCTAACTTAATAGGTAAATTCCCAAGCTTATGTTTTTATGTCTTTTACTTTTACCCAACCCCAAACGCAATCCCATCGCTTACATATCGCAATGGCGCATAAAGGATAGAAAGAGGGAACTTGGCATAATCATGACATAAAAGGTGTTGAAGCCACAAGTTCAACATGGTGGCATATGAAATGTACATAATGTTCATATACTTGCATATTACATTTTTAGGCCCCAAAAGCATGCATAAAACCAAACTTGGCATATTGGTGATACATGGTGCTAAATGACATGTAGAAATGGCCATAAGTTCGCATTTAGCCTCACATGCAAGTTATCATAAGGAATATGATAACTTACATGTTGCCAAAATGCAACCTTTAGCATAAAGCTTGAAGCTTTATGTTTATAAACCCAAGATAAGCTTGCATAACATGATAGCATGAATAAAATGTTCAACCCAAACTTGCATAACACAACTTGCATATCATATGACAACTTGCATATCAAACTTGCATAACATAACATGATGAACTTGCATATCATATCATAGCATACTTGCATAACATGATAAACTCGCATATTACATCATAGAAAACTTGCATAACATGATAAACTTGCATTTCATAGCATAGTAAACTTGCATATCATACATTTAACTTTAGAGTTTAAGTATGAAAGTAGAATAGGGCTTACAATGCTATATGACAAAGCCCTTATGAAATCAATCAAACCCAAAATGCAAGCCAAAATGATCAAAACTCTTTCTTTATAATGCAAATATAAAAACTTGACTTGAATGCAAGCTAATGATGCTCATACAAGTTTGAAAACACTTGTATGCATGGAAAATAACTTAGAAATTTATTTAGGAATTGTATGAAGAGAGTGGAGGCCATGAGAGGAATTATTTTGCCATAGTTTAGTTGTAGGATAGATTAATGATGATTTAGGGTAGGTTAGGGTCTTATTTATAGATTAGGCAAGTGTTTTAGGCCATAGGATTAAACCCTAGTTCCAATCTCAGCCCTCAAAACCGAATCTGGCCCCCAAGCTCAACACAATCTCAAAATGGTGCACCAGGCTAAACAGCCCGGCTGGACCAAGTCGACAGCCAAGTCGACAGGGCTGTCGACTTGGGTCCAACCAAGTCGACTCCCAAGTCGACAGGGCTGTCGACTTGGGTGCTCTGGCGGGAATTCTCCCGCCTGGCCCAAACTGGCCCAAATTTTCAAATTCAAACTTGAATTTAAAATCTGTTTTTACTTAGGAATTTTCTGAAAACTTCGTTGGGCCTTAATCGGGTCATACGGACTCCGATTTCCGAAAACTCGGACTCTATTTCGCGTATTTTTCCGAGACGAACGCAATGGCATAGCCCGTTTCCCTTGGTTCAGATTTTTGAATTAAATTCTGCCTCGATTTATGTTATAACAGGTTATTGAAAATACGGGTTGTTACATTCTCTCCTCCTTAAAGGATTTCGTCCCCGAAATCTTCAAATTAGGAAGAACGTATCCTACCATCCAACATCCATCTACTCAAAACATCATCCACGAGCAATCATTGTCCTTACAAGATTCTAAATGTTGTATGAACATATGCAAAGGTGTGTGTATATGTACCTATCTAATGCAAATATCATCAATGCAGATTATGTTAGTGAAATGAATCCATATGTATGCAATTCCTAACATAATGCATAACATCTATATGTGTGCACATAACATACATCCATATGCAACATCCATGTGATAACACAAAAATTTTTGTCCATGAATAAGCATAAACTCTCATGCATATGCAATATGAGGAGTGTGTGAGCCGATCTAGTGCCTAACGTGTATAATGCATCCACGAGTAACCACTTGCAAACACTTGCAACCACTTGCAACCATCAAGCATAACATGTTTCAAACACATGTTTCATCCAAAGGGTTTCTACCTAAGGTCCTCATGACAAGATTAACACGATAAACTAGATAAACATGGATAGCAAAGAGAAAGATATGCTAACAAAGAAAAGAGATTGAGAGTGTACCCTCTAAAAGGAATGGATAAAGCCCACGCATCTTCTCCTCGATTTCCCAAGTTGCGTCTTCTTCGGCTTCACCCCATTGAACCTTCACCAATTTGACCTCTCGATTCCTTAGCTTCTTGGTCTCCGTCCCCAAGATACGAATCGGAGCTCTCCTCAAGGTAGCCTCTTTCTCCACTTCCACATCTTTCAGAACACTTGGCTCAACAACCTCTGCTGATTCATGTAAACACTTCCGGAGATGCGAGACATGAAAAACATCGTGTACTCCAGCAAGCTTCTCGGGCAACTTCACTCTATAAGCCATCTGCCTGATCCTCTCTATAATAGGGAATGGTCCAACAAACCTCGGTGCCAACTTCCCAACAGCTCCAAATCGGACCACATTCCGCAAAGGAGAAACCTTCACGAAAACCATATCCCCAACATCAAACTCCAAATCAGTTCTTCGCTTATCAGCATAGGATTTCTATCGGTCTTGGGCCGCTTTAATCCGTCTTCGAATCAACTCGATCTTCTCGGATGTATCTCTGATCATATCAGGCCCAAGTATAAGCTTATCTGTAGTCTCCCACCAACATGTAGGCGACTTGCACGGCCTCCCATATAAAGCTTCAAATGGTGCCATCCCTATGCTTGCCTGATAACTGTTATTATATGCAAACTCAACAAGAGGAAGATGGTCTTCCCAAGTACCACCAAAATCCAGAATACAAAGCCTCAACAGATCCTCGAGTACCCTATTCACCCTTTCGGTTTGACCGTCCGTCTATGGGTGATAAGCCGTACTTAGATTCAACCTCGTGCCCATAGCTTCTTGCAAGCTATTCCAGAATTGACTTGTAAAGATTGGGTCACGGTCAGTGACTATACTAGAAGGGACTCCATGTAGTCTCACAATCTCACGAAGATATACAGACGCTAGCCAAGATGCGGTCCTCTTGCTCTTCACTGGAATGAAATGAGCACTCTTCGTAAGTCTATCCACAATAACCCAAATGCTCGTATTCCCTTTCCTTGACCTTGGTAGCCCATCGATAAAATCCATGGAAATACTCTCCCACTTCCAAAGTGGAACGTCTAGAGGATGCAATAGCCCACCGGGCTTCTTCGACTCGGCCTTTACTTGCTGGCAAATGATACATCTAGAGACAAACTCTGCCACATCCTTCTTCATCCTAGGCCAAAAGAAAATGCGCTTCATATCTTTATACATCTTATCTCCGCCCGGATGTATAGTCAACTTAGAGTGATGCGCTTCCTCCAGAACTCTTCTTACTAGCTCTTCTACCATAGGAACACATAACCTTCCGTCTCTCCTCGTCCAACCCTTGTCATCAATAGAATATCGAGCGAGATGACTAGACGTCTCTCCTCGAATTAGCTTATCCATAATCTCAACTATCTGAGGGTCTTCTCTCTGCGAAGCCCCAACTTGATCAAGAAGGGTAGGTCTGAGTTCCAGAGATGCTAAAGAACCGGTCATCGACTCAACCGCCAAAGAGAAATCAAAGGTTGCCACATACTCTAAATTCTTCATCTCAACGAATAGAGGACTTAGGGTCAACCTTCTTCTACTCAATGCATCTGCTACCACATTCCCCTTGCCAGGGGTATAAGCTATCTCAAAATCATAGGACGCCAAGAATTCCATCCATCTTTGTTGCCTGAGATTCAGATCCTTCTGAGAAAAGAGATACTTCAATGACTTGTGATCGGTATAAAGCTCAAATCTTTCTCCCAGAAGATAATGGCGCCAAGCCTTGAGTGCATATACTATTGCTGCCAACTCTAAGTCATGAGTGGGATAATTCTTCTCATGCACTTTGAGTTGTCTACCACCAAAGCATATCACCCTTCCTTCTTGCATAAGAACAGCTCCTAACCCCGTGCCACATGCATCGGTGTATACTGTAAATAACTTCCCTCCATCGGGCAAAGCAAGAACAGGTGCTGATGTGAGAGCTCTCTTGAGCTTCTGAAAAGCAAGCTCGCATTCTATGCTCCAAGCAAAAACTAAATTCTTCTTCGTCAATTTAGTGAGAGGAGCGGAAATCTTCGCGAAGTCCTTGATGAACTTCCGGTAAAAACCCGCAAGACCTAGAAAACTTCTCACTTCGGTTGCATTCCTTGGAGTCTTCCAATCCTGAACTGCAGCTACCTTAGCGGGATCCACCGCTAAGCCTTGCTTAGATACTATATGCCCAAGGAATCTAACTTCCCTTCTCCAAAAGTGACACTTGGAGAACTTGGCCTTCAATTGATGCGCTCTAAGCGTATCCATCACCTCCACGAGATGCCTTGCGTGCTCTTCCTCATCCTTAGAGAAGATCAGAATATCATCTACGAAGACCACGACAAACTTGTTCAAGAACTCCCTGAACACCCTACCCATCAAGTCCACGAAATATGCGGGTGCATTAGTCAAGCCGAACGGCATGACAAGCCATTCGAAGAATCCATCTGGAGTTCTGAACGCAGTCTTGTCTATACTATCTTCAGCTACCCTGAGCTGATGGAATCCAGTAGCAAGATCAAGCTGAGAGAAAACAGAAGCACCGACAAGCTGGTCAAAGAGATCATCTATCCTCGGTAACGGGTGTCTGTTCTTCTTAGTCAACTTATTTAACTCTCGATAGTCGACACAAAGTCGGAGAGAACCATCTGCCTTGGTAGAAAATATCACAGGCGCTCCCCATTCAGATATGCTTCGTCTAATGAAGTTCTTCTCAAGCAACTCTTTTATTTGCTTACTTAGCTCCCGCCTTTCACGCGGAGCCATGTGCCGAACGGGCAAAGAAACCGGCTTTGCATTATCCACCAGATAAATGCGGAAATCAATCTCTCGCTTAGGGGGCAACCCCCTAACTTCATCGAAAACATCCGGATTCTCTCGAACCACTCTTACAGACTGAAGAGTTTCCATTGACGAGTCGGGTGATTCCAGATAGCACAACATGACGGGACCTCTCGGATCGCAAGAAATCTCTAGGGTGTTTCCGAGGCGAGTCACGAGCCTCACAGCCCTATGCTCACAATCAAGGATGGCTCCATATCTAGACAGCCAATCCATGCCCAATATCAATCCGTATCCCCTGAAACCAAGAACATAAGCACTGCACAAGAACTCTACACTCAGTATAGAAATCCTCAAATCCCCACATATCATAGACAGATGGGCGGAACCCCCAATAGGATTTGAGACACAGACGGGATCATCTACCAAGCTAGTACTAAGGTGCAAACTATCAACAAGATCAGATGAGATAAAGCTATGCGATGCACCAGAATCAAATAAGGTACGAACTGGAAAATCAGAAATATATACAAGGCTCTCAACAGAAATACTACCTCGATCGGGAACTGGAGAGGTACCGAGAGCATGAACTTGCCCTCCTGAAGGTCCAGCACGCTGAGTCTGACCCTGGCCTTGCCCTTGCTTCCTCGGGCAATCCTTACTGAAATGTCCAGTCTCACCGCAGAAAAAGCATTCACCATTCTTCCTTTTCCTCTTCTTACAATCCTTAATAAGATGCCCAACTGAACCGCAATAATGGCACTTCCCCTTGTTGTTCTTGCCCTTGTTGTTCTTGCCCTTGTTGTTATTGCCCTTGTTGTTGTTCCCCTTGTTGCCTTGACTCTTGTTCTTGTTCTGATTACCTTGACTGCTTTGACCACTTGGATTTCCCTGATTTCCTTTTCCCTGGGAATCAGTCTTCTTGGCTTGAGTATCATTCATCTTGACCTCTTTCTTGACATCTCCCTGAAGTAATGCCATATCAACCAAGCTCTCAAACGTGGCCCCATGGGGAATATGCGACATAGCCAATCCCTGCAACGGCTCATTCAATCCTCTAGCAAAACGAAGAGCCTTCTTCTGAGGAGTATTCACCATATCCAAGCCAAAACGAGCTAACTGATTGAACTTGTTCACATATTCTTTGACAGACATATCTCCTTGTCTCAAAGTTATGAACCTCTCCATTTGCAGATTCTCCTCAGCAGAAGATAGAAACTTAAGCATGAACCTTGCCCTGAAATCGGCCCAAGTCTCAACAGGCCTAGTACCATTGGTGACTTCCCACCAATAAGCGGCTTCATCCTTCATAAGCCAAACCGCCAACAAGAGCTTCCTCTGATCGTCTATCCCAAAGATAGCAAATAAATCCTCGGTCTCTTTCAACCAATTTCTGGCCTCTACAAAAGTCTTAGTACCTTGAAAGTTCTTGCCACCCATTGCTTTGAAATCTTTGCAAGTCTTTGCGAAGTCCGCTTGCGGATGCTGAGGGGGAGGAGGAAGAGGAACCTCAGCGATAGGAGGAGGAGGAACATTAGCGACAGGAGGAGGAGGAATATTAACTACTGGAGGAGGAGGAGGAGGGACATCTGCGGGGCCGGCTTCGGTCGCCCTAGCCTCCAAAAGTCTCCTATACCAAACAGGTACGTGCACTCCCTCCGGAATAGCAAAGTTATCGACCATGCTGAAAACGAAGAAAAAGACAGATTCAGAATGGCGAAAAACGAAGGAATTTTGCTAATGGCTTTTTGGGGAATAGCCTTTAAAATAAACTAGACTTTTCTTTGGAAAATAATACTTTATACTTGGTTTTGAAAATAGTTTTCCAAAAGTTTTCTAAAAAGCCTTTTTTGTTCCTTCTCGTAAACCATATGCTCTGATACCAAATTGTAACACCCCACCTCCGCCCGGGTGACTCTTGCAAGCACTCTGACTTTGGAGGGGCCTTTGAATCAGGTAAACATGCATAATGATATATCAAGGCAGAACAAGAACATATGTATATGCGTAAACAGAGTAAATAACATAGATAAAACAGCGGAAGATCTTAAACCATTTCAAAACAAGTCTGTTACATCATAATGTCAACTTTCCAAATAAACAAGTCTAGATAAAACAACATCAACTGAAAAACTGAAATACATAAATACTAATCCCCAAAAGAAGTGATAGCCACAGCTAGCTTCATGTCAAACCGTACATGAGCTAAATCCCACAAGCAGGCAGTCAGAAATCCAGCTAAGCTCCAGTATTCCCTCCCTGAGAACCTGGGGGGGGGGGGAACGGAAGAAAAGAGGCGAAAGAAAACATGTCAGTCAAAAAGACTGAGTAAGCCCTACTACAATCAATGTAAACTGATAAAGTTAACTGGCATGAGAAGCAGGTATGATCATAAGGATAACAACATACTAGCATGATGATTAACTAACGAGGTAGATAAAGGTGTCATCGCATAATCAGAATTAAGGTTTTGCACCACAGATGTACTAGCAAACTAACATGACTTGAATAAACAAGTATTGATCCCTTGGCCCAAGCTTTGGCCCAATAACATAAAATGACCCTAGTACAAGGTCCAACCAAACGGTCTAGTCGATCGGCTCCCTAAGCCTAACTCGTCACGTGTCGGTGTCAATACGGCCCAAACATAATTGTAGTCAGACTGTGCAGGGTCTCCCGTCGGGTGTATCAAGCCCTAGGGTGGCAACCCCTGCACACCATAAACATGAGTGCACAGTCTCGATCTACTGGTACCCGTGCATGATTTCCCCGGCTTCGGACTATGTGCACGACCATGGTCCGCCCGGAAGTACACCGGCGTACCCTCTGCCGTCGCTTTTGGTCACTTACCTCCAGTCCAGTAATCGTGCCCCCTCCTTAGCCTAGTCCCTAGGGTCATGATGATACTAACTTGGGATTACTGCTGGAGTGGACCCCCCATTACTAGGATTTTTCTAGTGGGTTAAGTACGGTTTAACCCTCTTGCTAACCATGGATTAACTTGGTTAAGTGTAACGATGAATTCACGACTTAACCCCGATTAATCTACCGAACCCAAATAGGTTAAGTACTAAGTGGACCATGACTTAACCCTAATCATGAGGCATTAATTAATTTAATGCGCCTTAACCTCTCACATTAGACTTTATTGCGGTTACTAGTTAAGCCGGGCGGGTCCGGGTAGCTTTACACCACAACTTGGTCTAACCTCGGGTCCAAGGTACAACATGACCAACTTCTCACATTGGGTCCTATTGTTTGTAGCAACTAGTTAAGCCGGTCGGTTCCGGGTAGGTTTACGCTACAAACTCAACCCAACCTCGAGTTGGCCACACTTATCTTTTCTAAGTGTCATGTCCATCATGTTTCCAAAACATGTTACAAATTTTCAAGCAATTGGGTAGACCTAACTTAATAGGTAAATTACCAATGGGTAGACCTAACTTAATTGGTAAATTCCCAAGCTTATGTTTTTATGTCTTTTACTTTTACCCAACCCCAAACGCAATCCCATCGCTTACATATCGCAATGGCGCATAAAGGATAGAAAGAGGGAACTTGGCATAATCATGACATAAAAGGTGTTGAAGCCACAAGTTCAACATGGTGGCATATGAAATGTACATAATGTTCATATACTTGCATATTACATTTTTAGGCCCCAAAAGCATGCATAAAACCAAACTTGGCATATTGGTGATACATGGTGCTAAATGACATGTAGAAATGGCCATAAGTTCGCATTTAGCCTCACATGCAAGTTATCATAAGGAATATGATAACTTACATGTTGCCAAAATGCAACCTTTAGCATAAAGCTTGAAGCTTTATGTTTATAAACCCAAGATAAGCTTGCATAACATGATAGCATGAATAAAATGTTCAACCCAAACTTGCATAACACAACTTGCATATCATATGACAACTTGCATATCAAACTTGCATAACATAACATGATGAACTTGCATATCATATCATAGCATACTTGCATAACATGATAAACTCGCATATTACATCATAGAAAACTTGCATAACATGATAAACTTGCATTTCATAGCATAGTAAACTTGCATATCATACATTTAACTTTAGAGTTTAAGTATGAAAGTAGAATAGGGCTTACAATGCTATATGACAAAGCCCTTATGAAATCAATCAAACCCAAAATGCAAGCCAAAATGATCAAAACTCTTTCTTTATAATGCAAATATAAAAACTTGACTTGAATGCAAGCTAATGATGCTCATACAAGTTTGAAAACACTTGTATGCATGGAAAATCACTTAGAAATTTATTTAGGAATTGTATGAAGAGAGTGGAGGCCATGAGAGGAATGATTTTGCCATAGTTTAGTTGTAGGATAGATTAATGATGATTTAGGGTAGGTTAGGGTCTTATTTATAGATTAGGCAAGTGTTTTAGGCCATAGGATTAAACCCTAGTTCCAATCTCAGCCCTCAAAACCGAATCTGGCCCCCAAGCTCAACACAATCTCAAAATGGTGCACCAGGCTAAACAGCCCGGCTGGACCAAGTCGACAGCCAAGTCGACAGGGCTGTCGACTTGGGTGCTCTGGCGGGAATTCTCCCGCCTGGCCCAAACTGGCCCAAATTTTCAAATTCAAACTTGAATTTGAAATCTGTTTTTACTTAGGAATTTTCTGAAAACTTTGTTGGGCCTTAATCGGGTCATACGGACTCCGATTTCCGAAAACTCGGACTCTATTTCGCGTATTTTTCCGAGACGAACGCAATGGCATAGCCCGTTTCCCTTGGTTCGGATTTTTGAATTAAATTCTGCCTCGATTTATGTTATAACAGGTTATTGAAAATACGGGTTGTTACAGTCAGGGTCTTGTAATTAATATGAAATAACAAAATAGAGTCGTTTCCCAAATCATCCCCTTCATTTTGGAACTCCACCATGTACACAGTTGTTAAAGTGGTTTTTGGGATTGGCAGAGAGTTTGACAATTGCCGATCCCGGTCTCTTTAACAACCCATCATTTACATTTTTCACATCGTGGTCATTATTTTATAAATCACTTTATAAAAGAGTTTATACAAAATCTCATATTCGAATTCGAAGCCAAATATAAATATCTAAATTCGATTATATTTAATTTCGAAAAACAACTTATTTAAATCGCTTGAATCAAACTGATTTAGAAAATCATATTGTAAAGGTCTCAAAATATAGTATAAATCATTTCTATATTATTTAACTTCGAATATATTTAAATTTTTGAAAATATTCGCATAACGAAGTTCAAATCCAAAATCAACTTATATTTGAATCAAAACTTTTAAAGATCTAAATTTCATTTATATCGATACCAAAATATTTAACTTCAAGAATAAGTTGGTCTGATTTATATTTGAGATCAATATAGACAATTCAAATCCAAAAGCTTACATTTTCAATTTAATGAAATCGTATCGTGTATTGAAATTTTAGCCATATAATTCAAAATCGAAATTTTATGTTTCAGTTTAAACTAAAACATATCATACTATAACTCAAGTCAAACCATTTAAATTCATTCAAATAAAAAGCCTTATATTCAATTCAAATTATTTATACGATTAAAACCATTATAATGAATTCGATTTAACAAATTCTAAATTCAAACCAAACGATTTAAATTTATATCAATTACAATTCCAAATTTAACATCCATTTACGCCATTCAAGTTCATTTCTTTTAATATTTAAACTATTCAAATTTGCATTCATTTGATTTAAATCAAATTCACTCCTTAAAATTTGAAATTCAATTTCAGTAAACAATTTCACAATTCAAGTTTATCTTGTATAAGTTTATATCGATTCGAATTCAAGTTCATATCTTATATAAGTTTTGTCGTTAAATCAAATATCATTATTTAAATTTGAATCTTTAAACCTCGAACTCAAATCGTGAAAATCTTAACTTATCTATCTTGAGTTTATTATTAAATTTTATAAAATATAAATATAAGAAAAATTAACTTTCGAAAATAAATATATATAAGTTTATAAAAAAAATATTCTAAAATTAATTAGCAAATAGGTTATAAGCATATATAAGTTAAAATAATATAAAAATAGGTTTAAAAGAATTATTTATTATAAAAAAAATATTGAAATACTTATATATATTAAATTATATGGTTTAAAATAAATAAAATTATAAGTAAAAGTATTTAAATCTATATTTACTCAAAAAATCATTTTAAAACACATAATTTAAAATTTACAAATATAAGTTTAAAATCTTTAGAATGTAAATATAAAAATATAAAGTCATAAGTTATAATTTAAAAATATATTTTCCAAATCATTTTACTTCGAAAAATTGACCAACGGTGTCCGTATATAATTTTCTACCCTACGGTCAAGTGATACGGATATTTATCATTTCAACCCGCAATTTATAAAATTTCTATGAGTCTATCATTTCAACCCGCGATCTCAATTCAATAAAAATCGTTCAGGTCTATCATTTCAACCCATAACGATTTTTCTCTATTCTAATGTCCGTTCATGTATGTATCATTTCAACCCTTAGTGATTTTTCCTAAACTTGGGTATCAACAATCACAAACAACAATCACATCATATATATCATCAGTGAAACTACGTATTATATGAATATATCGTGTCACATATGAAATGTGCATATATATATCAAATCAAACAATTTCTATCCGCAATTCTATACATTTCATATAACAGTTCATTATTGATCAAACATCAATGAAAAATGTAAGTAACGTGTGAGATAATGATAAACTCACCTTTTGTGGAACAGAATGGTGACAACAGATGGATTTGAATTGAAATGATGACATTCGAGAAGGATTCGGAATGAATTCAACTTGCTAGCTGGGCGCTCTCTCTCTCTCTCTCTCTCTCTCTCTATATATATATATATATATATATATATATATATATATATATATAATTTTCATAAGAGAAGGCTAGGGAATTTTCAATGGATTGGTTGGCTGTTGGTTTTGGAATGGGGTTTCGAACTCAACACCATACATTATAATATATATGTTCAAAACTTAAAATTTCAAAAACATATGTACACATAGACCAAAATGATATATATATATATATATATATATATATATATATATATATATATATATATATATATATATATACACACTTAAAATTCAACGCACCCAAATCCCACACACACACACACACACATATATATATATATATATATATATATATATAAGAAAACACGCACTACGAAAAATCCATTTACAAGTATATCTATAAACACACTACACTTATGCACATGACACACAGTACACACCACTAAACAACATACAAACAAGACACATATCATCAACTCTAACACACACACAAGGATGAACCCATACTCACACACAGGCACTAACTGCACAGGAACACACGCACACTCAACATACACATTTAGAAATGTTCACACACACACACCATACTCACCTCACACTCATGCCGCACTCATAACCACGCACACACACACAACACCAAAGAGAAGAGAGGGCTAGGCTCGGAAGGTGCAACTCAGTGAGGAGCAGGTCAGAGCAATGGAGGGGAGGCGATAGACTTGGGGATGGCTCGGCAGCTCGTTGAGGCCACACGACTTCAGATGGACAGGTGGGTGGAGGGTCAGTCTCGGACGGAGGGGCTTGGTTGGCTCACGAGTTGGGCAAGAGGGTTTGGCGGAAATGCAATGGAGAGGGCGGAGTGGCTTCACGGGGGGCTGATGATGGTCTGAAGCTTTGGATGGTGGAGCTCGGCTATCGTGTGCAAGTTACTGGAAAGGAGTCTTGGCAAATCATCCTTCGGCGGATGAAGAAGTGGGCGGAGGTCGGTTCTAGCGAGTTGAAGGGGAGGGTAGCGGTCTTGGGCTTAGGCGCGGTTTCAGATGAGCAGGTGGAGCTCGGTGGAACTGTCGTGGCAAGCTCGTGGGCCGTAGGGGGTCATCGCTGGCGGAGATGGTCAGAGGACAAGGTGGAGCGGGAGCTGGGCGGTTCTGGTGGAGGGCGGAGCGAACTAACGTGGGAATATAGTTGCGATTTCAGGGGATTCAATGGCATGAATATAAAGAAGGGAATGAAAAGGCAGTTTTTCCATTCCTTGCACAAAGGAAAATTGAGTAAACAGAAAATAAAAGTGGTGAGTATAACGAACGGATGGGGAAAGTGTTTGTGTAAAATAGGAGCAGTTTTGGGGTTAGAAATGGCGTTGTACATTTAAATCTCATCGGGAATTGGTCTCCCTATTAAATTGCACTAGCAATGAAGTGGTTAACGTGATGTATTGGAAAGGCAAGGCACTATAGATCTGTTATCCAAATCTTGATGGAGACAACGAAATAAATTTAAAGCGTAAAAGCACTGGTCAATGTTTAAATCAAAAAGAAAAACGAACGGACAACATGAAATGAAACTGATAATTCAATTTTAAATGGAATGTACGATTTGAAAATATATAATTTAAACGAGCGTAACGGCACGCGCTCCGCACGTGATCGTGGCACGCGCTCCGCGCGTGTATTACTATCGACCCATTATTCAAAGGCCAACGCATACATAAATGAAGTTTTGAAAAGAAAAAAAATCAACCGCACAAATCCTATTTTTATGGGGCCCTTTATTTAAATTTAAAAAAAATCAACTGCAAAGATCCTATTTTTTTGAGACCCTTTATTTAAATTTAAAAAAAAAACAACTGCACAAACCCTATTTTTATGGGATAGTTTTTAATTTTAAATAAAGGACAATTTTGGCATTTCACGGTCGGACCAAAAATATGTGTTTTCAAGAGAATTATTATATAAGATAAGATAGGATGATAAGATGATATTTACAACAACAATCGATCACTACAAAATAGCAGATCAATAGGAGAAATATTTTGAAATAAAATCAGAGATAAAATTTTACTAATATTGAAACAACATAAATAATAATAAAAATTTAAATAAAATCTAAATAAATTATATTCCAAATCCAAATAAATGAACTCAATAAAATTAGTAAATAAGATTTGGAGTACATCTATTAATTTGTATTATTAAATTATATTTAAATCGAAACCAAATTTGTTTGTCATATAAAAATTCAAATAATTTAGTTTTAGATCATAAATCAAAATAGTTATTTAAATAAAATTCAAATAAATTTAGTTTTGAATCAAAATAAAAATAGTTATCTTAATAAAGTACAAGAAAATTGATTTTTAAACAAACAAAATAAAATAGATTTTAAAATTTAAATTAAATAATTGAATAAAATACACTTATAATTCGGGTTGTTACGTTTTCTAAGATGAATATACCCTTTGAAGTGAAAGAATGAGATGTTCCAATTCCCAATCAACTAGCATGCAAGTGAACATATATAATGTTTTTTTTAAACGTACATGTTCCGTGCATTATTATTTTATATAAATAAGCTTATGTTAGAAGAAGGGGTTGGCTAGAATTTATACTGGTTTCAATGGTTAAATTTCTTAAAGGTTGAAGTTTAAAAGAAAGGGACCTAGAAGTGTAAATGAAAAGCATGCATAAATGAACATGCGTGAAAGAATGGTAGGAAAATATCAAATGCATGGCAATGTAATTGAAAGGTTATATATTTTATACTTTTGGCAATTCGAACGTGCATAGGATTTTTTTTTTTTTTTTTTTTTTTTTTTTTTTTTTTTTTTTGAAATGGTTCTTGTTGCATGCGTTGGGTTCCAACATGTATAAAAAACATAAAGGGAAATATGTATAGACTTAGAAGATGGAAGGGTAAAAACTTATGTGATGTATCACGTTTTTGACTGTTCAAGTGCCATATGAAGGTTACATATTAGGTTTGCAGACCCAAAATCGTTAAAAAAAATATGACAAACCCGAATAGGGACACATCGGACTCAAATGATTCCGTTTCCAAAATGAATTGCACAAGCTATTTTGCAATTCTGTGGCACACCGATTACCGAAATTGACAAATAAATATATTACGGTGATTAGCGCGATGAGACGGACACAACAATACACAATTTGTAGTGACATGATGCTCTGCTCAAAAATGCATTACGAACCCTTTTAACGTAAAATTCGCACGCAAAAATAAATAAACGGAGGTCAAAACATCTACTTTTCGCAGAACGAAAAATACCGTTATTCTTAGAATTCAATCTAGTATTTTTGGTTCAAATTCCGACAATGTTTTATTCATAGCAAATTTATTAAATCTTTAATTAAATTAATGAAAATGGAACCAACTTGTGTACTTTTCTACGAAATTCATTCATCTGCTATGTCTAATTATACGCATCTCAAATATTAAATTTCGGATTTTTATTATTATTTGAGATATATCGGTTGCCGCTACTGCAAATAATCTTAAAAAAACTGATTCAAACAGAGTGGATAAACTTTGACGTTTTCAATATAAAATTATTTAAATCATTTTTACATGAAAATAATAAATCTTAAGGATGACTGTTTGATTATAAATCAATTTCATACTTTATTTTCCAAATAAACACATTCTAAATTAAATTTATCATTTAATTTCTTATTATAAACCACTTTAAGTTCAACGACTAATTGAAATTCAATAACTTATATGGTTTAAATTTACGGGATGGTACAATCTCCCCCATTTAGAACTTTTCGTCTTCTAAAAGGAACAAAATAAGAAACTATAGTTAAACGGTACACCATTTATACTCATATCAACATCGATTGCTTATTCAAACACAAAATTTTGCTTTTAATCAATATTGGTAACCCGACCACTCTCGTATGGATTTTTGATTTAACTTCTTGATTAGAAACTTCTATTTTCTTTGCGTAGCAATAAACTATGTTAGAGAACATCAAATTCTTATCAAAACTCTTATCAGTGTTCATCGTCGAGATCGACCGAACAATTCTATTTGGAATCAAAATCGTATATTAAACTAAATCAAAACTGTTATGCAAATAGAATGGTTTTCGCACACTGACGTATTATAGTTCATTATTTTTTTAGTTATACCAATGTATTTAATTCAAGTGTCTTCAATTTATATACAAATTTTAAAGTTTATAAGAACATTCCTTGAAAAAAAAATTATATCAAAAACAGTTTTTGATAACTCGATATTTCCATAAGTTTATCATCGTTCTTCAAGAATCTGGTAATGCGTGGATCACGCGCAAAACTAGAAATCTCGAAGTAGTAAGTAAACTCGCTTCAACATCCAGTGAAAATACTTAAAAACATTAAAACAGATAAAAGAAACACCATCCAATAAACCAACCGATGAAACTATTCATAAATCGTAGATACACAATGGTTACGCCTGGGTCCCCTAGGAAGCATCCGTACGCGTAGGAAATCTCTTCTCTGCAAATTTTGTCATGAAAAATCAACGGGATGAATCAATAGAAATAGAATAACCTGAGATCATCAAGGAACGCAACCCCTAAGGTCTCTCTATCATCGGGTCAAGAGGACAAAGTGTCGCGGCCATAGGCCCCTATGCAATCACTACCATACGCATTTCACCAAAAGAGCTCAAAATAATCGCATAGTCTACATCTAGTAAGATTGGTGGTTACATCTCTATCACCCGTAGACCTTAGGCAATCACTGCCCTACGAATTACGCCATGTGGACCACATATAAACAGTGGTTGCGCCTGGATCCTCCAGGAAACATCCATCGACCTAGGCCTTCGTGGCCCTGTGAATTTCCTATGCATCCGAGTTCAAAGGAAAACTCATGAGTAATACGTCCCGACAACCACAATCAATGAAATATCAACAAGAGTTCCTATAAAGTTGGACCTCGACTTTCAATGGAAGATACTTCCCATATCATCGATTTGAAATCATATGATACTATATATAGTATTCATTTCAATCTGTATATATCGTACGCATATAAGGATTCATTTACATAAGATATTTCAAATCATAATTTAATATGTCATTCTTGTACAAATTCCATTATATATAAGATTTCATTTCATATCGATTACCTTCCAAATCAATAATTTTTGAATTCACTCCATTCTTATATAAAATTTTCATATATATAAGTTTCAAAAACATTCATATCAATATCCAAAGATTGGCGATTCTCGAAATTCCATTTCAATACCAAATTCAGTTTGATTTCTTTATCGATTCAGATATTTTATATCATTTCAAATTCAAATATATATCCACAAATCAATTCCTTATCAAAACTTCACATTCGATTTGATTTACACATCACGAATATCATTATTTAGTTGAATCTTTACATTCAATTATTTCGGATTTGAATTGCTCGAATCGAAAATATATACTCTTATCTATAAATAGTTAAGTTAAATTCAGAATAGTTTAAGTAAGATAATAGACTCGATATAAAATAGATTTGAATAAAAATGGGTAGGTTTTGGTATATGATAATTAAAATAAAATAACAAACCTGATATAAAATAGGTTCGAATATAGTAAATATTTTTTTTTTGTAAAATAGTTTAAACAAAATAATAGGCTTGACAGAAAATGGTTTTAAATAGAATAAACAGGTTTTAGTATAAAATAGTTTAAATAAACTAAATAGGTTTGCTATAGAATAATTGGATAAGATAGCTAAGTTTATAATCTTAGTAGTTTAAATAAAGTTAATTTTATATTTTAAAAAAATAGTGTATATATATATATATTAGTTGTAAAGCAAAATACTAACTTCAAAAGATAATCCATTCTAAATCAATTTATGCAAAATTCCAATGCTAGTTTAGCTTTGATTTCATAATATGATTTTAATAACCAAAAATTGAAGATTATTCACAAAAGATAAGCTCTTTCAAAAGCTTCTAAAATTAGCTTATAACAGTTAAATTTGTACAAATAACCTTCTCAAAATATTTCTTACGCGTTTCATATAAGTTGGATTCAATAAATTTCAAAACAATTAAGAAATCTATTTCAATTCATTTCAATTATCTTTTACATCTCATTTTCAATACTTTCATTAACATAGTACAAAATCAATACTTCGAAAATTCAATTGTCAATTATTGTCATAATTTAAAGTTCAAATATTTGTTTCAAATCCAAAACTATGTCATTAATCCAACTTTATTTTAGACTTTTTGCGATGCACGATAAACGAAAGGGTACAAGGATATGAATTGAGCAGTAAGGAAAGCTCAACTATGAATAAAACAAAGGCGAGCAGGTCAAACAACAAGTAAAGCTAAATGAACGAATCAAAATGAACAAAGGAACTATCTATTCTTAAGACCAAGGGGGTAACCGATGTAGCTTTGAAATTTCTTTAATTAATTCACTTCGGGTCAAATTTCAAAATATTTACATTTGTCGTTGTGAAACTTCAAGCTCATTTCCTTTTCTTCAATTTTATTTAAGTTATCTTTTTAAAATTTCAATTTAATTTTAACATTCACTTATCATTATAAATTTTTAAAATTCACATTTTTTTTCTAATTTCATCAATCACTATGCAATTTATAATTTAATTTTAAAACATCCATTTGTAAATTCGTTTTACATTTCGTAAACAAAGACGTATTTTTTTAAATTTATTCATGTAAACTTGCCAAAAGAACTACTATTTATTAAAAATTTATCAAAATTACTTAAGTATTTCTCGATGTTTCAATTGGAATGATATGATTATCCCGCTTAAAACTCAAAAACAAAAAAACCGATGATGTTGCAACCATCACCAGAATCATTTTCAAGCGACTAAAGTGTGATTCCATATCTATCTAGTACAGGTAATACTTTGTATATACATTAGCTAGGCATATATTCAAAATCTTACATACTCAATAATTCAATCGTGACATCAAACAAAATATACATATACATTTTGTAAGATATACCATTTCCCAAGACAAAATGGTATATTTCAAAAAAAATATGTATTCAAAATAATTTATGTATTCAAAAAAATTTATCAGTTTCAAAATAATTTGTTTCGAAATTTATTAGTTCAGACAAAACACCACGCTTCGGTTGCACCACTCTTTCAAAATATTAGTTTCATAATAATTTATATTTCAAATTACGCTCTCTCAGCAGTGATTTCCAGTGACGGATTCTTTCTAAACACCATAAGTTAAGCTTTGTGTAAACCAAACCTTTGATACCAACTGTAACGACTAGCCTTTTTGATCGCATCAAGTTGGTAATTAAACCATCTTAAACCGCTCGGAACGACAGAGTGGTATTTTGTTTATGGTTAAACCGAATGAAACACAGAAATCACATAATAAGTAAACTACAATATCTAACAGTGGAAGAGTTATACACAAAATATCAGAGTTGTACAATAAATTTTACACAATGGAATTACATAGATTTTGATTAAGTAAAATTTTACAAATTTTTTAATTCAGAGCGCACACATCTTCACGTGTCTCTAACATCGATAGCTGAAATCCTTAAGCTGCAACACTCGATCTAACTTGAGCATTTCATGCAAAACACAAAACACTCAAGTCAGGATTAACTTTATTCAAATAAAATAACTTCAATAAAATCCTAAAATATAATAGTTAATCCTACCTATATACAGTTACTAATTTTTGAGATAAATGCCCCATTTACAGGTTCGAAACATAGCAGACACCAAACTCATGTTGGCATTGGCGAAGTACACATAGGCATAACAGGAGCCAACGTCAGAGCCAAAGACAACAATCCAAAATTAGCATACAATAATAAGTAGCAAGGTGACAGTAAAGGGTATTCACAAAATGGCTAAAGGAAAAAAGCCAACAATTTACCAAATATGATAAAAGCAATCAAATTGTTGACAAAACACAGGATGGCACTACAGGCTATTAAACCCTTTTGCAAATGCCTTAAATGTCACTGTTCTTGGTCAGTACACTTTTGTACATGATCAAAGAATCTTGCATTCCGTGTAAATCATGAGCATAGCAATAGGGCAAGCGTATGTTTCTTTGTTTATAGGTAAATATGTACCAGCCCATCAAAGGAAGGTAGGAACATATATACTAAGCAAGGCAAATACGTATAAATTGGTATACATCACAATAGGATCAAGGAAAATACACCAACTAGCATTACAACAAGAACTCAAAGCAAGGCATGGGGTGTATTTTAACTCATGAAAGAAAACCAAACCAAAATGAGTAGCCAAGTGCAACTTATTCAAGTTACAATAAAAACGCTCAGCAACCAAGTTATAGCATGACAGAGACAAAACGCAAGCAACAAGAAGGCAACCAACAAACAAACAAGAATCATCTATTATATTTTAGTTTGTATCGAAGTCGAGATGCTTGAAAACAAAGTAAATTGTGAGCTAGCAACTCACCTTTAATGGCAACATTGTGCTTGAAGGGTTCGGATGTCGGTCGTGAGTGAAGGGGCATGTGGCGGTGGACAGTCATAGCAGGTGGAAGGGAGGGTGACTAGCCATGGCTTAGTCGGAGGCTGAGGGTTCGATGGCTGCAGCATGAAGCGGTTGAAGGCTGCTGGATGGAGATAAGAGGCCTTCATATGACTTTAGCTGTTCATTTTGTCCCCTTTTCATTTCATTATTTTTTAATATATGCCTAAGAGCATCTCCAACTATTCGGGTGTGGAAATTCAATTTTCCACACATCGAACAATTGGAACGATGTAAATTTCAAATAGTTTTTTAGGTTAGGCAGGGGTTTGACAGACGCCCGAAAGTTAAGCGTTTGTTTAACAAACGGCTGATGTCGAGGCATTTGGTCAACATACGCTTGACTTCCTGGCGCCTGTTGAACAAACACCTAAACAACAGACGTTTGTTCCACAAATGCCTGTTGTGTAGGCATTTGTTTGAATTGAAAATACAATTAAGATATACTTATGAGTTAACGTTTAAAGTGAAATTAGTAGGTAACTATTTTGTTTCTTGATCCAACGGACAAGATCACAAAAGATGTTTAGTAAGAAAAAATTAACCATTTTCTTTTATAAGTTAACACATAATAAAGTTATTTATTCTTCCGAACATACAATTACAACAGATGTTACATTAGGATACAATAGATGTTAACCAAGAAATATGGAAAACAGCTCCGGATAAAACAGATGGTAAGTACGAAATAAGTACTACAACTAAGGATACAACTTTCGTTTACCAGGAGATAATGACTAAAACTTAGGACACATCTTGTGATAGGTAGGAAATAAGCACCGAAACTTAGGAAACAACAGTTGCTAAATAGGAAATAAGTACGCAAACTAGATGTCACGTTCAATCTCTAGGGATTCAAAAGCAATTCTTAGTCGCCTTATCTCTTGTTATAACTCATTAGCATAAAAAAATACCCTTAGACATAAACGGTCGTCAATCCATTCAAAAAAACATAGCCCTGCTGTCATAATGAGCATAGTTGAAGCCTACGACCAATATTTTCTCCATCTACCTTTACCACTACCTGGACCGCGTATCCACAGTCGCAGCAGATTGGGTATCAGTTGACCTCTTGAATGCTTGAAGGTTCAGAAACTGTAGTCGGTCGTACCTCTTGCTCATAGTGAGGTTGAACCACAGAGATTTGATCTCTCACTTCTTGAGCTAGAGGTTCAGGAATAGTAGCCTCTCCTACCACTTGTTCATATACGGGTGGAACTACTAGTTGACTAAAATCCAGGATATAATTAATAGGTTCCTGAAGTCTAATTACGCTCAGATTTGAGTACCCAAGACGTACCTCCTCGTAGTGACACTCTTGTAATTCGATAAGCCATTCAATATTGGTTCTTGAACTAGTTGTCGATGGTCGATACCAAGGAAAGTCAAAATCCATATATGATGGCCATGACGACATAACATCTAGTTTGCTAATTTATGGAGAATATTAAATCTTTTTTGAGTGAAGAATGGTGAGAAAATCCCGTAAAATTATATAACAGCTTAGTATCGAGTGAATTGAACAATAAAACAATTTTTGATGTGAAATGTCACTGCAAAGAATATACTTTACGTACTGGCCTGATGATATATTATTTACGCCACCATTTTCAAAGCCTTTAAATGATTACCTAAATCGACGAAGACATTTATACTAAAATAAACATTCATTTGTTTGAGTTAGTTGAACATGTTAAGTAAAACTAAGATAAATAAAACTCGCAAGATACATCTTAATATAAGCTAAATAGAACTTAATCCGACCAACTTCAATTTCAAACCATTATAGCTTAATCAATCCCAAAGTGTGTTAGCCAGTTGTAGTGAACTTCATAAGCTTTGTGACCAATGAAATCTCTTCCGTATTCTAATCGGAAAAGTGCATCGAAAGCGAGTGTATATGCTTGAAATATATCCTCATCTTCCACCAACTTAATAATCTGGCGGTAACGATGACATTCTTCCCAAAAAGCGCTATGAGTTTTATGAACATCTGTAGTAGACCTCTACGTGTGGCAATTAGGATGAGTGTTGTAAATGTCTTGGATCAACATCCAAAACAATTCTTGGCTTACACCCCTACCATTTTGCAACATAATCTTGTGTCTTCTATCAAACTCGATATAAGCTTCCACAAATATTAATAACTCATCAATAGACCAATTCTGAATGGACATTTTCCCTTATGAGTTTAACTGTATTATTTAGAAGTAAGCAATGAAACAATTTATAAGTAATAGTAATTATAACAAATAGTGTCCACAAATTTTTTTCCTAACAATTTCAAATAGTGACTGTTGCTCTGTACGTATGAGTTGTCTAGTCAAATTGCTTTTTGTCAGTGATAATTAAATATGTGTTGTCAATGAAAAACAGACGCTGACATATTGCAGCTTTATCATTTTGGCAGCAGCATGAGATTTGACACTACACCTTAGGCAGAAGCATTATTGTCATGACATAAGTCACAAGCCAATTTACTGCACCCACTAGGGTTCGTGTACTTGTTAAGTACACATAAACACTTGAAAGTGGACGACCCATATTTCTAACTCCTTTACGTCCAAATCTATACACACCAAAATTTCTAACTCCTTTATGAACGTGGTAGGCCCATACTCCTAGCTCCTTATTGTTTTTTCTTTTATACTTCAGACGTGGACAACGCATATTCTTAACTCCTTTACATCCAAATTTATACACGCCAACTCTAACTTGTATACAAACACCACTCTTCTTTAAATTTTAGGGTAGGATACAATGTTAGCGTCCAAATTTATACACACCAAACTCTAGCTTACAGGCTTATGCTTTATGGATGTCTCGTTCTTTACTGTAGATGGCGCATGTTATATTGCAGGCTCATGCTTTCTGGCTTACTCACACTTTTTTGCAGGCTCTTGCTTTATTTTTTGGATCGATCTTTAATGCTTGCACATACTTTAATGCAGTTGGACCGTTCTTTTTGGCATACACGTTATTCAATGAATTATGGTCAAAAGAATTGAATTTAAAACACCTCAGTCATCACCCATATATACAAGCACTTCGAAACAAACTAATAACATAATTAACTGCAACTCCTAAAATGTCGATATCTTTTCCATCCTCGTACAATTACATTGATATTATCTACGGACCAACACCTCCGACTTCGTCTACACCACAAGAACCAACCGAATGGTACGTCGAAATGGAAGAGCGACATCGCGAGGAATTGCGACAAATGGAGGTGGATGAATGGATGTAATAGATGCAAGTAGCCCATCAACAACAACCTCAATCCAATAGAAGGAACGTTGTAAATCCTCATGTCCGGGCAGCACTTGAAGAAGAAGAAGAGGTGCAGTCACCAAATATGGTTTGTTCTTATGGTTTTGAAGCACCCAATTAGTCGTGTGACATAGAAATGATGTTGGTCGACGATATTATTATTGTCTAATACGCACCAATGGTTGCACATTTAGAGAGTGGGTAGACAAACAATTTCCTACTAGAGCTATTACGTATGCTCTGGAATTGGAAGATGAAATACGAAAGCTACGCAACCAAGTCAAAGAGCCTAGCGAAGCAAACATCCGACTTCGCCATGGTTTGAATTAGTATGTGAAGTATTTTATGTCTTGCTAGTCATTAATGTTTATGCTTAGTTGTATTTGTATTTGTATCCTATTTCTTATGAATGCAATCTATTTTTTCATAACACGGATGATTTGGGTTCATAATACGGAATGATTTGAGTTAAGTCAATATGTTGACACAACACAAGAATCAAACAAACTACTAGTTTTATACCAAACATGGAAACAAAAATGGTATTATAATTTGACACAACGTTGGAGTACATACACACTTCTGAATGGACGTACAAAAACATGGAAACAAAACATACTTCTGGTTTTATACCAAACATTAATCATGATAAACGCATATAAGATAAACATTAACTAGTTAGAAATATTAGTTTCACTAATGAAATTAACATACGCGTCTGTTGAACAGGCGTTTGTTAAACAAACGCTTGAAGCTAAGTGTTTATTGAACAAGGCTTGACTTCAGGCGTTTGTTCAACAAGCGCTTTTAAAGTTTGGAGATTTCCGAACGAATCACCCCGAAATCTAAACTTTAGGTAGAGTGTGAGTGTACACTCTGTTGTGCACCATTTTGGATGTAAATTTCATATTCTTGGATACCCATTCTACTGTTGGAGATGCTAAAAGGGTAGAAATGTGGATAGGAACAAGGAAATGCGCATGGGTAATGGCAAGCACTGAAAAATTGGATGCATGGCTTCAGGAGCTTTCAATTTTTTTCTGATATGAGTGCTCATTTTCATCTAGCTAGAAAAAGAGAGAGGCACCTTTTTTGTTTCTATTCTCAGAATGAAGGTAAAGGCTATAATCTCATATATACAAGAGAGAAGGTTTTTAAAAATAAGGGAATGCCAAGAGAGGCATTTGGTTTAGGCAGTTTCGATTTTTTATACTACATTACACATGCATGGGAAGATTGCAATAGTACATGTTGAAAACCAAGAATAATGCACGCACGCATGCTTCAATTCTCTTTTTGTAAGTTGAATATACTGTTTTGAAGTTGAAAGGATGAGGTGTTCCAATTCTCAATCATCTAGCATGCAAGTGAACCAATATAACGCTTTTTTTAAACGTACATGTTCTGCCCAATATTCTTTTATATAAAATTGCTAAGGCGACTGTTCCTCAGTCGTCTGTCCCACTGAGAAACGCAGTGGGGCACGCTAATTTTAAAAAAATAAATATATAAGCAGCGGACCCCCATTGCACAGTTACTTGCACGACTGTCTCACTCCTTTTTTCTATATACATAAGCTTATGTTAGACGAAAGGGTAGGCTAGAATTTATATTAGTTTAAATGGTTAAAATTTCTAAAGGTTGAATGTTAAAAAGAAGGGGACCTAAAAGTCTAAATGAAACGCATTCATAAATGAACATATTTACGCGTGAAAGAATGATAGGATGTATATCAAACGCATGGCAATGTAATTGAAAGGTTATAATATACTTTTGGCAAATGGTACGTGCATGGGATAATTTTTTTGAAATGGTTCTTGTTGCATGCGTTAGGTTCCGACATGTATAAAAAGCATAAAGGGAAGTGTGTTTAGACTTAATGATGAAAGGGTTAAAACTTATGTGACGTTTCACATTTTTGACTGTTTGAGTGCCATATGAAGGTTAGAGACAGTGGCATAGCCAGAAAATTTCGTTGGCGAGGGCACAAAGTAAATTTCCAGTCTTTGAAGCCAACAATTTTGATTTTTTTTTCCTACTATTTGAAAAGCATTGGACTATGGAATACTTATACTATTATGACTCAGTTTTTTTTTCTAGCATGCCTCAGTTTCTTTTTGATATAAATATACTATTACTAGCATGGAATACTTTTACTAGCATGGTAAATCTGCTGTTGTTTGAAACTGGCTTATGTACACATGGAATACTTTTACAAGCATGCCTCAGTTTTATTTTTTTCTTGAATCCTGGGGAGGGCAGGTGCCCTCCCCAGCCTTAATGTGGCTCCTCCACTGGTTATAGATCAGATTTGCAAAACCAAAATGGTTAGAAAAATATGGCAAACCCAAATAGGGACACATCGAACTCAAATGGCTCCGTTTTCAAAGTGAACCACGCTAAACATTTCGCAATTCTAGGGTCACCGATTACTTAAACTGACAAATAAATATATTACATTGATCAGCGTGATGAGACAGACGCAACAATACATAGTTTGCAGTGTCATGACGCTTTGATCAAAAACACGCTATGGACACTTTTTAACATAAATTTCGCATGCAAAAATAATTAAACGGAGGTCAAAACATCTTCTTTTCGCAAAAAGTAAAATAGCGTTATTCTTAAAATTCAATCTACTATTTTTGGTTTAAATTCGCTCAAATTCCGGTAACGTTTTGTTCGTAGCAATTTTATTAAATCTTTAATTAAATTAACGCAAACGGAACCAACTTGCGTACTTTTCTATGAAACTCATTCCACCGCTATGTCTCATTAGATGCATCTCAAATATTAAATATTAAATTTTATATTTTTATTCAAATTTTAAAATTTTATTATTATTTGAGATATATCGGTTGCCACTACCGCAAATAATCGTCAAAAACCGATTCAAACGAAACGACTAAACTTTGACGTTTTCAACATACAATTGTTTAAATCACTTTTACATGAAAACAATAAATCTTAAGGATAAACGTTTCATTATAAATCAATTTTATATTTTAGTTTTCAAATAAACACATTCTAAATTAAATTTATCATTTAGTTTGTTATTATAAACCATTTTAAATTCAATAATTAAATTCAATTCAATAACTTATATGGTTGAAATTTATGGGATGTTACACGTTTCTAGTAATATATAAGTATAACCCTACTTAGCAAACTCCAACACGAGATCCACATGAGAAATACAGTACTTAAGCTGATAGTTTATATTTAACCTAGCTGAAAACGTAAAGTTTACAAGTTATTATTCTATACAGTGTATCGTATAGATGTGTCAGTAATATACAGTGTATCTTAAAGATGTGTCATAAATTCAGGAGTTAAAAATATTACGTCAACAATCTGCAGAAAGGTAAAATCACACACTAGATCATTGCATTGATATAAATTAATTTGATCAACGAAGCAATTAAGATTGATGTAATATGTAATTTGATAGATTGTTTGGAGAAGAAATTGAATAGAAATGAAGCGATGAAAATATTATTGCAAGAGTGTTTTTGATATTACAAAATGTTGCACTGTTAACGTGACTATAGATAGGGGTGGCAATTAAACCCGACCCGATGGACTCGGACCCGACCCGTCAGGTCTCGGTTCTGGACGAGTCGGCATTTGTCGGGTCTAAACTATACATTTCAAAAATCTGGACCCAACCCGACAGCTTCGGGTCGGGTCGGGTACGGTTGAATATTAGAACTAAAATACATATATTTCAATGTTTTTTGGTCGGGTTTTTCGGGTCGGGTTTGATCGGGTCCTGATGGTATTTTTCAACATCTATACCTGACCCGAGACCCATCAGGTTTGGTTCGGGTTCGGGTCTTCTCGGGTCGGTTCGGTTCGGGTTCCCATTTCTCGGTTCTAATTGCCTGCCCTAACTATAGATAGCCAAGAGACATAGCAAATACATAATGGGCTTCGGCCCAAGATACACGCAAGTAAAATACCCGCATAACACAAGTAATACAAAGAACGTTGTTGACTGTTCAACCTCACTTATGTACCATACATGATACATGGGGTCGTTATGTGCGCTTCACTTAGCTCTTCCCTTTGCAATGGGTTTTACGCCTTTAGCTAAACAAATTTCTATGGTTTTTTCGGAAAATCGTTAACCGAATATTTGAATAAAAACGTTCATCCTTTCTATATAACATAATTATATCCATCAAACATTGAAAGCTAGACCTAAAACTTTGAAATAAAAAATAGAAAAAATCACATGCTCTAATTCCCTGTAGCACTAGTAGCTCATACCCTGGCATAGAGAACTTCCCCTGCACAATCGAAATGAACAAATAAACCAAAAGAATATTCAAGATGATATTATGTTAAGTTTCAAATATCACCCCATGTCCACTGTTATTTTTTGGTTTTGTGGATGTATATTTGCAAAATAAAAAAGATACATGTAGCATGTTTTACATTCATGAATCTTTAAAAGCAGACATGTTTATATCTAAAAACTTTCATTAATGATGTTTAACAAAAAAATATTGAAGGGCATGTAATTAGAGGAGGGAGCTGAATACCAGTAAACTAGGTATAATAGTAAGATATCGTTTTCTTTGACACACACAAATAAAACTTAATGCAGTATGAGATAGCTCATACATAGTAAATCCTGTTTTACTTCGTAAATAAAACTGTGTTCCATAATAAATATCGTAAGTGAAAAGCTTTTGTAAACTCAAATAAATATAATGGGTGTAATGGGACATGTTAGAAACAGAAACTAAGTGACAAAAAGATTAGTAAAATGTCAATTTGTTTATTCAAAGGAAGCTTATGTGATAAGTTTAGCCAGGCCTTATTTTTTTTTATATTATGTCCTTCTTGACATTTGTAAATGCGTATTAAATATGAATTCGAAAATGATCAAAATTTTAACATGAAACATTTGTGTACCAATCAAATAAAACCTTTGAAAAAAATGATCACACAACAAAAACATACTAACAAGCAAGGAAACACCAGCCTCTGACAAACATTGGCTGTTAGAATTTGTGATACAATATTTCCATTTGCTGAAGATTGGAAGATATTATTGATTATGGTGATAGAATATTTCCAATTAGAGAAGATTTGGGAAATATTTTAATTTCGGAATATAATATTTCCAACTGCAGAAGATTTGGAAGATATCAGAAATTTATTGCTCTTTTATTTGTAAATGGGATAGGCAATAAATTACCTACATAAGTGGAATGGGATAGTGAAGTAAGGAATTAATTCCCTAATTGGTTGGTTAAACAAGGAAGCCTATCAGGAGAATTGGAGAATTAATTAAGCATTGATTTATATCATAAATCAATTACTTCAACCCCAATCATTAATCCTTATATAAGGATAGGGATTAAGTGAATGTATTATCATCTCTAAGAGTTCTTCTTCTTCCCTACTATCAGTCTTGTAAATTTTCTTTTTGAGAAAAGTAATAAAATCTCCTCTCCCAAGTGGACGTACACTAACAAGATGTTAGTGGAACCACTATAAACCTCTTGTGTTATTTTTTTTATTGTTATATCTGTGATTGCTTTGCTGGTGTTATCTGTTGTTTGTTTTGCCTCACCATCAATCCATTCCTATCCGTTTTTTTACGCAACAATTGGTATCAGAGCTACAAGGTTGATTGAGAAAGGGTGTTAGGCATTATGGCAGGAGATAAGGAGAATTCAACAATTGTATCAAGGCCATATGTCAAAGGGACATATATGGAAGCAGGATCTCAGTTAGCAATAGAAAGATGGAATGAGGATAAAGACTTCGAGAAGTCGCAATGGAGGATGAAAGCTGTTTTGATGAGGAATAATGTTCATCCTGTGGTATTTGCTCCTGAGGAGTTGACGGATGATATTTCAGCAGTGGAAAGGAAGGAGATGGAACGATGGGCGTTTGCTACTTTACAATTGGCAATGGGAGAAAATGTCATTTCAGAGATTAGCGGTGAGACCACTGCTAAGGACATTTGGACCAAGCTGGAAAAGCTCTATCTAAAGAAGTCACTAACTAACCGTCTGATTTTGTTGAAGACATTTTTCACCATGCGGATGAGAGAGGGTACTTCAATGAAGGCACATCTAAGCTTCTTTGATGATCTCATGATGAAGATGAAGACTGTTGACTTGAAAGTGGATGAGGAGCAAAAAACAATGATTTTTTTGTGTTCTCTTCCGGAGCGATACACAGGTTTCGCTAATAGTCTTATTTATGCCAGAGATACACTAACAGTAGATGATGTGAAGGCAGGTCTTCTATCTGAGGACTTGAGGGATCAGATGAAGGGGTTGAGTGAAGGTAGAGGAGAAAATAGTACAGAAGCCTTATTAGTTGGTATGGAGAAAGGGGAGAAGAAGAAGAAAACAAAGTCAAGAGATGGGAAGTGCTACATTTGCAAGAAACCAGGCCATTGGAAGAGAGATTGCCCGGACTCGAAGAAAAAGATTGTAGCTGGAAATTCATCGGTTGCGATGGAGGAATTTTTGTCTGATGACTTGTTGACAATGGTAGTATCAGATGTATCAGACCATTGGGTGCTAAATACAGGGGCGTCTTTTCATATGACACATAATAATAATTATTTCAATTTTTTAAAAAGAAAAAGAGGGAAACTAATTTTTATGGGAAATGATGCTAGTTGTAGAGTCATGGGCGAAGGAACTGTGCAGATTCGCATGTATGACGGGGTAATACGCACTTTGATAGGTGTCCGTTATGTTCCAGGTCTTCGGAAGTCAATGATATCTCTTGGGCAGTTGGCATCGAAAGGATGCGAAGTGACTATTGATAAGGATAGTCTAAGGGTTTCTAAGGGTGAATTTGTAGTGATAAAGGGAGATATGTTTCATAATTTGTATCTCCTGAAGGGAAGCACTGTACTTGGAGAGTCAAGGGTTGAAGCCTACAGTTCTCGTGGAGAAGATGTCAAAGCTAGGCATACGAGAAGGGACTTTGAGTTTCTGCATAGGAAGAATATAATCAAAGGGGAAAGCTTCAACAAGGTGGGATTTTTCCAAGAGGATGTGCTTGATAAGAGGAAGAAGGGATCGTCTGAAGTTGGTCAGAGATCAAAGGAGAAAGCAGTGGAAATGCATAAGTCCTTGCAGACTGCTAAGTTCGGGCGTTGCTCGAACTGGAATCGCTTATCAAAATGCTAGGTGCCACGTGGTGGCACGGTGTGGGGAGAGGGTTGAGATGGTTCATGGAGACGTTTGTTTTCATGGTGAAGATTGATAGGTCTTACTTGAAGGGGTTACTTTGTACACTTTGTTGGCAAGCGGTGGCATTGCCGGAGTTTGTTAACAAAGTGCAATGGGTGATGGCCATGCCGAAGCTCATTGGGAAGTAACCATGGTGTCTTGTCTGAGAAGATGCTTAGAGTAAGAGGATGTAGGTGGGGTTGGTATGCTTTTAAGGAAATATAGTATCAAGGTGGAGATTGTTAGAATTTGTGATACAATATTTCCATTTGCTGAAGATTGGAAGATATTATTGATTATGGTGATAGAATATTTCCAATTAGAGAAGATTTGGGAAATATTTTAATTTCGGAATATAATATTTCCAACTGCAGAAGATTTTGAAGATATCAGAAATTTATTGCTCTTTTATTTGTAAAAGGGATAGGCAATAAATTACCTACATAAGTGGAAGGATTTGAAGAAGGTTTCTTTTTGGGATAGTGAAGTAAGAAATTAATTCCCTAATTGGTTGGTTAAACAAGGAAGCCTATCAGGAGAATTGGAGAATTAATTAAGCATTGATTTATATCATAAATCAATTACTTCAACCCTAAGCATTAATCCTTATATAAGGATAGGGATTAAGTGAATGTATTATCATCTCTAAGAGTTTTTCTTCTTCTTTACTATCAGTCTTGTAAATTTTTTCTTATTGAGAAAAGTAATAAAATCTCCTCTCCCCAAGTGGACGTACACTAACAAGACGTTAGTGGAACCACTATAAACCTCTTGTGTTATTTCTTTTATTGCTAGATCTGTGATTGCTTTGCTGGTGACCATCTGTTGTTTGTTTTGCCTCACCATCAATCCGTTCCTATTCGTTTTTTTACGCAACACTGGCGATGTTCTTCTTTTCTGTTCTTTTGTCCAGAACTACCAAACATTATTTACGTAAATAACTGGTAGCACAACATTTTGATCTGCACTGCATGCATGCATATATATATATATATATATATATATATATATATATATATATATATATATATATGGTATATATCAGGTTATTTTTAATAATTATATGTTTAGACTTTAGTTTGAAACAAAATAATGTTCATCTGAAGCTAACTATAAGACTAATGCAATGAATGTAAAATGAATGGACCATAAGAGAATATAATTGATGTATGCCTAAGTGAAAAGAAACTCTTTTAATCCAAGTATTCATCCTAGATCTTAACCTTACTCTTATCTATTGACAGTGAACTCTAAATCCAACAATCACTTATAATAAATAAGATATAATTAAATAAAACTTAATTTACCTGAATTAAACATCAAACTCGTAACTTGATATCGGGTTGTGTTTCTTTACTTGAACATAACATGTAGTCGTGAGATGGAAGATTTCTTCTACATCCAAACAAAATCAAGCAATGATAATTTCAGCAACACATGATTGAACTTACAAAAATCTAGAACTGTCAAACCTAAATGAGATACCAATATAAACCTACTTTAATGAACTATTTCTGGTGATATGGTACTCGTGAGCACGACATAAAAGACGAAGGTGTTGTATAGAAAATCTCATAGTAGTGAATGTTAAAATGGAATCCAAAAATAAATTGGTTGCTCTTTTAAAATTCCCGGTGGACATAAAATATAGACCCTCATACACTTTTAAGCAGTTCTTCCTCTCCCAGTCACCTCCTTCCTCAACTAAGCAACGAATACAAAATCATAGTAACATATATTTGAAACAAGAAAAGGAAGGAGAATATGAAATGCAAAACCCATTACACACTTCTTAGCCTTATCAATACCCTTAGAAATAAGATCGAAGTCTGTATGAAAAAAAACCAAGTCTTAACTTGTAGAACACTAGATCTATCTTACGAACGACAACACGCCTTATGTTACTTTGAGTTGCTCTAATGCCTTTTCCTGCAACTAGATTTTAAACAGCACCCAACATAGATAAATACTAGTTATAAATAAGACAAAGGGATTGATAAGGCTAAGAAGTGTATAATGGGTAGAAAAGTATATGAATACCTAAAGAAATACATGAATTTGACATAATTACCATTTTTAGCACACAATTAAGCATAACATTCTGAGCAGCCGAACATGTGAGAGTACGAGACTGAGAAACATTTGGATCACCAGCATGATCAAGATTTTAACATCATGTTATGCTATATGATATTAGAAAGAAAAAGTAGCTATTATGCATCCTTAGCACAATTTGTCCTAGTTATTTGGGGGACTATATAGCATATACAAAATTCCTGTTTCAGCACTTTAGGCAGGTAAACCTAAATGAGCAATTAAAAAAAAATCCTTGACAGAAATTTGCATCGAATTTGGCTATGTGTTAGCTTAAAGTTTTACATGATGGTACCAAAACATTTCAAATTTCAATGTTTACAATGTTTTAAGAAAAGATGAGTGGGAATCCGGCAGCAACACTGTAGCTATTGTATTTTCTTCCTCTCAGATAATGTCCTTTAGAAAGAAAAATTCAAAATATCTAACTTCAGATTCAATAGTGAAAAAGAAACAAAGAAATTAAACAATACCCACTATCATTACTGATGCAATAACTTAGTGGATCTGTGGTACATACAGAAAAAACATAAATGATTCTTTCATGGTTTTATTTTTTCCCCACATCAAACTAACAACGATGATTATACTAAATGTTAACTAGTCCATACACTGCTAATTCACAACATATTAAAATGCTATACATGATTATACTAAATGACTTAGAGCATTCCCAACCGTGGGTCGGTTGCCCAGCAACCATGCCCAACGGTTGGGTCATAGGTCCCTTTAGTGTTGCTTTGGCAACACTGAAGGGTGCTGGAGCAACTGAACGGTTTCTCTAGCAACCTGGCCATGGCCGATGTGTGTAAAACCGGTTATGGCACAACCGGTTTTACCCACACCGGTTTGGTGGGGACCCGTGTCCCCACCTTGGCCGGTTTGGGTAAAACCGGCCAATGGTGGGAGAATTTTAAAAATTCTCCCCCCGTGGTCGGCTTCACTCAAACCGTATATGGTTATATTAGCCATTGGAGCTCCCGATCGTTGATATTTTTGACTGTTCACCTTGGTTTTGATCGTTTAATCAATGGTTATATATATGCACATAGATTTTTACAGCATAACACACTCATATCTTCCTTCTTCATTACCTTTTCAATATATTTGCAATGTCACAAAATGTTAAAGGCAAGAAAGGTGCTTCAAAATTTGCTTGAAATCAACACAGTTACCAGTCCGACCGCAATCAGTCTCATATGCAATCTACGTACCCACATAATCAAAATCCTCATTATGGTAACTTCCCAAATGGTCCAAACTGTTATGCTCAACAAAGCCCAAATTTCTATCTATCGCAGCAGAACTCCAATTATTATCAGAATACTCAAAGTTCTGGTTCTGGACATAACCCGTCTTTGCAGCAAAATTACACTGATCATCACTACGCTTCTCCTAGTAGCCAGCAAAGGTTAGTCTCGCATGAAACTTCTCCAAATATATCAAGAAATTTTAACAGTGTCTTTGGAGACAATAGCGACATGATTGAGGAAACAAAAGTTGACGTTACTGAAATTCCTGATATGTATGCGAACACGCTAGCGAGAAGACCAAACAAAATTGTGAAATGGTCTGCAGAAGAACAAGCAAAACTAGCTTTTTGTTGGGTCGAGTGCTCTAGAGATAATGTTAAAGGTACTAGTCAGACGGAAAACTCATTTTAGAGTTTTGTTCTGAGATTATTCAACGGCTGCAGTCCACAAAACCCAACGAGAACCGTAGACTCTTTGAAACATTCGTGGAAGAGAATCAACGCTAACTGTCAAAGTTGGAAGGAGATTATGGCAGGACTAGAAAGTAGACGGCAAAGCGGTGCCAACGATTTTGACTAGGTAATTATCACTTACATAGTTACTTATACAATTTTTTTACTGCATAATTTTAGCAACTTACACTAGTTAAATCCACACAGCTAAGCAAAGCGAACGAACTGTACATGGTAGAGCATAAAAATGTACCATTTAACTTGCACAACTGTTACACCATTCTGTCTAGGGAAGAAAAATGGAGTAACATACGCCAAGAACACTCAGCATCGTGATTTATGCCGAGGAGGCCGATGGAGGAATCTAGCCCGAGAAGTCTAGATCCTCAAGAAAACTCCCCTTTTTCTACTAGTGCTGGTGGTAGGCCTCTTGGTAAATTCAAAGGAAGAAAAAGCAGTCACAGATTATAGTTCGTATTACGAACAACTAAATAGTCAAATGGTAGCTTCTGATGAATGTAATCGCCTTTTGGCGAAAGCCAAGGAAGCTAAGAGAACTGAGAGAGCTAAGGAAAAACAACGAAGACATGAAGAATTGCAAACATAAGAGAGCGTGATTTGGATATTAGGGAGCGTGAATTGGCTCGACTCAAACGTTTAGATGACAGGGCACTTATGACTGTCAACCTTGATACATCAAACCCAATGCAACGCTTATTAATGGAGCAGGAACTAGAAGCTTGCCGCAAAAGACGCATGGGATAGTACGGATTGAAGTTTTCATCGTTTAATTGTAGTTGTTTTTTTTATGTTGTTTATGCATTTTCTAATTATTAAGTACCGGTGATGTAGTAGCCATGGATGTAGTGTAAGTGTCCTTAGTGTTGTACTAGTTTCTTAATTAAATTTGGCTTTTATGTTGTTATAAGAGAACAATAACGGAATATTTCATAAAACTAGCATTCAGTGATACATAAAAGCATAAAATCATAAAAGCATAAATATTACGAAGCGAACTTAAGTTATTAACTTAAATATGTAGATATGTTAATCCCCTTCCTACTGGTTTCCCACATGCTCCCAGTAATGTTCCACCAATTCGTCCCTTAATTCTAGATGTGCTTGGGGATCTCTAACATCCTGGATACGTTGCAAGTATTCTGCAAAAGTATTCGGGTCCTTGTACGACTTTCTAGTAAACGCCACTGCTATATCCGGATAGTTCTGAAGTTGCTGTTAATATCCTCCCCTTTCTTCTTCAACTATCATATTATGTAGTATACTACAACAATACATAATATCTGATATAACTATCTGTTCATGATAGCGCACTTCTTGTCGTAAAAATTTGAAACCGTCCCTGTAGAACTCCAAATGCTCTTTCTATGTCTTTTCACAAACTTTCTTGTTGTTTTGTAAACATAGCCTCTTTGGCATTGTTCGGCTTTTTGAATGCCTGCACAAGTGTTTTCCATTTAGGGTAAATTCCGTCTACTAAATAATAATCAACAGAATGGTCGTTATCGCCAATTTTGTAGTTGCACGGCGGCGACAGATCATTGTACAAATCATTAAACAAGTATGATTGTCGTAAGACATTAATTTCGTTGAGCGATCCAGGAACGCCAAAAAAGGCATGCCATATGTACAAATTGAATGAAGCTACGGCTTCTAACACCAACGTAGCTTTTTTAGTGTATCCTTTGTATTGGCCTTGTAGTGCTACTGGACAGTTTTTCCACGTCCAATGCATACAATCTAAGCTTCCCAACATATCCGGGAAACCACGTTGATCTCCCATTGCTAATAATCGTTCAATGTCATGTTCGGTGGGTGATCGGAGGTACTCTTCACCGAAGACACGAACAACTGTTTTGCAGAATTCTTTCAAACACAAAACTGCCGTTGATCCACCAATCCGTAATTTGTCATCTAATGAATCAGCTGAACTTCCATACGAAATCATACGAAGTGCCGTAGTTACTTTTTGTAGTGGTGAAACTCCAAGTTCGTTGATTCTATTTTTCCCGTGGGTAAAAAATATATTGGATTCGAAAACCTTGTTTAGAACTCGATCGAACACTGTCCTTGACATACGAAATCTACGACGGAGGTATACATTGCCGTATACTGGGTTTGGCACAAAGTAATCCTTCATCAACTGATTGTAGCCCCCCCCCCCCCCCCATAGTCACGTCCGTAGAGTATATCTCTTCTTCATACTACCTCCTTGGTTTGATTGTGATCTCTCTACGAAATCACGTTGCATCGCATTTAAAGTTTCTCGTTGATACATACGTTGCTTGTTGTGATGGTTTTGACCTTCGTTGGAAGAAGACGATGATGAACTTGCGAAGCACCATAATCGCTTCAAAGCATTCATGGTGTATATTATTTTTTCTGTGGAAAAAAATTGAATGTGTTTGGTTCAGACGACATAGTGTACTTGTATATCTTTTATGAGTATATGTGTTTGCTTGTGAATGAAACTATTAGTTATATTAATTTTGTAGGCCACACCACCTTTATTAGTTCACGGGTATACAAAAAGACATAAAAGGATAATGAGTTTAGTTCATGGGTATAAAAAAGACATAAAATGAAAGGGGTCCACGAGATTGTCCACTAGATTGTCCACAAGATAATGAGTTTAATTCACGGGTATAAAAAAAGACATAAAATGAAAGGATAATGAGTTTAGTTCACGGGTCCATAAGATTGTCCACAAGATTGTCTTGGTTATGTCAATGATGTTGTTCTAGTTCCTGTATTTTCTGTTTGGAATGTATAAACGTTTGAAATTGATGTTGAACAAGATAGCTCTCGTCTCGTTTAGAAAGACAAAATTCTTAAATAGCACGCTGTAACACCCCGTGTATTTTATAACAGTGAAATTCACAAATTAAAGTATAATAAATTTTCAAAATCAAAGTATTAAGGGAAACGGGATATGCCATTGTGTTCGTCTCGGAAAAATACGCGAAATAGAGTCCGAGTTTTCGAAAACCGGAGCCCGTATGACCAAATTATGGACCGATGAAGTTTCAGAAAATTCAAATTTCGAAAACAGATTTGAATTTCAGCCCAATCAGAGTAGGCGGGAAAATTCCCGCCCAAACCCACCAGGTCGACCTGGGGGTTGACCCTAGGGTCGACCTGCCAGGCCAGGTCGACCTGCCCCAGGCAGGTCGACTCTAGAGTCGACCTGGGGGTCGACTGGGGAGTCGACCTGGCCCCTGAGCCAGGTCGAACCCAGCCCACCCTGGCTGGCCTGGTCTGTGTTTAGTCGATTTTCTGAGCCTTGCCTTGTCACTAGGGCTAGGTGTCAGCTCCTGATTGGTCTCTCCTTTGAACGAACGGCTATTATTAAACCAAGCTCCATCGACGGTCTAAATCAACTCACAAACTCTATAAAAAGGACCTAAGACTAACCCTAATTTACACAAACTAAAATGGAGATGAGACCGTCATGCTGCTGAGGAGAGACTGAGTATAGCCGTCAGAAATAGAGATACAATTAGGAGATAATTCAAAGCTTAAAGCAACGTTAATCAAATCAAAGCAACGCCTACAACATAAGATAGCATCTCCAAATTTAGAATTCAGATTCCTGAATTGAAGATTCGTCATACGTTGTAAGTAGAGTGCTATTCCGATGTGAATTAAATAATTGTGTTGATTTGTGTAAAGTAAGAAATGGAATTGTGGCGATAATAACTTATATTTGTATGTTATTTTGATTCTAAACGATTTGGCAATGCTATGGTGTACGATTGGATTCATACAAGTATATGGTTTATGTTGACAACCACATGTTGTGGAATTTTAATTGGGATTCACGCAAGCTTATGATTCATATTGAAAACTACATGTTTGTGGTAGTTATTTACAACACCCATTTGATAATTGCAAGTATATGATTCATGTTGAAAATAAAAACTATATGTTGTAATAGTTTATTTGAAATTCATGCAAGTATATGATTTATTGTTATGCCAACATGATGTATAATTCTATGGTCATCTTTAGTGTAATTTGATCCACTTAAGTATTATGATTCATATGAAGGTTATGTTGGAATTGGCATCATAGTTCAAGTATAAAAATCATGATTTTGTGATAGTGACAAAAGCAAGCGTCTTTGTAAGCTTGTATTAATTTTATGAACATGACTAAACTATGTTTGTTATTATGCCTAGTTGAAAACATGTTTTTAGGCTTATGTTGTTATCATAATCATATGATAATATATTTGACACATAAGTTACGTTAGAATTACACTAGAATTACTTACAAGTTACATAGATAGGATAAAAACCATGATTATATGAATAGTAGGATTCATGTTCAATTATGTTTATGCCATGACTATATGAATAGAAGGACTCATGTTCAATTAAGATTATGCCATAATTATATGATTAGAATGGTTCATGTTTAAGTACTATTTATACCATGACTACATGAATAAAATGATTCATGTTTTGTTTATACCATGATTATGTGAGTAGAATGATTTATGTTTAAGTATTGCTTATATTATATGTTGTTACAATTGCAAGTTCACATGTGACTACCTTATGTTAATTGAATCGTTATGTTGCAAGTTCATGCGTTCACACTCCCCTTTTTATGTTACCTTATAAACACCATGTTATAAGTCTCCCCTTTTCACATGGCTAAATTGGGTTTAAGTGTTAAACCCAACACACCTTACATTGGAGCGAACGTATAAAAAGGGGATAATGACGTTTGGGCTAAAATATAGAACATATGTGTTGGCATGTTTAACGCATGCCAACAACCTTGAAAAACAATTAATTGGCATAAATAAAATCTTAATCAATAAAGATGAATTTGAATAATGGGCCGCAAATATTTACATATAAAAAGAAAGGAGACAAAATATGTAAATGTAGAAAATACGATGTGTTTAACCCGAGGTTGGATTGAGTTGTGATGTAAACCTGCCCGGAACCGCCCGGCTGTCCAGTAGTCACAACAATACCTATCCAATGTGGGTGGTTAAACACGAAGCCCAATAAGGACCCGAGGTTAGACTGAGTTGTGGCGTAAGACTGCCCGGACCCAACCGGCAACAGGCAGCCACAACAATACCTGTCTAATGTGAGAGGTCAAGGCTTTAATAAGACAATTAAGGCTGAGTCAGGGTTGATAGGATTAAGTAAATTATATTAATACTTAATCAAGATGGAACATGCTAAACTTAACAGACTGATTGGGGGTTAGGTTCATAAAACACTTAACCAACTTAGCATGTTGGCTAGAAATAGAAAACCTAGTAGCGGGGAACCCTTTTCAGCAGTAACCCTACAAGGCATATCATGATACCCTGAAATTAGGCAGGGTGGGGCACGATTACTGGGCTGACTGTAAGAGGTCAAATCGACGGCGGTGGTGCAGCAGTGTAGGTTCTAACGGGGTGCGGGCGTGCACACACTCCGGCGTAGAAAAATAAGGCACTGGGCACCAGTAGCATACCTGTGCATTCTAGGATTGTGTCGAGCCGCCACCATGGGACTTGATACACCCCATGGTGGGACCCGCATAGGTAACTACAACATCGGGGGCCGTAAGACACATGTAACTATGCGAGTAGGAGCCGATCATCAGAAAAAGGATCACTTCACCCTGATTATGGGGTGCCTGTTGGGAACTAGTTTATATGGGTACAGAGATTAATATGGGGTACGATAGTATATTCGACCCTAGACAACTTAACTAAGTTTATGGTGCTTTCCCATTTCTAGTTTATACTTATCATACCCAGTTCTTTATTCATAGACTGAATAGTCCTAGACTTACTCAGGCTTTATGTATGACTCTACTTTTCTTTCGCCTTCTTTTCTTTCGTTCCCCCCCCCCCCAGGTCCACAGGGAGGGAAAACCGCAGCTTGACCAGTTTTCACATCCAGCTTGAAGAGAAAGAATGTATTGCTTGGACCTTTTCCGTTTTGGACTATGGCTTTGGACAGCAATTATGGGACTTTTGCAGTTTATTTATGTTTTCTCTATGCTTCTTTAAATAATGTAATCATGACAGTTGTGAAGATGTTATGTTTTTGGAAGTATTGTAAGACAATTATGGCATGGCTTGTGTAACACGTATTTTAATGAAATAAAAGTTGTTGTTGGTTTCAGCTGTTCAAAAATATGTGTTCTTATATCTGTCTTGTATATCTGTGACTTATACTTATAAACCTCCACCAAAATTAGGGCATTCCCTTTGAGAGTGACCCTAACGGAGGTGGGGTGTTTCACTTGGTATCAGAGCATAGGTTTACCAGATAAGATAAAAAGTTTTGAAAATTTATTTTCAAAAAGGAAATTTAATGAAGCATTTTTAAAAGATAAAATATTATTTTATTTTAAAAGGCAAAGTCCCCCCAAAGCCATAGGAACTATCTCTTATCCTTCGTTTTGAATCTCTCCTTTTTGTTTCAGCATGTCCGAAGAACTTAACTTGCTAGAGGGTGTACCAATACCTGGTTGGTTTAGACGGTTCTTAGAAGCAAGGGCCACTCAGCCAGGTCCTACCGTTCCTCCTCCCCCAGCTGCAGGAAATCATCCAGCTGCAGCAGCACCTCTTCCTCCACCTCCTCCGCGGGGAAACACCTTTGCTAAGATATGTAAAGATTTTAAAGCTATGGGAGGAAAGGATTTTCATGGAACTGAGTCCTTCGTGGCAGCTAGAAATTGGCTGAAAGAAACCGATGACTTATTCATCATCTTTGAGGTAGAGGATAGACAGAAAGTACAACTGGCAGTATGGCTACTTAAAGGCGAGGCTTCCTACTGGTGGGAAGTCACTAATGCAGAAAGACCAGTGGAAACATGGGAGGACTTTAGGGCAAGGTTTGAGGCTAAATTTCTCTCAGACGCGGAAAGGAGTTTGCAGTTGGAAAAATTCTTATTTCTTAAGCAAGGGAATAAGACAGTCAAAGAGTATGTTAATCAGTTCGATGAGCTGGCTAGGTTCGGACTGGACCTAGTCAACACCCCGCACAAGAAGGCTCTCCGTTTTGTCAAAGGGTTGAATGAGCCATTACACAGTTTGGCCATGACCCATATACCCATGGGAGCTACGTATGAAAGGTTGGTACAGATGGCGTTGCTGAACGAAGAGGATAAGGGCAAGAAGGAGACAAAGGCAGAAAACTCTCAAGGGAAGAAAGAAGGTTTGCAGCCTAAGAAGACAGACTTTAAGAAGGGCGGGAAAGGCAACAAAGAGAAGAGGAAGTGTAATTTATGTGGCAAAGTGGGGCACTTAGTGAAAGATTGCCGGAAAAAGAAGGCCAAAATGAATGGTGGGTGCTTTTCTTGCGGTGAGACAGGCCACATGGCTAAGGACTGCCCAAATAAACGAGGACAGGGGCAGAGGGCTGGATCCACCTCAGGGGCACAAGTTCATGTGCTAGAGGCGCCACCTCTGCAACAGCGAGGTATAAATACTTCTGTAGAAAGTGTAGTTTATCTTTATGATTACCCCGTTCGCACTTTATTTGATTCTGGCGCATCACACTCCTTTATCTCGTCTGCTTTAGTAGAATCTCTGCACCTAAAAACTAGTATGGTGGAGGACCCCTTAATTGTTTCAAAACCAATTGGGGGCCCAGCTCATTTGTCTATGATCTGTTTGGGATTGAAAATTTCTATTCTAAGCGTAGAATTTAAATGTAGTGCCTTTGTTTTGGGCTTTTCGGGATATGGTTTGATTTTGGGCATGGATTGGCTATCCAGTAATGGGGCCATCCTTGATTGTGAAAAAAGGGTTGTTAGGCTCCTGACCCAGCTCGGTAACACTTTGGAAATTACTTGTAATCCCTCGTATGCGGTTATGCTTAGTTATCTTGAATCGCTAGATGCCTCCGTTGAAAATTTGCAATCGGTTAGAGTGGTCCGGGAATATCCGGATGTCTTCGAAGAGGTAAAGGGCTTGCCTCCGAAGCGGGAGATAGACTTCCGCATATACCTTGTAGATAATGCAAAGCCCGTTGCGTCGCCCGTTAGACACATGGCTCCACGGGAAAGGAAAGAGCTCAGTAAACAGATTAAAGAGCTTCTAGAAAAGGGGTTCATTAGGAGGAGTATTTCAGAATGGGGCGCTCCAGTGGTGTTCGCTACAAAGGCCGATGGTTCACTCCATCTATGTGTTGACTATAGGGAGCTCAACAAGCTAACGAAAAAGAATAGGCATCCTCTCCCCAGAATTGACGATCTGTTTGATCAGCTTGTAGGAGCGTCTGTTTTCTCCCAACTCGATTTAGCGACCGGTTTTCATCAGCTAAGGGTGGCTGAAGATAGTATCGATAAAACGGCATTCAGAACCCCAGACGGCTTCTTTGAATGGCTTGTCATGCCTTTCGGCTTGACAAATGCACCTTCTTACTTCGTGGACCTGATTAGTAGGGTATTCAGAGATTTCCTCAATAAGTTCGTAGTGGTCTTCGTAGACGATATCCTTATCTTCTCAAAGAATGAAGAGGAACATGCTCAGCACTTGAGGGCAATCATGGAAACTCTGCGAGTCCATCAGCTAAAAGCCAAATTCTCCAAATGCCACTTTTGGAGAGAAGAAGTGAGGTTCCTTGGGCACATAGTATCCAAACAAGGGTTAGCAGTGGACCCTGCTAAGGTAGTGGCGGTACAGGATTGGAAGACACCAAGAAATGCAACTGAGGTCCGAAGTTTTCTAGGACTGTTTCTATCGAAAGTTCATAAGGGATTTTGCGAAAATCTCAGCTCTGCTCACAAAGTTGACCAAGAAGAATCTAGTGTTCAATTGGGACTTGGATTGCGAGTTTGCTTTCCAGCGACTAAAAAGGGCTCTTACAACAGCCCCAGTTTTGACGTTGCCAGATGGAAGCAAGATGTTCACAGTTTATACAGATGCATGTGGGACAGGGTTAGGCGCCGTCTTAATGCAAGAAGGAAGGGTAGTAGCTTATGGCGGGAGACAATTGAAAGTGCATGAAAAGAACTACCCGACCCATGATCTTGAGTTAGTTGCCATCGTCTTTGCACTCAAGTCTTGGCGAAACTATCTCCTAGGTGAGAAGTTTGAACTTTACACTGACCATAAATCGTTGAAATATCTTTTCTCGTAGAAAGATCTTAACTTGAGGCAACAGAGGTGGATGGAGTTTCTTGCCTCGTATGATTTCGAGATCTCCTATACTCCGGGCAAAGGCAACGTAGTGGCAGACGCGTTGAGCCGAAAGAAACTGACCCTAAGCCCGCTGTTTGTTGAAAGACAAAGCCTAGAGTTTATAGCCAGCTTCGACTTTAGGCCTACCTCCGATTTTGTACCAGGCTTGCTAGCATCTCTCGAAGTACGCCCGAATTTAGTGGACTCAATAGGGACAGCACAACGCGAAGACCCTCAGCTTATGGAGACGATTGATAGGCTAAGTAGGGGTGAGACTTCAAGTCACCTCAACAGATACTCCATCGACGATAAGGGTTGGCTAAGGCGAGACGGAAGACTATGCGTCCCACAAACAAGGGATTTAGTAAAGAAGGTTCTCGAAGAAGCACATCACTCCAAGATGACGATACACCCAGGCGGCGATAAAATGTACAAGGACATAAAAAGAACTTTCTTTTGGAACGACATGAAGAAGGACGTGGCAGAATTCGTCTCTAAGTGTATGGTGTGCCAACAGGTTAAGGCGGAACAGAAAAAGCCTGGCGGTCTGCTACATCCTCTAGAGGTCCCACAGTGGAAGTGGGATAGCATCTCAATGGACTTCATCGATGGGCTGCCTAGGTCTAGGAGAGGCAACACTAGCATTTGGGTAATAGTGGATAGGCTTACTAAAAGCGCCCACTTCTTACCTGTCAAAAGTAAAAAAACTGCCTCATCCCTAGCATCTCTTTACCTCAAGGAAATCGTTCGACTCCATGGAATACCATCCAACATTGTTAGTGACCGAGACCCTATCTTCACAAGTGAGTTTTGGCGGAGTCTGCAAGAAGCGGTAGGCACACAGTTATGCTTGAGCACAGCCTATCATCCCCAAACCGACGGCCAGACAGAAAGAGTGAACAGAGTTTTGGAGGACCTTCTAAGACTGTGCGTCCTTGACTTTGGAGGGACATGGGAAGACCATCTTCCTTTGGTGGAATTTACCTACAACAACAGCTATCAAGCAACCATCGGAATGGCGCCCTTCGAAGCTTTATATGGAAGACTGTGCCGATCGCCCACTTGTTGGTGGGAGTCTACTGATAAGCTCATACTTGGACCAGATATGATCCGAGAGACTTCAGAAAAAGTAGACTTAATACGAAGAAGGATGAAGACGGCCCAAGACAGACAAAAGTCCAACGCCGACAAGAGGAGGACCGACCTTGAATTTGAGGTTGGGGACAGAGTTTTTCTTAAGGTATCTCCGCTAAGGAACGTTGTTCGTTTTGGAACCACAGGAAAGCTAGCACCCAGGTTCGTAGGGTCATTCCTTATCATTGAGAAAATTGGAAAAATGGCCTATAGATTAGAGCTACCCGAAAAATTGGCCGGAGTTCACAACGTCTTTCACGTTTCACATCTCCGAAAATGTCTACATGAGTCTGCTGAAGTGGTAGAGCCAAATATCCTAGAAGAAGCTGAAGTGGAACGCGAAGCAACCGTAAGGAAAGTTCCAACCCGCATATTAGGAACGGAAGTGAAGAAGCTACGCAACCGCGAAGTCAAGCTCGTCAAAGTTCAGTGGAGCGACGCCGAGGGAGACGCAACTTGGGAAACTGAAGCTAGAATACGCGCTGCCTACCCTTTTCTTTTCGAGGGTACATCTTTAATCTTTCCTTTTTCCTTAAGTTGCGCTTTTATCTATCTTTTTAGGTATATCTCCTTGACCCTATCTTTTAGGTAGAAACCCTTTGGATGAAAACATGTAATTGAAACATGTTATGGATGATGATTGTAAGTGGTTGCAAGTGATTGCTAGTGGTTGCTCGTGGTTGCATATACACACACAATCTAGGTCTTAGATCGGCTCAATCACTTCATATTGCATATGCATATATGTTTGCATTCGTATATGGTTGAACTTTAATGTGTTGTCATATGGATGTTGCATTTGTATGAATGATTGTGCACTCATGTAGAATCATGAATATGAGGATTTGCATACATAATGGATTCATGGCACTTACATAATTCGCATTAAGGAGGTCAACTGAATCAGTAGACCGCCTGATTTTGCATTAGATAAGTACATGTACACACACACTTTGCATATTATCATGAAGCATTAGAAGTCTTTTAAGGACAATGGATGCTCGTGTTTGATGGATGAGTAGATGGGTGTTTGGATGTTAGGATGTACATTCTTCCTGAACTTGAAGATTTCGGGACGAAATCCTTTTAAGTGGGGGAGAATGTAACACCCCGTGTATTTTATAACAGTGAAATTCACAAATTAAAGTATAATAAATTTTCAAAATCAAAGTATTAAGGGAAACGGGATATGCCATTGCGTTCGTCTTGGAAAAATACGCGAAATAGAGTCCGAGTTTTCGAAAAACGGAGCCCGTATGACCATATTATGGCCCGATGAAGTTTCAGAAAATTCAAATTTCGAAAACAGATTTGAATTTCAGCCCAATCAGAGTAGGTGGGAAAATTCCCGCCCAAACCTACCAGGTCGACCTGGGGGTCGACCTGCCAGGGCAGGTCGACCTGGGGGTCGACCTAGGTGTCGACCTGCCCCAGGCAGGTCGACTCTAGAGTCGACCTGGGGGTCGACTGGGAGTCGACCTGGCCCCTGAGCCAGGTCGAACCCAGCCCACCCTGGCTGGCCTGGTCTGTGTTTAGTAGATTTTCTGAGCCTTTCCTTGTCACTAGGGCTAGGTGTCAGCTCCTGGTTGGTCTCTCCTTTGAACGAACGGCTATTATTAAACCAAGCTCCATCGACGGTCTAAATCAACTCACAAACTCTATAAAAAGGACCTAAGACTAACCCTAATTTACACAAACTAAAATGGAGATGAGACCGTCATGCTGCTGAGGAGAGACTGAGGATAGCCGTCAGAAATAGAGAGACAATTAGGAGATAATTCAAAGCTTAAAGCAACGTTAATCAAATCAAAGCAACGCCTACAACAAAGGATAGCATCTCCAAATTTAGAATTCAGATTCCTGAATTGAAGATTCGTCATACGTTGTAAGTAGAGTGCTATTCCGATGTGAATTAAATAATTGTGTTGATTTGTGTAAAGTAAGAAATGGAATTGTGGCGACAATAACTTATATTTGTATGTTATTTTGATTCTAAACGATTTGGCAATGCTATGGTGTACGATTGGATTCATACAAGTATATGGTTTATGTTGACAACCACATGTTGTGGAATTTTAATTGGGATTCATGCAAGCATATGATTCATATTGAAAACTACATGTTTGTGGTAGTTATTTACAACACCCATTTGATAATTGCAAGTATATGATTCATGTTGAAAATAACAACTATATGTTGTAATAGTTTATTTGAAATTCATGCAAGTATATGATTTATTGTTATGCCAACATAATGTATAATTCTATGGTCATCTTTAGTGTAATTTGATCCACTTAAGTATTATGATTCATATGAAGGTTATGTTGGAATTGGCATCATAGTTCAAGTATAAAAATCATGATTTTGTGATAGTGACAAAAGCAAGCGTCTTTGTAAGCTTGTATTAATTTTATGAACATGACTAAACTATGTTTGTTATTATGCCTAGTTGAAAACATGTTTTTAGGCTTATGTTGTTATCATAATCATATGATAATATATTTGACACATAAGTTACGTTAGAATTACACTAGAATTACTTACAAGTTACATAGATAGGATAAAAACCATGATTATATGAATAGTAGGATTCATGTTCAATTATGTTTATGCCATGACTATATGAATAGAAGGACTCATGTTCAATTAAGATTATGCCATAATTATATGATTAGAATGGTTCATGTTTAAGTACTATTTATACCATGACTACATGAATAGAATGATTCATGTTTTGTTTATACCATGATTATGTGAGTAGAATGATTTATGTTTAAGTATTGCTTATATTATATGTTGTTACAATTGCAAGTTCACATGTGCCTACCTTATGTTAATTGAATCGTTATGTTGCAAGTTCATGCGTTCACACTCCCCTTTTTATGTTACCTTATAAACACCATGTTATAAGCCTCCCCTTTTCACATGGCTAAATTGGGTTTAAGTGTTAAACCCAACATACCTTACATTGGAGCGAACGTATAAAACGGGGGTAATGACGTTTGGGCTAAAATATAGAACATATGTGTTGGCATGTTTAACGCATGCCAACAACCTTGAAAAACAATTAAGTGGCATAAATAAAATCTTAATCAATAAAGATGAATTTGAATAATGGGCCGCAAATATTTACATATAAAAAGAAAGGAGACAAAATATGTAAATGTAGAAAATACGATGTGTTTAACCCGAGGTTGGATTGAGTTGTGATGTAAACCTGCCCGGAACCGCCCGGTTGTCCAGTAGTCACAACAATACCTATCCAATGTGGGTGGTTAAACACGGAGCCCAATAAGGACCCGAGGTTAGACTGAGTTGTGGCGTAAGACTGCCCGGACCCAACCGGCAACAGGCAGCCACAACAATACCTGTCTAATGTGAGAGGTCAAGGCTTTAATAAGACAATTAAGGCTGAGTCAGGGTTGATAGGATTAAGTAAATTATATTAATACTTAATCAAGATGGAACATGCTAAACTTAACAGACTGATTGGGGGTTAGGTTCATAAAACACTTAACCAACTTAGCATGTTGGCTAGAAATAGAAAACCTAGTAGCAGGGGAACCTTTTCAGTAGTAACCCTACAAGGCATATCATGATACCTTGAAACTAGGCAGGGTGGGGCACGATTACTGGGCTGACTGTAAGAGGTCAAATCGACGGCGGTGATGCAGCAGTGTAGGTTCTAACGGGGTGCGGGCGTGCATACACTCCGGCGCAGAAAAATAAGGCACTGGGCACTAGTAGCATACCTGTGCATTCTAGGATTGTGTCGGGCCGCCACCATGGGACTTGATACACCCCATGGTGGGACCAGCATAGGTAACTACAACATCGGGGGCCGTAAGACACATATAACTATGCGAGTAGGAGCCGATCATCAGAAAAAGGATCACTTCACCCTGATTATGGGGTGCTTGTTGGGAACTAGTTTATATGAGTACAGAGATTAATATGGGGTACGATAGTATATTCGACCCTAGACAACTTAACTAAGTTTATGGTGCTTTCCCATTTCTAGTTTATACTAATCATACCCAGTTCTTTATTCATAGACTGAATAGTCCTAGACTTACTCAGGCTTTATGTCTGACTCTACTTTTCTTTCGCCTTCTTTTCTTTCGTTTCCCCCCCCCCAGGTCCACAGGGAGGGAATACCGCAGCTTGACCAGTTTTCACATCCAGCTTGAAGAGAAAGAATGTATTGCTTGGACCTTTTCCGTTTTGGACTATGGCTTTGGACAGCAATTATGGGACTTTTGCAGTTTATTTATGTTTTCTCTATGCTTCTTTAAATAATGTAATCAAGACAGTTGTGAAGATGTTATGTTTTTGGAAGTATTGTAAGACAATTATGGCATGGCTTGTGTAACACGTATTTTAATGAAATAAAAGTTGTTGTTGGTTTCAGCTGTTCAAAAATATGTGTTCTTATATCTGTCTTGTATATCTGTGACTTATACTTATACACCTCCACCAAAATTAGGGCATTCCCTTTGAGAGTGACCCTAACGGAGGTGGGGTGTTTCACACGCCGACATAAAGAGGTTTACAGATAACTCCATATTCTACGTACAAACATTAAATTAAATAGACATTAAAACAACAATAAAATCATAATACTATAAGCCTACTCAGTTCCATAGCGGGTCAACCAACTGTAGCGGAGTTTATACGCTTCGTAGCCAACAAATTCCTCACCATACTCGAAAAGGTAACGAGAATCATATGTTGCTTGATTTGTTTTAAATATGTTTTCGTCTTCAACAGCTTCGATAATCTTTGTATACTGATCACAAGCGTCTCCAAAATGACAATTAGCCATTTGGATTTCAACTGATGTTCATCTATTCGGTCGGGAACGATGGTTGTTGTATAGCCTCGTGATCATTGCCCATCTTTCTTCATATGTCAAACCCCCTCCACTTTGCATTAGTAACTCATCTCTTTTTTCCACCTCAATTTTGGCTTTTACAAGGGCCAGCAAATCCTTGGAAAAAAATTCTCGAGTTGGAGAATTCGTTGTTTGCACACTATTACTAGGTCGTTTATTTACTGGAGAAGGATGCGGAGCTGTAAGCGATCGATGTTGAATCGCTGCAGGCACTGCTCCAGTTTGTGTATCATGAACTAATTCAACTGCGTTATCGTTGCCTAGGCTCCGTTCGTACTCATCAAAAATCCTTCCCATTTGTTCATCGCTTATTTTAGAATCGTCCATGAAACCTGTGCATCAGTAAAATAAGTAGAGTTAGTAGAAGTAGAATAAGTAAGCAAGGAAATTAATTTTCTCACTTGCAATGGTGCTGCTTGAAGATATAAAAGTTATGGGATTGATTATCAAATATGCAGTACTTAAAAGGATAATGTACTACCAAGAGCTACCATTCAACATAGTAGAATACTGATTACTAAGGTCTCATGATATTATGTTATATTCCTTACAGTGACCGTTCACATCACAAGAAATGTTGGCATTCAAGAAATGTTGCCATTTAATATTAATTACGTATAGTGTTGTTATTTATCTCGAAATTGACTAGTCAATGTAGTCTACGAGTGCTGGAGAAGTCTGCAACAACTGAACACCCAAACAACAAATTCAAATTACAACAACATTGGAGCTTAGAAGCTTACAACAACGACAATTATACAAACTACAATAATAATCATACAAATAAAAACAACGAGTGCAACTTAGACGCCTGCCACCGAACCACATTCGTACAAACTACAACAACTAACGTACAATAAGCATTAAAAATATAGTACACACATACATCTACCACGGCCTTGGGAAGGGTCCAGCTCTAGGTTTATCTACAACAATTTTGCTCAAGCGTCTGATTTCGGCATGCGCTTCCAGTGCATACTGACGTCCACGTTTACACATGGGAGGGTCAATCAACTGCTTAAAGTTACAACAATCAATTTCATTTGAAAAAACCTTGTGGTCCTCGTATGCTTCGCAAGCGAAAAATCGATGACCGACATTGTTTTCAGTATTCGCAACAACCACGACCGATTCCTGTCCACAATGGCAAATATGGTTGGATCCTATCGTACGTAGGGGCTCAGAAACCTTCCCTTCAAGTACAATTTCTTTGCCAGGTCATTGATTAACGAAAGCATCATCGTCATTTTTCCAGTTGTCCATAGCTCAAATTGTGAATGTGTAGTAATTGAGTTATGAGCTTAAAGAGCGTAAAACTTGGGCATATATATACATCTTCGAAGTTAATTATATATTGGTGCTATGGTGGATTATTGCCCTGTAGTGAGTGGAGTCATGCCACTCTTTTCGAGAGTATTCGAATTCCCTACAGTGCTATAGTGCATTCCTTACTGCTTTGTCCTATTTGGGTCGTCCTCGATATGCGCATCATTAGTTGTTACACACATCCATTACAAATAATATGTACTAGTCCAAAATCAACTGTACGAGTATTAAAAATAATCAGATAAGTTACAAGGTACAAAAGACAGATACATAAAGATAACAACTACAATAAGATCTTACAAGCATACAACTTACATATCAGATTACAGTCTAACAAATAAGATAATAATAAGATCATATATACTACATAAAATTACTAGTATGACACACTAATAGGATAACGTACATATATATCCAGCTACACTAAATACCACATAAAATGAATCTAACGCATATCACTAAAGAACCACGAATCTTCCGCAAGATCAACTGCTGGTCCACTATCGGCATGGTCATCATCATCATCATCATCATCTACTCGTCGTGTCGGATGAGATCGCTCGTCATCCTCAGCAGTTAGCTCATTAATACGAGCCATCAACGGATCAACTGCGCGCTTATGCTCTTTATACATAGTATCGCAAAGTCCAATATGCATACGATATAGTTCATCGTAAGGAAGAACAACGGGATCTGGAAACTGTGTAACAATAGGCCGTGAAATATCTACGTACGTATCCTGACCTGATGTGCCAGGAATGCCCACAGTCCAACCGTAATTAGTCGGCTGAGGAGGCTGAGGACGAGGAGGCCGAGGAGGCTAATAACGAGGATCCTCTCGAGGAGGCTGAGTAGGCTGATAACGAGGAGGCTTTTGCAAAGTAAGCGTACCCAGAGACAGGTTACGTAATACAGCTGGATCACCAAACGGAGTGTAGGCAGATGGACAAACTAAATCAACTGCGGCGGCATGAATAAACGTTGCCATATTAGACGGCGTATAAAACGACCCCCAAAAAGAAATGTAATCTCTACCGGTAATGATAAATCTTTCAGCTGGCCACCACTCATCGGCATACTGCTGCAAATCAACACTGGAATAAACCCATAGATGACTTGTATCAGGGTGGGGATCATCGGGAACAACATCAACATCGAATAACTATCGCCAACAACGCTCCCCCAAGTACCAATAATATCCTAAAGCGGGTGGGGACGATACCAATGGAAATCGTCTACGTGACAGAAACTGAGCGTGCTGCTGGGCTGGGCCTGACAAGAAAGGGGAATCGGCAAACGGACGCCACAAAACTGACTCTCTTGTGGTCCTCATCTCTATCTGATTATGAGCCACTGCAAATACATGACGGCAATCACCTCCAAGTACAAACTGCCGGTTTTCAGGGGCCCAAGCTTTCACTAGAGGATAGAAATGTGATAGTGTAGGATCCAGTGTCGGAAAGGTCATGTTATGAAAGTACTCAAAATACCAATACTGCAGAACCTCCCAAAAACCTGTAATCGACGACCCACGAGCCCTAATAGTGCACTGCTGGTCCAAACCCTTGTACAAATGAGCTAGAATCGGCGTACCCCAGTCATATGTAGTAGGAGTACTGTCGAATGACACGTTCACAACAACAGCTACATATCCACATAGCAATGTGTTTGATGAATTCGTAAAGAATAAATTACCCATCATATATAATAAGAATAATCTGAGAATCTCTAAGTGGTGAACTGCAGGCTGAGGTTCCACTAATTTCATGGTGGCTTGCCTAATGAAAGAGGTTCTAATTTGATGATTGTTTGATAAGCCTCCCCCTTGTAAGTCCAAATGTGGGAATATACTAGCCAATAGGTCATACCGCTGATATCGCTCATCGTAAGGTAAAGTTGCACCCTGACCAATTGGTATCCAGTAAGAATGGTAAAATATAGTGGCGTAAAACCCATCTCTCCGAAACTAAAGTGAAATGTATGTGTTGTTTTCCACTAACACACGGCTAATGCACCACATAACTGAGCATCATTATTGTACACGTTTTGAATACCTAAATTAAAAATAATTAAATCGAGTTAATATATTATGTTATATAACATATGTATTATGTAAGTGTGATCATCAAAATTACGTACTCAAGAAATCTCCAAGTCCCATATTTCTAAGATATTCCGCAATAATGCCATCTGTGTCGTACGCACGAATGGTCTTAAACAAACGGACAATACTAATCCACGATCCTCGTGTATGATCATTACGAGCCTATTAACATACAAAACAATTACTACTTTTTTTATGACAAACTTATTTTTCAACTACAAATTAGCACAACAATCAGTTTAAGAAGTTATACCTCTAATGACGTTTTCAAGGAATCGGTAAGGTGTCTTTCGCCTTCGGGAAGTTCCCGAAAATTAGCCAACGCTTTATCTCTATTCAAATTAACATCGATATGCGGATCCAGCGTAGCATAAACACCGGGTCTAGCAACCTGCCTTCGCTTAACGTGTTTTGAACGAGGAGCTTCACTTGGACCGGTGTCTTCAGCCGCTTCATTCTCCTCTTCTGCATTGATATTGGTGTCACTACTACTCCCAGAAGCAAAAATAGCTTTACCTAACCTTCTCAATTTTTTTGGGTGGAAAATGAGTGCGTCGGGAAGAAGGAAGAAATGGAGTGGGTGGCGGCGGGGGGAGAGTAAAAATGCCAATGAAAAGAGGGAGCTTGGGTCTTTTGAACTGATTCGACCGGTTAAGGGTAAAACCCTTAACCAGTCATGGTGAAACCTGTGAACAATACACCGGTTTCACCATAAGCGGCTATGGGTTTTAACCCATAGCCGGTTGGGGGGCTGCTCGCGTCAACACCCCCTGAGTTGACAGCGAGCACCCCCCCTCGGTTGGGACTGCTCTTAAAGGGCTATGGTTTTCCATCTTCAGAAATGGCACAACATTAGAAAGCATGATTGGAAGTAAAACTAACTTGTACAATTCTAATTTTATATACCCATTAGTAGTCAGACTTAAAATTAAGCTGGAATCAAATGAGAATCTCCCCTCAGTGTGTAAGTTGAACTCCAGAGAATCATAACTAGTTAGGCCACTTTATCAGACATAAATGTAATCTTTGTAACAACTAACAAAATAAAAGCATAACAAACAATACTATACTTGTTAGTTTGTCAGACATAAATTACTTATGTCCGGAATATGAAGAAAACCATGAATTAAAGGCTAAACCATTATAGGCAAGTATACCTTCTCATGCAACTACAACTAACATATTTTTAAATCAAACTAACAACGGTTTATCACGTTTAAATAAGAGATTTTTATATAGCACGATGCAATAGAGAAAATTCACTCGATGATTCACTCGAATCATACATAACACACACACCGAAAGCTACATAAGCCATAACATATCCACTCACTTTGCACAACAAGTTGCATAAAGCAATCAACCTAAATAGTGCTCACCAATAATATATATATATATATATATATATATATATATATATAGAGAGAGAGAGAGAGAGAGAGAGAGAGACAGAGACAGAGAGAGACAGAGAGAGTGAGTGAGTGAGTGAGAGACACCCCTCTTCCATAAAAATAAGGCTGATAAAGTAGCATCACCATTAAAGACAAGGCTAATACGAGGGATCCAAACTTATGGCTATGTTCAAAACCAAATCCTATTAGCATAATAGTCGGATACTAGAAAGACTGTATGATACCCTGTTGTGTCATTTCATGTAATAACGTTTTATTTCTCAATATTATTGAACAAGTCTTCAAAAAGTCTATATAATTTTTAGGACATAAACTCTAGCTTATAGTTTACACAATTCATCTACTAGTTATGTCAGAAAAATCAAAACCCTAACTTTTAAAGATGCAACATATCATATAGGATATCACATACAAAACCATAAACTTGGCACTAGGTAATACTGTATTAATATGTATTCACTGGTAAATACATATTCTTTAAAAATGTTTACCTTATTTGTGAATAAAATCATAATTTTAATACTCCTTATAAATCATAATATAAAAAAGCAGGAGTAGAATTTGAGATATAATCATAATTTGTTTTAAATATTTATTAGAACTATGTTGCCAGAATAGTCATCTTATTCAATCATATCGACCTTCTTCACCTCCTTCACATGTTTACAACTTTACTTCTAGGAACACTACAAAATTTTGATTAGAACTAGAAAACAGAACCGATAAACGCCACTTAGAACTATAACAAACACCCCCACATCCAGAAATGCGGCAGACAAGCAAAAAATATTTTTATAGATTATGCAGAACTATTAGGGGAGATGCCTTACCTTAGGGTTTCCTGAGAAGATTTACAGAGCAAGATATGCTGGATGATTTAGCAGAGAGGAATGATAGTTGATGCAGAGTAGGATATTAGATCTGTAATTAGGAAATGGGCGAATAATTTTTTGATTTGAGAGCGCTTTTAACTTTTGGGCTATGAGCGTGCTAGTAATTTGCATTTTGGGCTAGAATATAGAATAATTTAATTTAAATCGTAATGAAAAAAATATCCAAACACTTTGCTAGGTGACGAAATACTACATAATCGTTTTAATGATGGTAGAAACATTGGAAAGCTGTTTCAATTCAAAAATATCAAGTGTTTCTAGTTTACTTATTTGATGTAGTGAATACTGACCTAAAATATGTCCTAGTGAAGCAGAAAAGAGGTATGCTTGGCCCAGAAAGATCAGCAGTTTTGAAGAAAGAGGTCGAAAGGCTGAAAAACAATGGATTTATTTGGGATTCGACATACCCTAAATGGATATCAAACCCAGTTCTTGTGAAGAAGGCCAATTGAAAATGGTGGACATGCATTAATTTTTCTGACTTTAACAAGATGTGCCCTAAAGATAGCTTTCCTCTTCCCCCGATTAACCAGCTCGTCGACTCAACGGTTGGGCATGAACTTCTTTCGTGCATGCTTATTCCGGATATAACCAAATTGCAATGCATGTTTCGAACCAGTAACATACCTTCTTTGTAACAGATCGTGGGCTATATTACTACGCGGTTATGTCGTTCAGACTAAAGAACGCACGAGCAACATATCAGCAGTTGGTCAACCGCATGTTCCAAAATCAAATAGGAAGATCGATGGAGATGTATGTAGACGACATGCTTGTGAAGTTGAGGCAATCGGCTAATCATGTAAAGGACATGGCGGAAATTTTCAGTATTCTTTGTCAATATGGGATGAAGTTCAATCCTTTGAAATGCTCTTTCGGCGTTGCATCTGGGAAGTTCTTGGGATTCATCGTCATCTCTCGGGGAATTGAGATCAACCCCGGCTAGATTAAAAGCTATTCAGGACATTTAGGAATCACTAAAGATTAGAGAGGTGAAGAGCCTAAAGGGGAAAGTAGAAGCCTTGGGAAGATTTATAACCAGGGACACACAAAAGTGCATTTCTTTTTTTGACTTGATAAAGGGATGAAAACGCAACTTTGTTTGGATGCCAAACTATGGAGAAGCCTTCCAAAATTTGGTGGACCATCTAAAGAGACCTCCAATTTTATCAAAGCCCATTGATCACGGGGACTTATTCGTGTGGCAGTGCAAGCCATTAGTTTAGCTGTGAAGAAGATCAAATTCAGCGGCCAGTGTACTGTGTAAGCAAAAGATTTACCGGAGCAGAACACAACTACTCCAAAATTGAAAAGCTCGCCTACAACATTCTGATAACCTTGAGAAAGCTGCAACACTATTTCCAGGATCATTCGATCAAGGTATACACCAATCAGCTGCTACAACAGGTCCTTCAACGACCAGAGGCGTCTAAGAGGTTACTTAAATGGAATATTGAACAAAGTCAGTTCGATATTGCATACATTCCTGGGAGATAAATCCAAGGAAGGGCATTGGTGGACTTTATAGTGGAGTTTACATCTCCAGATGATGATGGAGAAGTAAAGCATGATCCATAGACGAAAATTTGGAAACTGTACACTGACGGAGCCCGAAATGATTGAAATTTTAGCATCAGAGTTGTTTTATTAACTCCTAAGGGACATTCGGTCTATTATTCACTAAGGCTGGAACTTCCTACCATGAAAAGTGAAGACGAGTATGGAGACCTGATTGACGAGCTGAAACTCGCAAGTGAACTGGGAGCTAAGTAAGTTGAAATTTTCTAAGACTCACAAGTTGTTTCTTTTTAGGTGAGGAAGGAGTTCCAAACGAAAGGGGTACGACTTGCCGCTTATCTCAACATGGTCAAAGATCTGTTGGACTAGTTCGACTACATCAACATCTCTCACATCTGCGAATGAAAATTGAGAAAGTTACCAATTTAGTGAAACTGGCTAGTTCCGACGATTCAATATAGGAGGAGTTGAACCCGATAGAGACATTAGCAATGCCCAACATCAATCAGATGGAAGTTGATGAGGCATTGGATGTTGAACCTGAAAAAAAATTGTGGATGACTCCGATCAAAAACTTTCTCATAAGTGGAACTCTTCCAGCACGAAAGAATGAAAGATGTGCTCTTTTGATAAAGCTTTGAGATACATCATCTAAAGAGATACTTTGTATTGCACAGGCTTTTCAGTTCCTTTACTTAATGTTGTCAACGACAATGCCAAGCGGGTGTTGCGAGGAGTGCATGAAGGTAAATGTAGATATCACATCGGGAGGCAAACTCTAGTAAAAAAGATACTCAGGTATAACTTCTTGTAGCCTAACGTGAACCGAGATGCGGTTGATTATTCATGATGCTACGAAAAGTTCTAAAGGTTTGCAAAGATTCCCAAGGCTCCGCCATCTCAACTCACCCGTATGGTTAGTCCTTGGCTGTTTGCAGTCTAGGGGATAAACATCATCGAATGCCCTCTGATTTCGATGGATGAAGCAAAGTACGCGATCGTGCCAGTTAACTACTTCACAAAGTGGGCCGAAGTCGAACCACTGACCACAGTCTCGATGAAGCAGGTGATCAACTTCATCGTCAGAAACATCATATGTCGACTTGGACTTCCTAGGACTATCATTGCTAATAATGGCACCCAGATCGATAGCATGGAATTTAGAGATTTCTTTCAATGACATCACATAGAAAGAAATACACTGCACACCCGTAATCAAAAGGACAGGTCGAAGCTATGAATAAGATCGTTAAGTCTATTCTGAAGAAGAGATTGGAGCAGGCTAAAGGCAAGTGGGTTGATGAACTATTATTGGCCCTTTGGGCATATCGCATAACCCATAAGTCTGCGACTGGCCATACTTCATTTACATAGGGCTGACAATTAGAACCGAGAACCGTAAACCCGAACCGAACCGACCCGAAAAGACCCGAAGCCGAGCCAAACCGAACCCGATGGGTCCCGGATCGGGTCTAGGTGATGAATATTACCATCAAGTCTCGATCAAACCCGACCCGAAAGGCCCGACCAAAAAATCATTGAAATATATGTATTTTTAGTGTTATTATTCAATCGGACCCGAACCGACCCGAACCGAAGCTCGGGTCGGGTCGGATCCAGATTTTTGAAATGTATAGTTTAAACCCGACAAAACCCGACCCGCTTAGAACCGAGACTCGTCGGGTTGGGTCCGGGTCCATCGGGTCGGGTCTAATTGCCACCCCTACATTTACACTGTCCTACGGCTTCGAGGCGGTAATACCAGTGGAGCTCGAATTCTTCTCTCATTGAACAATGTATTATGATCCTTTTACTAATAAGGCACTTCTACTAGAACCACTTGACATGACTGATGAGAAGAGAGAGGAGGCTAACTTGCGTGCTTCATCATATATACAAAGGGTCGCCCAATATTACAGCAAAAAGATTAAGCCAAGGATCTTTGAGCCTGACGACCTCATATTGAAGCACATCTTCTCGGCTCCATTTCATATGGGCCTAAAGTGGGAAGGACCTTACGTCATTCAACTAAAGCTTGATGATGGAACTTTTAGGCTAACGACCATTAATGGCAATTATCTCCAAAGAGCTTGGAATGTTGAGCACTTGCGTCCTTATTTGAGTTGGGTTTTTATTTTTTCGCTTTGTATCTATCATTTCATTTTTCGACTTTGTTATAAGGCACAACTCGCCAATTGTTTATAAATAAAGGCTCTTTTCCATGCTCCACGACTATGTTCATTAATTTGGTTGTGTGTTGTGATTCGATCAACCTATGCTAAGACTCAAATGAAGAGAATGATTAACTCCCTAAACGACGTTCATTGACCCACTTTTTGACAAGCTAACTTAACTCCGCAACTAGTCAGAAATGAGTTAACAACATTCTAGTTCAATATTGACACTCGATATGGCGATCCTCAATTTGGACACCAAAGTGCAGGAGTGAGGCCAAAGCGAATGTGACACGACCATTCCCGCAGTTAACTCTAACTCTCATGACTAGAGAAAGAGTATAAAATGACTAGGGCAGGCGTGAATGGTGCACCACGACTTAAGACGGCTAAACCAGTAACTCTAACCTAGACTGACTTTAAGAGAGTATAAAGGACGATTTTATGATGTCCACACTAACTCCATCACCCTTTGACTTGAGGGTAGGAGTATAAAGACTTAAGGACCAAATGCCCAAATGACTTAGTTCGAACTCCACTGATGCTGAGGGCACGAGTGTATATTTATAAATTAACTTCGAACATGGCTCGGACTCGACTCGTGATTCAAAGTTAATTGGGGTATATACGTTATACCTCTTGACTACGATGCTTGGTACTTTAAAACTAGGTACTACGACACTTAGTAACCATAGGAAAGACAGCTTATAGACTATTTATAAGTGAGACAACTTATAAATTAAGTTACTAAGCGAAACCGCTTAACATTTACTTCAAACTAAAATCGCTTTTGAATTACTTTTAATTTGACTTAGCAAAATTAAAATTGCAAGTACATTGAATGGAAAGAGAAACGGGCCTTCTGTCTTTTTTCCCAAAAAAGGGTTTGGTTTGGGGTGAGTGTCGTTAATGGCAACAGGAAAACATTTCCTTTTATACCTTTTTTCGTCTTCTGCTTTCATTCACTCCCCCAACCTCTCGAAATTCAAGAAACTTTATTCCCTATTCTCTTCTTTCCTGATTTTGTTTATTTGCACTTATCCCTAAATAGAGTTATAATCTTCAGACCTAACCCTATTGTTCCCTAATTTCAAAACTGCTCTAAGTGATGGCCATAACCTAGGCCATCTTCGTCTCAAAATCCCTTTCGTTCCTGATTGTGGTGCCTTCCCTATAGTTAAAAGTGCTTTCGATTGTGTCCTTATTGCACTGCCTCGACTTCCCAAATGTACGATTATCTACATGCTGCATCCGGTTCCCAAGCGACTCAGTGCTACATTGTCTGGTGCTAAGTCATCTGATGCTAGTCTGACTGAGTCAGGAGATATAGGGATGTCATGGGTAGTTTGAAGCAGAATAGTCAGGATATGACTGTTGGCTGGTGTAGCTACGAGTGAGTGCCAACTTGTTTGGATGGTGGTGGCTCGCCACTGACAAGGAGTAACCTAGTTTCACAGCAACTACTGCATTTTACCTAGTTTTGCATTTCGCCTTTTTTGGTGGTGACGGTACTTTGGGGAGTTATTCAATGTGGGTTGGTTTCTTTTGCTGGTGTTGAGTTAGAGGTTGAGTGTTGTTTGGTCCATGGGTTGTCATTTTGGATCTTGGTTTTGGTTTTTGTGATTGGGAATGGTGGCCGTTGGAGCAGATTTTGGTCAATGGTTGTGGGTGAATGCTTGAGCACAGTGCGCTAATAAAGCATTGTTCTTGACATACTATAGCTCTTTGGTGGCCACTTGTTTCTCCTATTGATAGGGTCTGTTCTCTATCTGGTATTTGATAAGGTATATGTCAATTAGCATGTCATTGCGTACAAGGAATATTCCATGTTGAGCTTTTCATGTTAGTTTATGGTGCTCCAGCCTAGCTTCTACTTAGTTTTAACCGGCAACATGGGAAGCTTTTGCTCCAACTCTACTGTTTAAGCTATGTAAGTCCTCTCCTACCTTTACTTCATGTCTGTTCTTCTCGTGAGTGTTGGTTGCAAGCAGACTTCTCCATGTATCAACGGATGTGACTGGTCTACCCAGCAGCTGTTTGGTCAAATCTTGGTGCAACTTGTACTGCCCTATGCCATATTGTTGAGTCCACAATGTTTTCTTTTTGCTTTCGGCTGTATAACCTATTGTACTTGTATAGTGAGTTTTTTTAGTGGCTTATTTGTCCTTTTTTGTTGTACTCAAAATGTAATTAGGCTTCTACGTGAAGAATGTAATGTAAAATGTCATATCTCTGTCTGTGGATCCATAGTAGTCTTAACTAGTTCTTGTACTATTATCTAGATTAGAAATTGTGGAAGACCCACTTTAAATGCTATATTTTGTGGATGGTCCACTTTAAAACTGAAATAGTAGTCTAGCAATCTGCTAGCGTCTTTAACTGTTGTAATTATTATTTATTATAATAATAAGTGTTACGAATCACTATAAAAACTGGTCGGCTTTGCCAAAAAAATAGGCTTTCTAACAAAAACATTGTTTCTAATTACAGTATAGGTTTATACTAGGAAAAAATGGAAGGGTCGCACTCGCAACAAGAAAAAAGGGCTTGAAGACAAAGTAAAAAAGATGGGTCCACTAAGCTTTTGGTGGTTTATCATTAGTCTTTGACTTCTTTCTTATCAACCAGCTCCGCCTCGGTGAGAACGCGCTTGCATGACTTCTCGGTTAAGGAATCCTTGGCCCCTGATATGGGATTGCCATGTCTCTTCTTGTGGTGTTTTCCCAGGGATGATGGCTTGGTGTGCTGGACTGACGTGTCTACGCTAGAAGGAGGAGTGACTTGAAGCGGCTTGATGATAAGGGACTTGATAGATGACTCAAATTTGAGGTGGAAGAGCTTTTCTTCATCCCGTGAAGGACCGGTTTTTCTAGACTCGTCGGTGTATATGACATCATCATCTCCTTCTATCGGAGTCTCCTTATCGTCTAAATTCTTGAGCACATCGATCATTTTTCCTCCTTCCCCGCACCTTCTCCTGGGGGTACTTGATGTGTTTCAACTGTCATTGCTCCAGCTTCAGAAGTAGGCTTTTCTAAAGGAGTACCTAAAGCAGGAAGAGCATTAATCAGTCCTGGTGGAATAGAAGGTCTCTATACTTGAAGCCCGACCACCAGGCAACATTCCATAATTACTTTCAAGAATTGAGGAGAGAAGAGAGAAATACCCTTGGCAGAAGCGTCCCCAGGAGTAGCGGGAGTTTTGACTTTAGGGGCAAGAGTTAGCAGCTTTCGCAGGAAACATTTTGGTTCGTCGGGATTGTACTCCTTGACTACCTTTGAAGACTTAGCTGGAGGAGGCGGAACGATTGTGTCTTCGATAGGGGGATAGGGGGATCCGCGACAGGGGCAGGTTGACTGGTTGATTGCATGGAAATTGCGTCGCCCATGCCTGTGCTGGGTCCCCCCTCCTTGATTGTTATCCCCTTGAGTCTCAATCACTTTGCATCCTCCTCTTCCTTTAAAAGTCGCTTTCCTTCAATAAGAACTTACTGCTCATCATCCCTCAAGAATTGAGTCCTCGGCTCCTCCTCATTAACTGCACCCTCTGTAGAAGCCCTCTTTTCCTCATCCACAAACAACTCCAAGTGTCGGCTAATGTCTACGGGTAATTAAAAACCCATAACAAGTCTCAATATTGGAGAAATTGGGCATAGATTGTAAGCACTTAGTTGCTAAATTCTTCCTGCATCTTTTCTAATTCGGCCACTTTTGCTTTAAACTCTCGAGTTTCTATGTCATGTTGAATTTGGGAGTTAGATGATTCTGCTTTCTCTCTGGATTCCCTAGAGGCTGTCAGTTGGACTTTAAGATTTGCATTCTCTTGTTCCAACTTCCCTTTTTCCCTCCTCAACCACTCATTCTCCGGATTGATGGACCTGTTTGTTCCTCACCATCTTTAGTTCATCCTTGACATACGTGGTTAAGAGTGACCATTGACTGAGCTTAGTGTTAAGTCTCACGCGCACATTATCAAGCTCCACTTTGGTACTGCCATATAACTTCTTGGTGTCTAACAGCTGAGACTCACACTCTGTCAATTCTTTATTTATACGCTCAAGAACGTTTTTCTCCATACCCCACTCTTGGTTCATGTTGTCGGTCTCAATATCCAAGCCTTTGATAACACAAATAGCCATCTCAAATAAGTTAACATTTCCCGGTACTGTGAAAATATGAGGTTGATGTTTGCCCTAACCTGATCGTTAGAAGACCCTGGAATCAGCTACAAGTTAGGCACGAACACCATTTGAGAAAATAAATGATGGAGAAATGCCTTCTCCAACTCTTTTTTCCTCTCTTTTGGGGTCATCTCCTTCCCAAAAGGAATGGCTAGCTAAGGTTCTTTGTCCTTGCGACCACGGGAAGCGATAGGGCCCCGACCCTTGGAAACGCCTGATTGTGACAATTGAGATGGATCAGTGGAAGGTTTATGATGAGAGCTTTTTGTTTGGGAAAACTCACTTGTTGTCTTCTCGTGAGTTAGGGAATTTTTGTCATGAGAGAGTGCTATGGAATGGTGTCGCTCTCTTTTACGTTCCTTCTCCTGAGCTTGTTCCCTCTCTCTTTCCTTTCTTTCCCGATCCTCCTTATTCCATTTCTCCTGCTCATTTTCTCTCTTCTCTTTCCCGGGTTCGCCTCTCTTCATGTTCATGGTATTGTTTTTCTTGAGAAGAGGCCTAACTTCCCGGACCACTCCTTTGCAAACTGGAGCCAAACCGATCATCGTATTTCATCCCATTCGTCAGGGAACCTGTAACTCAAGAAAAGAATTCAAGTTAACTCTTAGCATAAGTAACAGAAAAGAGGTATTGTGATGTGCAGTGCTTGTGTTGTGTGTGTCTTAGTGTCCCCCGACGGACCAAAACACGGAGTTAGGCTTGCAGCAGTTTTCTCTCTGGACTTGACGGGAGTGGTCTCTTCCCTTGACTTCGGAAAGAAAGTAGCGTAGCCCAATTACTAAGGAGAATATATTTGTTTGGGCAGTGACGAATCGCCTAAGCCCCAAAATGGAAACTCGAGACCATTTGATGGGGTAACAGGAGTTGGATATTTCAAAGGAGATGTCATTTTCAGAGGGGTAGTACAGGTTTCTTTGACACCTTTCTCTAGGGACTCCCCTTTCAACTTTGCTGGGTCCTGACTGGGCCTGGGAGCACTTCTTTTCTTCGCAACGTGCTTTTTCCAAACTTGCAGGAGAGCTACTGTTATTTTCCCCTAAATTGGGGGAACCATCGCTGCTGCATGCTCCCTGACTTGGGACACGATCACTGGCGCCGCTGCAGCTGAAGTTTGAGTTCCACTCATTCCCACGGAACAACTGGGATCTAGTAACTGGAAGCGATGTACGAATTCATCAGAAATTCATGTCTTGATGCTCCACCTACCTTCCGGAGTACTTTGCAACATAGTCATGTGATCAGGGTATACTTAGCCAATAGGTTTGGTCGGAGTAACACTGTAAAGGGAAGCAAAGGTAGAAGTTTTTCAGCAACGTTGAAACGAGTATGCCAAGATTTGATTCTTATACATTGGATCCATCTCCTGGCGTAGCCCTCTTGCAATGGAACATAAAACAATTCGGGTCTTATGTCTCCAAGTTTGCCGAAGCCTTCTTTAATGATTTTCCTATCTTGGGCCGACTCGAAATAGAGAAATAAAGGAGTCTCCTGCTGGTAGTGCTTGAAGTTGTAGAAAAATAAGACGTCGTCAAAAGTCGTGTCCTGACCCAGACACTCTCTTTACACAATATACAAAGAGAATAAATAATAATATGCTTTCAGATGTAGCTGCATTAGTGCTAGATTCATGTGACATAGGAAGTTAACGATGAACGGATTGAATGGAGGAATGCAACTGACTGTGCACATTTTTCGATTTATAGTCATAAAACCCTCTAGTGGATTATAGGTCGTCTCGTCTTGTGTAGGAATCTGAATGTCTATCCAGGGAATCCAGTGTTTTTCACTCAGTCTCCTCATCTTGCCCTCGTCCATAAAAGTGGACGAGGAATCAGTCAGATTATTAAGAAACACGACCCCAAGCAATGTATTGGAAGCTCCTCCTTGCCTATTCCCACTTTTTTCTTTTTATCTGCTGAAGTTCTCTCCTATGCACTTCTCTCTCCCTCATGGGTTTGAATGACATATTCTTCATCGTCAACATATTATTCTGTTCCGGAGTTGGATGGTTTCTCAGGGTCTGGTTGGGTAGCTTTTCCCTTTTCTAACTTAGAAAATCTGATGGTGTATCGTCTAGACATTTTAGTTGTTCTATCCAAGAAACGTCATCAGTTAAAAAGAAAAACATGTACCCCCTATGTGCACTAGTGTAGTGCACGCAGTGTAAGTGTACTAGAATGACAATGTAAGTAAAGCATTTGAAAAAATGATGTTCTGTTGAACGGATAGTTCGAAATCATATGCTATGTAGTGTCATGCTAAGTCCTTATATGCTCTATCCTTACTGTCCAAATGTTCAAAATTGGTTCACAGTCATTAAACATTATGAAGTTCTTTGGAATTTGTTGAAAGCATCAAGGCTTAAGGGTTGGACCGATAGTGCCTGGGTCGAAAACCCTGGCTCGACTCCAACAGAACGGTTAGACGCATTTCCGATCGGAGGAACCCTAGGGAATGCCACTCCAATACAACCTCTGGATCAACATCTTTAGGTTGGAATGAATTCTACTCGACCTAGCTTCATTCAACATCATATGCTCCTTCGACCCGACTCTCCCTCGGTTCGATATACCTTTTACCTGAACCGAGCCTTCAAAATTCACACCTTGATCCAACAACTTTCCTCCCATTTCCCAACTCCACATCCACTTGGTTCGATATCTCTTTATATCGAACCAAGACCGAGATTATACTCCGATATCCAACTCCCTTGCTCAATGACTTCGTGGGTCCCCTAATACGACTCTAGAATCTTCTAGCCTCATATCCACCTTCTTCTCGACCCAACCAAACGTACCTAACCCCAAATTGACTATCACTCAGTAATACTTCTTACCAATCAACCACCGTTCTTCCACGAGCTCGTTCTCTGATCCTCCGACATCTCTCGTGGCATCTTAATAGCATCATCGACACCTGTGAAGGCAACTCATGCCAGCCTCGATGATGCTAAAACCAAGAATGTGAGGTAATAGATTTTATTGACCAATTCATGTGAAATAATGATGGATCGAAGCCTACCAAGATTGTTATGTCAATCCGAAACACTGCAGTTTGGTTAGGACGAGCCGAAATCTGGATCGACTACCGATCTTAGGGCAAAAGAAAGGGAGAAATGAAAGAAAAGACCGTCTTCCCTCATGACTTGACCTATGTTTCTACTTTCTAACTTGCACATGATAGATTGTCTAACTCGACCATGCGCTCGACTTGTGCAAAGGAAACTACATTATTTGGTAATGTCTTGTATGTGTGGAATTACACACGGGAACCAACGATTTGACCCAACTTTTTCATCGTCTCTTTTTTAAGACTGAATGATACCTCCGAGAAGTGTAGTTCAACATATTCAAAGCATATTACGTCTATGATGCAATGCATTTTGGGGAGAAAAGTGTTAACCTGCCTTTTGGCAAGGCCGTCAAAGATTCAAATATCCATGGTCAGATAAATCAAGACTCGAGTGGATCTTGTCCACACATAAGCAAATACAAGAAAGACAGGCTCAATGGGTGGTCTTTAGGTTCAACAAAGTAGGGCATCGTGGAAGATTTGGAACGATGAAGACCCTTCTTCAGAACATGGGATCGAAGATAACTTGAGATCCGGATCGAAGAACCTCTTGCTCGACTATGTCGAACCAAGACATGTCGAGCAGTAGAGACATATTCTCTGAAAAATCGCTCCACTTTGAGAATACGGCTTCTATAAGCTGAGACACTTGCTGAAGACCCACTCCATCGCAACAACGTGGCCAGTCCACCATACTTCAAACCTGGATCGCTTGCCACATGTCGAACGTCAAGCCCTACCGGGTCGACCGAACCGAGTAATTCTCCTAAAGATACGTTCTAATAGTTATGAAACCACGTCCACCATTTCCCTATATATTTAGATCAAATGTCAAGTGGCCCTATCGAGCTGGCCATCTCCCGACTCTATAAATAGACCCCTCTCCCAAAGCAACGAAATCATGACTTTTTGGATTTATTATCTCTTTTATACACTGCATTACTCCGTTGTAATCGAGTTTGAGAGAAAATCCACCATTGCATTCAATTTCTTAAAGTTATACAATAAATTATAAAGTGGACGTAGGCTCGTTAATGCTGAACCACTATAAATTTGTGTGTGCTTGCATTTTTCTTGTTTTAATTTACTTTTCTTTATTTTATTCTTTACATATTGTCCATTTGAGTGTTTGTGCCATATTTTGGCGTTAACATTATGTAAACTAATGATCCGTCTAGGATGGCTTTAAGTTCCGATGGGCCTTTTCTGGGTAACAATTTAGGCTCATCCCGAGCGGGTTGTTAAAGTGAAAATAATGAAAAATATTAATGAGCATCTAAATTGAATGGTCATTAAAATTTAAGTGGAAAAATTGAATGATCATTAAAATTTTAATGATCGACGGTCGACTGTCCTTCTAACCCAGTTCGAGCCTGACTCTGTATGACGGCTAGGGTTTTATACAATAAATTTTATATCGATGGAAGGATTTTTCTAGAATTAAATCCAATGGTTCAAGATCATTCCTATGCCTATAAATAAAGGGCTAGACCGCTACTCTTTTTCTCATATTTCAGGAGGCAGCAGGGAAGCTCTGTCATTCCTAATTCTCCAACCTCTTTTAAAATTCAATAAACATATATAGAAAATACACAAGGATTGGAGAGGTTGGATCTAGATTTGTGCAAAAGGATTGGTTCAACAAATAGGTAAATTTCCTTCTTCTTTTCCAATTTTTCTTTTAGATATATAAATCTTAATATGTGTATACATCCCCTTTGCATACAAATTGTAAATCCGTAAGATTTGGAAATTATAGGCCTAGAAGCTGTGTTTAGATTTGGAATCAGATAGCTTTCAGGTGAGTGAGAATATGTTCATTGTTTAGAATATCGTATATAATTCGTTTATGTTAAATTTGGGTTGTTTTCTTAAAATATCATATTTTCTTTATTTTCGTCAAATCTGAAATAATATATGAAGTTGGATATGGATTTGTAGGCCACTTAGTTTAATATTCTTATATTGTCTATAATTTATCTTGGATTGTTTGTGTTTGTTGTAAAGACTACGAATCTGGAAATCAATCCCAAAAGTCAGAAATGTAGTGTTGTTATTCCAGATTTATAGGATTTGAGTGCAGTATATGATTTATGCAGTATTGGTTATAAATTATAAACTTGTTTGTGTTTGATATTGTTTGGGGTTTTTACTTGATTGTTGTAAATTTGCCCTATCTGCATCAAAAGGCGTTATTTTAAATCTATATGGATGCAAGCAAATCAAATAGGAAGAGATGTGTAAATTCACATATTTTTGTACGTAGTTTATAGCATCTACTCTAATATAATAATATATATTTCCTTGTTATTAAAAATATGCTAATATTCCTCTTTTAATAGTTTGGGCAAAAAATTTACAGTAATTATAGTAAATAACATTTCTATAAGATTTTGAATCTTAAACAAATTTTAACGCAAAAAGGGTTGTTCTGCTCATTAATTTAGATCGGAATATAAAATAGTAATAATAACAAAATATATAACTACGTAACATCGCAATTAAAATATAAATATATATAATTAAAATATAATCTTATCCGTCCAAACTTACGTAAATAAAGCTACTATATTAATATTAAATTGAATGAATGTTGTTTGTTTGAATTTGAAAGGTTTTCATTTTATGGGGATAAATATATGGTAATATTTCCAATAATAAATGGAAACGCATATTTGTGGCCGTTATAGTGATAAATACGGAATTAATGGCTATAATTAAAAGGTTATAAATAAGGAATGAATATTGTAATCAGGAATGTTTGGGGAAATAATCGAATAAGAAATAAATGCCAAATGTTACTGTTTAAATGAGATTATGTATAGGTGTTATGACTCCAATTAGGGATTTTTTTTTACAGTTCAGCAATATTAAAAATTGTTTTCATAAATTTTGGAATCTATAATCCTACAGTTACAATTTAGTCGTATACTTGGTAACTAATTCCCCATTTCTCCAATTTGGAGAAATCAAGCATCAAAAGTACACATTGTGGACTTTAGCTTCAAATAACAGGACTTCATTCATAAAATAAGACAATTTACTAAACAACATGAAGAAGAACATCACATGATCTCTTTTACTTTTTGAGGCCTCCATGAGGATTTCTGAACATAAAGCAATCCCTCATTATCTTTTGAGTATTGCACTCTCACTTCCCAATGTAAATATTTTTCCATGTTTTATATCTCAGACACCATTACTGCTTTGTCCCTTACTATAAAATTTCCTTTTGGTCTCAGCAGCTTATCAACTTCTGCAAATACCGACCATAGTTTGCCCCTCTTTTTGACCTATGGAAATAGATGATCGGTAAGGAGGAGGTCGTATATCCTAGGGTACCACACTCAAATGTAACTGGAAGGGTGTATAGATTCAATTGGGACAACATTCATAAACCACACCTTCATACCACTCAATACTGCCTCAAAACCTCAATAAACTGATATCATATACATAATGTTTCCGATAGTTGACCAGGCGGTTCCCAATCCGTTGATATATGATTTTTTAACAACTTGTTTCAAGAGTTGATGATTAGCTTCAAAATATTTAGGTGTTGGTTTACCATAGACGCCTATTTGGGAATTGTTTAAATAATGAGTGGCCTCTGCCCCTTATGCCATTTCTCTAGCCACTTTGAGCCACGAACGAATTGGTTTATGGGCACTTTGTCCATACATGTTTGTAGTGGAACATTCCATGCTGCATTCAGATCATCAGAATCTTGGCAAAGTGGATAACTATAGTAATATTTAGAAGTCACAACAATTAAAATTAGTATAATTAGATGAGACTGATATAAATGACATTTAATATGTAATTTGATGCCTTATGGAATATGACCGTTAGGGTCATTTATGGCATATAATCATCATAGTAATAAATACAACAAAAAGGGATTAATGGGTATTAATTAGATACAAAGTCCAATAAGAAAATAAATAATTAAATATCCTAAGATAAGAAGTTGTAAAGAATTATCCTTATCCTAATATAGTTTAAATCTAGAATTAATATCTTTAATTAGAATTAAGGTTTGGACTTAGTAGGTTGATGATGCGAGGCTAGATGTCTTATTGAACAGAAGTTTACACTTTCTGGAAGTCGAATATATGTACAATCAATGTGAGATATCATTTACCATAGAAACCCGTGAAGATAATTAATTACGTAGCAAGAATTGTTCCTAAATGGTTTACCTCAAAAGTGGAGGTCTTAAGTGGTTGTGTGGCACGCCTCCCTTCCAAAAGAAGAAACCAACATGGAAATAATTAATAATGTAAACTGCTTTAGGATTAAAGGTATTAAATAGTGGGATCCACTTATTGGGTACTAAATGATTTGATTCACCCATCTGCATAAGTGTACAATCATTGGCTCCACCCTAAAAGGTATTAAGTGATCGGATATCTCACCTCCCTAAATAAGTAGTATTATAATGGCTAATTGGGTACGGGATCAGTATCTCCACGATAGTCTGCTTCCTCTAGGTAGTAAGTGACTGGGGATAAAGTTAACCTCGGGATAAGGTATTAAATGACCGCCACAGAGGTATCATAGGTCTGTCAACCTACGCGAAGATTAAGTGACCTAGGGATTATCCAATAAGGTTAGCTAGATATAGTAACACAAGGGTCCACCGGGGGAAGGTCATAAATGACGGTTAGTCGTCTACCCATCTTGTAGGTAATAAGTGACTTCTTACTATCTCTTGCCTTATGCGGGGTTTAGGAATACACGCAAATGACAAATGCCTTAAATTAGAAGGACTTTGTAGCTAGTGTCCTCTAATTTATATTAGCGTATTGTAAAACACCTAGTAAGGTATTAAGTGATCAATGGATCCGCCCTTACGTTATAATATGAGTGATGCCACAAGTCGCTAGAGAGAATAATCCACCTCATCTATAGGGTATTAAATAGTTGGAGAGTGCGCCTCTGAGTCTTGATAGATGTTCAAACGATGGTTAACCTTATATTCAAATTTGAAATCAAGATTAAATATCTAATTTCTATTACATTTAATTTTAAAAACTACACATTTAAATTGCTTTAACCAAATCGAATTAGAAGATCATATCTTAAAGGTCTCAAATTATAGTATAAACCAATTCTAAATTTTTTTAAGTTTATTCATAAATCCAATATTATTGTTCATATAATCATATTTTCCACCTTTATAATAATTTTTGAAGTTGATTCATAAATCCAATATTATTGTTCAAATTCGATTTCTATAACTCAAATCAAATCTATATTGCGATTCAACAATTCAAAACATATTTTATAGTTCAAGTTGTACAGTTCAAAATCATTATCTATAAATCCAAGCCAATTTCAAAATCCTTTTTATAAATTCAATTTAACAAATTTTCTAATTCAAACCAATCGACTTATATAATCAATTCGATATAAAATAAATTATACATTCAAATTTACATCCAGTCACTTAAAATCAAGTTCATTTCATATAAATTAAAATTCAAATTAAACGTCAATTTATGCAATTCAAGTTCATTTCTTATAAAAGTTCAATATTTCAACCACTTCAAATTCGCATTCAATTGATTTTGCAATTGAATTCATTTCATATAAATTATAGGTTCAAATTCATTCCTTAAATTTGGAAATTCAAATTTAGAAAAACAATTTCACAATTCAAGTTCGTCTCTTATAAATTTATGTCGATTCGAATACAAATTCATATCTTATATAAGTTCATTCGTTAAGTCATGTATCGTTATATCAATTTAAATCTTGAAGCCTCGAATTGCGAAAACATTAACTTATCCACCTTTTAGTTTATTATTAAAATTTATAAAATATATAAAATTAATTTGGAAAATAGATATAAATATAAGTTTATAAATTCTAAAATTTGATAGAAAATAGCTTTATAAACATAAGTTTAAAAATAATAATTTAGAAATGGTTTAAAAGAATTATTTATTATAATATATTAAATTAAAAGTTTGACAATACATATATAATTAAATTATATGGTTTAAAATAAATAAAATTATACGTGAAATCTTAAATAAGCATTTAAATCCATTTTTACTCATAAAATCATTTTAAAAAATATAATTTAAAATCTACAAAATTTAGGTTTGAAATATTCAATATGTATATATATATATATATATGAAAATATAAAATTTTAAGTTATTATTTTAAAATCAAATTTCCAAATCATTATACTTCTAAAACATAACTAACGGTGTCCATATATTGTTTTATACCCTATGTTCAGGTGATACGGATATTTATCATTTCAACCTGCAATTTTTAATTTTACGGGCATATATCATATCAACCCACAATCCTAAATTCAGTAAAAATTATTCATGTCTATCATTTCAATCCATAACGAGTTCCCCAATCTAATGTATGTTCGGGTATGTGTCATTTCAATGCATAGTGATTTTCCTAACTATTGCAATCAACAATAGAAATTATCACATAACATCAATATCATCACATCATAAGCCATATATCATCAGTGCACCTAAGTGTCATATATGAAATGTGTATACAGATCAAATAAAACAATTTTCTACTAGCAATTCTATACATTTTAGCCAGTTCATTTGTGTTGAATTTAACATCCCTGAAACAATGTAGGTCAACCTTTATGGCACAGATTGGAGACAGTTGATGGATTGACATAGAATAAAATAATGACTTCCAGGCACGATTCGGAATGGTTTCAACTCGATCATCACTCAATATATATATTACTTTAATAAGAGGAGGTTAGGGAATTCTCAATGGATCAATACGGCTATTGGGTTTGGAATGGTTTTTGAACTCAACACCAAACTCGACTCAAAAATAAACACAACAATAACCCAATTTAAACAAAAATAAAACACAATAATTCTTTACATGAAATAGTATATATTTTTTATATATACGTACACACAAAAAAGATTATAACATATATATATTTAAAAATCCAATGCATACCAAACAATTATATATATATATATATCAATATATAAACATTTAAACAAAATATATATACACATGTATTTTACAAAGTAAATAAATTTAAAAGTAACTCACACCACGCATAGCAAACACAAATGCCCATACTCACACATAAACATAACACCATACAAATGCCATGCAATACAAACACACATGCATAAATACTAACACAAAAACACCAAGACAAAAATTCACGCATGCTCACACAACTCCACACTACACACAGCTTATACACACATAAAACCAACACCACACAAAACTCGCACATACACACACACACACACACATATATATATATATATATACATTATATATATATATATATATATATCATATAGTGATACATACACCACCCTCCAAAAACTCCCTCATGCACGCAAGTATCAAAGCACACAACGCTCAAGAACACCATCTCTCACACACGCGCGCACGGTCATCAGATGGTGGGTAGCTTCAGGGTCAGAGCATGATGGAGGTCGGCAAAGCGAGATGAAAGGGAGGCTCGGCTGTTCTAGCATGGAAATGTCAGTCGAAGCAGGTCAGAGGTTGTTGTGCTTAGCAGCTGGACGAGGGAGCAGCGGCTTCAGGGGAGGTTCGGCTTAGGTCAAAGAGGAGAAAGGAGGGCCAGGTTCTGCGTAGCGTTGAGAAGGAGTAGGGGACGAAGGAATGTTATGGGAAAGAATGAAGGGAATGAAAGATTTGGAGTTTCTCCGTCTTTCACCTTTTAATTTTGTTTCAGCGTGGGTGAATGGTTTATGACAAGGTGGAGTGGGGAAGAATTTGTGAAGGCGCAGGCAAATAAATGGAAAGAAAGGTGATGGGAAGAAATGGGCAGAAGAGATAAGTGGATGTGTGAGGAGATTGTGTAGATAATGGCAGACATGGTTTATAAAAAGGCCAAGAGGTGACGTATACAATAAATGCCGAGATTTTTGAGCAAGTAATGTCCAAAGTATGGTATAAATTAATAGCCACAAATTTTAAATATAATGCCAAAATAAATAGATTGACAGGGAAAAGATATTACTTTCGTGATATATAAATGTTTAAAGGTCCCAAAATTTACTGCAAAGTTAATGAAAAATTGAATGCAATAAATTTGTAAATGATGAAATCTAATTGTCTTTTTATTCCACGTTCAAAATTGGAAAGAAGGGAACGTACAAATTGAATAGATTACAAAATTTAATTACACATGAAAGGAAATGGAAAGAAATTAAATGCCATTAATTAACTGTATTGAATGTTATAAATATTGTTGTCAATAAATATAAAATCTACCATATGTTCAATTGTTTCGAATTTCAAATATTCACACAAAGCTTAGAACTAAATTTATCTGGGATAGGAATAAAATGTGGAGATTAAAAAAGTGGAAAGCAACTGCCATATTTAATATTCATGAACAGTTTAAATTTTGAAAATAACAAGCGTGTAAAGAAAGGAATAATACTAAGGAATGAACTGTAATGACCTAGATTTTTAATCGATTTATTTAAACATTTAAATATTATTTTAAATGTTGAGTGATAATATAAATAGATTTTATATTGAGTTGTCGATTAAATAATCAATATACAATTTATTTTGAGTATATTGAAATATAGTAATACAAAAATGAAGTATAATTTAATTCTAAGTTAAAACCGAATCAAAAAAATTCAGATGATCAATATAAATTTTATTTGAATACAAACGATAATAATAATAATTTATTATCAAGGAATTGATTATTTCTGAATTTAAATTATATCATATTAATTTAATATGGTATATATGTTCAAATTAAATTTCAAAATATATACTGTTCAGAATAGCGTTATAACATTTAAACGTCAGTCGTTATGTTAAAGTAGCCGTTCGTGAATTCAAGTTATGGACCTAGAGTTATTTGATTAGTGGATAAGCTTGAAATCATATCATAATCTATTTAAAAAGAAAACAAATCTCTTTAAATCAAATCACATTAATTTTAATATCAAATAAAAATTTATTATTTTGTACTTAGGCCAACCTATCGCTTGTACATCAGCAGACCTGCCATTTCTTCGTCTATAAGTAAATGCGATGTGCCCTTTTATTTTCTTTTGAATTTTGGTTCGCGGTAATGAAACAACGCCGCTCTTCATTTTATTTACAAATCCAAATAAAAGGTAGTTTCCCCATTTTAATTCTTTCCTCATCAAATAAAGCCTGATTCCTTCCTCCTACCTCAAATGAAATCGAAATCATCATCTAAAAAAAGGAAGAGAACTGTGAATCGTGAGTCGTGATGGGGTTATATGTTTTGAAGCTCGAAGCTTTGGGGTCTTCGTGGGTTTTTCTACGAGTTACGTGAGAAGGGAAGCTCACATTCCTATTTGAGTTCGACATCAAGGAGTGGAAGGGGTCACGCGGTGTAACGACCCGAAATTTTTGAGCCAATTTAAAATTTTATTTTAGCTATTTTAATAGGTTTTGAATATTTAAAATGATTTATTTTAAATAAAATCGATTTAAAATTTATTTAAATCGAAGTTAGAACGTGTAAATTTATTTTAATTATAAAACAAGCTTGAAATGGCGCGGTTGTTTGAAAATTCGATTTCTAATTTCAAATGAATATACATAATTTAATATAAATCGGATTTCAGTAAAACAAGAAACATTTGAATCTATTTGATTATATCTTTCCAACGAATGTAAAAAAATCAGATTTCACCATATAAATTGAAAGTTATGGTCAGTTCAAAATTTAGAATAGTCACTATGGAATTTATATATATTTTAATATAATATATAGCCCTTAAAAATAGCCATTTTGCAGACGACCTCCATTTTTGATGAATCCACTTTTGTTGGATCCGGAATGTCAAATTATAGTTAGGTTTCAAATTTCATAATTTTTGGAATTAGTATGTGAGCTTGGTAAATTTAAACGTGTGTTGAATTTTAGTTTAAATTTAATCGACTAGAAAAGGCCATTTTTCATTTGGTCTCCAAATTCGATGAAATTAGTTTTGTTAGGACAATATCGTCAAAACATAGCTAGATTTATTTTTCTTTAATTTTTGGATTTAGTAATGCGGCCTCGATAAATTAGAAAGTACGTTTAAAATTCAATATATTGATTTATATTTTAATTTAAAGAAAAACTGATTGAAACGGTCGAATTGGCTTACGAAACATATCCCACTGTGTTCGAAATGAGGGTATTTAGCTAGGGGCGATAGTTGTTGGGTTTGATTTGGAGTACGGATAAACAAACAAGTATTATTAGAATAAAATAATATAAAAAAATATAAAAACCTAAATCTCCTAACCCTAATCATTCACATTAGCAAGATGCCGCCTTCTAACTTCCAACAGCCAATATTATCCCAATTTCATTCCTTAATCATGTACCAATTTCAGCAAATTAAATCATGAATCGAGGAGAAAAACCGTTCTACTCCTCGAGACAAAGAATCTCAATGGTGGAGATCCATTTCTATGGCGTATGGTGCTCTATTTTGGCGCCTAAACAGGCCGTCATCGCCCTTGATTTGCAGGCCAAGGAGGAGTGCGAATTCGACTGGGTTCAGGCCGGTGGTGGAGGGCTCCAAGGTGGATGGCGTGGCGGTGTTCGATCAGAGCCACGATGAACAGAGGAGGCGCGATAGGAGGCCTTTAGCATCGTGCGATATGGGTTTTCACGGTCAGGTTTTATAGAAAGAAGAGGAAGAAGGGAAATGTAATTATAGTCAATTATATAGTTAATTATGTAATTAATGTAACTAAAATTTTAAACATTCATATATTCTTCGTACGATATCAAAAATTCGCAAATTCAGTTGCGTTGGAAGCATAGAAATGAAAGCTACACAATGGAACTGACCAGAATGGAAATAAAGGCAATTGGAATTTTTTACAAAATTAAACGGCTGTTTAATTTTGTTAATGATCTTCAAATAAAGAATGACGGAGTGAAACCCAAAGTGAGAATTATCTCACTAAAATTATTGTACAGTTATTTATTTTATAACTGTAAATGTATAGAAATTGCCTGTATTGTTTTTTATCTATTGTATAGAGTTCAACACATGAGCTCACACAAATCACATAAATTGGAAGCGATGTATGGGTATTACTGACACTCGGATTTCGTACTCCACGAATGGCCACTTATGGTGCCGTAAACGGGATTGGGTAGTTGAGTATTTATTTAGATGGATGATTTGGTGATTTGTGTTGTGATTGTAATATTTAACATATTAAAAATAATGTTAATATTATTGTGATAGTTGAAATTAAATTATAAATAACTATTTATAATTTAAACAGTAAAATTGGCTTATTAGAAAAATAATTCAAACCGAATTTGAATTGGTTAAATTTATTAACCAATGATATATGTAAATTGACTGTTGTTGTTTGAAAACCCCACACGGATATTGGGATGATATTTGACATACACTAATCCCAATATTTAGTTGTATGTCAGCCGATGGGTTGACACGCTGTAATGAGCATTATTTATTTATTTTAATGCTTATACAGTTGTGAATTGCACTCTGGATGATGTTTGAATGTGTAATGATTATTTATCATTATTGTTGAATACACGGCATATAACTGAAATTATATGGTAATTAACCGAGTTGTATTCCGATTCAGAAATAATGAATATTTTGAAATAATGAATATTTTAAAATAATATTCAGAAAATAATCAAAATATGATTTTGATGTCCGATTTGGGATGGATACGAAAACGTTGAAATATATGAAGCCGAATTAAGTAAATACGCTGTTTTTAACTCGAACGGATTTATTTATCGATTTTATTCATTTTATAATGAATATGAAAAGGAAATAATTTCAAAATCAGATATTTTGAAGATTATATCATTTTAATATTTTAATGATATGGAATATTCAATTTTAATTTAAAGTTGAAAACGAAGTTAAAATCGTTTTAAAATGAATTTTTAAATGATTTATAAAATACGAATGAAAATTGATGATATATATATTATATACATACAATGGTTTGATTAGAACGTGCCGCGCAGCGACCGTTCGCGAATTCCGACCATTAACTTCAAATGGACGTAACTGGAGATCCGACCGTCGGATTGTCCTAAAATCGGAACCGTTGGATTCGTATCAAAAAAAACTTTCCAATGAATATAAGATATTTAAATTTGAAAGATTGGATCTTATATTATGTCCAATTCAATTTCTGAAAAGGTCGCTATGGATGTAGTTCGGTGGACGTTATTGGAAACCGACTGTAAGGGCCTTAATAAAATTATTAAAAATATGGAAAAATTGTATAAAATCATATTGAATGATTTGGAAAGATTTTGGATGAAAAATTCCAAGTTTGAAAAGATAAAAATATATTTTTATCGAAATGAACTAGTTATTAACTAGAATTATAATCCAATATTCTTAAATAAATAAATTGGATTTGAAAAGGTTACGTGTAACACCCCACGTCCATTAATGTCACTCACAAAGGGAATGCATTAACTCCTATGGAGATTTTAGGTGAATATAGAACAGTAAAATTTCAACAAGACAGATATAAAATAGTACTTGGAAATTTAAAAACTTTATTTCAACTGCAGCAGAAGTCAAAACATGTTTGATTACATCATAACACCATAATCAAAGTCAAGTACAATATCTATCTTGATAAAACAAGTACATAATCCCATTACATAAATAGCCATTAAAAAGAAAGATAACAAGCTGGACTTTACTTCAGCAGTCCAAGCTTTCCAAGAGATAAGCAATCCAATCAGACTCCACTGGAACTTGGCCCAACCTGAGGACCTGAAGGGAGAAAAAGATTAAAAAGAGCGGGGGTCAGACATAAAGTCTGGCGAGTATGATAATTCTACAATACTATTATCAAAATAACTGGACTAAGGCATAAGCTGGAAAACAAGGAAATGTCTATGAAAGAGCAGATTAAGGACATGGACAATCGCTAAAGGAAACGTTATAGGCGCTCCTAAATACTAAAGGATAAACACTATACTGCACCACACCAGTCACCCTAAAGATTGATTCCACTTAGCTTCACTTAGAAACTTTCATAATGGCTTTACGTACTCTTAGCTGACTACATAGGTGCCGCCTGCCCCTATCTCCACTAGGTGTACCCTACTTTCCATTTTTCGATCGGTTCCCTACTCGTAGATACCCGTGCTGGCCCCATAGTGGGGTGTATCATTCCCCTAAAGTGGCAACCCGATATAACGGAGATGCACGGCTTATACCTACACGATGCAACAACGTCTTACCTACCAGCCCGGGTCCACACACGCATATGAAACCCGTTGGACTTGCGTTGCCACCGCTCCCTGTTTTGGCCTCTTATAGTCAAACCCAGTATGCTTGTCCCGTCCTCGACTTGGGTCGAGCCCACAAAGATACGTTTTGGGATACTGGTTGAAATGGGCCCCCATTATTTCCCACAAGCATTCCACCTAAGCTTGTCCCATTAGTCCATCCACTTAACCCACTTAGTCATGTTTATTTACATGTGTATTTGGTTAAGTCTAATCGTATTTCAAATGCCTCTAAAGGCAACCACTAGATTCCTCATGCCACCCAAGGCACCTACTTAACCCCCATGTCCCACCTTACATGATTATCTGGCTAAGTATTTCTTAATTCATTAAGGCCATAACCTCATAAAGACCTCTCACATTAGACTGGCATTTATGGCAGTTGGATTTGCCGGGCGGGTCCGGGCAGTCTTACACCATAAAAGAGTCTAACCTCGTGTCTTTACAACTGTTATGCTTTAGTTTGGGCCTAGGACCTCTCACATTGGGCCGACATTTGTGACTACTGGATTTGCCGGGCGGGTCCGGGCAGGTTTACGTCACAAACGGGTCCAAACTCGTGTCCTAAGCATTGATTATTATTAATAATCCACTTTCCCCAATTTTAATAATTCCCTACTTGAATTATTAATTAATTCCAAATTTAACAATGTCCATATTATGGACATCCATTTAAGGCATGCAAAATCATATCAATTGCACCCCAATTTATTAATTTCCTAATATTACCCCTACCCCACGTTTGAACGTTTATTCGCAAAATGTATGCTTGACCCGATTAGTCTAACTCATAGCATAAAAGAAAATATTCACAACAAAAACATATATATGTGACTAAATAAATCATAACAAGGGGTAAAACTTGCATACATTACAACTTGCATAAGGTTATACATGTCATGGATCTAAGGGTGTCAACTTATTCATAATTCACATAATATGATTTTGATCAAATTTCATAAACTTGTATAGGACATGTGTGAATCAACATCATTAACAATATGGTTTTATATGGGTACACCTAACTCAATAGGCAAATTCCCAAAAATCAAAATTCATTTAATCATATATTCATGTATATGGGTACACCTAACTTAATAGGCAAATTCCCATATTCAAGATCCAATTAATTTGTTGCTTCATGTATATGGGTACACCTAACCCAATAGGCAAATTCCCATAATCAAGATCTATTATAAAAAAACATAAACTTTAAACATGATCCAATTCGCATAAATACTAACATCATGATTTTACAACTTGTATGATCCAACACAACTTAACATGACATCATTATCATATAACATAAGTATTTCAACATATGTGATAATATGAGATCTACAACATATATAAGATTTACAACATAGCATATCATAATTTGCAACATAGCATGATATGATTTACAACATAGCATAGCATGATTAATCACATATGACATAGCATAGGATTATTTACAACATAATCACTACAACATAACAACATATATATGATAACATAATAGCATAACAAGAGATCCACAACATAATTTACAAATACATAACAATTCATATCACTTTCTTGTGATCCATTCATAACTTAATCAAATTATTTTATAATAATATTGTGAGATTCATCATACTCACAATTTTAAAGAAGAGAAATAGAAAGAGAGAGAGCTTTTGATTTGATTTGAGTAGATTTAGTTTGTAGATTAGGCCTTCTTCTTCTTTAGTTTGTGACGGCTATGCTGAACTCCATGGCAACGACATGTCGGTAGCTCTCTATTTTTCAAGTGATTTAGGGTTAGAGTCTACCCACTTATTTATAGATGTTAGGATTCATTTAGGCCATTAGATTTAACCTAGAAATAACCGCAGCCATTCAGACCAGATGGGGTTTATCTTATTGATTCAGCAATGAGTCAGAAGTGACTCAGCAAACACTCAGCAAATTAATAAACTTCTATTCATGTTTACATTAACTGCCCATATATATATATATATATATATATATATATATATATATATATATATACACGCACCTATTCATGAATTCAAATTAATCCATAATTAACTTATGACCATTTCTACACATTAATTTTCCAATTAATGTCTTAATTCCATTTTTCGCCTTTTAAGGCAATTCACATATCTCAAATTTGTTATATGCCTTTTTAAGGCTATTTCGTGCAAATTCTCAATATTAATTCTTTTAATTTGTGCATATTAGTATTAACAGAAATACGGGGTGTTACATTATGGTATAACCAGAATTTTCCAACTTATGAATTGGAATGGATTTGAATGAAAATAATCTTCGGAATATTTCGATATTAGATTCCGTGATTATATGGATATTGTTGAGGAATTTGGAAGATATAAATATCATTATTCTCAATACGATATTTGTTGGTTTCATAATTTGATATTGAATATAAGCCGATAAAATTTCTATTTAGAGCCTTGTATTTAATGTCAAATTTTATTTTGGGTTTGTCATGAATGGTGTCTTAAATAACACTGTTCTTAAATCCAGTTGAGAAAAGAATAAATCTTTTAATTAAGATTAATGAAGTTTACCAATTAATTAATATTTAATTTGAATTGAATTGAAAATGGATTTTTGGGTTTATCGTGAACGGTGTTTTAAATAACACTTGTTCTTTAACCCAATTAACAGTGAAGAGATGTGTAACACCCCACCTCCGTTAAGGTCACTCACAAAGGGAATGCCTTAACTTAGGTGGAGCATTTTAGTAAACAGAACAGAAACTTACAAGACAGATAAAACAGTACTTGAAAATTTTTAACTTTATTACAGCGGAAACAGAAATTAATATGGTTACATCCTTTCAATTCCAAAATTCAAGTACAAAATATCAGTCTTGTACAAAAGCCTTCAAAATGCATAGTTTAAAATCATAATCCCCATGGAACGGAAGCTATACAGAGCCAAGCCATACTTTAAGCACTTCAAGCAAAGAGAAATCCGGATCAAGCTAAAATATTTCCCTCCTTGGATAACCTGGGGGGGGGGGAACGGAAGAAAGGAGGCGAAACAACAAGGGTCAGACAAAAAGTCTGGCAAGTCCAGTGACTTTCAGCATATGAACAGATAATAATAATATGATATGAACATAAAACTGGATGTGAGATAACTATAACAGGTGTAGCAGATATAACAGAAAAACAGAATGATGTAAACTATTGTTTTACACTTCTCTGCACTAACACTAGTATAGCAGAATTAGGTGTCACCCTAACGTCTAAATTGAAGCAGGAACGGGTACAGAATACTTTAACAGAAACAGAATGCTAATAATGGGCCTTTACTACCCGATCAGAAACAGACAGAAGAAGAAACAGATTTATCCCTATGGAGACAGAATGTGGAATTAGGTGTACACTAGTAATGGGCCTTTACCACCCGAACAGACGGTACCACACGGAAACAGACAGGTGTTACCACCCAACAGAAACAGACGGTACCAACAGAAACAGACAGAACTAAGCGTACCCTAAAACCCTACCCCAAGCGATCGGCTCCCTAATACATAAATATCCTGTGTCGGCCCCACAGTAGGGTGTATCACTCCCTAAAGTGACAACCAATTGGCACAGACCTATTTACAGATGTCACGGCGTCTTACATCCTCAGAGGCAGACCGGGATCCATGCACGCACATGACCCGGTTGGAACGCACCATCAACACCCCTCGCCATTATCAGAATGAACCACTTATAATTAGTTCAGTAAGCGTGCCCGGACCCTACCTACTGTTGGGTCAAAGTTTTGATACCAGAAAGGGTTACTGACTAATATGGGTCCCAAACAACAGATGACACAAGTAATTCCCCTCCTAACCTTGTGTCCCCAGACTAACAGATTTCAGATTTATTTGTTTACAAGTTCAGACATACAGAATTCAGATTTACTAGTTCACAAATTAAGTTAACAAGTTTTCAGACTAACGGATCAGATGTACAGATTTTTCAGATTTGTCTAACTTTGTATTGGGCCTACAGATTCATGGACGGGTTTTACTACATCTATTAATCCCTTTGGTTTAACCCTATTTTTCCCCAATACGTTTTAGACGTCATTTTTATCTTAGATTTGCATTAATTAATTATTAATGCACAGACCTCTCACATTAGGTCGGTAGCTTGTGGCCGCTGGATATGCCGGGCGGTTCCGGGCAGACTTCTGCCACAAGCCAGACCTAACCTCGTGTCTTACGCATGTTATGACTAACTTCTCACATTAGAACCTATTGTTTGCGGCCACTGGATGTGCCGGGCGGTTCCGGGCAGATTTACGCCGCAAACTCATTCTAACCTCGAGTTAGCCATGTTTATCTTTGCGGCCAATTAATTTATAATTTACCGTTTATGCGCACGCCCAATATATATGCCAATTCAGATTATATCAATAACAGGATGATTATATCAACATAGAAGATAACAGATTTTATATGACTTAACGGATTTAACAGATTTAGCAACTTAGCAGATTTTGGCATATAACGGGTTAGGCATTTCAACCGACAAATTTAACAGATTAGGCATTTCAATCTAATTAGCAGTCTAGGCAATATAACAAAACTAGTAGTTTAGGCAACTTGACAAATTAGCAGATTTAGCAAATTTAATATTTCTAAAAGTTCTATTTACATGCCTTGCCCAATCATAAATTGGCCTAAATTCATATGCTTACATAATTGTCATGATTCACAACATATACTCCATGTTTGCATAAGCGCAGAATATGGACATAATTTGCCATATAACATATGTTCCAATTTTTGTTAAACTAGCATTTTACAGCAGATTCACATATAAATTATACCAAATATAACCATTAATTTCAATGCATGCCATATATCCAAAAATCCCTATTTAGGTGTAATCACAATAATAGATATCCTAATTAATGTAAATCTTTACACCTAAGTTTCCATATCTTCTTCTTTTTGAGTCATGAATCCTTATGCAAACTATACCCAACAATCTAAATTTTTAAATCATATCTTCTAAAAATCAAATCTTGACTTTTATATGCATAGATCCAAATCTAGTTTACAACATATGCTCATTAATTACAGTTCTAAATCACAACATAACTATGCATACAACATGCATAAATTACATGTTCATAGTCAAATTTATGCATATGTCCAATATGTTTTATGCCTCAGACCTAAAGTCATACATTCAATTTAGTCTTGTCAAATTTCGCATCATTCATTATTTATCCCAAAATTTGCGTTCATACGTTCATCTCTTATGAGATTAGGCACAGGCTCGTGATAGCCTGGCTATAAAAACAGAAAAGAAGAAAAGGGATACAGAACAGTCACAGAAAAATAGATCTGACAGAAGAGAATATATATATACAATCTCAGATTCAGAATCAAAAACATATCAAAATTATTATTAACGTTTATAGCGGAAAATAACTGTACTTGCCTTGATTGGATTAAAGAAAGAACTTTAACTTGTTGCAGAATCTTTGCAGAAACTTTAATCTCTAGTTTGAATTGAGTTGCTTAGGCTGATGTTGATTATCTTCTAGTTTTAATTCCAGCAGAGCAGCGACGCCATTTTTATTTTTATTTTATTAGAAGAAGAGAGCAATGGAGGCTAGAGAATTGTGTAAGAAACCTAGGTAGAGTCTAGGGTCATTTTATAGAGTTTATGAACTGATTAGGACCATCGATGTTACTTGGATTGATCGTAGCCATTCATCCGTAAGAGGGACCAATTAGAGCCTGCCACCTAGCCCTAATGACAAAGCAGACCACAGAAAATCGACCAACATAGAATAGGCCAGCCAGGGTGGACTGGGTTCGACCTGGGTCTGGACCAGGTCGACAACCCTGTCGACAGCCCTGTCGACCTGGTTAGACCAGGTCGACAGCCCAGTCGACCTGGGTGTCTTAGGCGGGAGTTTTCCCGCCTTGGCCAATTGGGCCCGGTTTTTAATTTTAAACTGTTTTATTCTGTTCGAATTTTAAACTTAATTCAGAAACTTCCGGAGGCTATATCTTCTTCATACGGACTCCGTTTTTCGAAAACTCGGACTCTATTTCGCGTATTTTTCCGAGACGAACGCAATGGCATATTCCGTTTCCCTTAGTTCTTTGATTTCAAATTAATTATACTTTAATTTGTTAATTCCACAGTTATAGAATACACGGGGTGTTACATTCTCCCCCACTTAAAAGGATTTCGTCCCCGAAATCTTCAAGTTAAGAAGAGTGTGTCCTACCATCCAATCATCCATCTACTCAACCATCATCCACAAGCATCCATTGTCCTTAGAAAACTTCTAATGTTGTATGAACATATGCAAAAGTGTGTGTATATGTTCCTTATCTAATGCAAAGATCAGGCGGTCTACTGATTCAGTTGACCTCCTTAATGCGAATTATGTCAGTGCCATGAGTCCAACATGTATGCAATAGAATTCTGATGATATACATTATTTCTATATGAGTGCACAACCATTCACTCAAATGCAACATCCATGTGCTGAATCAACCATTTTGCATCCACAAGAATTGAAAAATGCTCACCCATCCATATGCAGTATGAGAGTGTTTTCGAGCCGATCTAGTGCCTAGTGTGTGTATATGCATCCACGGGCAACCACTAGCAACCACTTGCATCCACTTGCAACCATCAAACATAACATGTCTCAAACACATGTTTACACCCATTAGTTTCTACCTAAAGTTCAAATATTCGATCGATAGGATACAGTCGAATGATGGAAGCGAGTACAGATAGAACGAAAATTTGGTTCCCATTAGACATGGGTCCTAAGTATCGGCCCCAAAGACCGAAACCAACATCAAATTGATACCCCACGAAAACTCAGAATGTATGCGTCATACTTGACGCCTAACTCAGATATCCCTCAAACCCCAGTCTCAAACAGATGATCCATAACCCTTATGGGTCTGAGTCTATAGCGGAATTCAGAAATAATACTAGCATTAAAGTGCAGAGTATCGATTACAAAATCAAAATACCAGAATCAGAAAAAGTCTTAACTCCATAATCAGATAAAGAAATTAAACCTACTATAGAAATTTTCCTATTTCTATCCTAGCCACTAGCCTCAAGAGTGTTCGCCTGCCTTCCTTGTCCTCGTCTCTTCGGGCAGTCCCTAGTGAAGTGTCCCATCTCCCCACAGTTGAAGCAAGCGCCCTTCCTTTTTCTGCAATCCTTGTTCAGATGAGTTGAGCTCCCACAAGTAAAGCACTTTTTCCCCTTCTTATCTTCAGACTTCTCATCCTTCTTTTGTGTTTCCTTTTTGGGCCCCGCTTTCTTATCCTGTGGTTCTTCCTTCTTTGTCTCTTTCGGGCCCTTGTCTTCCTCGTGCAGTAGTGCCATATCCACCAATTTCTCGTAAGTTGCTCCCATGGGTACATGGGTCATGGCTAGGCTGCGCAGTGGCTCATTCAATCCTTTAACAAAGCGGAGAGCCTTTTTATGCTGAGTGTTGACTAAATCCAATCCGAATCTTGCTAGTTGGTTGAACTGGTTGACGTATTCCTTGACCGTCATACTTCCTTGCTTAAGAGACAAGAACTTTTCCAATTGTAAACTTCGTTCAGCTTGCGAGAGGAATTTTGTCTCAAACCTTGTTCTGAAATCCATCCATGTCTCAACCGGCCTCTCGGCGTTAGTGACTTCCCACCAGTAGGAAGCTTCGTCTTTGAGCAGCCATACTGCCAACTGTACCTTCTGCCTATCGTCCACTTTGAAGATAACGAATAGATCCTCAGTTTCTTTGAGCCAATTCCTTGCTTCTACGAATGATTCAGTTCCTTTGAAATCCTTCCCACCCATGGCCCTAAAATCTCTACAGATCTTTGAGAAAGCAATTGCACGAGGAGGGTGTGGAGGAGGGGGATCATTTGCTGGACCTGCAGCGGCGGTCCTAGCCTCAAGATATTGACGAAACCAACCGGGTACATGAACACCCTCTGGTATCTCAGATGCTTCAGACATGCTAGAACGAAAAAGGAAAGGTTCAACACAAAAAGGACTGAAAGAAAGATATATGGCTCTTGGGGATCATGTTTTTCAAAATAAGCTTTATTTTTGAAAATACTTCCTTCCAAAACCTTTTTGAAAATAGTTTTCAAAAACTTTACCCAATCTGGTAACCTTCAGCTCTGATACCAAGTGTAACACCCCACCTCCGTTAAGGTCACTCACAAAGGGAATGCCTTAACTTAGGTGGAGCATTTTAGTAAACAGAACAGAAACTTACAAGACAGATAAAACAGTACTTGAAAAAATTTAACTTTATTACAGCGGAAACAGAAATTAATATGGTTACATCCTTTCAATTCCAAAATTCAAGTACAAAATATCAGTCTTGTACAAAAGCCTTCAAAATGCATAGTTTAAAATCATAATCCCCATGGAACGGAAGCTATACAGAGCCAAGCCATACTTTAAGCACTTCAAGCAAAGAGAAATCCGGATCAAGCTAAAGTATTTCCCTCCTTGGATAACCTTGGGGGGGGGGGGGAACGGAAGAAAGGAGGCGAAACAACAAGGGTCAGACAAAAAGTCTGGCAAGTCCAGTGACTTTCAGCATATGAACAGATAATAATAATATGATATGAACATAAAACTGGATGTGAGATAACTATAACAGGTGTAGCAGATATAACAGAAAAACAGAATGATGTAAACTATTGTTTTACACTTCTCTGCACTAACACTAGTATAGCAGAATTAGGTGTCACCCTAACGTCTAAATTGAAGCAGGAACGGGTACAGAATACTTTAACAGAAACAGAATGCTAATAATGGGCCTTTACTACCCGATCAGAAACAGACAGAAGAAGAAACAGATTTATCCCTATGGAGACAGAATGTGGAATTAGGTGTACACTAGTAATGGGCCTTTACCACCCGAACAGACGGTACCACACGGAAACAGACAGGTGTTACCACCCAACAGAAACAGACGGTACCAACAGAAACAGACAGAACTAAGCGTACCCTAAAACCCTACCCCAAGCGATCGGCTCCCTAATACATAAATATCATGTGTCGGCCCCACAGTAGGGTGTATCACTCCCTAAAGTGACAACCAATTGGCACAGACCTATTTACAGATGTCACGGCGTCTTACATCCTCAGAGGCAGACCGGGATCCATGCACGCACATGACCCGGTTGGAACGCACCATCAACACCCCTCGCCATTATCAGAATGAACCACTTATAATTAGTTCAGTAAGCGTGCCCGGACCCTACCTACTGTTGGGTCAAAGTTTTGATACCAGAAAGGGTTACTGACTAATATGGGTCCCAAACAACAGATGACACAAGTAATTCCCCTCCTAACCTTGTGTCCCCAGACTAACAGCTTTCAGATTTATTTGTTTACAAGTTCAGACATACAGAATTCAGATTTACTAGTTCACAAATTAAGTTAACAAGTTTTCAGACTAACGGATCAGATGTACAGATTTTTCAGATTTGTCTAACTTTGTATTGGGCCTACAGATTCATGGACGGGTTTTACTACATCTATTAATCCCTTTGGTTTAACCCTATTTTTCCCCAATACGTTTTAGACGTCATTTTTATCTTAGATTTGCATTAATTAATTATTAATGCACAGACCTCTCACATTAGGTCGGTAGCTTGTGGCCGCTGGATATGCCGGGCGGTTCCGGGCAGACTTCTGCCACAAGCCAGACCTAACCTCGTGTCTTAAGCATGTTATGACTAACTTCTCACATTAGAACCTATTGTTTACGGCCACTGGATGTGCCGGGCGGTTCCGGGCAGATTTACGCTGCAAACTCATTCTAACCTCGAGTTAGCCATGTTTATCTTTGCGGCCAATTAATTTATAATTTACCGTTTATGCGCACGCCCAATATATATGCCAATTCAGATTATATCAATAACAGGATGATTATATCAACATAGCAGATAACAGATTTTATATGACTTAACGGATTTAACAGATTTAGCAACTTAGCAGATTTTGGCATATAACGGGTTAGGCATTTCAACCGACAAATTTAACAGATTAGGCATTTCAATCTAATTAGCAGTCTAGGCAATATAACAAAACTAGTAGTTTAGGCAACTTGACAAATTAGCAGATTTAGCAAATTTAATATTTCTAAAAGTTCTATTTACATGCCTTGCCCAATCATAAATTGGCCTAAATTCATATGCTTACATAATTGTCATGATTCACAACATATACTCCATGTTTGCATAAGCGCAGAATATGGACATAATTTGCCATATAACATATGTTCCAATTTTTGTTAAACTAGCATTTTACAGCAGATTCACATATAAATTATACCAAATATAACCATTAATTTCAATGCATGCCATATATCCAAAAATCCCTATTTAGGTGTAATCACAATAATAGATATCCTAATTAATGTAAATCTTTACACCTAAGTTTCCATATCTTCTTCTTTTTGAGTCATGAATCCTTATGCAAACTATACCCAACAATCTAAATCTTTAAATCATATCTTCTAAAAATCAAATCTTGACTTTTATATGCATAGATCCAAATCTAGTTTACAACATATGCTCATTAATTACAGTTCTAAATCACAACATAACTATGCATACAACATGCATAAATTACATGTTCATAGTCAAATTTATGCATATGTCCAATATGTTTTATGCCTCAGACCTAAAGTCATACATTCAATTTAGTCTTGTCAAATTTCGCATCATTCATTATTTATCCCAAAATTTGCGTTCATACGTTCATCTCTTATGAGATTAGGCACAGGCTCGTGATAGCCTGGCTATAAAAACAGAAAAGAAGAAAAGGGATACAGAACAGTCACAGAAAAATAGATCTGACAGAAGAGAATATATATATACAATCTCAGATTCAGAATCAAAAACATATCAAAATTATTATTAACGTTTATAGCGGAAAATAACTGTACTTGCCTTGATTGGATTAAAGAAAGAACTTTAACTTGTTGCAGAATCTTTGCAGAAACTTTAATCTCTAGTTTGAATTGAGTTGCTTAGGCTGATGTTGATTATCTTCTAGTTTTAATTCCAGCAGAGCAGCGACGCCATTTTTATTTTTATTTTATTAGAAGAAGAGAGCAATGGAGGCTAGAGAATTGTGTAAGAAACCTAGGTAGAGTCTAGGGTCATTTTATAGAGTTTATGAACTGATTAGGACCATCGATGTTGCTTGGATTGATCGTAGCCATTCATCCGTAAGAGGGACCAATTAGAGCCTGCCACCTAGCCCTAATGACAAAGCAGACCACAGAAAATCGACCAACATAGAATAGGCCAGCCAGGGTGGACTGGGTTCGACCTGGGTCTGGACCAGGTCGACAGCCCTGTCGACCTGGTTAGACCAGGTCGACAGCCCAGTCGACCTGGGTGTCTTAGGCGGGAGTTTTCCCGCCTTGGCCAATTGGGCCCGGTTTTTAATTTTAAACTGTTTTATTCTGTTCGAATTTTAAACTTAATTCAAAAACTTCCGGAGGCTATATCTTCTTCATACGGACTCCGTTTTTCGAAAACTCGGACTCTATTTCGCGTATTTTTTCCGAGACGAACGCAATGGCGTATTCCGTTTCCCTTAGTTCTTTGATTTCAAATTAATTATACTTTAATTTGTTAATTCCACAGTTATAGAATACACGGGGTGTTACATTCTCCCCCACTTAAAAGGATTTCGTCCCCGAAATCTTCAAGTTAAGAAGAGTGTGTCCTACCATCCAATCATCCATCTACTCAACCATCATCCACAAGCATCCATTGTCCTTAGAAAACTTCTAATGTTGTATGTAACACCCCGAATTTTAGTTAATACTAAAATTCACTAATTACAGGATAAATAATTTCAGACGTGGGAATTAGGGGTAACGGGCTGCGTAATTGCGTTCGTCTCGGAAAAATACGCAAAATAGAGTCCGAGTTTTCGAAAATCGGAGTCCGTATGGCCCGGTTATGGCCCAATGAAGTTAGCAGAAAAATTTAAAACTAAAACAGATTTGAAAATTCAAATATTCAGATTTGGGATGGGCCAGGCGGGGTCAGGCGGGAAGCTTCCCGCCCAACCCATGTCGACAGGGCTGTCGACAGGCCTGTCGACAGGGGTGTCGACATGCCTGTCGACTTGCCTGTCGACAGGGTGGCACCGTTCAGTGAACCTGGGTGCACCAGGTTGCACCAGGTTGGGTTTCAGGCTGGCTAGGAGGGCTGGTTCTAGAGATTTCCTAAATCTAAGGGTCCTAATCTAATCTAGGGTTAATCTAAGGGCCTAAAACACTCACCTAATCCTATAAATAAGACCCTAACCCTACCCTAATTCATTCATAATTAAATCTAGTAACTAAACTATGGCAAATTGAAACTTGAGAGAGCCTCCACCAAAATTAGAGAAGGGATAGCATTCCAAATCAACTTCTAGCCTCTTAATCTTCTTCATTAGTTTGCTAATTTTGTTTTGGTGAGCTTCTATCCCCTTAATAATCAATTGTTAAATTTATTAAGATAGGATATGATGATGTATGGTTATGTTTGTGGATCAATGTGTTTATGCAAGCTTAATATTGTATATGTCATGTGTTTTGCAAGTTATATGCTCTATGTCATGCAAGTTTAGTATATGTGTTCATAACATTTTTATGCAAGTTTAATGTTATATCTTTATGCAAGTTTGGTGCTATGTTTCATGATGATTATGATGCAAAACACTAGGTTGGACATTGATCTAGTATGCAACATGTTAAGCATGCTTATGAAGTTATGTGAATAAATATGCAAGTTATGTGTATGTTCAAATGCAAGGTTAATATGTTATGCATGCATATGAAGTTATGAGAATAATGATGCAAGTTATGTGTATGTTTAAATGCAAGATTAACATGTTATGCATGCATATGAAGTTATGTGAATGATTATGCAAGTTAGGTGTATGCTCAAATACAAGATTACCATGTTATGCATGCTTATGAGGTCATATGAATAATTATGCAAGTTATGTAGATGCTTAAGAGCAAGTTGGGTTAATATGTGTTCATATATGCAAGTTGACATCCTCTTAACCCATGACAAAGTTATATGCTAAACCCATGATATGTGTGATGGATCTTCCCCTTTTATTATGTCATGAAATGAGAACGATTTACGTGGGGAACGATGGGGTGGGTAAATATGTTAATAAATGGATGATTGGGTATGATTAAGCATACCATAAAAAAATAAGTTACCATAAGTGGGAATTTACCTATTGAGTTAGGTCTACCCCATGGGAATTTACCTATTGAGTTAGGTCTACCCATGTTATGGTAAACTTGATATTAATTAGGGATAATTAATATGGGGGTGATTAATTAGGTGTAATTAATCGACTAAGACACGAGGTTGGACTCATTTGTAGTGTAAAACTGCCCGGACCCGACCGGCTTAACCAGTTGCTACAAATGTCAGCCCAATGTGAGAGGTCTTAGCCATAAATTAAATACGTGATTAAGGTAAAGACACGAGGTTAGACTCTGTTATGACGTAAGACTGCCCGGATTCTACCGGCTTAACCAGGCGGTCATAACAGCCAGTCTAATGTGGGAGGTCTTTACGGGAGATCACGGTCTTAATTAATTAAGAAACACTTAACCATAATAGCATGTAGTGGGACATGAGGGGTTAAGTGGGTGCCTTGGGTGGCATGAGGAAATTTTGTGGTTGCCTTGGGTGGCATGTGGAATCTAGTGGGTTGCCTTGGGTGGCAATAGAAAATACGATTAGAATACTTAACCAAGTGGAAACATGTAACTAAACATGATTAAAGGGTTAAGTGGGATACACTAGATATATGACAAGCTTAAGTGGGTAGCTTGTGGGGGCCCATTTCAACCAATATCCCAAACGTATCTTTGTGGGCTCGACCCATGTCGAGTGACGGGACACGCATATTGGGCTTGATTATAAGAGGCCAAAACGGGTTAGCGGTGGCAACGCAAGTCCAACGGGCTTCATATGCGTGTGTGGGCCCGGGCTGGTAGATAAGTCGTTGTTGCATCGTGTAGATATAAAGCCGTGCACCGTTAGTATTGGGTAGCCACTTTAGGGGAGTGATACACCCCACTGTGGGACCAGCACGGGTATCTACGGTAGGGAGCCGATCGATGGGGAGTAGTGGGTACACCTAGTGAAGATAGGGGCAGACGGCACCTATGTAGGGGTACACGAGACTACTGGGTAAGAATTACTGAGTACACCTAGTGGAGGTAGGGGCAGACGGCACCTATGTAGTGAGCTAGGAGTACATGAAATTATTGGGGAAATTTTCTAAGTCCTTGGAAGGGATCAACCTTTAAGTAGGAATGACTGGTGTGGTGCAGTTAGTAATTATCCTTGGGTGGGTAGATGCGTCCTGACGGTTATCTTAGTTCATCCTATGTTGTTGGTTACTTAGTGTAGTTATTATCCCCAAAGGTACCGTACCGAGTTCATGTCATACCCTAATTACTTTAATAATTGTATTGTTAAGGTTATAGGGCTCACTCAGACTTATGTCTGACCCCGTTGTTTTTATCTTTTTTCCCAACCCTCAGGTCCTACGGTGGATCCTAGCGGTAGTAGAGCTTGATCGGATTGCTGTTCCAGCCTTTGGGAGCTTGGGTAGATGTAAAGCTCCAGTTATCCAGTTATCCAGTTATCTTTTCTTTTGTTATGGCTATTGTATGAGAGAGTGGGATTATGTACTTCTTTATTTTGACGGATATTGTACTTGACTTTTATCATGGCTTTATGATGTAACCAGACATGTTTATTTCCGCTGTTATGAGATGATGTTTTAAAATTTCAAGTACTATTTATATCTGTCTTGGTGTAATTTTTCTGTTCTATATTCACTAAAATACTCCACCGATGCTATGGCATTCCCTTTGTGAGTGACCATAGCGGGTGTGGGGTGTTACACGTGGTATCAGAGCAAAGGTTACCGGAACAGATAAAATTTTTAGAAAACTATTTTTCTAAAACATTTTTGGAAAAGATATTTTCAAAAACATGTCTTTTAAGAGAAAAGTTTTTGAAAGAAAAGCATAATACCCAATAGCCATATCTATATCCTTCGAATTCTCCGTTTTGAATCTTTCCTTTTTCGTTTCAGCATGGCTGAGGATCTTAACTTTCCGGAGGGTGTGACGGTACCAGTATGGTATAGGAGATTAATGGAGGCTAGGGCCACCACTGCGGGTCCAGCGAATATTCCTCCACCAACCGTAGCACCCGATCTTCCTCCTCCCCCTCCTCCTCGCACGGATACTTTTGCTAAGATTTGCAAGGAATTTAAAGCTATGGGAGGGAAACCTTTTCAAGGATCTGAAACCTTTGTGGAGGCTAGAGATTGGCTTAAGGAGGTGGAAGAGTTGATGGATATCTTTGAGATGGAAGAAGGGAAGAAAGTCAAGTTGGCTGCTTGGTTAATGAAGGGAGAGGCCTCATTCTGGTGGGAGGTTACTAATGGAGAACGCCCCGTTGACTCTTGGGCGGATTTTAAGCAAAGATTTGTGGCAAAGTTTCTCTCAAGGGCGGAGGAAAACTTGTATATGGAAAGATTCTTGACTCTAAAGCAAGGAAATCTTTCGGTGAAGGAATATGTTAACAAGTTTAATCAATTGGCAAGGTTTGGCCTAGACATGGTGAATACACCGGAGAAGAAGGCTTTGAGGTTCGTGAAAGGCTTAAATGAACCGATGCATGGGTTGGCTATGACTCACATCCCTATGGGGCCACCTTTGAGAAGCTAGTTGACATGGCACTCATGTTTGAGGAAGAGAAGGGTCCTAATGCTAATAAGGCACCCGAGAAGAAGGGAGATCAAAAGAGACCTCAACAACAGCAAAGCAAAGGTGGGAAAGGCAACGGTGGCAAGGGCAAGAAGAAGAAGTGTTTCAATTGTGGGACACCTGGCCACCTAAGCAAGGATTGTCGCAAGAAGAAGAAGACCGGTTGCTTCCACTGTGGCGAAGCAGGGCACTTAGTGAAGGATTGCCCTAAGAAAGGGCAAAGGACGGGATCTACCTCAGGAGGACAGGTGCAAGCTCTTATGGCACCGGGTCAGGCTAGGGGGCAAGTGCAGGCTCTCGCGGTTCCACCAATTCAGGAGAGAGGTAGAACTATTTCCGTTGAAAGTCTGGTTTTTCTATTTGACCATCCTGTCCGTACATTGTTTGATTCAGGCGCATCGCATTCGTTTATTTCATCATCATTAGTTGAGTCACTGCACCTAGACACCAGTCTGGTAGATGATCCCTTGGTTGTTTCAAACCCAATTGGGGGCTCCACTTATTTGTCCATGATATGTTTGGGTTTGAAGATTTCTATACTTAGCATTGAGTTTAGATGTGATGCTTTTGTGTTGGGCTTCATGGGCTATGGGTTGATTTTGGGCATGGACTGGTTATCCAGTAATGGTGCCGTTCTTGATTGCGAAAGGAGAGTTGTTAGGCTCATGACCCGCTTGGGTAACACTCTCGAGATTTCTTGTAACCCCAGGGACTCTGTTATGCTAAGTTATCTTGAATCGCTTGACGCTTCGGTCGAGAACTTGCAATCTGTTAGAGTGGTCCGGGAATATCCGGATGTGTTTGAGGAGGTGAAGGGCTTACCTCCGAAGCGGGAGATTGACTTCCGAATATATTTGGTGGATAATGCTAAACCGGTATCTTTACCAGTGCGCCACATGGCTCCTCGTGAGAGGAGGGAACTCCATAAGCAAGTAGGGGAGTTGCTTGAGAAGGGGTTCATAAGACGGAGCATATCGGAGTGGGGTGCTCCAGTAGTATTTGCTACGAAGGCGGATGGGTCCCTCAGACTTTGTGTAGACTATAGAGAACTCAACAAGCTCACAAAGAAGAATAGACACCCATTGCCGAGGATTGATGATCTCTTCGATCAGTTGGTTGGCGCTTCAGTATTTTCTCAGTTGGACTTAGCCACGGGGTTTCATCAGTTGAGGGTGGCTGAGGATAGCATAGACAAGACTGCCTTTAGGACTCCGGATGGTTTCTATGAGTGGCTGGTGATGCCATTTGGGTTGACGAACGCCCCCGCCTACTTTGTTGATTTGATGAGTAGGGTGTTCAGGGAGTTTCTTAATAAATTTGTGGTGGTCTTTGTGGATGATATCTTAGTATTCTCTAAGAGTGAAGAAGAGCATGCCCTACATCTTGGGGAAGTGTTGAAGACTCTTCGAGCGCATAGCCTTAAGGCTAAATTCTCTAAATGTCACTTCTGGAAGAAGGAAGTACGGTTCTTGGGGCACGTGGTCTCCAAGGAAGGGATAGCTGTGGATCCCGCAAAGGTAGTATCAATTCAGGATTGGAAGGTTCCGAAAAATGCTACCGAAGTAAGAAGTTTCTTGGGGTTGGCGGGTTATTATAGGAAGTTTATTAAAGACTTCGCGAAGATATCAGCCCCATTAACCCGCTTAACGAAGAAGAATCTTGTTTTTGCATGGGACGTAGATTGCGATGATGCGTTCCGACGGTTAAAGAGAGCTCTAACCACTGCTCCAGTTTTAGTGTTGCCGGATGGGAGCAAGCCATTTGTTGTCTATAACGATGCCTGTGGGACAGGACTTGGCGCAGTCTTAATGCAAGAGGGAAGGGTAATAGCCTATGGTGGAAGGCAGTTGAGGGCACATGAGAAAAATTACCCTACCCATGATCTAGAGCTGGCCGCTATTGTTTTTGCGCTTAAGATTTGGCGCCATTATCTTCTTGGTGAGAGATTCGAGCTGTTCACTGACCATAAATCTTTGAAGTACTTGTTTTCTCAGAAGGATCTAAACTTAAGACAGCAAAGGTGGATGGAGTTCCTAGCATCTTATGATTTCGAGATAGCGTATACCCCTGGCAAGGGTAACGTGGTGGCGGACGCCTTGAGCAGGAAGAGGTTGTCTTTGAGTCCATTGTTCGTGGAACGACGAAGCTTGGAGTTTATCTCGATGTTTGATTTCAGACCTTCCGTTGATATTGTACCCGGTTTGCTAGCTTCTTTGGAAATTAGACCTACTCTTCTGGGGCGGATTGGGGAAGCCCAGAGGGACGACCCACAGTTGGTTGAGTTGATAGAGAAGCTCATAAGGGGGGAGTCGTCCAGCCATTTGAGTAGGTACACCCTAGACGGCAGGGGGTGCTTGCGTAGAGACGGTAGACTTTGTGTACCGCTAGATGAAGGGTTGAGGAAGGCTATTCTTGATGACGCACACCGTTCTAGGATGACCATTCATCCCGGTGGGGATAAGATGTACCAAGATATGAAGAGGGTTTTCTTCTGGGCCGGTATGAAGAAAGATGTGGCCGAGTATGTCGCTCAATGTTTGGTGTGCCAGCAAGTGAAGGCGGAGCAAAGGAAACCAGGTGGGTTGCTTCACCCATTGGAGGTTCCGCAGTGGAAGTGGGATAGCGTCTCGATGGATTTTATTGACGGGTTACCCTGGTCGAGGAAGGGTAATACAGGAATTTGGGTGGTGGTAGATAGACTTACTAAGAGCGCCCATTTCATACCTGTGAAGAGCAAGAGGACTGCTCCATGGCTAGCTTCAGTATATCTTCGAGAGATAGTTCGATTACATGGGGTACCCTCTAGCATAGTGAGTGATCGAGATCCTATCTTCACTAGCGAGTTCTGGAGAAGTTTGCAAGAAGCGGTGGGGACTCAATTGTGTCTAAGCACCGCATATCATCCTCAGACAGACGGCCAGACTGAGAGGGTGAATCGTGTTCTAGAAGACCTTTTGAGACTTTGTATCTTAGATTTTGGAGGTACATGGGAAGAGCATCTTCCATTGGTAGAGTTCGCATATAATAACAGCTTTCAGTCCAGTATTGGTATGGCTCCTTTTGAAGCTCTCTATGGAAGGCCTTGTCGATCACCTACATGTTGGTGGGAATCTACGGATAAGATCTTGCTTGGGCCTGATATGGTTAGGGAGACTTCTGAGAAGATTGACTTGATTCGGAGAAGGATGAAAGCAGCGCAGGATAGGCAAAAATCTTATGCGGACAAGAGAAGGACGGATCTTGAGTTTGAGGTTGGGGATATGGTTTTTGTTAAGGTATCTCTGTTGAGAAATGTTGTTCGCTTCGGATCCGTTGGGAAGTTAGCACCAAGGTTTGTTGGGCCGTTTCCTATCAAGGAAAGGATTGGACGGATGGCATATAGGGTGGAGTTGCCCGACAGACTCAGCGGTGTTCATGATGTATTCCATGTATCACATCTGAGGAAATGCTTACATGAGACCGCAGAGGTGGTAGAGCCGAGCTTGCTTAGAGATATGGAGATAGAGCGTGATGCGACTATTAGACGAGCTCCTACTCGCATCCTTGGGTCAGAGACTAGGAAGTTAAGGAACAGAGAGGTTCAACTAGTCAAGGTGCAATGGGGAGAAGATGAGAGCAACGCAACTTGGGAGACGGAAGCGAAGATGCGTCCATTGTACCCATTTCTTTTTGAGGGTATGTCTTTACTTTCTCCTTTATCGTTTGTCTAGTACTTATCTTATCTTTGGTATGTCCTCTCGTTAGTACCTTTGACCTTTAGATAGGGTAAACCTATGGTTGAAACATGTGTTTGAGACATGTTATGGTTGATGGATGCAAGTGGATGCAAATGTTTGCTAGTGGTTGCTTGTGGATGCATATACACACACTCTAGGCACTAGATCGGCTCAGTCACTTCATATTGCATATTGCATAAAATTGTGTGTAGGAAAATATATTTATGGATGTATAATGGTTGTGTTATCACATGGATGATGCATTTTGGTGAATGATTGTGCACTCATGTAGATATTGTATGTGTCGATAGGGTTTTCTCGCATACATAATGGATGCATGGCACTATCATGGTTTGCATATGTTCATACATTAGATAGGAAACATATACACACACTGTTTGCATATGCTCATACATCATTAGAAACTGTTTAAGGACAATGGATGCCCGTGGTTGATGATTTGAGTAGATGGTTGTTTGGATGGTAGGATATGCATTCTCCTTAGCTTAGAGATTTCGGGGACGAAATCCTTTAAGGAGGGGAGAATGTAACACCCCGAATTTTAGTTAATACTAAAATTCACTAATTACAGGATAAATAATTTCAGACGTGGGAATTAGGGGTAACGGGCTGCGTAATTGCGTTCGTCTCGGAAAAATACGCAAAATAGAGTCCGAGTTTTCGAAAATCGGAGTCCGTATGGCCCGGTTATGGCCCAATGAAGTTAGCAGAAAAATTTAAAACTAAAACAGATTTGAAAATTCAAATATTCAGATTTGGGATGGGCCAGGCGGGGTCAGGCGGGAAGCTTCCCGCCCAACCCATGTCGACAGGGCTGTCGACAGGCCTGTCGACAGGGGTGTCGACATGCCTGTCGACTTGCCTGTCGACAGGGTGGCACCGTTCAGTGAACCTGGGTGCACCAGGTTGCACCAGGTTGGGTTTCAGGCTGGCTAGGAGGGCTGGTTCTAGAGATTTCCTAAATCTAAGGGTCCTAATCTAATCTAGGGTTAATCTAAGGGCCTAAAACACTCACCTAATCCTATAAATAAGACCCTAACCCTACCCTAATTCATTCATAATTAAATCTAGTAACTAAACTATGGCAAATTGAAACTTGAGAGAGCCTCCACCAAAATTAGAGAAGGGATAGCATTCCAAATCAACTTCTAGCCTCTTAATCTTCTTCATTAGTTTGCTAATTTTGTTTTGGTGAGCTTCTATCCCCTTAATAATCAATTGTTAAATTTATTAAGATAGGATATGATGATGTATGGTTATGTTTGTGGATCAATGTGTTTATGCAAGCTTAATATTGTATATGTCATGTGTTTTGCAAGTTATATGCTCTATGTCATGCAAGTTTAGTATATGTGTTCATAACATTTTTATGCAAGTTTAATGTTATATCTTTATGCAAGTTTGGTGCTATGTTTCATGATGATTATGATGCAAAACACTAGGTTGGACATTGATCTAGTATGCAACATGTTAAGCATGCTTATGAAGTTATGTGAATAAATATGCAAGTTATGTGTATGTTCAAATGCAAGGTTAATATGTTATGCATGCATATGAAGTTATGAGAATAATGATGCAAGTTATGTGTATGTTTAAATGCAAGATTAACATGTTATGCATGCATATGAAGTTATGTGAATGATTATGCAAGTTAGGTGTATGCTCAAATACAAGATTACCATGTTATGCATGCTTATGAGGTCATATGAATAATTATGCAAGTTATGTAGATGCTTAAGAGCAAGTTGGGTTAATATGTGTTCATATATGCAAGTTGACATCCTCTTAACCCATGACAAAGTTATATGCTAAACCCATGATATGTGTGATGGATCTTCCCCTTTTATTATGTCATGAAATGAGAACGATTTACGTGGGGAACGATGGGGTGGGTAAATATGTTAATAAATGGATGATTGGGTATGATTAAGCATACCATAAAAAAATAAGTTACCATAAGTGGGAATTTACCTATTGAGTTAGGTCTACCCCATGGGAATTTACCTATTGAGTTAGGTCTACCCATGTTATGGTAAACTTGATATTAATTAGGGATAATTAATATGGGGGTGATTAATTAGGTGTAATTAATCGACTAAGACACGAGGTTGGACTCATTTGTAGTGTAAAACTGCCCGGACCCGACCGGCTTAACCAGTTGCTACAAATGTCAGCCCAATGTGAGAGGTCTTAGCCATAAATTAAATACGTGATTAAGGTAAAGACACGAGGTTAGACTCTGTTATGACGTAAGACTGCCCGGATTCTACCGGCTTAACCAGGCGGTCATAACAGCCAGTCTAATGTGGGAGGTCTTTACGGGAGATCACGGTCTTAATTAATTAAGAAACACTTAACCATAATAGCATGTAGTGGGACATGAGGGGTTAAGTGGGTGCCTTGGGTGGCATGAGGAAATTTTGTGGTTGCCTTGGGTGGCATGTGGAATCTAGTGGGTTGCCTTGGGTGGCAATAGAAAATACGATTAGAATACTTAACCAAGTGGAAACATGTAACTAAACATGATTAAAGGGTTAAGTGGGATACACTAGATATATGACAAGCTTAAGTGGGTAGCTTGTGGGGGCCCATTTCAACCAATATCCCAAACGTATCTTTGTGGGCTCGACCCATGTCGAGTGACGGGACACGCATATTGGGCTTGATTATAAGAGGCCAAAACGGGTTAGCGGTGGCAACGCAAGTCCAACGGGCTTCATATGCGTGTGTGGGCCCGGGCTGGTAGATAAGTCGTTGTTGCATCGTGTAGATATAAAGCCGTGCACCGTTAGTATTGGGTAGCCACTTTAGGGGAGTGATACACCCCACTGTGGGACCAGCACGGGTATCTACGGTAGGGAGCCGATCGATGGGGAGTAGTGGGTACACCTAGTGAAGATAGGGGCAGACGGCACCTATGTAGGGGTACACGAGACTACTGGGTAAGAATTACTGAGTACACCTAGTGGAGGTAGGGGCAGACGGCACCTATGTAGTGAGCTAGGAGTACATGAAATTATTGGGGAAATTTTCTAAGTCCTTGGAAGGGATCAACCTTTAAGTAGGAATGACTGGTGTGGTGCAGTTAGTAATTATCCTTGGGTGGGTAGATGCGTCCTGACGGTTATCTTAGTTCATCCTATGTTGTTGGTTACTTAGTGTAGTTATTATCCCCAAAGGTACCGTACCGAGTTCATGTCATACCCTAATTACTTTAATAATTGTATTGTTAAGGTTATAGGGCTCACTCAGACTTATGTCTGACCCCGTTGTTTTTATCTTTTTTCCCAACCCTCAGGTCCTACGGTGGATCCTAGCGGTAGTAGAGCTTGATCGGATTGCTGTTCCAGCCTTTGGGAGCTTGGGTAGATGTAAAGCTCCAGTTATCCAGTTATCCAGTTATCTTTTCTTTTGTTATGGCTATTGTATGAGAGAGTGGGATTATGTACTTCTTTATTTTGACGGATATTGTACTTGACTTTTATCATGGCTTTATGATGTAACCAGACATGTTTATTTCCGCTGTTATGAGATGATGTTTTAAAATTTCAAGTACTATTTATATCTGTCTTGGTGTAATTTTTCTGTTCTATATTCACTAAAATACTCCACCGATGCTATGGCATTCCCTTTGTGAGTGACCATAGCGGGTGTGGGGTGTTACATTGTATGAACATATGCAAAAGTGTGTGTATATGTTCCTTATCTAATGCAAAGATCAGGCGGTCTACTGATTCAGTTGACCCCCTTAATGCGAATTATGTCAGTGCCATGAGTCCAACATGTATGCAATAGAATTCTGATGATATACATTATTTCTATATGAGTGCACAACCATTCACTCAAATGCAACATCCATGTGCTGAATCAACCATTTTGCATCCACAAGAATTGAAAAATGCTCACCCATCCATATGCAGTATGAGAGTGTTTTCGAGCCGATCTAGTGCCTAGTGTGTGTATATGCATCCACGGGCAACCACTAGCAACCACTTGCATCCACTTGCAACCATCAAACATAACATGTCTCAAACACATGTTTACACCCATTAGTTTCTACCTAAAGTTCAAATATTCGATCGATAGGATACAGTCGAATGATGGAAGCGAGTACAGATAGAACGAAAATTTGGTTCCCATTAGACATGGGTCCTAAGTATCGGCCCCAAAGACCGAAACCAACATCAAATTGATACCCCACGAAAACTCAGAATGTATGCGTCATACTTGACGCCTAACTCAGATATCCCTCAAACCCCAGTCTCAAACAGATGATCCATAACCCTTATGGGTCTGAGTCTATAGCGGAATTCAGAAATAATACTAGCATTAAAGTGCAGAGTATCGATTACAAAATCAAAATACCAGAATCAGAAAAAGTCTTAACTCCATAATCAGATAAAGAAATTAAACCTACTATAGAAATTTTCCTATTTCTATCCTAGCCACTAGCCTCAAGAGTGTTCGCCTGCCTTCCTTGTCCTCGTCTCTTCGGGCAGTCCCTAGTGAAGTGTCCCATCTCCCCACAGTTGAAGCAAGCGCCCTTCCTTTTTCTGCAATCCTTGTTCAGATGAGTTGAGCTCCCACAAGTAAAGCACTTTTTCCCCTTCTTATCTTCAGACTTCTCATCCTTCTTTTGTGTTTCCTTTTTGGGCCCCGCTTTCTTATCCTGTGGTTCTTCCTTCTTTGTCTCTTTCGGGCCCTTGTCTTCCTCGTGCAGTAGTGCCATATCCACCAATTTCTCGTAAGTTGCTCCCATGGGTACATGGGTCATGGCTAGGCTGCGCAGTGGCTCATTCAATCCTTTAACAAAGCGGAGAGCCTTTTTATGCTGAGTGTTGACTAAATCCAATCCGAATCTTGCTAGTTGGTTGAACTGGTTGACGTATTCCTTGACCGTCATACTTCCTTGCTTAAGAGACAAGAACTTTTCCAATTGTAAACTTCGTTCAGCTTGCGAGAGGAATTTTGTCTCAAACCTTGTTCTGAAATCCATCCATGTCTCAACCGGCCTCTCGGCGTTAGTGACTTCCCACCAGTAGGAAGCTTCGTCTTTGAGCAGCCATACTGCCAACTGTACCTTCTGCCTATCGTCCACTTTGAAGATAACGAATAGATCCTCAGTTTCTTTGAGCCAATTCCTTGCTTCTACGAATGATTCAGTTCCTTTGAAATCCTTCCCACCCATGGCCCTAAAATCTCTACAGATCTTTGAGAAAGCAATTGCATGAGGAGGGTGTGGAGGAGGGGGATCATTTGCTGGACCTGCAGCGGCGGTCCTAGCCTCAAGATATTGACGAAACCAACCGGGTACATGAACACCCTCTGGTATCTCAGATGCTTCAGACATGCTAGAACGAAAAAGGAAAGGTTCAACACAAAAAGGACTGAAAGAAAGATATATGGCTCTTGGGGATCATGTTTTTCAAAATAAGCTTTATTTTTGAAAATACTTCCTTCCAAAACCTTTTTGAAAATAGTTTTCAAAAAATTTACCCAATCTGGTAACCTTCAGCTCTGATACCAAGTGTAACACCCCACCTCCGTTAAGGTCACTCACAAAGGGAATGCCTTAACTTAGGTGGAGCATTTTAGTAAACAGAACAGAAACTTACAAGACAGATAAAACAGTACTTGAAAATTTTTAACTTTATTACAGCGGAAACAGAAATTAATATGGTTACATCCTTTCAATTCCAAAATTCAAGTACAAAATATCAGTCTTGTACAAAAGCCTTCAAAATGCATAGTTTAAAATCATAATCCCCATGGAACGGAAGCTATACAGAGCCAAGCCATACTTTAAGCACTTCAAGCAAAGAGAAATCCGGATCAAGCTAAAATATTTCCCTCCTTGGATAACCTTGGGGGGGGGGGGGAAACGGAAGAAAGGAGGCGAAACAACAAGGGTCAGACAAAAAGTCTGGCAAGTCCAGTGACTTTCAGCATATGAACAGATAATAATAATATGATATGAACATAAAACTGGATGTGAGATAACTATAACAGGTGTAGCAGATATAACAGAAAAACAGAATGATGTAAACTATTGTTTTACACTTCTCTGCACTAACACTAGTATAGCAGAATTAGGTGTCACCCTAACGTCTAAATTGAAGCAGGAACGGGTACAGAATACTTTAACAGAAACAGAATGCTAATAATGGGCCTTTACTACCCGATCAGAAACAGACAGAAGAAGAAACAGATTTATCCCTATGGAGACAGAATGTGGAATTAGGTGTACACTAGTAATGGGCCTTTACCACCCGAACAGACGGTACCACACGGAAACAGACAGGTGTTACCACCCAACAGAAACAGACGGTACCAACAGAAACAGACAGAACTAAGCGTACCCTAAAACCCTACCCCAAGCGATCGGCTCCCTAATACATAAATATCCTGTGTCGGCCCCACAGTAGGGTGTATCACTCCCTAAAGTGACAACCAATTGGCACAGACCTATTTACAGATGTCACGGCGTCTTACATCCTCAGAGGCAGACCGGGATCCATGCACGCACATGACCCGGTTGGAACGCACCATCAACACCCCTCGCCATTATCAGAATGAACCACTTATAATTAGTTCAGTAAGCGTGCCCGGACCCTACCTACTGTTGGGTCAAAGTTTTGATACCAGAAAGGGTTACTGACTAATATGGGTCCCAAACAACAGATGACACAAGTAATTCCCCTCCTAACCTCGTGTCCCCAGACTAACAGATTTCATATTTATTTGTTTACAAGTTCAGACATACAGAATTCAGATTTACTAGTTCACAAATTAAGTTAACAAGTTTTCAGACTAACGGATCAGATGTACAGATTTTTCAGATTTGTCTAACTTTGTATTGGGCCTACAGATTCATGGACGGGTTTTACTACATCTATTAATCCCTTTGGTTTAACCCTATTTTTCCCCAATACGTTTTAGACGTCATTTTAATCTTAGATTTGCATTAATTAATTATTAATGCACAGACCTCTCACATTAGGTCGGTAGCTTGTGGCCGCTGGATATGCCGGGCGGTTCCGGGCAGACTTCTGCCACAAGCCAGACCTAACCTCGTGTCTTACGCATGTTATGACTAACTTCTCACATTAGAACCTATTGTTTGCGGCCACTGGATGTGCCGGGCGGTTCCGGGCAGATTTACGCCGCAAACTCATTCTAACCTCGAGTTAGCCATGTTTATCTTTGCGGCCAATTAATTTATAATTTACCGTTTATGCGCACGCCCAATATATATGCCAATTCAGATTATATCAATAACAGGATGATTATATCAACATAGCAGATAACAGATTTTATATGACTTAACGGATTTAACAGATTTAGCAACTTAGCAGATTTTGGCATATAACGGGTTAGCATTTCAACCGACAAATTTAACAGATTAGGCATTTCAATCTAATTAGCAGTCTAGGCAATATAACAAAACTAGTAGTTTAGGCAACTTGACAAATTAGCAGATTTAGCAAATTTAATATTTCTAAAAGTTCTATTTACATGCCTTGCCCAATCATAAATTGGCCTAAATTCATATGCTTACATAATTGTCATGATTCACAACATATACTCCATGTTTGCATAAGCGCAGAATATGGACATAATTTGCCATATAACATATGTTCCAATTTTTGTTAAACTAGCATTTTACAGCAGATTCACATATAAATTATACCAAATATAACCATTAATTTCAATGCATCCCATATATCCAAAAATCCCTATTTAGGTGTAATCACAATAATAGATATCCTAATTAATGTAAATCTTTACACCTAAGTTTCCATATCTTCTTCTTTTTGAGTCATGAATCCTTATGCAAACTATACCCAACAATCTAAATCTTTAAATCATATCTTCTAAAAATCAAATCTTGACTTTTATATGCATAGATCCAAATCTAGTTTACAACATATGCTCATTAATTACAGTTCTAAATCACAACATAACTATGCATACAACATGCATAAATTACATGTTCATAGTCAAATTTATGCATATGTCCAATATGTTTTATGCCTCAGACCTAAAGTCATACATTCAATTTAGTCTTGTCAAATTTCGCATCATTCATTATTTATCCCAAAATTTGCGTTCATACGTTCATCTCTTATGAGATTAGGCACAGGCTCGTGATAGCCTGGCTATAAAAACAGAAAAGAAGAAAAGGGATACAGAACAGTCACAGAAAAATAGATCTGACAGAAGAGAATATATATACAATCTCAGATTCAGAATCAAAAACATATCAAAATTATTATTAACGTTTATAGAGGAAAATAACTGTACTTGCCTTGATTGGATTAAAGAAAGAACTTTAACTTGTTGTAGAATCTTTGCAGAAACTTTAATCTCTAGTTTGAATTGAGTTGCTTAGGCTGATGTTGATTATCTTCTAGTTTTAATTCCAGCAGAGCAGCGACGCCATTTTTATTTTTATTTTTATTAGAAGAAGAGAGCAATGGAGGCTAGAGAATTGTGTAAGAAACCTAGGTAGAGTCTAGGGTCATTTTATAGAGTTTATGAACTGATTAGGACCATCGATGTTGCTTGGATTGATCGTAGCCATTCATCCGTAAGAGGGACCAATTAGAGCCTGCCACCTAGCCCTAATGACAAAGCAGACCACAGAAAATCGACCAACATAGAATAGGCCAGCCAGGGTGGACTGGGTTCGACCTGGGTCTGGACCAGGTCGACAGCCCTGTCGACAGCCCTGTCGACCTGGTTAGACCAGGTCGACAGCCCAGTCGACCTGGGTGTCTTAGGCGGGAGTTTTCCCGCCTTGGCCAATTGGGCCCGGTTTTTAATTTAAAACTGTTTTATTCTGTTCGAATTTTAAACTTAATTCAGAAACTTCCGGAGGCTATATCTTCTTCATACGGACTCCGTTTTTCGAAAACTCGGACTCTATTTCGCGTATTTTTCCGAGACGAACGCAATGGCGTATTCCGTTTCACTTAGTTCTTTGATTTCAAATTAATTATACTTTAATTTGTTAATTCCACAGTTATAGAATACACGGGGTGTTACAAGATGATTTGGAATTTATAATTTTTTTATTAAGTTTTAATGGAAATTTTCCAAAGTAAAATTTTCCAGTTTAATATATTAAATTGGAATTCGATTTGGTAAAAATCGAGATGAGCTTCTGTGAATGAAGACCGTTACTATATATGGAATTTAAAAGGCCTTGCCGTTACTCAATTTGTATTATCAGTCTAATACGGGAATTTATATCGATTATACACTGTTATAATTCCGTGTAGATTCCATTTTGATGGAAGATGATTTGGGTTTATTGTGAACTGTGTTGTTAATAACATTGGTTCTTTAACCCAATTAAAGACAAGATTAATTTCTTAAAGTTGAATAATCATTAAGTAATGATTTTTGAGATCAAAACTGAACAAGAGTTTTAATGAATCTTTAAGTAGATTAAAATGAGAATAGGATAATTAAATTTATCGAATCATGAAATGATCGAGAATGGAGTACCGCCAGTTTTACTCTAGGCGATAGTTAAATATTTAAATAGATTTGAATGAGAAATGGTAATTAAATTTACCAATAACACTGTGGGTGTTAAGCATGGAGTACTACCAGTTTTACTCCATGAGATGAATAGGTTGGGACTGGGATTAATAAATAAATGATTACTTCGGTAAGGTTCGTCAATCCCGACTAGTTTGATGAACCTTAATTTGATTTAGATTGTTAAAGGATAATATAAAATCTTTTGAAAATGATATCCAAATGTAGATTATACAATAAATTTAAAAGAATTTATCTTTGATAAAATTAATATGAACCTTTCCCTAAAAATGTGAATATCTGAATAAAAGAATATTCTGAATTGGAATGAGGCGTATGATGTGTTTTTATAGCACTTGATTACTGATTATAAAATACGCAAATTATTTGGAAAAACCAGGTTTAACCCATTTTCAATAACTAATACGACGACTAAAGGTCGATGATGAAGGCGGTAGTTGAAGACCGGAGATCTTCACATTACTTGGATGATTACAGATGTCTTGATTGGGCTGTACACCCAAGACAAGGTAATAAGTGGTAGTCGTCTAGACGTACATGGAAATCGACCGGATATGCGAGGATCTCTCACCTGTATTGGACATATGAGACGAGGAATAAGGTGCCTCCAATTTTGTTCAGACCCAGAACAGACTTGCGAATGGATGTGTGTCTGACATTGAATTTCATTCTATGTTGATACATTTCTATTAAATATATATATATATATATGTTTGGTGGTGGAGAATTTATTCTCTTGCTTAACACCCTTCTCTGAGACGTATAAGCTTAGAGGTTATATATAGATATACATCAGTTGCATGGCGTGGATTGTCAATGTGACATGCTAAGATGCAAATGATCAAGTCTTTTGTTGAAAATCAGAGTCTCATGGTTGATGATCAAAGCACAACTTCAATTAGCACAGCTTTGTGTATAGTGTTAATTCGCGAGCCTCACACCCCGGTATGAGTCAAAAACGGAATGAGGACGGCAGGGAGTGCATGCGTTTCTTTCTAGCTGAGAGTGGTGTCATGGTATGGAGCCCATACATTTTTGCTTATGTGGATGATGGATTGTGAGATGCCTCGGATTATAGGTCGACGTACTGACCATTTTGGAGGTCTGATAGGACCGAGAAACGTATTGTTCAGGAATAACTTATCCACTAAAGTATGTGTGAACCGGCCCTACTGCTAACCAAGGGTTGCCTGTAGGTGTGATCCCGAGGCTTGTGCTAGAGTGTCTCAGAAACCAGTGAGGATGATCCCTTGCCTCAACTCATGATGGAAATCCAATATCCAATACGACATCGTTTGGTTTTGATTGTAAACCTATATGGTGACGTAGTATATAGTAGTTATGCCGTCTAGGATTGATACATTTAGATTGAAAGTGTTTTAAACCAACTAGACACTAATAGTAATATCAAAATGATTTTTTTTTAAACGTACCAAGCGTGTTTGGCTGTTATAAAGGAACACTCTATCCTCCAGCTTGCGTTGCATTATGTGATGGGACCTGAGTCTTATAATATCTTCATTTTTTTCAAAAAGCGTAGCGTTGTTTTATTTTAAACTAAGGTTCATGTGGAGTAAACTCGTTCCGTGTTATACGGCGTGGTCCCATGAATTCCCAACTTTTAAAGTAAAGATTTAATAACTTTTTTAGTTCTTGCACCAGTTCCATGACTGACTCGGAGTTTATTGTTTCTACCTAAACTCTGGGCGTGCATATTTTTAACATGGACATCTAGTAGTTTTGGTTTTGCAGATATTTCTTTTCACAGGATCCTAGATTACAGCTGGAGCTATATAAAAAAAGCTTTGTATCCGTTTATCTCTTTTAGTTGTGCCAGTTGTTATTTCCAGCTATGCATTGTACTTATGTATTATTTTTCCACCGCTTTGTAATTTGTAAATCTCTGATATTATTTTTTGTTGTATATTATTTATTTATACTCTGATATATTCTTGTACTCTGATGTAATTGTTGTAATAGCAATGAAATGTTCTGTTGTTGTGTTCTGATGAGTCGTGTTCTCAAACAAATCTGGGATTTCCCGTAAGAGGAAGTTTGGGTCGTTACATGCGGTTTGATAAAAAGGGGTTCGCGACATTTGGGGTTTGGTTGTGGAGTCGCAATGGCCACAGTGATTTGGAGCAATGACCTCAGAATTCAATTTTTGGAGCAAAGTTGTTAGCAAAGTGGATTTGGAGCTCGGTCTGGTGTACGTGAGGCCCGAGTACGGATTTGCCTATTTGAACAGAGAAGGTGAGGTCTGATGTTTTTTTAGTGGGATAAACAAGGAAGATAAAGAAAGGGGTTTGAGCTGCTGCTTGGGAAAGGAGATAAGGTTGGGATTTGAAGCAGGGAGGAAGAAGGTATAGGTAGTATGGTGATTTGTACTTGCTTTGGAAAGAGTAGTGTGTCTGAGTGCAAACCGTGGAGAAGATAGATTTTTAAACAACAAGGTATATGTTTTAATTAAAAATTTTAAATACATAGATTAATTTATGCTAGCAGTAAGCTTAAATAAATGTTTAATCGATTTATAAAAATAAATAATCGTAGGTAGATTGTAGATTCAACTCGAGTCGATGCGTAGACGCAATAATACGAAAATTAACAGGATATTCAAAAAAATAAAATCATGGTGAGTAAATCTCACTCAGACTTTATTTAGAATTATTTTTATTAGTTAAAAATAATTGTTCGTTGGTTGTTTGCATGCACTGAAATATTATTGTGGCTATTAAATATATATTAGTTATTTAGGCTTGGTGGTTGTGGTTATTATATATATATACACACGCACGCACACATATGTTGGTGGTTGGATTCCCATAGTATCATCAGCGGATCCCGCGGTATCGTTAGCGGATCACCCTATATGCCCCAAAATATGATAGTGGATGACCTTTTATACCACGATATTCTGCCTCGAAGCAAGATGGGTATTATTTATGTTGGCTAACGTCTGTGGATGTAGGGAAATAGGTTGGAGGAATCCAACTAAATTCATCAAAAATATTATTATTTGTTTGTTTTCATATATATTATCATATATGATGTGTTAGAAAACCTATGGTTGACAATTGGGTGTTTTTGATTGGTTGAGTATCACTGGGCCTAAATGTTGATTTATAAAAATATCGTGAAAAGAGATTTTGGGATCTAAACGGGAAAAAGCTACTTTTTCTAAAATAGAATCTGAATTTCGAATGGGTAGAGAAGTATTAACTTGTTTGAATAATAAAAACAAGTGAAGTGAATTTATAAACAATGTTTATAAATTAAATAATGTGGGGAATTGAAATGAATTTATAAATGGTGTTTATAAATGAAATGGGAAAAATTATCATTTGGATAATTTAGAAATCAAAATTTAAATGTGAATTTGAAAAAGGGGAATTGAAATTATTTTCAAAAAGAGAAACGATAAATCTATTCTGATATTCAGAATGTAAATTGAACTTAAAATAAATCCATATGGATTTATGATTTGAATTCGATTATGTCGAGTTTATTTAAATATTTTCAAAAATATATATTAGGATGATATTAAATAGAAGATTAAATTTAAATGTGAAAATAGATTCACTATATATATATGTATATATAAAGTTAAAATTAATAAAAATATTCCAAAATAAGATTTAGGTTTCAAATAGGATTTGAAATGTAACTTGTTTGGATATATAAAACATGTTAATCTATAAACGACATTTATAAATACAGTAAATTAATTATCATGTGATAATTTGGAATTTTAAATTCAAGTATGAATTTAAAAATATAATTTTGAAGTCGTTCGAAAAAGGAACCACGGTTTTTGTTCCGGAATTTGGAATATAAAATGAATTGAATTTCAAATAGATATTTGAAATGAAACTTATTTTAAATTATAAAACAAGGAAGTTAAATTTATAAAAGTATTTATAAATTAAGTAAGATAATTATCGTGGGATAATTTGGGATTTTAAATCCGAGTATGAATTTAAAAGTGAATTGGAAAACGTGGTGAAATAAAGAATGATTGATTTTATTTTGTTATTTGGAATATAAACTGAATCAAGATAAATCTAAGAAATTATATTTGGAATTCGATTTCATCGAATTTTATAAAATATTTTATTTCTAATGGAATGGGAATTTAATATTAAAAATGGATCCGTGATTGGATTTATAACCGAGTGATGAAATAATCGACGATTAGAATTAATCGAACTATTAAGTTAGATTTAGTAAACTGGTTTAATTTATATGTAACAACCCAGTTTTTCAGAATCAATTTAAATTTTTTATTTTAGCAATTCTAGTGGATTTTGGATATTTAAAATGATTTATTTTAAATAGTAACGACCAAAAAATTTATTTAAATCAAATTTAGAATGAATAAATTTATTTTAATTATATAACGAGCCTAAAACGGCGCCGTAGTTTGAAAATTCGATTTCAAATTTCAAATGAATGTACATGAAAATAAATTGGATTTCAGTAAAACAAAAAATATTTGAATCTGTTTAATTATATCTTTCTAGTGAATGTGAAAAATCCAGATTTCATAACGGGAATAAAAAGTTATGCCCAGTTTAAAATTCAGAATAGTCGCTATGGAATTTATATATATTTTATATTATATAAAGCCCTTAAAAATAGCCATTTTGCATACGACCTCCATTTTTGACGAAACCACTTTTGTTGGATCCGGAATGTCAAGTCGTTGCTAGATTCCAATTTTCATAATTTTTGGAATTAATATGTGAGTGTGGCAAATTTAAACGTGTTTTGACAGTTTCAGTTTGAATTTAATCGACTGGAAAATAACAATTTTTCAAATAGTCTCCAAATTCGATGAAATTAGTTTTGTTAGGACCGTATCATCAAAATATAGCAAGATTTATTTTTTGGGAATTTTTGGAGTCAGTATGTAATGAACCAGTAGCTTCAACATATATAAGTATAAGTTAAATTAAAATTTAAAGATAAAATAAATATTTATATTTGGATTTTTATATAGAATTAGGAATTTTATCTATTTTGAACCAATCTGAATCTTTTAGTTAAAGTGCCTTCGTTTAAAAGATGAACGCTATTGAAACAAGAGTTACTACCATTTTTATTTATTTTGCAACCTGAATATTGATCTTGTAATTTGGTTTATAAGAGAAGAATATGCTTATACTTGAATTCTAATTTAGAAATGAGGCTGTTATATATTTTGGACGGAATTAGAATATGCTATATACAGATTATTTTGTAAATTTTGTTTTACATGAACGTTATGCTAATAAAGACTTTTGCTTTACTAATCAACTTTAAGTTATATATATATTTGGAAATTTAACGTTGAATGTTATCTTATTTAATTTAGAAAGAAATTGTTATCATTGTCAAATATTGATTTCAAAATAAACGTATAGTTAAACATAAAGAGTAATTGATTTTTTCGAATAAACTGCTAAGTTGAAACTTATGTCAAGGCGGTACCAACTGCAATACAGTTAATGTAGAAGAAAAAAGAATGAGTTAACAATTTTAAAAGGAAGAAGAAAGAATTAATAATTTTAAATATTGAAAACGAAAATTTATTCGTAAAATTTTTCGGTGGATGAATTGAATATTTTTTGCTAAATAAATTGCAGCGTTGTTTATTCACAATGTGCGTTCTCTAAAAAATTTGAAATTGTGCGCAGAACAGTTAACGTTCGTTACCACGTTCGCCGCGTTGTCTGTTCATGTTCATCTGAATAAATAAATAATAATAAATATAATAGAAAAAATAAAAGGAATGAATAAATAAAAAGGAATTTTATTTTTATTTTCCTTAACTGTGTGAACAAACAAGGAATGGAACAAATGGTGTAAACACAGAATTTGACCGTGTAATTAATAACGGTAGGAAATTTTCAGCCAATAATTAATCCTTATTTTTAGTATGGTCTTTTCTCTCTCTTTGAAATAGTCATACACGGTGCCTCTCAGATCTGAAAATTTCAATTCTCCTTAAAATATGGCAACAACAAATCTATCCTGTCAGTAGCTAATCTTTGAAACCACTGTTCAAGATGTGGAAATATCTCTTTGTCGGAAAACAAATATATGGGTACTGTTCATGAACAGAGAACCACAGCCACGTTCAAATTAAATAATTTTAACCACACAGATAAAAGCAACTCTTCCTTCTTCGCGTGGACAACTTCTTTTCCTGCTACCTCTTCCTCATGTAAACATCTCTTCCTACCCATTTTCTTTCAGCCTACACTCCACCGCTTTCTGCTAAAAAAAATCCAAAAACAAAACCAAGATTTCGGACTGTACTGGAAAGCTTTGCCTCCAAAGCAAAACAGTAAGCCACTTCTTTTTAAAACCGTTCTTTCTCCTACCCATTTTTCTTCTACTACGTGAAGCCTTCTCTTCCTACCCAAGTTCCAGTAACCCATCTTCCTTCACGGCCATTTTCTCCTACCCATATTCTCTTGTCCTCCACTTTCAATAGTACCTGCTTTGCAAGAAGAGAGCCCAACCCGTGAGCAAGCACCGCGGTTCCTTTCCACTTCTCCTCTAACTCATTTTACACAGCTCCTTCACGTGAGAAGACCATCGCTATTACACCATTCCTCTCTGCGCACGGTACACCTTTACTCCAACCCAATCTCCTACCGTACCCCAAACAAAAGGATCCGCAAGCATCCACCACTCTTCACATGGTTGCACTTCGCACTAACCAAGCAGCCTCCCCGTGTGTTAGGAACCAACACCACAAGTGTGTGCGCCTTCGAGCCTCATCTCGCACTCACTCAGTCCACCGTTGTCGACTCCGAGCCGCCACTAGTCATCGCTCAGCATCCCGACCAAGCTCAGCACCTTGAACTTAGGTGCATGAGCATCCATTTCCTGTTTTTCTTTGTTTGGCTCAGTAGTAGTATGCGTGGACATATATGTTGAATATACACTTGGGTGAAGTTGTTTATTTGGTTCGGGACATGACAGTTCGCAAGCATGTGTGCTTAAGTGTGTAGATACATGTATGGACCGGTGTATCAATTCATGCGTGAAATCATAGTGCCATTTCTTTAGGCTGACAACAGTTGTTATAAGACACTGTAAGTGATTTCTTCATTCATATATATATACATAAGGCCAATGCTACAATGAACGCATGAGGATTGTCGAGTTTTAGTTTGTATGCACCATCCGTGGGGATTTGGTTTTATACATCGCGGTAACAACGAAGTATATGTGTGAGTCCCTATAGAAATAGAGTTGTATTTCATCTCATTCTTTTGTTAGCGCCTGCTAAAGAATACCTTTAAGTTATGAAAAAAAATGGTTTTGGTCAATTATCTTTGACTGAAACTGGTTACAGAATTTTAGCATAAAATTTCGTCCATTTTTCTAAATAAAAATCGCGTCTTTGTTCTTGGTAGCCGAAATTGCTCCTTTTAGCCGTAAGCGTCGTTCTATTCATATCATGCATTAGCTTGTTGCCACTGATGGTGAGTTTTTCTCACTCACAGACAGACTGATTATTAAGTGAATTAAACACTTGAAATGTTGAATGAAATGTTAGGGTGCTCTAGTTTTGGTTGCTTTGTGGTTGTGCACGTGCAACGCACACAATATTATTTTATATGACACAATATGTATGTATATTTGACATGCTATGTTTATTTTATCATCATGCAAGTTCCCCCTTAGTTTAGAAACATAACGGGTCAAAATGATACATATCCGAACCCCTTGTATATTCGAATCGATTTGGGATGCGGGTTGAAATGATACATACCCGGGATTCGAATATTTCAAGAACGGATTGAAATGATAAATGCCCGTACCACTTGACCATAGGGTAGAAAATTATATACGGACACCATGGTCCATAGAAATAAATTATTTTAAAATAATTATAATGATTTTCTTAAAAAAATGTGTTTTATGAAATTTCCATATAGTTTAAAAAAGTGTTAATGAGATTTTGAATTTGTTTAGAATTACAATGTGCATATAAATTTGTTTTAAAGATGATTTTATAAATTAAAAACTTTAAGTTAAATTTTTTATTTTAAATGAATAATGCGTAAACTTTGTGTATCATATAATAAATCTAACAACAAGAAATTTAAAAGTTTGGTAAATTCAATATAAGGGTTTTCAAACTTGTTAAATGCTTTAGAACTTACTTTGTTACATATAATTTATCAAAAGGATTCTTTTCGTTTTAATGTAAAAAGAATTGTAAAAATATAAATATGTTAAATTTAAGTATAAGAGGAATATGCCTATTTAAGCCATGGTGGATTTGGGTTTTGATAGCTAATTTGGAATTTAACAAACCATCCCTTGGTTAATAACTTAAGTTGAAATGGTTTGGGAATTATTATAAAGGAAATTCGATTTTATTATGAAATCTAGTTGGAAAAAGGAATGGCAAGACTTGGATTTAAGATTGGACTGGATTTATATTTGTAAATAAAATTATAATTTTATAAAAGCAATTTTACACAATACTTGATTTAGTAAACATTCTTTGCAAATTATTTGATCACTATAACTACATAAATTTTCTAATAAATTTCAACTTTATATATATATATGCATTATTTTAATAAAATACACATATACTATTTTCAAACTTACCTTTCCTAAATATATTTTATAAATTTAAATAAATTCTAATGTCTGATCCAGTCTAGTGGATCCAAAGGGTGAAATAAAGAATTTCAAGTTATAACAACATTTCATGGAAGTTGAAATTTAAAATCCAATGGAGAATATTGGTTTTAAAATCTTAATCGAACAAATGATAAATGATTTGAGTAATTGATTTTGGGCAATATTCGAAACAAATCAGTTTGAGGTACTTGGAATACGATTTCAAATTTAATGGCCACGGTGTGAAAAATGTAAACGTTTGGTTGTTAAAGAGACCGGAGTCGGTAGATGTCATACTCTCTAGCAATACCGATATCACTTTAACAACTGTGTACGCGGTGGAGTTCCAGAAAAGAAGTAGGATGGTATGGAGGCGATTACTGGATTTGAAGAAAGAGAACGCTGATGGATTAGCCTTGACCTTCTGGTCATAATTAAAATGACTAAAACAGGAGCCATGCCCGGGTTAAGTGAGGTAGCACTTCTGATCGAACACACTTCTTTGATACCATCTCTATTACTATGTGACTGATTTGGGGCCCTTTTTTGATTATGGGAGTGTTGTTCGAGGTGGGCGGTAGTGGCTGCTATGCGTTACCACCGGCAAGGGAGCCGCAATTCGGTAGAGTCCTACCGTGGATATTCCTCATGTGCCTTGTCATATTATCCTTATCGAGCCTCTACGATTTTGATTTGTATCATACCTATGGAGTGCCCTCTGATGACATCGGTTTATGGTGGGTTTATGGTAATGTATAGACTACGGTTTTATAAATGGTGTAAGGGTAAAAATATAATCCCGCTTATGCTATTTTCATTATATTTACGTTACTGAATAGACATTACAATAATAGTGTATTACTATATAGATATTAGTTTCGCGGATCCTTAGAGGATGGAAATCCCAAACTTTCTTTAAGTTATTGTACATTTTAGAGGACACTTCATTTGAGTTAATTCACATATATGAGACTGTTAGTCCCGACTCGTGTATTTTGTTTAAAATTTATATTTTTATTTATACTGTAATGACAAGCATTTTGCTCGACCTTAATTTCATATAAAATGTAATCTTTCATTTTCATTCATTTGTTACAAAATAGAAAAGATTTCACTTTTCTATAATGTAACAAATGAATGAAAATGAAAGATTACATTTTATATGAAATTAAGGTCAGGCAAAATGCGTGTCGTTACAGTTTTATTCCTTGCAAAATACCCGGGTCAGACTGAGTATTTCAGCTTGGAGATTTATCTATTAGAGCCTGAGATTCGTTGGAGATCTAGCCATCTATCTACCATGTCATATGCAGTTATGCCCATCTCTACTCATTACCGAATATTAGTATGGTTCTATATTCAGTCTTCCACTGTTTCTATATTTATCATGTATGGTTCTATATTCAGTCTTCCACTGTTTCTATATTTATCATGTACTCTGATATTATGTAAATTTAAAGGATTTTGTAACATTATATAAATTTTTCTTCCGTTGTGAGATATTCTGTGTATGTGATGATTTGTGTTTCAACTTCATAAGAAATAACAATCTGTCCTTTTGAACAGGTTGAGTTGGTTTAATTACCGATTTGAGGCGGTCAGAAAGCCAGGTTGTTATATGTGGTGTCAGAGCTTTGGTTTATACAAAGCTTAGCTTATGAGGTTGAAACGCTCATTAGAGATGGAGTAGAAATACTCTAGAATGAGTGAAATCGTCATGGAATCATACCTGAGAGAGCGTATTTTGAAAATAAAAATATTTTAAATGATTTTTAAGGGATTTTGAAAAGGATTTTCTATATATGAAAATAATTTGATTTTTTTTGCCTTGTTTTAAAAGCTCATCCTTGTTTAAATCCCGTTAAACTCGTCCCTTTGTCGAAAGCTTCTTTTAGGGTTGGATCTCCCAAATACTATTCTTGCTCTAGGTTGTCCCATCTAAATTTTTTTGGAGTGTTCATTCCTAAATCTTGAATCTTCTTTAATACTTCTAATCTATCCTCGTACGAATCCATTCGATTCGGTTTGTTTGCTCATTCAACTTTCATCTTATGATCGAACCTAGCTCGAATTAGATTAACTTAAGACATGAGAATTTAAAATACAGCTTGTATAAATAACTAGGTGTCAAATGCTCGGCTTATCGAATAAATTGAGTTATGTGTGAAATGGTGACCGGATGTTAATAAAATTTATTTGATTGAAATATTTATGAATTCATTAAAATAAATTGTATAAGTAAAACTTATTAAAATTGAAACATTGGGAATAAATGACTTGATTGAATTCTAGAAGGCCATGAAGGATAATAGCACTGCATAACTAAATGACATATAAGTGTAAAATGTGGTAAAGACGCAAACATAAATTGAATAAAGTATAATTTGGTACTTAAAGTGTATTTTTGAAACTAAAACTTCTGAAACATGGAATTTGTCTTGTAAAATATTTTATGGAATTCACATGTAAAGCAAACATTTAATTTAAAGTTTTGGAAATAATGTGTTTGAAACATGAAAATGCTAAAGAAAACCTGTATCATCTATGTTTTGAGGGTAAACATCGTATGATTTTCCATTTTGGATTTGAAGATAGTATAAACAAATAAATAATTGTAATCAAAATGTGTTATTTTGACATATGTTTAAAAAATTTGCATATAGAAATTGTGTGTATTATAAAGGGAGAAAGTTTCAAATAGTTGTTGACGTCAAGGTTCGAATATCAGGTATATAGAGATTTTGGGATGTATGCCTAGCTAACGTATGTGGCAAATTCTTCGTGTACTAGATAATTATAGATTCGCACTGTAGTCACTTGAAAATGAACCTAGTAGTTGTTCACCAGTGTTTACTTCCAAGTTTTGAAAGTGACGAAGATGTATAATTCCAGTTGAGATGTCGAACCAATGCTTAAAACCTCATTTTGAAAGAATAAGAAAATTTGACAAGAGGGAAATAAATCGAGTACAAAGAAAAATGAAAAAATTTCCATGATGTGAATTTAAAGTGCAAAGAAAGAAGAAAATAAACTGACATAAGTGAAATAGCAAGGTTATGGCATGAACAAATCAAAAGAAATGTAATAGGATACAATAAGTTGAGCGACACGGTTTATACAACAAAATGGGATATGTATTCACGTGAAACAAATCGAATTATATGCCTTTGTCGAAGAGACCAACAAGAATGAATAAATTAAATGGAAATTAGTAATCACTTACACAAGATATTTGATTTTGGAAATATTAATTTTGAAGATTTGGTTCCGGAAGTTTTGAAATCAACATTTGGAATTAACCCATGAACAATACTAGTTTGAAATATGTATCTGCTAATCAGATTAGCATAGTGGAAGCGTGATGATATTTTGAGAAATTTTCCCAAGTATAGGAAATGTGACCTTTTCAAACACAATTTAATTTTTGCGATAAGATTGAATATAAAATCCTATATCATTGTGTAAAGGATGTTGGATTGAGATATGTTTTGAAATAATGTTTGGAAAGGGAAAATATTCAAGTATACGAATTGTAAATGATTTATAAAATGTGGATTTGAAAGGTTTACTTGAATTTAAAGAACAATAAGAAAACTTGAGTATAAAACCTATAACTTATTTCTCTCCCTAACAAGTTTTAAACTAAATATTGGTGAGTTATATATATGTCGTCTTAAAATTCATATGACACTTCCTTTTCGAGGACGAAAAGTTCTAAGTGAGGGAGGCTGTAATGAACCAATAGCTTCGACATATATAAATATAAGTTAAATTAAAAATTAACAATAAAATAAATATTTATATTTGGATTTTTATATAGAATTAGGAATTTTATCTATTTTGAACCAATTTGAATCTTTAAAGTTAAAGTGCCTTTGCCGTTTAAAAGATGAGCGCTATTGAAACAAGAGTTACTACCATTTTTATTTATTTTGCAACTTTAATATTGATCTTGTAATTTGGTTTATAAGAGAAGAATAAGCTTATTATTGAAGTCTAATTTAGAAATTGGGCTGTTATTTATTTTGGACGGAATTAGAATATGCTATATATGGATTATTTTGTAAATTTTATTTTACATGAACGTTATGCTAATAAAGACTTTAGCTTTACTAATCAACTTTAAGTTATATATATATTTGGAAACCTTACGTTGAATGTTATCTTATTTAATTTAGAAAGAAATTGTTATCATTGTCAAATATTGATTTCAAAAAAAAGTACAGTTTAACATAAATAGTGATTGATTTTTTCAAAAAAACTGCTAAGTTGAAACTTATGTCAAGGCGGTACCAACTGCAATACAGTTAATGTAGAAGAAAATAAAGAATGAATTAACAATTTTAAAAGGAAGAAGAAAGAATTAATAATTTTAATATTGAAAACAAAATTTTATTCGTAAAATTTTTCGTAGATAAATTGAATATTTTTCGCTAAATAAATTTCAGCGTTATTTTTTCGCAATGTGTGTTCACTAAATAATTTGAAATTGTGTGCAGAATAGTTAACGTTCGTTACCATGTTCGCCGCGTTATCTGTTCATGTTCATCTGAACAAATAAATAATAATAAATAGAAAAGGAAAATTAAAAGGAATGAATAAATAAAAAGGAATTTTATTTTTATTTTCCTTAACTGTGTGAACAAATAAGGAATGTAACAAACTGTGTAAACATAGAATTTTACCATGTAATTAATAATGGTAGGAAATTTTTAGCCAATAATTAATCCTTATTTTTAGTAACAATGGTCACCGCTCAGCATCCCGACCAAGCTCAGCACCATGAAATTAGTTGCGTGAGTTTCCATTTCCTATTTTTCTTTGTTTTGCTCAGTAGTAGCATGCGTCGACGTATATGTTGAATGTACACTTGGGTGAAGTTGTTTCTTTGGTTCGGCACAAGACAGTTTGCATGCATGTGTGCTTAAGTGTGTAGATACATGTATGGACCGGTGCATCACTTCATGCGTGAAATCGTAGTGCCATTTCTTTAGGCTGCCAGCAATTGTTGTAAGACATCATAAGTGATTTCTTTGTTCATACATACATACATACATACATACATATATATATATATATATATATATATATATATATAAGGCCAATGCTATGATGAACGCATGAAGATTGTCGAGTTTTAGTTTGTACACACTGTCCGTGGAGATTTGGTTTTATACATCGCGGTAACAGCGAAGTATATGTGCGAGTCTCTATAGAAATGGTGTTGTATTTCATCTTATTCTTTTGTTAGCGCCTGCTAAAGCATACCTTTAAGTTATGAACAAAAAAATGGTTTTGGTCAATTATCTTTGACTGAAACTGGTTACATAATTTTCACATAAAATTTCGTCCGTTTTTCTAAATAAAAATCATGTCTTTGTTCTAGGTTGCGGAAATTGCTCCTTGTAGCCGTAAGTGTCATTCTATTCATATCATGCATTCGCTTGTTGCCACTGAAGTTGAGTTTTTCTCACTCAAAGACTAATTGATTATTAAGTGAATTAAGCACATGAAATGTTGAATGAAATGTTAGGGTGCTCTAGTTTTGGTTACGTTGTGGTTGTGCACGTGCGATGCACACACTATTATTTTATATGACACAATATGTACGTATTTTGAGATGCTATGTTTATTTTATCATCATGCAAGTTCCCCCTTAGTTTAGAAACATGATGGGTTCAAATGATACATACCCGAACCCCTTGTATATTCGAATCGATTTGGGATGCGAGTTGTAATGATACATACCCGGGATTCGAATATTTCAAGAACGGGTTGAAATAATAAATATCCGTACCACTTGACCATAGGGTAGACAATTATTAACGGACACCGTGGTCAATAGAAATAAATCATTTTAAAATAATTATATCGATTTTCCAAAAAAAAAATGTGTTCTATGAAATTTCCATATAGTTTAAAGAAGTGTTAATGAGATTTTGAATTTTATTAGAATTACAATGTGCATATAAATTTGTTTTAAAGATAATTTTATAAGTTAAAAACTTTAAGTTAAATTTTTTATTTTAAATGAATAATGCGTAAACTTTGTGTACACGTAATAAATCTAACAACATGAAATTTAAATGTTTGGTAAATTCAATATAAGGGTTTTCAAACTTGTTAAATGCTTTAGAACTTATTTTGTTACATATATTTTATCAAAAGGATTCCTACCATTTTAACGTAAAAAGAATTGTAAAAATATAAATTTGTTAAATTTAAGTATAAGAGGAATATGCTTATTTAAGCCATGGTGGATTTGAGTTTTGACAACTAATTTGGAATTTAACCAACCATCCCTTGGTTAATAACTTAAGTTGAAATGGTTTGGGAATTATTATAAAGGGAATTCAATTTGATTATGGAATCTAGTTAGAAAAAGGAATGGCGAGACTTGGATTTAAGATTGGATTGGATTTATATTTGTAAATAAAATTATAATTTTATAAAAGCAATTTTCCGCATTACTTGATTTAGTAAACATTCACTACGCCATAGATGACATATCGCAACGAAAACCCATGGTGTTGCTAGCTACAATGTTGCCATTGCTATGCTGTTTTTTGTCTATTGCAACGCACACTTCAATGTGTTAGCATAGATATCAACATGTGTTGCAGTAGCCACGTGAGTAAAATTATCAATCCGCGTCAACATGATCCAACGGTCCACGTTACTGATCCGTGTCAATTTGATTTTCCTTCAACAACTCAGCTTCTTTTCCCTAAATTTTCATTTTCCCGCTGAAAAATAATTCTCTTTGTTTTCAGTTGAGAAATTATGGCCGGCTTTCACTTTCACAACCCTAAATCGTTCAAACCTTAAACTAAAATCCAAATTCTTATCAAAAAATAATTTCAAAAATGGCGGATCTTTTTTTGCGGATCTGACTTTCAATCTAGATCTGAATAGGTACCAGTTTCATAATGACGCTGTTGTCTCCTCTAGCGAGGCCTCTCGTTCCGTTCGGCGGCTTTCTGCTCCTTCGATTCCACTACAAATTACTCCTTCTGACGATGATTTTCCATCCCTCTCCTCTGTTTCCTGACCTGCTGTAGATGCTGCCAGTCTGCCTCTCCGCTCCACTTGTGATAAAGACGTTTGTACCATGGGATTCATGAGTTTTCTTGCTGCGATGGATTCAGCTGTGATAGGTACATGTATGAATGAATTAAATGTTTGGTGTAGTTTATGTGGAACAGATTGTTGTTGCCACATTAATTTTTCCTGCAATAGTACGAACCCATGTGTTATTCCATCATGCACGCATTCTGACTGTGGTTATGCCAAAGTGATGCCTGGCTGTGTTATTTTAATGAGTGGAAACAATTTATATGCAAAATATTTATTCATAGGGTTCATGTTTGCCAAATAAGCACCAGAGTAGCATCTGATCATTTCATTCTTGTCCAAATCTGCTTCATTGGTATTGATATGACACTAGTTCAATAATGCAATTCTATGAGAAGGACAAAACATTGTTTTTTGTTCAGTATTTTAACTAGGAGACAACGAAAGCTCAGCAGAAAACAACTTATCTAGGTTTGTTGGAGTCTGGTTCATCGATCGGTGTACCACAATTAGAATTAGAATTGAGCCTCGACAACCACAGATCCTTGATCAACTGCTCTTACATCATATAATAATCGTCTATGTCATGTGCATTCAAAGACGATCTTAGCCTGCTAAAGTAAGGCAGATTCAAAGTAGGCACATTGGGTTGAGGACAATTTAGTCCAAGGCCATTGTAAGCTAGGGCTACAGAATACATAGGTGGAGTGATTGAGGAGACGGTACATCATATCCCATAAACATTTAAAGGGGCAAGGATTTTCATTGGTGTATGCAATGAAGCATACCATGCGATCAAAAGAGGTGCATCTTTGCATAGTTCAGAGCGATACCATGTAGGGTGGAGCCATATATGTTAATTATTAACTGAATCGCATTTGACATGACCACACTCAGTAAATGATCAAGCTGTAGAAGGAAGAGATAAAGTCTTGGTTGAGATGACTCGACCCTGCATATTAGAAAGTCGGTTTCGTTATACTATTGTAAGCCTCACAATATCTAATAACTTTATACAATATAACACATTATGACCCCAAGTGAGTTCATATTTCTCCAGCTACCTGCTTCTCTTTCTCTTCCTTGGTTATGATCATCAAGTTAGAGTAAATGATGTTTCCTGCAATTTATCCTTTGTAACTTTGGTTTGGGTAATTTATACGTCATCTTCCTCATGGCTTGATTGTTTTTCCAATCTCAGGAAAGGTGTACACAAATAGGAAGCACTAGCACACTTAAATTTGATCCTATTATGCATTTATGAGACTTTGCATGGAGGGTACGTCTTTAATATTAAATCCTTTTAAACTCCTTTTGAAAATTTTGAAACTGTTATGCATTGTGGAAACATCGCTGAAATCTTTATCTGCTACCGACAAATTGCTGCTTATGCCCTTCGCTGAAACTTCTTAATGTATTATATGCTAAATTGAAACCTGATTATGTTTTTTTCTTTTCCTACTTGTATGTAGATACTGTCAGTCATCTGCAGAGAAAAGTGTGTTGTATTCAACTAAGGGTGCTTATATATGTTATCACCTATCAGTGTTGGAGCTACATAGAAGCGTAAATAGTTAAGAACCTTGATTTATGTCATATATTGTATCCGGTATGTATACTAGTTACATTTTTTTCTTCTTTTGTGCATGACTTGTTTTCTGTTTTCATTTTTCTGTTCTGCATTATGTAAAATGTAAAATTTAAAACTAATTATCCTAGTTTCATTACAGATACATAAAGTATGGTTTATGGGAGAGGTACAGAGAATTGTACCTGATGGGGATCTAGTTTATACTATAGGCGAAAGCGATTACACAAAAGATTGGTTCTTCGCCCAGGTTACTAGGTACAAATTAGTCGACTTTTCTTTATATATGAAGTGGTCACTGAGCATCACTGTTAAATATTTTGCATCATGAACATCACTGTTAAATGTGGGATATCGTCCAACCCATGGAGTAGTATTCACAATGTAGTTTATATAATCATTTTCATGTATTTTTCTTGCTTATGGTTGTATGTGTTAGTCTATATATGAGTGAATCGAGTGACAATGTAGTGAGGAATGTATGTAAATATGAATGATTGTGTAATATACGAGTGAGTGTACAATAGTGGAGTCAAAAAAATTGTATCATTTGAAATGTTGAAATAAAATATTTATTTAAATAAATATTGTGTTATAGTAATATTATTATAACATTATGAAATCTTTGATTAATAGCAGGAGTAATTAGTTTTAGCAGCTGTAAAACAAATTTTAACAACAGCTAGAAACAGTTCTAAAAAAGGTTGACTTTATTACGATTGACAGCTGTACTAGACATATTACAACTGTTTTTGGCAGTTGTGAAAGGGTATTTTTTGTTCTAGTAGTACTGTGGCAACAGCAGTACTGATGTTACTATAGGGTCGCGATGGTGTTGCCTTTGACTCTAAGGCAACACGACAAAAGGCAACCCCAAAAAAGTGTTGCCACAGATCATTTTTTGCCTATAGCAATACTTTTTGGCACCTACTGTTTCACTTATCTGGGGTTGCCGTAGGCCATCTATGGCATAGTGATTCTTTGCAAATTATTTGATCACTTTAACTATATAATTTTTCTAATAGATTTCAATTATATATATGTATACGCATTATTTTAATAAAATACACTTATACTATTTTCAAACTTACCTTTCCTAAATTTATTTTATAAATTTAAATAAATTCTAATGTCTGATCCAGTCTAGTGAATCCAAAGGGTGAAATAAAGAATTTCAAGTTATAACGACATTTCATGGAAGTTGAAATTTAAAATCCAATGGTGAATATTGGTTTTAAAATCTTAATCGAACAAATGATAAATGATTTGAGTAATTGATTTTGGGGAAATATTCGAAGCAAATCAATTTTCGGTACTTGGAGTACGATTTCAAATCTAATGGCCACGGTGTGAAAAATGTAAACGTTTGGTTGTTAAAGAGACCGGAGTCGGTAAATGTCATACTCCCCGCCAATACCGATACCACTTTAACAACTATGTACGCAGTGGAGTTCCGGAAAAGAAGTAGGAAGGTATGGAGGCGATTACTGGATTTGAAGAAAGAGAACGCTGATGGATTAGCCTTGACCTTCGGGTTATAATTAAAATGAATAAAACATGAGCCATGCCCGGGTTAAGTGAGGTAGCACCTCTGATCGAACACGCTTCTTCGATACCATCCCTATTACTATGTGACTGATTTGGGGCCCCTTTTTGATTATGCGAGTGTTGTTCGAGGTAGGCGGTAATGGATGCTATGCGTTACCACCGGCCCGGGAGCCGCAACCCGATAGAGCCCTACCGTGGGTATTCCTCGTGTGCCTTGTCATATTATCCTTATCGAGCCCCTACGATTTTGATTTGTATCGTACCTATGGAGTGCCCGCTGATGCTATCGGTTTACGATGATTTATGGTAATGTATAGACTACGGTATTATAAACGGTGTAAGGGTAAAAATGTAATCTTGCTTACGCTATTTTCATTATATTTACTTTACTGCATAAACATTACAATAATAGCGTATTACTACATAGATATTAGTTTCACGGATCCCTAAAGGATGGAAATCCAAAACATCCTTTAAGTTATTGTACATTTCAGAGGACACTTCATTTGAGTTAATTCACTTATATGAGACTGTTAGTCCTGACTCGTATATTTTGTTTGTTTTATTCCTTGTAAATTGCCCGGGTCAGACCTAGTATTTCAGCTTGGAGATTTATCTGTTAGAGCCTGATATTCGTTGGAGATACAGCCATCTATCTACCATGTCATATACAGTTATGCCCATCTCTTCTCATTATCGAATATTAGTATGGTCCTATATTCAGTCTTCCGTTGTTTTTATATTTATCATGTACTCTGATATTATGTAAATTTAAAGGATTTTATAACATTGTATAAATTTTTCTTCCACTGTGAGATATTCTGTGTCTGTGATGATTTGTATTTCAACTTCATAAGAAATAACAATCAGTCCTTTTGAACGGGTTGCGTAGGTTTAATTATAGAAAGCCAGGTTGTTACACAATATGTGGCCTCGGTAAATTAAAATGTGCGTTGAAATCAATTTTGAATGTTATATTAATTTATATTTTAATTTTGATGGAAACTGATTGAAAAGTTAGAATTGGCTTAGGGGACATATCCCATTGTGTTCAAAATAGGGATATTACGCTAGAGACGACAGTCGTTGGGGTCGATTCAGTTCGAATGAAAAATTAAAATATAAAATATATAATTATAAAGTCAACCCTCTTTATTCTCTCTCTCCCCCTTCTCATTCATAATGGATCGAGAAAAAAACAAAAAGAAAATCGCACACCCCCATCGCGTCAGTCGCCACCCTTCAGCCTCCCACCGTCGCGCCGCCGGCGATACCCACCACCCCCACTCCTCTCTCCTCCTCCCACCAACGAATTCCCAAACCCCCTTTCCATCCTAATCCACTGCTATAGGTCCCACCACACAACCACCTGATCGTTCGCCACCTTCCCTCAACCAGCACCACCCCTCTAACTCTTCAGCAACGCCGCTGGACTCCCCATTTGCCAATTCCCCTAAATTATGTGAGTTTTTATAATATTGCTTTTAATTTCAGTTCTAAATATAAATACCTTGTTTTTAAAATCTGGTTTTTAAGAATAAAAACATAAAGATATGATTTTTAAAATATAAAGACATGATTTTTTAAATATAAAGATATGATTTTTAGAAATATAAAGATATGATTTTTATTATATTGGCAGTGATATAAAAATATGATTTTTATGATATGAATAGCATTATAAAAATTCGATATATATGTATAATAGCAAGATAAAAAGGTGATTTTTATATATATGGTGATGCTATAAAATGTGATTATATATATATAACACTTTGATTTTAAAAATATAAACAACTTTTTTTTAAAAAAATAAACGGCTTTGGTTTTTTAGATAAAAATAGATTGGTTTTAAAAAGATAAAAATATGATTTTTATGTATACAACTTAGAAGTAAAAATGTGATTTTTAATGTAAATTTCTTGAAATAGATTGCGTTGGAATCACGGAGAAGAACATGACGCACTGAAACAAATCCAAATCCAAAATCCGCCAATTAAAGAATGACGGAGTGGAAACCAATGGTGAGAACTCCTTCTCACTTTAATTAATTTACAGTTAAAAATATACTAGGATGCACAGGGGGCTTAGAATCCCCCGACACTATTTATTGTATAAACCATTTTATGTGATTTGAATTATATGGAGTTCAAAACTCGAATTCGCACAATCACATAATTGGAAGCGATGTATGGACTTTACCGACACACGGGTTCCATACTCCGCGAATAGCCACTTATGGCACTGTAAATGGCATTAGGGTAGTTGAGTGTTTATTTATTTGGATGTTTTGGGTGATTTGATTATGATTGATAATTTGGATTTGATTTGGATGTGAATTGGTTTGTGTATGGAGCGAGCCATTATTAGGTGAGGGATAAGGCTAGACCTTATCCCAGTTCTAGTATCGTGTCGTTATGCTGCCAAAATTTTCTAAAAATATGTTAGAGCAATAAAAAAATTCATTTTTATTGTATAAATGAACTGTATAAAATATTCATGTGTTGAATAAAATATTTTATCGTTAAAAGTATAATTTTTTACATATATATGAACGACATAAAATTCTCCTGAAATGAAAATAAATATTCATTTACAAATCGGACGATTTGTTTATGCACACTCATTTGACTGATATTGATTAGGACGATATATTTTACACATCGCCCAACTGCACAAATAAAATCTGTGTGTGTTGATTGAAACCCCACACGGGTATTGGGATCATATTTGACATACACTAATCCCAATTGTTTAGTTGTATGTTAATCGATTGGTTGACAGACTGTTATAAGCGTTAATTATTTATATTGAATGCTTATGCAGTTGTGTACTGCACTCTGGATGATGGTTAATTGTTTATCATTGTTGCTGTATACTTATGATGTATGAAATCTGTATAAATAACATTATATGGTAATTGGCTGTGTCTGATTCCAATTCGGAAAGAACGAATATTTTAAAATAACGAATATTTTAAAATAAGGAATATTTTTAAATAATGTTCAATAAAGGATTAAAATATGATTTTAATGTCTGATTTTGGATGGACGCGAAAATATTAAAATATGTGAAGCCGTATTGACTAAATATGCGCCATATTAATGCGAACGATATTTATATCGATTTTTTCATTTTTATAATGAATATTGAAAAGGAAATGATTTCAAAATTTGATATTTTTGAAAATATTATCATTTAAATAATATAATGATAAGGAGCATTCAATTTTGATTTAAAATTGGAAATGAAGTTAGAATCATTTTAAAACGAATTAATAAACGATTTATAAAATACGTTCTAAATGGAAATCGACGAAATATATATTATATATATAATATAATGGCCTGAATAGAACGCACCACGGTCGTTAGCGAATTTTAATCATTGACTTCTAATTGATGTTACGGGAGATCCAACCATCAGATTCTCCTAAAACTAGAACCGTTGGGTTCGTATCGAAAAGAGCTTTCTAACGAATATAAGAGATTTGAAATCTAACTGTTGGATTTGGAATTATGTCCAAATCAAATTTGGAAAAGGTCACTATGGATGCAGTTCGATGACCGTTTACGGAAATAGACTGAAAGGGCCTTAATAAATGTAACAATCCAGAAATTCAGAACCAATTTAAAAATTTTATTTTAGCTATTTTAATGAATTTTGAATATTTAAAATGATTTATTTTAAACAATAACGATTAAAAATTTATTTGAATCGAAGTTAGAATATAAAAATTTATATTAATTATAAAAGGAGATAGAAAAGGCGTGGTAGTTTGAAAATTTGATTCTGAACATTAAATGAATGTACAAGATTCAAAATAAATCGGATTTCAGAAAAACCAGAAATATTTGAATCTGTTTGAAAATATCTTTCCAACAAATGTGAAAAATCCATATTCCATAACGGGAACAAAAAGTTATGTCCAGTTGAAAATTCAAAATAGTCGCTATGGAATTTTATATAATATACAGCCCTTAAAAAAATAGACATTTTGCAAACGATCTCCGTTTTCGACGAGACCACTTTTGTTGGATCTAAAATGCCAAATTATTGATAGATTCCAAAATTCATAATTTTAGAATTAATATGTGAGCGTGGCAAAAGAAAACGTGTTTTGTCAATTTCAGTCAATTTGGATCAACCAGAAAATGGCCATTTTTCAAACGATCTCCGAATTTGACGAAATTAGTTTTGTTTGGACCGTATCGTCAAAATAAAATTATTAAAAATTTGTGTAAAATCATAATAAATGATTTGGAAAGAATTAAGATCAAAAATTCCATATTTGAAAAGATAAAAATATATTTTTATTGAAATGAATTAGTTATTAACAAGAATTATAATCCAATTATTTTTAAATAAATAAATTGGATTGAGAATGGGTTTTAATATAACCTGATTTTCCAATATATGAATTGGAGTGGATTTGAATGGAAATAATCTTCGGAATATTTCGATATTAGATTCCGTGATTATATGGATATTGTTATGCAAAATTTGGAAGATATATATATATATGTCGTTATTTCCAATACAATATTTGAGGGTTTTAGAACTTCATATTGAATATAACCAATATAATTTCTATTCAGAGCCTTGTATTTAATATTAAATGAGATTTTGGGTTTGTCGTGTACGATGTCTTAAATAACACTGTTCTTAAACCCAGTTGAGAAAAGAATAAATCTTTTAATTAAGATTTTGTGAAGTTTTCCAATTAATTAATATTTAATTGGAATTGAATGAAAAAATTGGATTTTTGGGTTTATCGTGAATGGTGTTTTAAATAACACTTGTTCTTTAACCCGATTAACAGTGAAATGTGATTTGGAATTTATAAATCTTTTTATTAAGATTTAATGAAAATTTTCCAAAGTAAAGTTTTCCAATTTAATAAGATAAATTGGAATCGAATTCGATTTGGTAATAATTCGAAGTGAACTTCTATGAAGGAAGATTGTTACTATGTATGGAATTTTAATCTTTTTTCCGTTATTCCATTTATATTATTAATCGGATACGGAAATTGATATCGATTATATATTGATCTGTTTCTGTGAAGATTCCATAATTAATGGAATGTGATTTTGGGTTTATCGTTAACTGTGTTTTAAATGACAGTGGTTCTTTAACCCAATTATAGATAAGATTACATGTCTAACATTGTATGTATTGTTGATCTCTACAAAATATACATCTGTTTGGTGGCGGAGAATTTATTCTATTTCTTAACACCCTTCTCTAAGACGTACGAGATTAGAGGTTATATATCGACAGAAATCAATGGTACGGTGTAGAATGTCAATGCGACATGTTTGATTTCCCAAAGTTAAACAATCATTAATATTGATTTTTGGGAAGATTAAAACTAAGTGGAGTTTTAATAAATCTTTAATTAGATTGAAATGAGAACGTGATAATTTAAATTATCAAATTCGGGAAATGACTGAGAATGGAGTACCACCAGTTTTACTCCAAGCGATAGTTAAATCTTTAATTAGATTTGAACGTGAAATGGTAATTAAATTTACCGATAACACCATGGTGTTAGATATGGAGTATTACCAGTTTTGCTCCATGGGATGAATAGGTTGGGATTGGGAAATTAAACAAATGATTACTTCGGTATGGTGCGCTAATCCCGACTAGTTTGGATAAACCTTAATTTGGTTTGAATTGATATCCAAAGGAAGATTAAAGAATAAATTTAAAGAATTTATCTTTGATACAATTAATGGGAACCTTTCCCTAATGATGTGAATATTTGAATAAAAGAATATTCTGAATTGGAATGAGGCGTATGTTGTGTTTGTGTAGCACTTGTTTATAATATACGCGAGTTATTCGGAAAGGTCGGGTTTATACCCATTTTGAATAAATTATTCGACGATAAGTCGACAATGAAGACGGTGGTTGAAGACCGGAGGTGTTCACATCATTTGGATGAGTACCGATGTCTTGATTGGGCCATACACCCAAGACAAGGTAATAAGTGGTGATCGTCCAGACGTACTTAGAGATCGACCGGATATGCGAGGACCTCTCTCCTGTATTGGGCATGGGACAAGGAATAAGGTGCATCTAGTTTCCTTCAGACCCAGAACGAACTAGTAAATGGATGTGTGTCTGACATTGTATTCCTTTATGTTGTATTCATTGATCTCTACTTAATGTATATCTGTTTGGTGGAAAAGAATTTATTCTCTTGCTTAACACCCTTCTCTGAGACATATGAGCTTAGAGGTTATATATCGGTAGAAATCAATGGTACGACATGGATTGATAGTGTGGCATGCTGAGATGCAGTGATCCAAGCTGTTGCTGAAAGCAAAGCTTGGTGGATGATGATCAAAGCATAGCTTTAAATAGCACAGCTTTGTGTAGCCTTAATTCGTGAGCCACACGCATCGGTATGGTGGTAAACTGATGGTTAGATCAGTATACTTTAGAAACGAGGATAGACATCCTACGGGTTGTCATGTATTCGGTCGGACGAGGTGATACTGGGTGTGGTCACCCCACACCAGTAGGGATAGGGTACACCCCCCGATTCCTAGATGGAAGCCGCGGTAACTTGTTTCCTGGATATAGTGCAGATGTGCATTACAGTATTTTCACATGCACGGGACGTAAGCCGTTAGGAAATGCACTACGTGATAGATCTTTCGAATCAGGAGCCATAAGTATGGAAATTCAAACTTCCAATACGACATTTTGCGGTTTTAATTATAAACCTACATATTGTGACATAGTGGGATGGGGCGCTCATGACGTCTATGATTGATACATTTATATTTGAAGTTGATTTCTTCAGTTATAGTAATAATAACAAGATTTGTTTTAAAATGTACCAAGCATATTTGGCTATTATAAGGTAAAACTCTATCCTCCAACTTGCGTTGCATTGCGTGATGGGACCTGAGTCTTATAATAGCTTCAATTTCTTTAATTAGCATTGCGCTGTTTGTATTAGGCACTAGTATTCTTGGGGTTAAACCCGTTCTGTGTTATATGGCGTAGTCCCTTGATTCACCTTTTTTTAAAATAAAGTTTTAATAACTGTTTTAGTTCTCGCACCAGACACATGACTGACCTGGAGTTTATTGTTTTAACTTAAACTCTGGGTGCCCCTATTTTCCACATAGGCAGCTAATAGATGGGTTTTTAAAGATACTATTTTCATAGGATCCTGGATTTAAAGTTGGAGCTATATTCGGAATGCTCTGTGATATGTTTATAAGAAAATATAAATTGTATATAAAGGTGATATGTTCAATTTAAAAGTGGAATAGACAAAAGAGCTAATTAAAGAATAAATTAGCAGAGTGAGTTAAAATGACCAGATTGAGTTGGAATAAATTGGGAATTGACATAAATGGGTTAGACAGGTATGGAATGAAGTGTATGAAGAGTTTAATTCGTGTCCCCGACAAAAAGGTACACGTTTAAATTCCGTATGAGTTTTTATGTGGCGAATCGGCAAGCCGCTTGGCTTTTTGATTTTCTTTTTGAATGGAAAGGGTCTAGATAGGCGAATTGAGGTTTGAGCTATTGACCGGTACAAAATAGGTGCTGGTGAAATTTTCCAAAAATTTAAGGAGTTGTAATATTTTAAGAAAATTTGATAACTTGAAAACAATATATCGATAAATATAGAATTCGATAAGGAAACGAACTTAAAATAGAATATTATAAACAAAAAGGAAATCTATAATAGATACTGTAAAAATAGAAAAAGAAACGTATACACATTTTAAAAATGAGCAATGGGTTTAATTGATGTTGATTATTCGAGATAAGTTGTCTTGTCCGTTTCAAAGTTAACAATGTTATTCAATCAGGGTCTGAGAGGTATTTATACCCCAACTTAATTAATTTCATTATTAACCGATAAATAGCAAGATTCATTCTCGAAGATAAAGATTTGAATAAGATTTAGTTGAATGCAGTATTTTGGGTTGTTGTAACAATTTTGTACATAACATTCGTTTTAACCCTGATAAGTGGAATTTTGGAAATATAATAATAAATATATCTTAAGTATAGAAATGAATGGTCGTGAAAGGGAGAAGTACTTGGAATGTTTTCCAATTATTAATAGAAGATATTTTCTAAGTATAGAAAATAAAAGAAAGTGATACATGGAAATGTTTTCCAAATAGCGTAAGAGGCCAAAATGATTATTGAAAATATTTGGTTAACAAATATTGATAAGGAAATGGAGAAGTGGTTTACTTAATGAAATATTAATTAAGGGGCCCAGAGAACGTTTGATGCTTTGAATGGATGTTTTTTTCTTTGATATTTAAATAACCGACTATCGAAGTATTTGCCAATATCGTTGTCAATATGGAGAGACCAGTCGGATTATTACACGAAAACCACTCTGTATTGGCAGTAGCATTGAGAATCAGATTATATGAAGATAATCGAAGACGGTGTGAAGTGCAAGGGCTTTTTCTATTAATCCTAGGTAGAAAGTGACTACGATGGATTAATGGAAATTGTGCCTTCGGTTTCGTTTAGTCCCAGAACGAAGTTGTATGGACGAGTCTATTACAGAGTATTTCCAATGATCGCATATATTGGTCTGTGCAAATATATATGGTCGCGGAGAATTTATTCTATTAGCATAATATCTAGAATATATTTATGTAAACCGATTGATGATTAAACGGTTATGACAATGTGGCATTCAAAGTTATTATGCTATCAAATAATGGTAAGTAATCGTAGCCTCAGGCCTCAACAACCAAGAAATGAAAAAAATCGGGCAGGCAGCATGGCTAAGTGGGTAGCTCCCAATTAGGGTGTATTATCACCTATCTAGAGAAATTTATTTCCTCCTTTATTTTATTCAATGCTGTCCCATTCGGGAAAATGGTTGCTGATCCCACCGCTAGTGATACACATTCGATACACTCAAGTGAAATGAGTGGTCGGTCATGTGTGGAAGGGTTACAGGATGTTCTTGTTGAACCCAGTGTATCTTTCTCTATAGATACACTATCAGAAGGTGGTTCCATACCTTGTCATAGTTGGAAATCCATTCCCCAATAAGTGCTCGCGGTTTTGATTGTATATTATATATGTGGAGCGTGAGATGCAAACGTTCCACCAGATTGTTATTTATTTGATTTAGACACTATTATAATATCAAAAGAATTTTGATACAAAGACTTCGTTTTGGATTCTCATAAGGGAAAAACCTGTTCTATGTTATACGGCGTGGTCTTATGAGATATCGTTTATTTTCTCAAACTGTTTTAAATGGTTTATTCATACCAGTCCCATGACTGATCCAGAGTTTATTTTGTTTTGTTTTACCCTAAACTCTTGGGTGCCCAAATTTGTACGGGAAGTCAAGTAGTTCAGGTGTTTACAGATATACTTGGAGGAGCATGGAGCAGAAGGCTTCAGCATTATCTAGTTATTGTTATTTTCGCTGTGTTGTAAGTGTTGTACTCTGAAAATTGTATGTTATACAGTTAAAATTTTGTATTTAAAAAGTGATTATTTATATATTATATTTTATTCCGCTGAGATTGTGAGATTCTATGTTGTTGTTTCTGTTTTTCTTTTTTATTTCATAATGATTCGTATTTCTGTATAATTTGGGTTGGACGTGTGGTGTATTTAGTTAACTCAGATAGTATGGAAATATGGGCCACTACAGTTGGTATCAGAGATTAGGTTGAGCGAATACCTAGGCTTTGATGGGATATGCTCATTAGAGATAGGGTCAGTAGTACCCTAGAATGAATTGCGTGTATATATACGAGAGAGCGTATTTGTTAATTGATATAAAAAATTATTTTATATTGTGTTGGCTAGTCTGTTGAGGGGTTTATGAATTCTGATCGAATTGTGGGACGCCACGAAGCCAATGGGAATTTTTAAACACATGAACAAAGAAATTTGACACAATATTGTTTTTAAGTGGGTAAATGAAATAATTTTACCCAAAAATCTATTTTGATAGAAAAGGAATAATTTTCTTAAATTATTATAATATGTGGTTGTGTTGGTTGTAATTATTATAATCAAATGAGATTATAAAATTGAAATAGTTATATATAACCAAATAAAATTTGTATAAGAATGACATATACAAATGAGATGAATTAAAATTGAATTCAAACCCGAATTTGGAAATTAATCTTGGAAATTTGGAAAATATTTTCTATAGTATATTAAAATAATATAGCTTTTTTTGGAAGGATTTTTGAATAAAACTCATTTCAGATGTATTTTTAAAGTGATAAAGCACTGAATTCACTTTAGTGGCTGGAAAATAATTCTGATGAGGACTTCAGGATCACCAGTGTTCATTTTCGAGTTTCTAAGTGATGGATTGCTACACTAGAAAAGTTTTGTTGGAAATTTGTTTGAAAGAAAACAAGTTGGTTTGAAAATTCAAATGTTTTGAATTTGAAATGAAAATAAATAAATAAATATATATGTATATATTTAAATGATTTCAGAAGGATTTGAAATGAAAACCTATGAATTTGAAATCTAGACTTTAAATTTAACTTAAACAAGTTAAATGGATCGAAGTGAATGAATTGATTAAAATCAACTTGAATAAAGTTGAGTGCACATAAATTAAATGTGAATATATGTGTTGTAAATCATTCAGGTTAAATGATTTTAAGCATTATGATGTATAATGTGAAATTTGAGAAAAAGTTAATGGGTTTTTGACATTTTTCCTACCTTAGTAATTTCGGAGACGAAATTCTTTTAAGGGGGGAAGAATGTAACAACCTAGATTTTTAATCGATTTATTTTAAAAATTTAAATATTATTTTAAATGTTGAGTGATAATATAAATAGACTTTATATTGAGTTGTCGATTAAATAATCAATATACGACATATTTCAATTATATTGAAATATCGTAATACGAAAACGAAGTATAATTTAATTCTGAGATAAAAATAAATCAAAAACAATTCAGAGGATCAATATAAATTTTATTTGAATACAATACCAGTATTTTTAGAGGTCATTTGACGAATACGCGACTCACCGTTTTGCTGTACTGATGCTCAGTCTTACCTCTTCTGTCGTGTGTGCCAAGATAACGACATGGTAACTTCATGTCTGGTCGGTTATTTTGGTTGTGTTGGTTTTGCTGATGGTCTTGGTTAATTTATGTTTGTTGTGATTGATGTCTTAGCAGTCAAATTTGTTCATTGTAGTGGATGTTCTAGTGAGATGTGTTGTTTTGACCAATTTTTTGGACGTTTGGTTTATGTTTTTTTCTTTGATAATTCATGTCATGCTGGTGTGGTTTGTCGAAGAGATGGTGGGTTGTTTTGGTTTTCTTCAACGACCATGTCTTTCTCCACCAGTGAAGCTTTGCTCTCGACGGAGAATACAATCTCTGGTCATCAAAGCCCTACTTATTGTCTGATCATTAGACAATGCACTGATGCAATACTTTCATTTTGGGTCTTCTTTGAAGCCTTAATGCGTTTTGTCTGCTGTGCTTTCGATTTTTTTGGTTGGATTTCTTCCTTATGCTGTTGGTGATCATGAAAGCTTTTTTTCTCAACTTGCCGTAGCTATTGGGGAGATTTATTTCCACCTTTACTGCAGTACACATGTTCCCTGTTTTTCATGGAATTTCACATGCAAATCCCGTAGTTTTTTCTAGGATGTAACGGGGTCTTTCACTCTAACATCTTTGCAACACTGTAGTTTTGGCTACCATGTAAATATCTGCTATAGCTGTGCTACAAATCCTGTGCAACCCCCTGTAGCAGTATGCTCCTACACAATGTGTAGCTAACTTTGAAGCCTCTTACGTTATCACGTGACTACTATGTATAATGTATATGTTGTAATTTTGATTTGTTCACGTATGTAACTCACTACTCCGTGTAGTATTGTAGTCTAGCAAACTAGCTAGCTCCAATGCTCTTAGTCAGTTTAGGTAGAGTGGACGGAACACAATAAACTCCGTAGGCGGTGGACGGACCACTTTGAAAATCGATCTTAGCTGACTGTCAACCTCAATCACTTGTTCTTTTATGTATTTTATTATTGGTTATAATAAAAAGTCGTACACCCACTATAAAAACGGCTTAACTTACCAAAAATAACAGTAATAATATATTATCAGGGAATTGATTATTTCTGAATTTAAATTATATTATATTAATTTAATATAGCATAAACGATCAAATTAAATTTCAAAATATATATTGTTTAATTCAGAATACCGTTATAACATTTAAACGTCAGTCATTATGTTACAATTGCAGTTCGTTAATTCAAGTTATGGAATTAGAGTTATTTGATTAGTGGATAAGCTTGAAATCAAATCAGAATCCATTTAAAAAGAATGCAACTCTCTTTAAATCAAATCGCATTAATTTTAATATCAAATCAAAATTTATTATTTTGTACTTAGGCCAACCTATATCTTGTACGTTAGCAGACCTACCATTTCTTCGTCTATAAGTAAATGCGATGTACCCCTTTATTTTCTTCTGAATTTTGGTTCTCAGTAATGAAACAATGTCGCTCTTTATTTTACTTACAAATCCAAATAATAGCCTGTTTCCCCATTTAATTCTTTCCTCATCAAATAGAACCCAATTCCTTCCCCCTACCTCAAATGAAATCGAAATCCTCGTCTAGAAAAAAAAGAAGAACTGTGAATCGTGAGTCGTGTCGGGGTTATATGGTTCGAAGCTTGAAGCTTTGGGGTTTTCGCGAGTTGTTCTTCAAGTTACGTGAGAAAGGAAGGTCGTGTTCCTGTTTGATTTCAACATCAGGGAGTGGAAGGGGTCATGTGGTTCAATAAAAAGGGGTTCACGACATTTGGGGTTTGGTTGTGGAGTCACGATGGCCACAGTGATTTGGAGCAATGACGTCGGAATTCAACTTTTGGAGCCAAGTTGTTAGCAAAGTGGATTTGGAGCTCGGTCTTGTGTACGTGAGGCTCAAGTACGGATTTTCCTATTCGAACAGAGAAGGTGAGGCCTGATGTTTGTTTTAGTGGGATAAACAAGGAAGCTAAAGAAAGGGTTTTGTGCTGCTGCTTGGAAAAGGAGATAAGGTTGGGATTTGAAGTAGAGAGGAAGAGGGTATAGGCAATATGGTGACTTGTACCTGTTTTGGAAGGAGTAGTGTGTCAGAGTGAAAATAGTGGAGAAGAAAGATTTTGAGACAACAAGTTATATGTTTTAATTAAAAATTTTAAATACATATCTTAATTTATTTATTTATGCTAGTAGTAAATTTAAATAAATGTCTAATCGATTTATAAAAATAAATAATCGTAGGTATAAAGTAGAATCAACTTCAGTCGATGTGCAGACACAACAATTCCGAAATTAACGAGATATTCGAAAAAAGAAAATCATGGTGAGTAAATCTCATTTAGAATTATTTTTATTAGTTAAAAATAATTGTTCGTTGGCTGTTTGCATGGACCGAAATATTATTGTGGCTATTAAATATTTACTAGTTATTTAGGCTTGGTGCTTGTGGTTATTATATATATATATATATATATATATATATATATTGGTGGTTGGATTCCCGTAGTATCAATAGCGGATGCACGCAGTATCATTAGCGGATGACCCTTGTAACAACCCGGAAAATCAGAACTAATTTAAAAGTTTTATTTTGGCAATTTTAATGAATTTTGAATATTTAAAATGATTTATTTTAAATAATAACGATAATAAATTTATTTTGAATAGAATTAGAATGTATATATTTATTTAAATCGAAATTAGAATATAAATATTTATTTTAATTATAAAAGGAATTAGAAATGGCGCGGTAGTTTGAAAATTCAATTTCAAATTTCAAATGAATGTACAGGATTCAAAATGTTAGCCCACTTTGTGAACTAGGCTACACAAAGAGCAAATAGTGGGAAAGCCATCAACCGGTTCGGATCGGAGGGAACCAGCGCAGGAAAGAAGCAAGAGTCAAAGACGTAGACATCACATCGGTTCGGTTCGGAGAAGCGCTTCAGCGACACCAAAAGAAAGCAAGTAGCCTTATCGGATTGGATCAGAGGCGGCCGATCCAAACCCATTTTCTCTGAACCTGTGATCGTTGCTGCACACGTCTCCTGGAGACTCGGGCCAAGCATGACCGTTTCCTCCCACGATCTCCCACTAAATCGATGCGCTGTCACCATCTGGAGGCCTCCGAACTCGACTCTTATGGGATGGGTGCCACGCAGTTCCGAATTGGAGCCACTTCGAGGAGATATTTCACCTATAAGTACACCATCAAGAGGCATTTGAAAGGATCTTTTGGCAAATTCTCAGTTCTAACTTCCTTCATAGCCGAATTTCATAACCACATTCAGATCAAAATCATCTATTAAAGTCTATTTTTGAGAGATTTGAGTGAGCTTTTGCATTGTAATTTTGATGTTGAGTGATAATCATTGCTGTATCTGCATTCAAATCATCAATTAAAAGAATAGAAAGTGGACGTAGGCTCTTTAATGCCGAACCACTATAAATCGTGTGTTCTTCGTTGCTTTTTAGTTCTATTTCATTAAAATCATAGCTAATTTGGGTGTTAGAACCAATTTTTGGTCTAACATTTTTGTGCTTTCATTGAGAGACCTTTGAATTTTCAGCCTTTTTGGGATTATCATTCTACTATTTGGACTTTCATGTTCAAAGAAGTTAATCCCTTGTCTCTGACATCTTTCAGTACTTGTTGACTAACCATTGAAGAATCGAGTATCATGGCTAAGACCAAAGGAAAAGAAGTGCAAGGCGCTAGGGGAAACGATGCTAGAGAAGATCAGCAAGCCATCATGTTAACGAGGTCACGCGCTCAAAGCTCGGGAGCTGATCGCTCTGATCAGGAGGATCCGAGCCGGACGGGAGGCGCCGATCCGAACCATATGGAAGGCACCGATCCGATCCGGTCTAATGAGGTCGAGGGTACTCACTCTCTCCATCCGAACCACCCCGACCAGGCCACTGTGAACCGATCCGATCTGAACCAGAATGAAGCTGGAACTTCTACTCGAGCTCCCTCCGACGCTCCGATTCCAGCCACGATGACTAATGTTCAGCCTAATCCATCTGCACCCATTACTCAGGGAGACTTTTCACGTTTTCTTGACATGCTACAGAGCACTAAAGAAGCATTGGAAGCCCAAAGGCGTGACAACCTTCGCATGCAGAAAAACATGATCACTATGGGTAGAAAACTATAGGAGTTCCAGAGGCAGAAGATTCCTTCCCCAACACGCCGCCTTGCTATAGATGATTCGTCTTCTTCGGACGAGGAACGCCCTCGCGAGAGAAGGCCTCTTGAACGACCTCAGAACCTCGATCAATTGACTTTTGGATCTTTGGGATCCCGAGAAGACGCCGCTCGTGTATTGGGCCCTGATGATCCGAGCCTGCAACAGCCTATGTTGCTACCCATGCGCGGATCCCACGTCTTATCCAGGGATCCTAATATTACCAACCCCACACAGCAACAGCTTCTCCAACCTCTACCTCCTAAGATCGACCAGGAGCACAGAGAGCGATGTAGAGAAGCTGCTGCAAGAAACAGGAGGTTATCCCCTGATCAGGAACCCAGGGGTAATCCGAACATCAGATCTAGAGAGCCTGTGCAGACATTAACAAATGTCGATGTATGGGCAATGGTGCGCCAGATTATGTCTGAAAGCCAGCGGTATACTAATGAAGATTGGGGCATTGAACGAAGTCATAACCCCTTCACAGATGACATACTGAATTTCCAGTTCCCTGGCGATTCAACTTGCCTCAGATGGATCGATATTCAGGAAGAACAGACCCAGGGCAGCATCTGATGAGATATGCATGGTTCATGAAAGCGGCAGCAACTCCAGATGCCGTAAAATGCAAAGCTTTTCCAATCTATCTTGAAGACGTAGCGTTAATGTGGTTCACCCGACTCCCTCCTCGGTCGGTATCAAATTTCACAGAATTGACTGAGCGCTTCATGAATCAGTTTCGACTCCATGCCCGAAAGTCCAAGACCATCATAGAATTGTCACGGATTAAACAGGCCCCAGGAGAATCTTTGAAGTCATATTTGGATTGCTTCAACCTGGCCGTCACCGAAGTTAGTGATCCCCATAAGCCCACTATCCTGATGGCCTTGATAGAAGGGGTAGATTCTGACACAGAGTTCGGGGATTACTTGGCTGGAAAACCACCTCCTACTAAAGAATTGTTCTATGAAAAGGCTAATATCCGCTTAATGCGAGAAGAAGCTAAGGCAAATCGGAAGAGAAAGTCCGAAGGGGCCTCAAAGGAAGGTGTCCAGAGTAACATTGCTGTGAAACAATCTGGTGACAGTTCAGGGAAGGTGGAAGTAAATGTTGGCAACCAGAGTGGGGGTAATAGCAACAGAAATGGGAACGGCAATAGAAGGAACATAAACCGATGGAATAGAACTAATAGAAGACCCAGATTTCAGACTTTTGAAAATTATACGCCGTTAAATGATACGTTGGAGAATATTTATTTAGATACATACAGCATATTGCAGTACAAAAAACCACCATCCAGAGATTCTACTGAGAAAGAGATTGCAATAGGAAAGTTTTGCTTGTTTCATGGTACTCACGGTCATTCCACCAATAAATGCCGTCATTTGAGAGATATCGTCGAAAGATTGATGCGAGAGGGGAAGTTGGATGAGTACAAGGTCGCCCCAAGAGACAGGGGGCAAGGGGGACAAGCCCCGAACAAAAACCAACCTGCTTCAAAACCCACAGCTCAACAAAAAGGTAAGGGGATCGTCATTAACACTATTATAGGCGGACCTCACTTAGTTGGTCGTAGTTTTAAAGCAATGGACCAGTACGTCAATGCCGCCAAGCATTTTGAGGTAGGAGAATGCAGTAGCCTCGAAGACGTTACTCCAGTAAAACAACAAAAGACGATGTCAAGCGATGTCGTATTCCGCAATAGAGATGATTCCGAAGTTCAATCTCCAACCGACGATCCGCTAGTGATTACCACAACAATTGACCCTGCTTTAGTCCATAAAGTGTTAGTGGACAATGGGAGCTCGGTCAGTATCCTCTTCAAGAATGCTTTCGAACAAATGAGACTCGAAGCAAAAGACTTAAAGCCATGTGAAGGATGGATACGTGGCTTTAACGGATCATTTGCAGCTCCGATGGGTTTTGTGGAACTACCAGTCACACGAGAGCAGGGAGATCGCCAGAGAGTAACGATCATGCCGTTTGTAGTTTTGGATGTGGAGTCGCCTTATAATGCCTTCCTAGGCCGACCGACCCTTGCCGAATTTAGGGCATGTATTGCACCTTGGTGCTTGCTACTTAAATTCTCGACTAACTCAGGAATTAGGATGATGAGGGGCGACCAAGCTACGGGATGAGCTTGTTACATGACGGAGTTAAAGATGTTAATGAAGGGGTTAGACATAGAAGCTAAGGACGATTCCGCCCCTCCAAAGGAGGCCTCAGCATAGAAATTAAGGAGTCCTGCCCCTAGAGAGTCGCCCTCAGACGTGCTCGAGGATATAGATCCCGGAGAGGATAGAGAACCCGGGGACAGGAAGGCAACTCCCAATGAAATAACAATAGATATACCTATTGATAAAACAGATCCAACAAAAGTACAAAAGATTGGCTCGCAACTGGATCTAGTTAGAGCGAGGGAATTGGCTGATTTCTTAAAGGCAAATCTGGATGTGTTTGCCTGGACTCACGCTGACATGCATGGGATTTCGCCTACCATCATGAGCCACTCTTTGTGTATTAATCCCAAGCACCCACCAGTCAAGCAGAAGAGACGGATGTTAGGCCCAGAGCGGTCATCAGCTTTAAAAGAAGAAGTAGAGAAATTAAAAGGTAATGGATTCATTAAGGATTCGAAATATCCCGACTGGATATCGGATCCTGTCCTGGTCAAAAAGTCAAACGAGAAGTGGAGAATGTGCATTGACTTTTCTTATTTGAACAAGGCTTGCCCGAAGGATAGCTTTCCTTTCCCTAGAATTGATCAACTAGTAGATTCGACGGCCGGGCATGAGTTTTGTCCTTTATGGACGCCTATTCCAGGTACAATCAAATTCCTATGCACATACCGGATCAAGAGCATACAAACTTTATCACAGACTTGGGATTATACTGTTACGTGGTAATGCCATTTGGGTTAAAGAATGCGGGAGCCACGTATCAGCGCCTAGTCAACCGCATGTTTTACAATCAAATCGGGAAAACCAAGGAAGTTTACATAGATGATATGCTCGTGAAATCCAACCAATCTCCCGATCATACGAAGGACTTAGCAGAAATGTTCGGCATACTACGAAGGTATGGGATGAAGTTGAATCCCTTGAAGTGTTCTTTTGGAGTGGCATCAGGCAAGTTCCTTGGCTTTATCGTGAGTTCTAGAGGAATTGAAATCAATCCGGACTAAATAGCAGCAATCCGGAATATAGAGGAGCCGCGAAAGATTAGGGATGTTCAAAGCTTAGCTGGGAAGGTTGCAGCACTGGGCAGGTTCATCTCTAAAGCAACGGACAAGGTTGTACCTTTCTTCATTCTCAAAAAACTGGGAAAAAGAAATTTTGAGTGGACTCCCGACTGTGTGGAGGCATTCCAGAATCTATTAGACTTCTTAGAAAAGCCTCCAGTATTATCAAAGCCTGTGGAACATGAGGATTTGTTCGTCTACTTGGCGGTATCATCTCACGCCGTCAGCACAGCGTTAGTACGTGAAGAAGATAAAGTCCAGAAACATGTGTATTACGTAAGCAAAAAACTAGCTGCTACAGAGCGTAATTATCCGAAGATAGAGAAGCTTGCTTATAGCCTCCTGATTGCTTCCCGCAAACTTCGCCATTATTTCCAGGCACACCCGATAGTTGTATATACCGATCAACCTTTGAGACAAGTGTTGCAGAAACCAGAAGCATCAGGGCAGTTACTTAAATGGAATATCGAGTTGAGTCAATTTGATTTGAACTTTCAGCCACGAAGATCAATAAGGGGGCAGGCATTGGCTAACTTTATAGCTGATTTTACAATTCCTGAAGAGGAAACGGTGGGTGATAAAGTAGTTGCTTTGGATCGAGAGTTAGAGCTTAGTCCATGGAAATTATATACGGATAGGGCCAAGAATGATAGAAAGTCTGGCGCCGGAGTTGCTTTGATAACTCCTGAAGGACGATCTATCTACTATGCATTACGGTTAGAGTTTGCTGCTATTAATAACGATTCCAAGTATGAAGCCCTGATTGCCGGGCTGAAACTCGTCAAAGATTTGGGAGTGAAGACACTAGATATATATTGCGATTCCAAGATAGTTGTATGTCAAGTTTGGGAAGAATTTGCTGCTAAACGACCTCGACTCATCACTTATCTCAAAAAAGTAAAGGAGTTACTGGGAGGTTTGGAGCATTATAGCATAACACACATTCCAAGAGCGGAAAATCAGAAAGCAGATCGACTGGCGAAGCTAGCAAGTTCTGATAATCCTAAGGAAACCGAAATGGTTCCAATAGAGGTGTTGGAATCACCGAGTTTCGACCTAATGGAAGCAGAGCTAGGCTTGGAAGTTGAACCAGAAAGATAATCCTGGATGACATCGATTAAGAATTTTCTCAAGAATGGAACCCTCCCGTTAAAAAAGAGCGAAAGACGAGCTGTAAGATGCAAGGCTGCAAGATACGTTTTACAGGACGACATCCTTTATCGCCAAGGGTTTTCAATGCCCCTATTATGGTGTATCACACACGACGACATTAAACGTGTACTGCAAGAGGTACATGAAGGTGAGTGTGGAGATCACATGGGGGTCCAAACCCTAGCAAAGAAAGTATTACGGTACGGATATTTCTGGCCTACCGTAGATAAAGACGCGGCTGATTATTCACGACGCTGCGATAGTTGTCAGAGATTCGCCAAATTTCCAGATCGCCTCCGACCCAGCTCAAGTCGATGGTAAGTCCATGGCCGTTTGCCATGTGGGGAATTGACATTTTTGGAGTGCTACCTATTGCCAGAGGAGGAGCTAAGCACGCGATCGTTGCCGTGGACTACTTCATAAAATGGGTGGAACCTGAACCTTTAACAACCATCACGGCGAGAAAGGTGATCAGTTTTGTGGTCAGAAACATTATTTGTCGATTTGGGATACCGAAGACCATCATAACCGATAATGGGACGCAGTTTGATAGCATCGAGTTCAGAAACTTCTGCCAGAAATATAAGATTGATAAACGATACACTGCAGTAGCTCACCCGTAGTCAAATGGCCAGGACGAAGCCATAAACAAGGTCATTAAATCAATTCTAAAGAAGCGGTCGGAGCAGGCTAAAGCTAGATAGGTAAACGAGTTGCCATTAGCTTTATAGGCTTACAGAACATCCTTTAAGATAGCTACCGGCCATACTCCCTATTCACTTTCCTTTGGGTTAGAAGCAGTGATCCCGGTAGAATTGGAAGTCCCTTCTCATCGAGTTGCGTATTATGACCCGATGACAAATAAAGCACTCCTCCTACAATCTCTTGGTATGATTGAAGAAAAAAGAGATGAAGACGACTTGCATGCCTCGAGACATCGACATCAAGTAGCACGATATTATGACTGGAAAGTTCGCTTCAAAACTTTTGAACCAGGAGACCTAGTACTGAAACGAGTCTTCCCGCCTTCAACCCAATTGGGTCCGAAATGGGAAGGGCCATACACCATCCAACGGAAGCTTGATACAGGAGCATTCAAGCTAACGACCGTGGACGGTGAGGAGATTCCCAGAGCCTGGAACGCTCAACACTTACGACGATATCTGATCTAGATATGAAATGTCATCCTTTTTATTTTTATAAGCTATGTAAAAAGGCACGACTTGCCTTAAAAAGTCTATTTATATGAACAAATGATTATGAAGTGGATTTAGGCTACGACTTAGCTAAACCACTATAAAAATATCGTGTGTCATTTACTTTTCTGCATTATTTTATCTTCAACAATTATTTCATCGTGACTATGAAACATGAAATACTAAGTTAAATTTGGAAGGTTGAAGATGACCTATGTGCAGGAACAAATAAAACGATCATTTGCAAAATAAAAGAATGGGAAGACAACATTCTTAACTCTAACTCTCGAGAATTGAGAGAGAGTATAAAGGACGGGAAAACGACGTCCCTTGAGGGGCGTGAAGGGGCACCCAGATGAGAGACCGCCTCAACGATACTCTAACCTGGTTATGAGACAGGAGAGTATAAAGATGCTAGAAAGAATAGGCATTAATGATGAAAGGAATATGGCCCCATCATAGAATTGGGGGCAATTGAATTTTGAATTTAATTAATCTTGAATGATTCTTGCTCAGTTATCCAAGATGGACTGGGGACATATATGTTTACGCATATTCCCCTCAATAATGACTTCATTATACAATTGTAATATGACATGCTCTTGCATTTTTACTTAAGTACTAAACTAACAACTATCAAACATTATAAGAAATAAATTATTATTATTTACAAACACGTGAGTTTGTACAGGGAAATCAAGTAAAGGATGCGAGGGTCGCACTCGCTGCAACAATTGCGGACCAATTAAATGCCAAAATAAAACAAAGCACTCCGTCACTTGGGCTTTCGAGCGGACTTGGATTTTTTGGCATCTTTCTAAGCAGCTTTAGCTTCCTTTTCAGCATCAGTCATAATGCGTTTCGTCCTTTTCTTCTCTGCAGTCGAAGTGCTAGAGTCGGTTGATTTTTTACCAGGAGTCGGAACACTGGAATCAAGAGAAGATTTTTTAGCAAGTTCCTCTGTAATAGACCTAGTTGAAAGCTTAACGACTAACCTTGATCCAGGATCCACCATTGCAAGGGGTTTAAGTCTTTTGGGGTTCAAGTCTTCAACTTTTAGCTGCATACGCTTGTCTTGTTCAACTTTCATTTCAGCCAAAGTGACGTCATCAACACTTTTTGAGTCCCCAATTATAGCCACATCAGGATCTTCTTCGTGCCCCTCGCTCCCACTATCGTCTTTCAAGGCATCTATCATCTCATCATCATGAGAAGTGTCGGCCTTAGACAGTTCAACTCCCCCTCCTGACTCTACAATGGTAGCCTTATCCTGTTCTCCCTGAGCCTTTTCCACGAATTTTACCCCGGTGGTGGTTCCCTGATGAACGCCAGTCTTCTCGGTCGGTTCAACACCTACAGAATGAGAAGCAACAATTATCAACTCAGGAGAAAATAAAGGATCCTCCATCGATTGCCCAATTATGTGGTGAAAAGTGGAGACGGTCTTGACGAACTGAGGTGAAAAGGTAGAAATACCTTCCGATGATTTCTCAGTTGGAGTGACTGCCGTCTCTGACGCTGACTCGGGTATGGGAGACAAAAGAGATGCCTGAGGGATCCCCGAGTTCTCAGGATTATATCCCTCGACTTCATAAGTTTCAGCAGTAGTGGAAGAAGAACCAGCCTCAGGGATATTCTTTTGTTTGGCCATTCGCTTCTCCTCCTCCATAGCAGCGGCAATGAGGCGACGCCCCTCGGCCAGGCGTGCCGGCTCATCATCTCTTGGATATTTTTCCATAAGTTTATCTTCGTCGACGAAGTCTACCTTAAGTTCCTCTTTCTCCCATTCGATAATTTGACTCCATACGTGAACAAGGTAGTTAGATAATCTTCAATCCAAGAAATGTTTCGGCGGCGAAATATGTGCGCGAAGAATTCAATCAGTAATTCGCCAAAACCGTGCACTTCTTCCTGAGCCTCTGACAGCTGTTTACAGGTCTCTTCAGCGGACTTACTAACATTTTCCACATACCCCTCAGCTAGGGCAGCCCTATTCTTGGCTTCCATTAACTTGGATTCCAAGTCAGTGTTTCGTTTCTCCAATTCAGCATTTTTTCTTGCTAACTCGGCTTTTTCTCGCTCAAGAGTATTGTAAGCTAGTTGCATTTTGACATTGTCCGACTTAGCATCTTCCGCTTGTTTCTTCAACTCCAAACGCTCTTGACTATGAGATTCCAGCAAGTCATGAAAACACTTCTGTAACCCCTCGAATTGCTGTTTGAAGTTATTAGCATCTCGTTGAGCGATGACAAGTTGAGCCTATGTGTCCTCAAGGTCCTTCTCCAAAATTTTCAAGGCCTTTTTGTCGGCATCTGCGGTCTTTTTCATCGAATTAACATCTGTAATTAAAGTCCGAATGATTCTGGAGAGATTACGTGAATACTTGAACATCTCCGAATATTGCTTCTCGACTGCATCAATCTTCGCTTTAGCCTCATCTGCCCACTTTGAGGAAATAGGCTCGAGAGTAGGTAAGAAAGTCAGATTTTCAAAATAATGGTCTAGGAATTTCTTCTCCAGATATGCCCGCTTAATTTTAGACTCAGCATCCAGTGGTGGAGGTTTGCAGTATGTTAGCTCAGTGTCCCTATGTTTAGTGGGCCCGATGGCTGTACCACCCTTTCCAGGTCGCTTATCAGAAACCTTATGTTTGTCTCGTGAGTCGGTATGTGTAGGTGAACTTTTTTCCCGACTGTGTTTGTCTTGAGGAGAAGTTCGGTCTTTGGGCTGCGATGTGTCTTCTCCTCGACGACTCTGATAGCTTTTATTTCAGTCTGGATCCGATCGGACGGGGGAGCGAGAGCGCAAGGTGTGTGGCCGATAAGAATCATGAGGCCTTCTGTCCTCTCTACCCTGGCTTTCACGGCAATCATGCTCGATATCGGAAGGGGATCTAGACATGCTGCAACGTATTTTCCTGATATCATAGTAGGGGCGAGACATTGTACCTGCGCAACAATGTAAGTAGAATTCAGAATTAGTGTTCATAGGAGAAGTAAGTGCTGTGAAGTGTGGTGCTATTGTGTTGGGTGCATCCTAAGTGGTGTTCCCCCCGACAAACCCGAGTCCGAAGCTAGGCCAGCGCGAGCGGGCTCTTTGGCCTTCACAGGAGTAGTCTCCTCTGAAGAAGTGAAAATTAAAGGATTTGTGCCAAATTCCTCTGAAGTATAGATGGTTTCAAGGTAGGGGAAGATCTCCTAAACCCTGAAATGTGGAATCGTCGGTAGTAGGGACATCTCCTTGAGAAGCGTCTATTGGCAGCTCTTTAGGGGACGTTGACTTCTCAGGAGAAATAGCATTATCAGGGACGGTATACCCTTCTCTGTGCTTTTCGGCTATGTTGGCCAACGCATCATCCTGAGTTGAAGATGGAGAAGGTGAAGTCCGAAGAGGTATTGTTGGATTTTTCGAGCCCTCGCCCGTTTCAGGAATAATGTCCACTAGGGGGATGTATACATATGGACCCGACCCATGACCTATGCTACCGGTAATGGATAGTAACCCGTGATGATGGAGGTACTCATCCTTAAGAACTTCGTCGATGGTTAGAAATTTTTGATCGCCATTAAGAAGCTGATGCATCCGATCAAAGTACAATTGATCCGATATTTGTTTTGGGTTATCAATTGCAAACAAAAGAGAAAGCAGGTTAATGTGTTGGCATGAACATTCAAAATTAAGATCTAGAAAATCGATGCTTTACTTGATTTGGTCCATCTCCTGGCGCACCCCGGCTGTTGCCTGATATAAAACCACTCGAGCTTAGAATCGCCGACATTGCTGCTAAATGGAGCTGAAATAATTTTCCTTTTTGGGACAGATTCGAAATAGGAGAAGGAAGGAGTCTCTTGAATCCGATGCTTGAAAATATGAAAAAAAGTAGATGTCATCGAAAGTAGGCTCTGTACCTAAAATCTCTCTATATGCTATATATAAGGTATATAAGTAAGCATAAGAGTTGGGACGTAACTGTATGGGGGCAATCCGCATCTGTCTCAGAAAGTCGACAACAAAAGGCGGAAATGGTGGAATAGCCCCAACCATACACATCAATCGGGTAACTGCCATAAATCCTTCTGGAGGATTGTGGGGACGATCGGATTTCGATGGCACCAGGGTATCCCTTTTCAGTATCCCGTGCTTTAAACATATGCGAACAAGTCTATCGTCATCAATCGTCGATTCAACAGAGTCTTTGGGTAACTCCGATATAATGGCAGACTCAAACTCATCAGGAGCTCGATTATCTCCAATCCCTCCTTCCTCTTCATCGCCTAGAGAAACTTCACTATCGGAAGGTGTTTCACTGTTATGTTCTCCTACTTCATAATTTGGGCCCTCATCGTCCCATTCAGGGTCTGGGGAAGAAGATATGTCATCAAGAGTAAATTTCTCAGAAGTTTCTGCAGCTTCCATCTTCTTTCCTAACCTAGATGAACGTCTCTCGGCCATGATCACTAGACTATTGAAGAAACAATAGCAAGGATTAGAGTAAAGTTGCCCGTGTCTCCCGTGTGTGTATGTGAACTAAAGTGTGTGCTACATGTACCAAAGATGCAAAGTAAACACATGAGAGCGTGATATAAAGATCCAAAGAAGTAATAATGTTTTAGAATAGTTCTTGATGTTTGTTATGTTCGTAAGGCGCTATCCTAACTGTTCATTAAGTTGAAGGTTATGCCAAGCATTGATTAAGCTAGTTGGAAAAATTCTCGCATATTGAATTGGACTGTTTCGGTTCGGTCCGGATATGTGTATTGGGATCAGATCGGGGGGGGGGGGGCAAAGTCATGTTTCGGTCTGAAGCAAACATTCACACCCAGTGAGTAAAACCGAATCGGTTCGGATGTAGGCTTTCGGAGCGGATTGGATCGGCTTGAATAATCATGAATCTTCTCCTCCTTGTCTCTTATTCCGATCCGACCCGATCTGGTAGGCTTTGTTTCCCCTTTTCTGCCTTTTTCTGCTCCGACCCGATCCAATCTTGTATACATCTTTCCCTTCCTTTTGCTCCAACGTTCCTCCACCTGAACCGATTCCAGTTCCTCTCCTCTTCTTCATCTTCCCCATTTTCCATCTCGATTAACCAACGCCGAAACCAACTCCATGTCAAAAGCCCCAATTAAGACCGAGCACTTACGTGCTCAAATATACTATATGATCCTAATTCCCTCTCTCAACGCCTCGAGGTGGCGACAGAACCACCAACGACGGCGGTGAGGAGAGAGGAGGCCAAGGCGTTAAAGCCAGGCAAAGGCCATGACCAAATCGCTCGAAATTGACCACAAATTTTGACTGAAATCAGTTATTACAAGGATAATCAAAGTTTTTAACCAACTTACGAGTTTGATTTGAAGATTAATGAGAATACTTTTGGAGTTTTTGAAAGATAGTATTTCGGTGTAAATTATGATAAACAGGAGCAATAAAATAAAAGAAGGAGGAAGGAGATAGGCTGCGAGTTTATATATGTGTTTGTAGTGACCCATCGTATTCCCAGCCTTTTTACCCCCTTTCGGACCGGAGTTGCAAGCCCACAAATGCACTCTGGCCTGTTAATCCAGTGTTGAGCAATATAAGAGAGAAATCCGCTCGGGTCGGAATCCGAACCGAAAGGGATTATACACTTTGACTTGGCACGCAGGTTGAATTCAAGGAAAAGTAAAGGAAAAGCTTACCTGGAGGAATCATTGAACATTAAAAAGAGCTCTCAAAGTTGTTTGAAAATGAAGAAAGTAATTCATATAGTTTATGGATATATATAAGCAACAAAAGGCATGACTTTACGAAGTGGCACGTCACAACAAGTAAATGGAAGCGATCATTCAATGGATTTAATTCAAAGACTGTTTTGTAAACTACTTCGAAGCACACTTTATCTTAAATAAGAGTGTTTTTCGGGGGGCAAAATGTTAGCCCACTTTGTGAACTAGGCTACACAAAGAGAAAATAGTGGGAAAGCCATCAAACGGTTCGGATCGGAGGGAACTAGCGCAGGAGTCAAAGAAGCAGACATCACATCAGTTCGGTTCGGAGAAGCGCTTCAGCGACACCAAAAGAAAGCAAGTAGCCTCATCGGATCGGATCGGAGGCGGCCGATCCGAACCCATTTTCTCTGAACTTGTGACCTTTGCTACACACGTCTCCTGAAGACTCGGGCCAAGCATGACCATTTCCTCCCACGGTCTCCCACTAAATCGATGCGCTGTCACCATTTGGAGTAGGGCTGTCAATGGGTCGGGTCAAGTCGGGTTCGGGTCAATTTTTAAATGGGTCGGGTCAACCCGTTTAATAAACGGGTCATATTATGCCAACCCGAACCCAACCCGTTTATAAACGGGTCGGGTCGGGTCAACCTGTTTTGACCCGTTTAATTTTGCCGATATCCCTTTATCACCTAAATTTTGCAAAATAAAAGCATTCCCAAATAGAATAATACATTGCTCAAAAACACAACACTTAAAAAGGCACATACATGGTTTTACACTTAAAAATACCTCTCTGCTGGGCGTATGAATTCCATAAAAATAGTTTTATACGGCTTGGGCTTGGTATGTTTTATGTTAAACGGGTTAGGACGTGTCATCCCACGGGTTCGCGGGTCAACCCGTAACCCACCCGTTTATTAAACGGGTCAGAGGGGGTTGACCTGAAAATGACCCGTTTATAAATGGGTCGGGTCGGGTCGGGTTTTTTTCGTGCGGGTTACGAGTCGTGTTTCGGGTCGTGTACGAAATTGACGGCCCTAATCTGGAGGCCTCTGAACCCGACTTTTATGGGATGGGTGCCACACAGTTCCGAACCGGAGCCACTTCGAGGAGATTTTTCACCTATAAATACACCATTAAGAGGCATTTGAAAGGATCTTCTGGCAAATTCTCAGTTCTAATTTCCTTTATAACTGAATTCCATAACCACATTCAGATCAAAATCATCTCTTGAAGTCTATTTTTGAGAGATTTGAGTGAGCTTATGCATTGTAATTGTGAAGTTGAGTGAGAATCATTGTTGTATCTGCATTCAAATCATCAATTAAAAGAATAGAAAGTGGACGTAGACTTTTTAACGCGAACCACTATAAATCGTGTGTTCTTCGTTGCTTTTTAGTTCTATTTCATTAAAATCATAGCTAATTTGGGTATTAGAACCAATTTTTGGTCTAACACAAAATAAACCGGATTTTAGTGAAACCAGAAATATTAGAATCTATTTGAAAATATATTTCCAACGAATCCGAAAAATAAAAATTTCATAGCGGAAATAAAAAGTTATGCCCATTTGAAAATTCAGAATTGTCGCTATGGAAATATAGCCCTTAAAAATAGTCATTTTGCAAAGGATCTCTGTTTTCGACGAAACCACTTTTGTTGGATTTAGAATGTCAAATTATTGCTAGATTCCAATTTTCATAATTTTTGGAATTAATATGTGATTGTGGCGGATTTAAACGTGTTTGGTAAATTCAGTTTGAATATAATCGACTGAAAAATGACTATTTTTCAAACAGTCTCGAAATTTGACGAAATTAGTTTTGTTAGGACCATATCATCAAAACATAGCTAGATTTATTTTTCTGGAATTTTTAGAGTCCGTACGTGGCCCCGATAAATTAAAAAGTATGTTTAAATTCGATATATAAAGATTTATGTTGTAATTTAAAGAAAAATGGACTGAAATTATAGAATTGGCTTATGAAACATATACCATTGTGTTTGAAATAGGGGTAATTAGCGAGGGGCGACTGTCGTTGGGCCACGTTTAGAGTTCAAATGTAAAGTCAACTTTCATGGAATAAAATATTAATAAATTATAATATATATATATATATTAATTCCTAAGCCCTAGCCCCTCATTATATCGTTCCTCCCCCAAATCAGAAAAAAGCGACCGCTATCCCCAAATTTTCCTGTCGCCCTCCCTCCTCGCGGTCACCGCCGCGCCATCTCAGGCGGCCACCGCCATGCAACTCCCCCCTCTTCTTCTCCACCTCGCGCATCCCTCCCCTTCGCGAGATCCGAGGACTCGTCGCCCTCCTCCAACCCTGAAACCGCAGTACCAGAGCCGCCACCATGGACTGGGCACGCCGCCGGCCTCAGGCACCCCTGCCTCCTCGATCCGCGCTACAGCGAAACCCCTTCCCCCCTCTGAATACCTGTGACGCCCTCTTCCCCTCCGGTCAGCCAAAGTGATGTTTTTTTCATTAATTATTTCATCTTTCTTTTTAGATAATTAACCTAGCAACTAAACATTGTTTTAAAATCAGATTATGATAATAAAGATATGAATTTTAATGAACAAGGTGTGATTTTTATTATATGATCAACACGATAAAGGTATGATTTTTATTATATGATCAACGTGATAAAGGCGTGATTTTTATTATGTAATTAGCATGTAAAGACATAATTTTTAGTTATACAAAGATTATATTTTTATACATACAAAGATTATATTTTTATACATGCAAAAGTTGTATTTTTTATTTATAGAATATCATAGGAAAAATATAATTTTTATAATATAAACAACAACATAAAAATAATATTTTTATGTATGAAGTAACAGTATAAAAATGTGATTTTTAATAATCAACTGCATGAAACAGATGGCTATGGACCAAACTGAATTCAAAACGAAATCTGAACCGTTCAGAAATAAAGAATGAAGGAGTAGATCCCAAAGGTGAGAACTTCTCACTTTAATTTAAATTGTAGTTAAAAATATATACTAGGATGCAGACGATGCTTAGCAGCACCCGACGTATTCGTCCACAGACCATGGACGACTTGTTTGTTTGATTGTGTTGTGAAAATCGATTGTGTTGTGAAAATTGATTATGATGTGAAATGGACTATATAAAATATTCATGTGTTGAATAAAATAAATATTCATGTGTTGAATAAAATAAGATGTTCATGTGTTGAAAAAATATATTTAAATAATAAAAATATCATTTTTATTGAATATATACCATATAAATTATTCATATGTTGAAATAAAATAAATATTCATTTACAAATCGGATGATTTTTTATGTACACTCATTTTACTAATATGGATTGGGACGATAAATTTTACACGTCGCCCGACAGCACAAATAAAATCTGTGTTTGTGGATTGAAACCCCACACGAGTGTTGGGACGATAGTTGATGTACACTAATCCCAACTGTCTAGTTGTATGTCAATTAATTGGTTGACATAATGTTGCAAGCGTTAAAAATTTATATTTAATGCTTATACAGTGTAGAATGCAGTTTGGATGATGGTAGATTATTTATCATGGCTGTTGTATACATGTGTTGTATGAAATCCATATAAACAACATTATATGGTGATTGACTGTGTCTGACTCTAGTTCAGAAAGAAGGAATATTTTAAAATAATGAATATTTTAAAATAATATTCTGTAAAAGATCAAAAACTGATTTTGATGTCTGATTTGGGATGGGCACGAATATATTTAAATATATATAGCCGTGTTGATTAGATATGCGCCATTTTGATGTGAACGATATTTATATCAGTTTTATTCATTTTTATAATGAATAGCGAAAATGAAGTGATTTCAAAATCTGATGTTTGAAAATATTATCATTTATATGTTAATGATATGGCATATTCAATTTTGATTTAAAATTGAATATAAAGTTGAAATCGTTTTTAAAATGAATTTAAAACGATTTATAAAATACGTTTTGATTGGAAATCAATGAAATATATATAATATATTATATATATATTAATGGCCTGAATAGAACGCGCCACGCATCGGCAGTTCAAGAATTTCGACCATTGACTTCGAATGGACGTTAAGGGTGATCCGACCATCGGATTCTTCCGAAATTGGGACCGTTGGGTTCGTACCGAAAAGAGCTTTCCAAATAATATGAGAGATTTGAAATCTAATGGTTGGATTTGGAATTATGTCCAAATAAAATTTGGAAAAAGGTCGGTGTAAGTGCAGTTCGATGACTGTTTATGGAAATTAACTGTACGGGCCTTGATAAAATTATTAAAAATATTAATAATTTGTGTAAAATCATAATAAATGATTTGGAAAGAATTAGGATGAAAAATTCCATATTTGAAAACATAAAAATATATTTTTATCAAAATGAACTAGAATTATAATCCAATATTTTTAAATAAATAAATTGGTTTTGAAATGGTTTTAAAAATAACCGGAATTTCCAATATATGAATTAGAAGGGATTTGAGTCGAAATTATCTTTGGAATATTTCGATATTGGATTCCATATTATAAGGATATTGAGGAGGAATTTGGTGAATATATATATCGTTATTCCACTTTGATATTTGTTGATTTCAGAATTTGATATTGAATATAAGCCGATATATTTTCTATTCAGAGCCTTGTATTTAATATCAAATTGGATTTTGGGTTTGTCCTGAATGGTGTCTTCATTAACACTGTTCTTAAACCCAGTTGAGAAAAGATTAAATCTTCTTATTTAGATTTAATGAAGTATACCAATTAATTAATATTTAATCGGAATTGAATTGGAATTGATTTTTGGGTTTATCGTGAACGGTGTTTTAAATAACACTTGTTCTTTAACCCGATTAACAATTGAATGAGATTTTGGGTTTCTTGTGAATGGTATCTTTAATAATACCGTTCTTAAACCCAATGGAGTTAAGAAAATTAAAAACTAACTGGAGATTAGTTATGTTGAATGGTTTCCAAGGTACCGATCTGATGTTGGTTTCGGCCTTCGGGATTAATACTTAGGGATTATTCTCTTACTATTTTATGGTTAGAGACTGATGGAATATGATTTTGGTTTTATCGTGAACCGTGTTTTAAATGACATTGGTTCTCTAACCCAGTTAAAGATAAGATTAATTTCTTAGCTTTGAATTATTATCAAGTAATGATTTTTGGAGATTAAAACTGAATTAGAGTTTAATGAATCTTTAATTAGATTGGAATGTGAATGAGATAATTAAACTTATTGAATTCATGAAATGATCGAGAATGGAGTATCACCAGTTTTGCTCCAAGCGATAGTTAAATCTTTAATTAGATTTGAATATGAAATGGTAATTAAATTTACCGATAACACAGTGGTGTTAGATATGGAGTACTACTAGTTTTGCTCCATGGGATGAATAGGTTGGGATTGGGAAATATAATAAATGATTACTTCGGTAAGGTTCGCTAATCCCGACTAGTTTGGAAACCTTAATATGGTTTAAAATTGTGAAAAGAATATTCGAATAAAAGAATATTCTAGATTGGAATGAGGCGTATGTTGTGTTTGTGTAACACTTGTTTATAAAATATGCAAGTTATTCGGAAAGACCGGGTTTATCCCATTTTGAATAACTGATACGATGATATGTCGAAGATGAAGACGGTGATTGAAGACCGGATGTCTTCACATCGTTTGGATGACTACTGATGTCTTGATTGGGCTATACACCCAAGATGAGGTAGTAAGTGGTGATCGTCCAGACGTACTTGGAGATCGACGGATATGCGAGGGCCTCTCTCCTGTATTGGACATACGGGACGAGGAATAAGGTGCCTCCGGTTTCGTTCAAACCCAGAATGAACTTGTAAATGAAAAATGTGTCTGACATTGGATTTTATTCTATGCCGATTGATCTCTATTAAATATACATATGCCTGGTGAAGGAGAATTTATTCTCTTACTTCACCCTTCTCTGAGATGTACAGGATCAGTGGTTGTATATCGATAGACATCAGTCGTATAGCGTAAATTACATGTATGTCATGCCTGAGTGGAAAAGGATCAAGGCTTCTGTTGAAAAGCAGAGTTTTGTGGTTGATGATCAAAGCATAGCTTAATATAGCGCCGCTTTGTGTATGGCGTTAATTCGCGAGCCTCACACCCCGGTGTGAACCAAAAACGGGAGAGGACCTCAGGGAGGACATGCGTTTCTTTCTAGCTAGAGGTAGTGTCAGCGTTTTGCAAGCCCTGACCTTTATATTATTTTTACCTGTGTGGTTGTTTGAATGCGAGGCGCCTCAGATATATCGGCTACTACGGGAGTCAACAGAGTCATTTGGATCATTTACGCCCTATAGGGCGGGGAAACGCATTATTCAGGCATTTTAATCCACTCCATGTGGACCGGCACTGACGCTCTAAGAGCCCGCCTATGTCTGGGTCCTGAGGCTCGGGCTAGAGAGTCTCGAAGCGGTAAGGAAGATCCCTTGCCATGGTTCACATATGGAATCCAACTTCCAATACGACATTTCAGTTTTATTTGTAATCCTGTATATGGCGACATAGTGGGATGGGGCGCTCATGCCGCCTATGATTGATACATTTATATTTGAAGATGATTTCTTCACTTACAGTAATAATAAAATATAAATTTCGTGTATCAAGAATTATTTGGTTATTATAAGGTAAAACCCTATCCTCCGACTTGCATTGCGTTGTGTGATGGGACCTTGATCTTATAATAGATTCATTGTTCTTTATTTAGCATTGCGCTGTTTGTTTTATGCACTGGTATTCTTAGGAGGAAACCTGTTCCATGCTATATGGCATGGTCCTTTGATTTACCTAACTTTAAAATAAAGATTAATAATTGTTTTAGTTCTCACACTAGTCACATGACTGACCTGGAGTTTATTGTTTTAACCTAAACTCGGGGTGACCCTATTTTCCATATGGGCAGCTAGTAGTTGGGTTTTACATATATTATATTCACAGGATCCTGGTTTATAGCTAAAGGGATATTCAGAAAGCTATGTATCCATGTATTTCTTTCATTTGTGTTTTGTATTAATTTTCCGCTGCATTGTAAATTTTAAATCTCTGATATTTTTTTGATGTATAATATTTATTCATACTCTGTATATTCTTGTATTCTGATGAAATTGTTGTAATAAGCAATGAAATGTTCTGTCGTTTGTATTCTAATTTGTCGTTTTCTCAACTCAATCCGGGCTTTCCTTTACGGGGAAGTTCGGGTCGTGTCAGTTTGGTACCAGAGCTTTTGTTTACAGAGCTCGAGAACAAGGCACATTAGAACCAAACAAAAGTATTCATCAGAAATTGGATTAGTAATATCTAATAAGAATGACTCATTAGAGATGGGATCGGTAGTATCCTAGAATAAGTTAAAAGAGTGTTATTTTTTAAAAGAAATAAAAATGAAAACATATTTTGTTTTGAAAATTTAAACCTTATTCAACATATTTGAATATTTATTTGTATTGAATTTGGACAATCCAGTATATAAAGATTTTGCATATACGCCTTGCAAACGTGTATTCGAAGTTTTAATATACTAGATAGATATAGAATCATACTCTAGTCGCACGGGGATGATTCTGATGATGTAGCCACATCATCAGCATCTATGCTCGAGCTTCGAAAGTGATATCTATATATATTTCCAATTGACTGGTGTGAAAACCAAAATTAGATATGATTTAATTGTTGTGACTTGGCATCAAAAATGGATTTTTATATGTAACAATTTATGCATTTGGAATGATTATCAACAAATTGATTGCTGATTGTGTTGTTCGATTATTGGTTTGATTAATTAAAATTTTGAACCAGTAGGCCAAATTCAATCAGAATATTAAACTTAATTGAAAATTTATTGGAAATACATGCATATACATGTATATACATTGAACAGGTCATCGCAAGGAGGCGAGAGAAGAGGAACAAAATTGTATGCCTGACAAATAGGTACATATTTACAAATTTATTGGGTTTGGATGATTTTATGAGCCGATTGGCTAGCTGCTTGGCTTTTTCTTTTTGAAATGAGAGGGCTGTGTGGCGGTTTGGGAATTTTCCCGGTGGTCCCCGTACAAAGAAGGTTATGGCAAAAAAATTTGAAAATTTTGGGTGTTAGCCAAATTTTTGAAGAATTGAAAATTCTTAGAAACTGAAAAGTTGAAGAATGAAAGCCAGAATGAAAGTTGAGTTGATTAGTTAAACAGCTTTCAACTTTGTTCCTTTTCGAGGACGAAAGATTTTGTGTGGGGGAGATTGTAACAACCCGGAAAATCAAAACCAATTTAAAATTTTTATTTTGGCAATTTTAATGAATTTTGAATATTTAAAATGATTTATTTTAAATAATAATGACAGGAAATTTATTTTGAATAGAATTAGAAGCTATATATTTATTTAAATCAAAATTAGCATATAAATATTTATTTTAATTATAAAAGGAATTGGAAATGGCGCGGTAGTTTGAAAATTCGATTTCAAATGAACGTACAAGATTCAAAATAAATTGTATTTTAGTGAAACCATAAATATTAGAATCTAATTGAAAATATCATTCCAATGAATCTGAAAAATCAAAATTTCATAGCGGGAATAAAAAGTTATGCCCAGTTGAAAATTCAGAATAGTCGCTATGGAAATATAGCCTTAAAAAAAATCCATTTTGCAAACGAGCTCCGTTTTCAACGGAACCACTTTTGTTGGATCTGGAATGTTAAATTATTGCTAGATTCTAATTTTCATAATTTTTGGAATTAATATGTGAGTGTGGCGGATTTAAACGTGTTTGGTAAATTCAGTTTGAATTTAATGGACTGAAAAATGACTGTTTTTCAAACGGCCTTCAAATTCGACGAAATTAGTTTTGTTAGGACCGTATCATCAAAACATAGCCCGATTTATTTTTCTGGAATTTTTAGAGTCCGTATGTGGCTCCGATAAATTAAAAAGTACATTTAAATTCAATATATAAAGATTTATGTTGTAATTTAAAGAAAAACGGACTGAAATGATAGAATTGGCTTATGAAACATATCCCATTTTGTTCCGAATGGAGGTAATTAGCTAGGGACGATAGTCGTTGGGCCTCGTTTAGAGTTCAAATGTAAAGTCAATTTTCATTGAATAAAATATTAATAAATTATAATATACATATATACATATGTATATATTTTAATTCCTAAGCCCTAGCGCCTCATTATATCGTGCCTCCCCCAAATCAGAAAAAAAAGACCGCTACCCCCAAATTTTCCCGCCGCCCTCCCTCCTCGCGGTCACCGCCGCGCCATCTCAGGTTGCCGCCGCCCTGAAACTCCATCCCCTCTTCTTCTCTACCTCGCGCACCATTCCCCCTCGCGAGATCTAAGGACGCATCGCCCTCCCCCAACCCGGAAACTACAGCACCAGAGCCGCCACCACGGACTGGGCACGCCGCCGACCTCAGGCGCCTCCGCCTCCTCGATCCACGCTGCAGCGAGACCCCTTCCCCACAGAATACCTGCGACGCCCTCTTCCCCTCATGTCTGCCAAAGTGAGGTTTTTTTTTTCCTTTAATTATTTCATCTTTCTTTTTAGATAATTAACCTGGCAACTAAACATTGTTTTAAAATCAGATTATGATAATAAAGATATGATTTTTAATGATAATGGTGTGATTTTTATTATATGATCAACATGATAAAGGCATGATTTTTATTATGTGATTAGCATGTAAAGACATAATTTTTAGTTATACAAAGATTATATTTTATACATACAAAGATTATATTTTTATACATATAATGTTTATATTTTTTATTTATAGAATAGCATAGGAAAATTTTAATTTTTATAATATAAACAACAACATAAAAATAATATTTTTATGTATGAAGTAACAGTATAAAAATGTGATTTTTAATAATCAACTGCGTGAAACAGATGGCTATGGATTAGACTGAATTCAAAACGAAACCCGAACCGTTCAGAAATAAAGAATGGAGGAGTGGATCCCAAAGGTGAGAACTTCTCACTTTAATTTAATTTCTAGTTAAAATTATATACTAGGATGCAGGCGGTGCTTTGCAGCACCCGACACCGTCGTCCACAGACCATGGATGACTTGTTTGTTTGATTATGTTATGAAAGTTGATTGTGTTGTGAAAATTGATTGTGATGTGAAATGGACTGTATAAAATATTCATGTGTTGAATGAAATAAATATTCATGTATTGAATAAAATAAGATGTTCATGTGTTGAATAAAAATATTTAAACAATAAAAATATCATTTTTATTGAATATATACCATATAAATTATTCATGTGTTAAAATAAAATAAATATTCAATTACAAATCGGATGATTTGTTTATGTACACTCATTTTACTGATATGGATTGGGATGATAAATTTTACAAGTTGCCCAAGTGCACAAATAAGATATGTGTTTATGGACTGAAACCCCACATGGGTGTTGGGATGATGTTTAACGTACACTAATCTCAATTGTTTAGTTGTATGTCAATCGATTAGTTGACAGACTGTTGTAAGTGTTAAATATTTATATTTACTGCTTCTACAGTGTAGAATGCACTTTGGATGATGGTTGATTGTTTATCATAGCTGTTGTTTACATGTGTTGTATGAAATCCATATAAACAACATTATATGGTAATTGACTGTGTCTGATTCCAGTTCAGAAAGAAGGAATATGTTAAAATAATGAATATTTTAAAATAATGAATATTTTAAAATAATATTCTGTAAAAGATCAAAAGCTGATTTTGATGTCCGATTTGGGATGGACATGGATATATTTAAATATATATAGCCGTGTTGATTAGATATGCGCTATTTTGACGCGAGCGATATTTATATCGATTTTATTCATTTTTATAATGAATAGCGAAAATGAAGTGATTTCAAAATCTGATGTTTGAAAATATTATCATTTATATGTTAATGATATGGCATATTCAATTTTGATTTAAAATTGAATATGAAGTTGAAACCATTTTAAAAACGATCTATAAAATACGTTTTGAATGGAAATCGATGAAATATATATAATATATATAATATATGTATTATATATATATATATATATATATATATATTAATGGCATGAATAGATCGCGCCACGCAGCGGTAGTTTGCGAATTTCAACTATTGACTTCAAATAGACGTCAAGGGAGATCCGACCGTTGGATTCTCCTGAAACCGGGACCGTTGGGTTCGTATCGAAAAGAGCTTTCTAACGAATATGAGAGATTTGAAATCTAACGGTTGGATTTGGAATTATATCCAAATCAAATTTGGAAAAAGGTCGTTGTAAGTGCAGTTCGATGACCGTTTATGGAAATCGACTGTACGGGCCTAGATAAAATTATTAAAAATATTAATAATTTATGTAAAATCATAATAAATGATTTGGAAAGAATTGGGATGAAAAATTCCATATTTGAAAAGATAAAAATATATTTTTATCAAAATGAACTAGTTATGATCTAGAATTATAATCCAATATTTTTAAATAAATAAATTAGGTTTGAAATGGTTTTAAAAATACCCAGAGTTTCCAATATATGAATTGGAAGGGATTTGAGTCGAAATTATCTTGGGAATATTTTGATATTGGATTCCATGATTATATGGATATTGAGGAGGAATTTGGAAGATATATATATATATATATCGTTATTCCAATACGATATTTGTTGATTTCAAAATTAGATATTGAATATAAGCCGATTTATTTTCTATTCAGAGCCTTATATTTAATATCAAATGGGATTTTTGGTTTGTTGTGAATGGTGTCTTCATTAACACTGTTCTTAAATCCATTTGAGAAAAGATTAAATCCTTTTATTTAGATTTAGTGAAGTATACCAATTAATTAGTATTTAATTGGAAATGAATTGGAATTGATTTTTAGGTTTATCTTGAACGGTGTTTTAAATAACACTTGTTCTTTAACCCGATTAACAGTGGAATGAGATTTTGGGTTTGTCGTGAATGGTATCTTTAATTATACCATTCTTAATCCCAATGGAGTTAAGAAAATTAGAAACTAACTGGAGATTAGTTAAGTTGAATGGTTACCTGGGTATTGATCTGATGTTGGTTTCGGCCTTCGGGATTAATACTTAGGGAATTGTTCTCTTACTAATTTACGGCTTGAGACCGATGGAATGTGATTTTGGGTTTATCGTGAACCGTGTTTTAAAGGACATTGATTCCTTAACCCTGTTAAAGATAACATTAATTTCTTAGCTTTGAATAATCATCAAGTAATGATTTTTGGAGATTAAAACTGAATTAGAGTTCTAATGAATCATTAATTAGATTGGAATGTGAATGAGATAATTAAACTTATCGAATTCATGAAATGATCGAGAATGGAGTATCACCAGTTTTTCTCCAAGCGACAGTTAATTCTTTAATTAGATTTGAACGTGAAATGGTAATTAAATTTACCGATAACACTGTGGTGTTAGATATGGAGTACTACTAGTTTTGCTCCATGGGATGAATAGGTTGGGATTGGGAAATATAATAAATGATTACTTTGGTAAGGTTTGCTAATCCCGACTAGTTTGAAAAACCTTAATATTATTTAAAATTGTGAAAAGAATATTTGAATAAAAGAATACTCTGGATTGGAATGAGGCGTATATTGTGTTTGTGTAACACTTGTTTATAAAATATGCGAGTTTTTCGGAAAGACCGGGTTTATCCCATTCTGAATAACTAATACGATGATATGTCGAAGATGAAGACGGTGGTTGAAGACCGGAGGTCTTCACATCGTTTGGATGATTACTGATGTCTTGATTGGGCTGTACACCCAAGACGAGGTAATAAGTGGTGATCGTCCAGATGTACTTGGAGATCGACGGATGTGCGAGGGCCTCTCTCCTATATTGGACATACGGGACGAGGAATAAGGTGCCTTCGATTTCGTTCAAACCCGAACGGACTTTTAAATGGACTTTATGTCTGACATTGGATTTTATTCTGTGATGGTTGATCTCTATTAAATATACATCTGCCTGGTGAAGGAGAATTTATTCTCTTACTTCACCCTTCTCTAAGACGTACGAGATCAGAGGTTGTATATCGATAAACATCGGTCATATGGCGTAAATTGCCTGTGTGGCATGCCTGAGGGGCAAATGATTAAGGCTTCTATTGAAAAGTAGAGTTTTGTTGTTGATGATCAAAGCATAGCTTTAATATAGCGCCGCTTTGTGTATAGCATTAATTCTCTAGCCTCACACCTTGGTGTGAACCAAAAAAGGGAGATGACCTCAGGGAGGACACGCGTTTCTTTCTAGCTAGAGATGGTGTCAGCGTTTTGCAAGCCCTGACATTTATATTATTTTTACCCGTGTAGTTGTTGGAATGCGAGGCGCCTCGGATATATTGGCTACTGCGGGAGTCGATGGAGTCATTTGGCTCAGTTAAGCCCCATAGGGCGGGGAAAAGCATTGTTCAGGTATTTTAATCCACTTCGTGTGGACCGGCCCTAATGCTCTAGGGGCCCACCTGTGTCTGGGTCCTCGGGCTCGGGCTAAAGAGTCTCGAAGTGGTAAGGACGATCCCTTGCCTTGGTTCACAGATGGAATCCAACTTCCAATATGACATTTCGGTTTTAGTTGTAATCCTATATATGGCGACATAGTGGGATGAGGCGCTTATGCTGCCTATAATTGATACATTTATATTTGAAGTTGATTTCTTCACTTATATTAATAATAAAAGATAAATTTCGTGTATCAAGCATTATCTGGCTATTATAAGGTAAAACCTTATCCTTCAACTTGCGTTGCATTGTGTGATGGGACCTAGGTCTTAATAGTTTCACTGTTCTTTATTTAGCATTACGCTGTTTGTTTTATGCACTGGTATTCTTGGGCGGAAATTCGCTCCGTGTTATACAACGTGCTACCTTAATTTACCTAACTTTAAAAAAAAGATTAATAACTGTTTTAGTTCTCACACCAGTCACATTACTGACCTGGAGTTTATTGTTTTAACCTAAACTCGGGGTACCTTTATATTCCACACGGGCAGCTAGTAGTTGGGTTTTGCAGATATTATATTCACAGGATCCTGGTTTATAGCTGAAGGGATATTTGGAAAGCTCTGTATCCGTGTATTTCTTTTAGTTGTGTTTTGTATTAATTTTCCGCTGCATTGTAAGTTGTAAATCTCTGATATTTTTCTGATGTATAATATTTATTCATATATTGTATATTCTTGTATTCTGATGAAATTGTTGTAATAACCAATGAAATGTTCTGTCGTTCGTATTCTGATTTTTCGTGTTCTCAACTCAGTCTGGGCTTTCCTTTACGGGGAAGTTCGGGTCGTGTCAACCCTGTACGCCCCCACAATATGATAGTGGATGACCTTCTATACCACGATATTCTGCCTCGAAGCAGGATGGGTATTATTTAAGTTGGCTAACGTCCGTGGATGCAGGGAAACAGGTTAGAGGAATCCAACTGGATTCCTCAAAAATATTATTATTTGTTTGTTTTCCTATATATTATCATATATGATGTGTTAGAAAATCTATGGTTGATAATTGGGTGTTTTTGATTGGTTGAGTATCACTAGGCCTAAATGTTGATTTATAAAAATATCGTGAAAAGAGATTTTGGGATCTAAACAGGGAAAAACTACTTTTTCTAAAATAGAATTTGAATTTTGAATGGGTAGAGAAATATTAACTTGTTTGAATAATAAAAACAAGTGAAGTGAATTTATAAACGTTGTTTATAAATTAAATAATGTGGGGAATTGAAGTGAATTTATAAACGGTGTTTATAAATCAAATGGGAAAAATTATCTTGGGATAATTTGGGATTTTAAATTCGAGTTTGAATTTAAAAGTGAATTGGAAAACGTGGCATAATAAAGAACAATTGATTTTATTTTATTATTTGGAATATAAACTGAATCGAGATAAATCTAAGAAATTATATTTGGAATTCGATTTCATCGAATTTAACAAACTAAATTATTTCTAATGGAATGGGAAGTAAATATTAAAAAGGAGTTGTGATTGAATTTATAACTGAGTGATGAAGTAATCGGCGATTAGAACTAATCGAAATGTTAAGTTAGATTTAGTAAATTAGTTTAATTTATATTTAATATTTAAGGATGGAGTTAGAATTTATATAATAAGCGAAGTTTAACGTTTATATTTAAATAAAATTAAAACGTGCTCGCCGCCGCGTTGTAGTTCATAATTTGGTGTTTCGAACCTTAATTGAGTATATAAACTCATTTTAATTCGGATTTCCTTGAAACAAGAATCGTCAGGACCGATTTGATTATAATTTTCTAATGGAAGAGAAAATTCTGGATTTGGTCTTATAAATTTTGAGTTATGTTAAAATAAAATTTTCAAAAAAATAACGCCATAACCATTATAAAACCATAACGGTTTATTTAAATAAATATAAGGATTTTTAGTAAATAAAATCCGAATTTATTAGAAAAATCCAGATTTGAGATATAAAATAAATATGAACTCAAGTGAGTAAGTGAACTGATTTATGAAAAAAAATCAGGTTTTTAATTATTAAATAGGATTAACTAGTTTGAAGAATAATTAATTAATCAAATTTTGATATGAAATTGGGTTTTGGCTAAGTAAACTGAACTGGTGAATTTATATTCGAAATCGAATATGAAACTTGAACTAAAAATAGAATTTGATTAATTTATAAGTAAATTTAAATTGTATATGAAGGTGATATGTTCAAATTTAAAAGTGGAATAAACAAAAAAGCTAGTTAAAGAATAAATTAGCAGAGTGAGTTAAAATGACCAGATTGAGTTGGAATAAATTGGGAATGTACATAAACGGGTTAGACAGGTATGGAATGAAGTGTATGAAGATTATAATTCATGTGCCAGACAAAAAGGTACACGTTTAAATTCCATATGAGTTTTTATGTGGTGAATCAGCAAGCCACTTGGCCTTTTGATTTTCTTTTTGAATAGAAAGGGCATAGAGAGGCGAGTTGAGGTTTGAGCTATTGACCGGTACAAAAGAGGTGCTGATGAAATTTTCTAAAAATTTAAGGAGTTGTAATATTTTTAAGAAAATTTGATAACTTGAAAACAATATATTGATATATAGAATTCGGTAAGGAAATGAAATTAAAATAGAATATTATAAGCAAAAAAGGAAATCTATAATTAAATATGGTAAAAATATAAAGAGAAACGTATACACGTTTAAAAATGAGTAATTGGTTTATATGATGTTGATTATTCGAGATAAGCCGTCTTGTCCATTTTAAAGTTAACAATGTTATTCAATCAAGGTATGAGAGGTATTTATACCCCAACTTGATTGATTTCATTATTAACCGATAAATAGCAAGATTCATTCTCTAAGATAAAGGTTTGAATAAGATTTAGTTGAATGCAGTATTTTGGGTTGTTGTAACAATGTTGTGCACAACATTTGTTTTAACCCAGACAAGTGGAATTTTCGAAATATAATAATAAACATTTCCTAAGTACATAAATGAATGGTCGTGATATGGAGAAGTACTTGGAATGTTTTCCAATTATTAATAAAAGATATTTTCTAAGTATAGAAAATAAAAGAAAGTGATATAGGAAATGTTTTCCAAATAGCGGAAGAGGCGAAGATGATTACTGAAAATATTTGGTTAACAAATATTGATAAGGAAATGGAGAGGTGATTTACTTAATGAAATATTAATTAAGGGGCCCAGTGATTGTTTGATGATTTGAATGGATGTTTGTTTTCTTCGATAGTTAAATAACCGACTATCGAAGTATTTGCCAATATCGTTGCCAATATGGAGAGACCGGTTGGATTATTATCCAAGAACCGCTCCGTATTGGCAGTAGCGATGCGAATTAGATTATATGAAGATAACCGAAGACGGAGTGAAGTGCAAGGGATTTTTTATTAATCCAAGGTAGAAATTTCCTAAGATGGATTGATGAAAATTGTGCCTTCGGTTTCGTTCAGTTCCAGAACGAAGTTGTATGGACGAGTGTCAAAAAGGGTATTTCCAATGATCGCATATGTTGGTCTATACAAATATATATGGTGGCGGATAAATTATTGTCTTAGCATAATATCCAGAATATATTTGTGCAAACCAATTGATGATTAAACCGATATGATAATATGGCATTCAAAGTGATTGTGCTATCAAATGAATGATAAGTAATCCTATCCTCAGGCTCAACAACCGGGAAATGACAAAAATCGGGCGGGCAGCATGGCTAAGTGGGTAGCTCCCAATTAGGGTGTATCATCACCTATCTAGAGAAATTTATTTCCTCCTTTATTCTATTCAATGTTGTCCCATTCGTGAAAATGGTTGTTGATCCCAACCGTTGGTGATATACATTTGATACAGTCAAGCAAAACGAGTGGTCGGTCATGTGTGGCCGGGTTACAGGATGTTCTTGTTGAATCCAGTGTATTCCTCTCAAGAGATACACTATCGGAAGGTGGTTCCATACCTTGTCATAGTTGGAAATCCATTCCCCAATAAGTGCTCGTGGTTTTGGTTGTATATTATATATGTGGAGCGTGAGATGCAAACGTTCCACTAGATTGTTATTTATTTGATTTAGACACTATTATAATATCAAAAGAATTTTGATATAAAGACTTTGTTTTGGATTCTCATAAGGGAAAACCCCGTCCCGTGTTGTACGACGTGGTCTTATGAGATATTGTTTATTTTCTCAAACTATTTTAAATGGTTTACTCATACTAGTCCCATGACTGACCCAGAGTTTATTTTGTTTTGTTTTACCCCACACTCTTTGGTGCCCAAATTTGTATGGGCAATCAAGTAGTTCAGGTGTTTACAGATATGCTTGGAGGAGGTTGGAGGAGGGGGCTTCGGCGTTATCTAGTTATTGTTATTTCCGCTGTGTTGTAAGTGTTGTACTCCAAAAATTGTATGTTATATAGTTAAAATTTTGTATATCAAAAGCGATTATTTATGTATTATATTTTATTCCGCTACGATTGTGAGAATCTGTGCTGTTGTTTCTGTTCTTCTTCTATCTTTTTCTTCTTTATTTTGTAATGATTCGTAATTTGGATTGGACGTATGGTGTATTTAATCAACTCGGATAGTATGGAAATACAGGCCACTACATGAACGTTGAAATTTAAAAAGGTAAACGGTGTTTACAAATAGAAGGAAAAAATATAATTTTTTAATTCAAGGGGACGAACAATTTTTATTTGAACAGATGGAAAAACGGAGTTAAACAAATAGAAGTGAACGATGTTTTAGGCAATGAAATAAAATTAGATCAGATCTAATTTCAAATAAAATTGGAAACAAAAAGCGAACGAATGATTTTGACAATATACATTTAAAAAATGATTTTTAAAATCAAATAATAGACGATATCAAATGGGATTTAGATTTTGATATGGAAACGATGAATGGATAAATTTCCAATATTGTTTTCCATTATTGAATTCTATTCATATCAAAATCAAATTCATTTGTTATATAAAACCAAAATAAATTTGTTTTGCATCACAAATCAAAATAATTATCTTATAAAATTCTAAAACAACACGAGTCTTAAATCATAAATCAATATCATTATTCCAATAGAATCCAAGCAAATAAAATAAATAAATAAAATTAAAATTAATTCATTAAATAAAATACTCAAAATTGAGGTTGTTACAGTCTCCCCCACTCTAACCTTTTCGTCCTCAAAAAGGAACGAGATAAGGAAATAGTAATTAAATAATTAATATATTTAAACCAAATGGTTCATATTTGTCTTTATACCTATATATATTCAGAAATATATATATATATATATATCAAAAGTTAAAATATTTTCAAACATATTTTAAAAATAGTTTTAAGTGTTCACTTGACATCTCGATTGGCTATATATATCTATCCCACTTTCGAAACTCGAAAATAGATATCGATCATGCAACAGTCATCACTAATATCATTTTCAAGTGACTAGAGTGTGACTCTATATCTATCTAATACATATGGGATTTAACATATACGTTGATCAGACGCATACCCAAATCACTAAGTATTCTACCGGCCAACTTTAACGTCAATTAAGTACTCAGAACATCTTTTCTATATTTAAACCGAATATATACCGAATTCCAAATCATATATTATAAATAATATATTTAAAATCATTAAAATTAAAATTTTAAGTAAGGAAAATTTATATCTCTCCCCCTCTCATTTATTTATTAAAAATTCAACCTTAGTCCTTAATAAATATAATCAATCTTAAGGCTTGCAATGTAAATCATATATATTTCAAACCTATTTCAAAATAATATATAACATTAACATACATTAACTTTAAGTTACCGTTTCAACATATCAATTTATAAATCATAACCAACATTAATATTTCATATCAATCCTATATTTTCTTCACCAATTTATTAATACACTATGTTTATGCTAACACTTAACATAGATGATGTATATATAATCACTTTCCATCATCAATCAAGTTGGGTCAATACGAGTCAAAATCTGAGCTACGGGCCAAACAATGAAACAACCTAACCAACATGTGTTTACAAAGGATGGAGACCATGATAAGGACACCTCAAAGAATATCTAAGATTCAAGAAACAATTTACTATAGATTTCTAGAGATATATTTGGAACATGACTAAGACACAAATTTAGGGGATCCAAATTAAAGAAGAACCTATCAAGGAATCAGATTTCAAGAGAAATAAATACTTAGAAAATATAAATTTCAAAACAAATTTTATATTAAAATACTTGAAATTCATTTAAAATCATTTTCAAGATTATTTATTTATTTAAGTAAAATGCTCTCTCAAGAATGATCCTGCAATTGATTCTACTCATTCTAGGGTATCGCTACCCTATCTCTAATGAGCTTTTACCCTATGGGCTAAAGCTTTGATAAACCAAAGCTCTAATATAACATCCAACATCCCACCTTTTCAACCGCTTTGAGTCGATAATTAAACCAACTCAAACTGTTTAAAGCAATGGATTGTTATTAGCTTCTGAGATAAATAGAATAAATCATAAAATCAAAGATCATAGACGCGGAGCAAAATAATATCTCGCAGCGAAAAATAAATAATACAATAGTTGTTCATAAAGCTACTAAATAAAATTTTACAACAGAATTTACATAAACAACACAACAAAAATCTAATACAATGAATTTCTAGTACATAAATAAATGATAATTTTATGAAACAGAACGATTAGAATAGATGAAAAACATGAGCAACTTAATACGTAGACACAAGTTAGCAAAACCCAATATAAGCTCCAAACTCCAAGAGTAAATCTCAAAAGTTGTAATACTCGATCAGACCCAAGCAATAATGCAAAAAAAAACAAATCATATCAGGACTAACATTCTCACGGAAGTAAATGAACTCAAATGAAATGTTCAATGAAATGCATCAGTAACTTAATGGATGTTTGGTATCACCATCCTATAAGGATCCATTAAACTAATATCATATAACATAATACGCTATTATAATAGTGTCTAGGGTTAAATATACTATTGAAAATAGCGTAAGTGGGATTACATTTTTACTCTTACACCATTTATACATTGTCATAAACATTGCATATAAAACACTAGTACGTCAGTGGATAAGGATGCGCCGCTATACGACAACGTTTAATCAAAATTGTGGGGGCTCGATCAGGATAATATGACAAGACACACAAGGAATGCCCATAGTAGGAATATACTAGTTGTGTGGTTGGACTGGTGGTAACATATAGCCGTGACTACCGCCCACCTCGAACAACACTCCCAAATCAAGGATGCACATCTTTCAAATCAAATCAATCAAGGGACTACAGTAATAATGGAAGAAGTGTTGCCGGTGGAGGTAGCTAACCCCACTTGGTCTGGCATTGAAACGACCCGGGGATTTTCGACTCCGAAAACCGACACAAATACCAATGTCGACTATTCAGACATCGGTAATACCTGATCATTAATAGAAAGAATTTTGAGGGTGAGAATAGATAAGATAGAAAATTAGAATAGAAAAAGAAGAAGAACACAACAACATCAGAGTAACACGAATCTCACAGCGGAACGAATAAAATATAGTATACAAAGTAACATTAAAACACAAATCTGTGTATTTGTATATTATAGTAAATCACTTACGTCACAGCGGAAATATACAATAGCTATAAAATGTTGCTGAAGCCTCCTGCTCCAAGCTCCATCTAGTGTATCTGTAAATCCCGACTACTTGACTTCCCATACAAATTTTAGGCACCCAAGAGTTTAGGGAAAACAAAATAAAATAAACTCTGGTCAGTCATGGGACTGGTGTGAGTAAACTCCAACCATTCGGTTTAACTGTAACAACTCGGAAAATGTGAACCAATTTAAAATTTTTAAATTGGTTATTTCAAAGAAATTTAAACAATTGAAATAGAATATTTCAATAAAATAATGAATTAGAAGTAGTGTGGCAGTTTGAAAATGTGAATTCAAACTTTGACTGACTGTACCAGGTGCAAAATATAACGGATTTTAGTGAAACCAAAAATATTTAAATCTTTTTATGAATATCCTTCTAACGAATCTGAAAAATCGAAGTTTCATAGCGGGAATCAAAAGTTATGGATAAATGAATTTTCAGAAAGGTCGCTATAGAGAATATATAGCCCTTGAAAATAGACATTGTGCAAACAACATCAGAATTCGACGAAACCACTTTTGTTGGATCCAGGATGTCAAATTATTGCTAGGTTTCAAATTTCATAATTTTTGAAGCTAGTATGTGAGCGTGGCAAAAGAAAACTTGTTTGGTTAATTTCTATTAAATTGGATCGACCAGAAAATGGCCATTTTTCAAACGGTCTCAGAATTCGACGAAACTAGTTTTGTCGGGACCGTAGTGTCAAAACATAGCTAGATTTATTTTTCTGGAATTTTTCGAATCAGTTTGTGGCCCTGGCAAATTGAAATGTACGTTCAAAATAGAATTTGAATGCTTTATATTTTAATTTGAAGAATAACTGACTGTAACAGTCGAATTGGCCTACAAAACATATCCCATTGTGTCCGGGATGGGGGTATTTAGCTAGGGGCGATAGTCGTTGGGTTTGAATTGGTGTTTGTGTAGAGAAACACTATTTTAAAATTTAATAAAACCATCGACCAATAGAATTTCTCCATTCATAATTAAAATTAAAAAAAAAAATAGAAACCCCCCCTCCCCGTAACCCGATCTCGACGGCAGAAGCCGTCTCCCCGTTTCATAGGCGATTTCTGATCGCCACAGCTAGAATCAGCCCCTGTAGTTCTTCTCCCCCTCTTCAAATCCATATAAAGAACTCCCCCTATCGTTGCTCCTACCTTCAGATTTTCCCCTCCAAAGTCCCGAATTTTCATGCGCCGCCACGAACACTGGGCCCCACCGAGTTGAACGCCACCACCACGCGCCTGAAGCCCCCTCGACCCTCTTCGACGTGGTACAAGCTGATTCCAATATCGTGCAACCATTTGTTCGATAAATCAAAACCTAGTTTTGAATAAACGTGGAAAGGTATCGGCTTTATTATATTTGAACTGAAATAACACTTTTAAGTGTTGCAAACTTTGAAAAATCATACCTTTATCGTGTGTTAATGAAATTCTATGAAACAGGAAACATCGTGACCGCAAGGACGCTCTCTACAATCTAGAAGAGACCACGGATTTTTCTGAGCTAGCTATGAATTTTAGCATCTCGAAAACCAAAGTGAGATTTCTAAACTGAAATGTGAATGGAAATGTGATGTATAAATTATATAAGCGAAATATAAATTATACACGTGTCGTATACCTCATGTACATGCGTTGTGTAAGTTATATGAGTGAAGTATGAATTATACATGCATTGTATAAATGATATGTGTGTTGGAATGGAAATAAAATATATATATATATATATATATACATACTCGCCTCGTCCACAAACCATGGACGATATTTATTGATTGTGAATTAGTGTGAAAATTTTGATGAATAATGCGAATGTTTGATAGAATTGTTTGTGGTTGATATTATTTGGTTGTGTTTGAAAAATACCCATTTGTGATTGAAATAAATTGTGGAAAAGAAAAATCATACTCGCCTGCATGCGAATTAGATGTATGAAATCCCCATTGTCAAAAACCGCGAGGTTTTAAGGTAGAGCGAGGAGCCGTACTCGGGATGGTGTCGGTTTTAACTACCCTGCCGTTATACTGCCGAAATTTTGAATAATATTCATGTGTTAGAATTATTTTCATATGTTGAAATTATTTTCATGTGTTGAAACAAAAGTCATGTGTTGAAACCATATCCATGTGGAAATGCTCACGTGTTGAAAAGCTCACGTGTTGAGGAGTTCATGTGTTGAATAAAAAAATCGAACAATAAAAATTACATTTTTATTGAGAATATGAAGTGTTAAAACATTCATGTGTTGAATAAATATTTTTGATGATAAAAATATCATTTTTATCATGTGTGTGAATGGCTAAAAATATACAATGTTGAAATAAATATTTGTTTACTATGAATATTATTTTTAACATGTATAGGAACTAAATAAAATAGTCATGTGTTGGAATATATTTTAGTTCAACAAAAATATCATTTTTAAGTGAAACGTGAAGTGTTAAAAATAACCATAAGTGGAGATAAACCTTTTTTCGCTAGAAATATAATTTTTAGCTTAGTTTTGCACATATACATACATGTGTTGAACAGGAAATGGATTAGCTGTTGAGTAAAGAATTTATTTGCGTGCCCAACAAATAGGTAAACCTTAATGAGTTGGATGTGCAAATTTTATTATTACATCAACTCCTGTGAATGCCATTGGATGCGGAGTGCTAGTTGTTCTGTGTGTAATAATAAACATCGCCATAGGATGTAACAATTAATTTTGAACTACACCGCATGGCATACTTCTTGACGATAGGCATACTTCATCATATACCACATAAGCATTTGGAGCTTGTATGACGAGGTTGAAGATTTACCATACGAGCGAGAGGCTTGTATGGCGATGACTATATATTACAGGTTGAACTGATGACTATATATTACAGTTGGATGTGTAAATGGACTGTGTGTCTGACATTGGATTTTTTTTCTGTGCTGATTGATCTCTATTAAATATATATCTGTTTGGCGGCGGAGAATTTATTCTCTTGCTTAACGCCCTTCTCTGAGACGTACGAGCTTAGAGGTTATATATCGATAGAAATCAGTCGCATGGAGTGGATTTCCTGTGTGGCACGCCTAAGTGGCATATGATCAAGGCTTCTATTGCAAAGCAAAGTCTTATGGTTGATGATCAAAGCATGGCCTGTGTGGCGTAGCTTTGTGTGTAGCGTGGATTCGCGAGCCTCACACCTCGGTATGAGTCAAAAACGAGAGAAGGACCGTTGGGAGAACACGACGTTTCTTTTTAGCTATGGTGGTGTCAGTGACCTACCAGCCCTGACATTTATATATACTTTTCACCTGTGTGGTTGTTGGAATGCGAGGCGCCTCGTTTATAGGTCTGTAAGGACCGGGAAACGTGTGTTCAGGAATTGCCAATCCTCAAAAGTAAGAGAGGACCGGCCCAGCCGATTCCAAGGACCGCTGTGTACGATCCTGAGGTATTTGCTAGAGTGTCTCGAACGGAGAGGAGCTTGCTCCTTGCCTCGACTCATGATGGAATCCATTTTCCAATACAAAATTTCGGATTTGATTGTATTACTAGTATGGCGACATAGTAGATGGTAGCTATGCGCCGAGGATTGATATTTATGATTGAATTTGCTTTTGAAACATATATGCACTAGTAATAATATCAAACACTTTTGTTTATACGTATGAAGCATCTCTTGGCCATTATAAGGTAAAACTCTATCCTCCGGCTTGCGTTGCATTGTGTGATGGGACCTGAGCCTTATAATGGCTTCATTTTTATAAAAAGCATTGCGATGATTTAATAATTTACTTTATTTTCATGCACTAGCACTCATTGGAGTAAACCCGTTCCGCGAAAGTGGCGTGGTCCTTTGATTTGCCTTATAATTGTGGTTTAATTAGTTTAGTAGATTTCTCATACCAGTCCCATGACTGACTCGTAGTTTGTTTCACCTTGCAAACTCGGGTGCCCTTATTTTCACACGGGCAGCCCAGTTACAGGTAGCTGACATATTTTGGCTTGGCACCGCAGTAGAGATGCACTTTTGGCTCATGATGAGGCTTGACTACATGTTGATGACTACGATTTTTCCTCCATTACTATATATGTATTATGATTCCGCTACAGGCAATGTAGACTGATGTTTCATTTATGTACTTATTATGTATATGATTCTGCCACAGGCGATGTAGACTGATTATGTATTATTATGCACTAAGTTGTATCCTGCACTGTGCTCTCTGATGTGGTGATATATATATGATTCCGCTGTCATATTTATGTAAATTATTCTATTTCCTGGTTTTCCTATTTTCCGTACTCTGCTAATGATGATTAATGTGTTATATTCCAATGATTATCCTTAACACCGTAGCACGGGGTTTTAAGATGCATCACATTAACTTTTCAAAATCCCGTTCAAAAGAAATGATAATCGTAAGACCGATCCACACATAAATACGGATCGTTTTTACCTTACGATAACCCAAAAACATTTTTAAAATCAATACTTTTCTGATATTATAATAATGTATAATCTCAAATAATTAACAATCTAGCAAAACGCTTGCATATCACGCTTCACATATATATAGTATATAATCAAAAACCGCAGGCGCTTATTAGAGATTGGATTCCGACTATGACAAGGTATGGAACCACCTGCCGATAGTGTATCTCTAGAGAGGAATACACTGGGTTCAACAAGAATGTCTTGCAACTTGGCCCACACATGACCGACCACTCATTTCTCTTGAGTGTATCGAAAATATTGTCACCTACGGTTTCTAGCAACATAACCATTCCCGGGAGATACAGAAGCGAAAAGAAGTAACAAATATGAATATTCTCGAGATGGTGACAATACACCCTAATGGGGGTGACCCACTTAGCCAAGCTGCCTGCCCGATTTTTGTCATTTCCCGGTTGATGAGGCTTAAGGTTATAATGTATCTTTTGATAGATCACACCTCCATTTACTTTGAATGCCACATCGTCATACCCGCCAAATCACAAATTGATTTCCACAAAAATACTACAAGTATAAAGCTAAGTGAAACGAATTCCTCCGCCACCAAACGTGGATACGTTTGAAGCGATCAACTTACGTGATCCATTAGATATACTCTGTCAGACATTCGTCCATACACGTTGTCCTAGGTCTGCACAAACCGAAGGCACTATTATGTAAATCCATCTTGGGCAATTTCTACCTAGAATCGCCAGAACAGCCCTTGCACAACTCCGTCTTTAATTATCTTCATCATATTTGATTCGCAACGCTAATGCCCTGTGAAGATCCGTAACTTCCCCGGTCTCCGAAGAGAAGAGAAAGAACGAATTGTTTTGAGAACACGACAAAATAGAACGCAGACGGAAGAACATTTCATTGTATATTATGCCAATACCATCAGATTACAAGAATATACAGAGTATAAATGAATATTACACAGAAATATCAGAGATTTAAATTACATTTAAATACATTGCAGCGGAAAATAATACAATACACAACTAGAAGAGATATACGGATACAAAGCTTTCCGGATATCGTTCCAGCTGTAAACCAGGATCCTGTGAATAAAAATCTGCAAAAACCAAAACTACTAGCTTCCCGTGTCGAAAATAAGGGCACCCAGAGTTTAGGTTAAAACAATAAACTCCGGGTCAGTCATGTGACTGGTGTGAGAACTAAAACAGTTAATCTTTTATTTTTAAAGTTAGGTAAATCAAGGGACCACACTGTATAACACGGAACGGGTTTGCTCCCAAGAATACCAGTGCATAAAACAACAGCGCAATGCTAAATAAAGAAAAATGAAGCCATTATAAGACCCAGGTCCTATCACACAATGCAACGCAAGCCGGGGAATAGGGTTTTTACCTTATAATAGCCAAGAATGCTTGATACGTTTAAAAGAAATCATTTGATACTATTATAAGTGTATAGTGTATAAAACAACTTCAAATCATAAGTATCAATCATAGGCGGCATGAATGCCCCATACCACTATGTCGCCATATATAGGTTATACAATCAAAATCGCAAAGTCAGGTATTTGGAAATTGGGTTTCCATCTATGAACCGAGGCAAAAGATAGTCCTCAACCGATACGAGACGCTCTAGTCCGCCCCTTAGGATCAGAGCTCGAGTGACCCTTGGATCGTCAGGGCCGATCCACCGATGTGGATTAAAATGCCTGAACATGCATTTCCCCACCCTATGGGGCGTAGGTGAGCCAACTAAATGACTCCATCGGACCCGGATCGTCCGATCAAACCGAGGCACCTCGCAACAGCAACAACCACATAAGTCAAACTCGTCAGGGCGTGTAAAACCACTGACGCCACTTCTAACTAGAAAGAAACGCATGCCCTCCCTGATGTCCTCTCCCGTTTCTGGTTCACAACCGGGGTGTGAGACTCGCGAATCAACGTTACACAAAGCTATGCCACACAGGCCATGCTTTGATCATCACCCACAAGACTTTGCTTTTCAACAGAAGCCTCGATCAATTGCCACTTAGGCATGCCACACAGGCAATTCACTCTATGCATTTGATATCCATCAGTATATAACCCCTGAGCTCGTACGTCTCAGAGAAGGGCGTTAAGCAAGAGAATAAATTCTCCGCCACCAAACAGATATATATTTAATAGAAATCAATCACATAGACTAAAATCCAATGTCAGACACACAGTCCATTTACAAGTCCGTTCTGGGTCTGAACGAAACCGGAGGCACCTAGTACCCCGTATCTCCATCGATCTCCAAGTACGTCTGGACGATCACCAACTGTTTCCATCTTCTTGGGTGTACAGACCAATCAAGATCATCAGTAATTATCCAAACGACGTGAAGACTTCCGGTCTTCGACCACCGTCTTCATCTTCGACTTATCGTCGTATCAGTTATTCAGAATGGGCTAAACCCGGTCTTTCCGAATAACTCGCGTATATTTTAAATAAGTGTTACACAAACACAACATACGCCTCATTCCAATTCATCAGTCACTAACCGTAAATTAATCAAGAGAATAATTCCCCAAATATTAACCCCGAAGGCCGAAACCAACATCAGATCAATATCCAGAAAACCATTTTGCTTAGCTAACCGACAGTTAGTTTCTAAATTTCACATTCATAGGGAAAGGTTCCCATTAATTTTATCAAAGATAAGTTCCTTGAATTTATTCTTTAATCTTCTTTTGAATATCAATTCAAACTAGTCGGGTTTAACGAACCTTACCGAAGTAATCATTTGTTTTAATTTCCCAATCCCAACCTATTCATCCCATGAAGTAAAACTGGTAATACTTCATATCTAACACCACGGTGTTATCGGTAAGTTCAATTACCATTTCACGTTCAAATCTAATTAAAGATTTAACTATCGCCTGGAGCAAAACTGGTGATACTCCATTCTCGATCATTTCAATCTAATTAAAGATTCATTAAAACTCCACTTAGTTTTAATCTGTGACTGGGTTAAAGAATCAGTGTCATTTAAAACACGGTTCACGATAAACCCAAAATCACATCACATTTCAATCAGTCCCTAACCGTAAAATAGCAAGTGAGCAATTCCCTAAGTATTAACCCCGAAGGCCGAAACCAACATCAGATCAATACCTCAGAAACCATTCAACTTAACTAATCCCCAGTTAGTTTCTGATTTTCTTAACTCCTTTGGGTCTAAGAACAGTATTATTGAAGATACCGTTCACAACAACCCAAAATCACATTCCATTAATTATCGGGTTAAAGAACGAGTGTTATTTAAAACATTGTTCACGATAAACCCAAAAATCAATACCAATTCAATTCCAATTAAATATTATTTAATTGGTACACTTCATTAAATCTAAATAAAAAGATTTAATCTTTTCTCAACTGGGTTCAGGAACAGTGTTAATGAAGACACCATTCACGACAAACCCAAATCAGATTTGATATTAAATACAAGGCTCTGAATAGAAAATATATCGGCTTATATTCAATATCAAATTCTACGACCAACAAATATCGTATTGGAAATAACGATATATAAATATTTTTCAAATTTCCATAACAATATCTGTATAATCACGAAATCCAACATCAAAATAATCCAAAGACAATTTCGATTCAAATCCATTCCAATGAAATTATTGGAAATTCTGGTTATTTTCAAAACCATTTCTAATCCAATTTATTTATTTTAAAAATAAACAAATTATTATCCTAGTTCAAAACTAGTTCATTTCGATAAAAATCTATTTTTTTCTTTTCAAATATGGAGTTTTTCATCCCAATTCTTCACAAATCATTTCTTATGATTTTACACAAATTATTACTATTTTTAATAATTTTATCAAGGCCCGTACAGTCGATTTCCATCAACGGCCATCGAACTGCACTTACAGCGACCTTTTCTAAATTTGATTTGGACATAATTCCAAATCCAACCGTTAGATTTCTAATTTCTAATATTCGTTAAAATCTCTTTTCGATACGAACCCAACGGTTCCGGTTTTAGGAGAATCCGACGGTCGGATCTCCCGCAATATCCGTTCGAAATCAATGGTCGAAATTCGCGAATTGCCTCGGCGCGGCGCGTTCTATTCAGGCCATTATATTATATATATAATATATATATAATATATACTTCGTCGATTTCAATTCAAAACGTGCTTTATAAATCGTTTTAAAATTCATTTTCAAAACGGTTTCCACTTCATATTCAATTTCAAATCAAAATTGAATATTCCAATATAAATTCGTTTTAAATTCATTTCAAATTGATTTCAATTCAATTTCAATTTAATTCGAATGCAATTCCTTTCGATTTAAATTCAAATTCAATTCTATTCAATTTCAATTCGAATTCACTTCTATTCAATTTTAATTCGAATTCATTCTTATTCAATTTCAATTTGAATTTCAATTCTTTTCAAAATTTCAGATTTTGAAATCACTTTCGATATACGTTATAAAATAAATAAAATCGATATAAATATCATTCACGTCAAAATGGCGTAAATCTACTCAACACGGCTTCATATATTCATATTTTCAAATATTCTATTTCGAATATTTCTATTTCAAATATTTCTATTCAAATATTTCTTCTTCAAATATTTCTATTTTCAAATATTTCTACTTTCAAATATTTCTACTTCTAAACTGGAATGAGGCCCAATCAATTACCATATAATGTTAATTATATGGATTTTCTACAACACAGGTATATATCAACAACGATGAATAATCAACCATCATCCACAGTGCATTCCACACTGTATAAGCATCAAATATAAATATTCAACGCTTATAACAGTCTGTCAATCAATCGATCGACATACAACTAAACGATCGGGATTAGTGTACGTCAAATATTATCCCGATACCCGTGTGGGGTTTCAAACAATGAAACACAGATTTTATTCGTGCAGTTGGGCGATGTGTAAAATTTATCGTCCCAATCAATATCAGTCAAATGTGTGTATATAAACAAATCGTCCGATTTGTTTATTTTTATTTCATTCATATACACGTTAAAAATTCCATTTTTAACTATATGATATTTATTTTCTATATAAATATGTTATTTCATTTCCAATCACACAAACAACTACACATCAAAATCAATCAAACAAACAAGCCGTCCATGGTCTGTGGACGACGGGTGTCGGGTGCTACTAAACACCGTCTACATCCTAGTATATATTTTAACTAGAAAACAAAATTAAAAGGTGAGAAGTTCTTACAGAGGGTTCCACTCCGCCGTGCTTTTCTGTTGAACTGCTGAACATCTGGATTGGGTTTGAAATTCCAATGCAGTTCTTTTCACACTGTTCATAATAAAAATTATATTCTTATCACTTCATTTCTAATAGATAAAAATTCTATTTTTATTTCGAATTCATATATATTTACATCGCTTATTTCTATATAAAAATTATATTTTTATATTTCTTCTTCTTATATAAAGATTGAATTTTTATTACATCACTATAAAAATCACATTTTTACTTCACTATATATATAATAAAAAATCACATTTTTATTTCGCTACATATATAAAGATAATATTTTTATACTCTTTATTATATAAAAATCATATTTTTAATATCTACCTTATATAAAAATCATATTTTTAATATTTCTATAATACAAAAGTTATATTTTTAATATTTCTATAATATAAAAGTTATATTTTTAATATTTCTATAATATAAAAGTTATATTTTTATTCTTACTTCATATAATAAAAATCATATATTTATTTCTATGTTGTTAACTTATAGATCATGTTTTTCATTTCTACACATATAAAAATTCAATTTTTAAACCTTTACCTATATAAAAATTAAGTTTTCAGTCCTATGTTAATAAAATTAAAAGTAATAAAAATAAAAGATTACCTTTTTAATGTTAAACAAACGCTATTACTTCTCCCATAATGTCCATTCTTGTTCAGCCGACCTACTCCGAAGTTTCCATCGTAGCCTAGGTTTTGAAATCGAACCCTTCATCACACGCCGGAGATCTGCAGGTCGAGGGGGGAGTTGCGGCTGGCCAGGTGGCAGGCCAGGGTGATGGGAGGCGCGCCAGTTGTCTGGTCAACAGAGGGGGTCACGGCGGAGCTCATGGGGTGGCTTGGGTGGTGTTTTGGGGTTGATTTGAGGGGATAAACGGCGGCGTTGGAGGAGGTTCGACGTGATGAGGAGGCGGAGGCGATGGGTTGGATGCTCGACGCGGTGGGGGAGGGCGGCAAACAGAGGTGGGCAGCGGTGGAGCCATCGCGATCTGGAGAGGCGCGGTTTTTTTTTTCATTTTTTTATTTATGTTCTGAACGGCAATCGTGAGGGAGAAGGAAAATAAAAGGGGGCTTGAGTGTAAATATATATATATTATATTTTTATTTAATTCTCCTATGTTGACTTTTCATTCGAACACGAAATCAAGCCCAACGACTGTCGTCCCTAGCTAATTACCACCATTCCGAACACAATGGGATATGTATCGTAAGCTGATTCGACTGTTTCGACCAGTTTCCTTCAAAATCAACTTATAACTCTATATATTGAATTTGAACGCGCATTTCACTTTACCGGGGCCACATACTAACTAGAAAAAATCCCGAAAAATATTTTCTAGCTTCGTATTGACGATACGGTCCTAACAAAACTAGTTTCATCGAATTCCGGGACGGTTTGAAAAATGGCCAATTTCCAGTCGATTAAAATCAACTGAAACTGGTCAAACGCGTTTTCCTTTGCCACGCTCACATATCGAGTCAAAAAATTACGAAATTTGAAACCTCGCAATAACTTGACATCACGGACCCAACAAAAGTGGTTTCGTCGAAATCCGAGGTCGTTTGCAAAATGGCTATTTTTAAGGGCCGAAATTCCATAGCGACTATTCAGAATTTTCAACTGGACATATCTTTTTATCCCCGCTATGAAATTTTGATTTTTCGGATTCGTTGGAAAGATATTATCAATTAGATCCTATTATTTCTAGTTTCGCTAAAATCCGGTTTATTTTGCACCCGGTACATTCAATTGAAGTTTGAAATCGAATTAACGAACTGCAGGGCCATTTTCAATTCCTTTTATAATATATAAATAATAATTATATTCTAACGACGACGTATATAATATATATGTTCTATTACTATTCAAAATAAATTTCTTGTCGATATTATTTAAAATAATTCATTTTAAATGATCAAAATTCGCTAAAATTGCCAAAATAAAAATTATAATTGGCCCAGATTTCCGGGTTATTACAATCTCCCCCACTTAAAACTTTTCGTCCCCGAAAAGGAACCAAGCCGAAAGTTGTTTTAAAAACCAACTCAACTTTCATTATTTTGACTACGGCTTAAGTTCTTCAACTTTTCAGTTTCTAAGAACTTTTCAAATTTTTCAAAAATTTGGCTAACACCCTAAATTTTCAAAAAATTTCGCCATAACCTCCCCTGCACCGGGAGCATGGGAAAATCCCGAAATTGCCATACAGGCCTTCTGATCTCAAAAAGAAAAAGAAAAAGCCAAGCGGCTAGCCAATCGGCTCATAAAATCATCATCACCCAAACAAAACAGTAAATTATGATAAACATGTACCTATTTGTCGGGCAAACAAATTTTATTCTCTGCTCTAGCCTCCTTGCAATGACCTGTTCAATGTAAGTACATGTATATGCTTGCTAATTCGACTAAATTCCAATACAATTCACTATTTGATACAATTTGGCTAAATGGTTCATCTTTTAACTAATCAACCAATAATCAAACAACACAATCAGCAATCAATTAGTGAATTATCATTACAAATTTATAACTTTGATATATAGTAAAAAAATCATATTTTTGATATCAAATCACAAAAATATGCCCTATCTAATTTTGGTTCTCACACCAGTCAATAGGAAATATATAGAAAGCCCACTTTCGTCACTCGAACATAAATTCTAATGATGGAGCTCCATCATCAAAATCATCTCCGGGCGATTTGAGTGTAATTCTATATCTATCCAGTATATTAAAATTTCAAATACATGTAGATCAGACGTATACGCAAAGTCTTTATATACTGGACTGTCCAATCAATATAAATAAATAATCAAATACGAATAATTGATTTAAATTTTCAAAACAAAATTCGGTTTCATTTTAAAAATATACTCTTCACACTCGTTCTAGGATACTACTGATCCCATCTCTAACGAGTCATTCTCGTTGGATATTACGAATCCAATATCTGATGAATTCTTTCGTACGGTTCTAATGTGTCTTGTTCTCTGAGCTTTGTAAACCAAAGCTCTGATACCAACGGTGAAGATCCGTAACTTCCCCGGTCTCCGAAGAGAAGAGAAAGAACGAATTGTTTTGAGAACACGACAAAATAGAACGCAGACGGAAGAACATTTCATTGTATATTACGCCAATACCATCAGATTACAAGAATATACAGAGTATAAATGAATATTACACAGAAATATCAGAGATTTAAATTACATTTAAATACATCACAGCGGAAAATAATACAATACACAACTAGAAGAGATATACGGATACAAAGCTTTCCGGATATCGTTCCAGCTGTAAACTAGGATCCTATGAATAAAAATCTGCAAAAACCAAAACTACTAGCTGCCCGTGTCGAAAATAAGGGCACCCAGAGTTTAGGTTAAAACAATAAACTCCAGGTCAGTCATGTGACTGGTGTGAGAACTAAAACAGTTAATCTTTTATTTTTAAAGTTAGGTAAATCAAGGGACCACGCCGTATAACACGGAACGGGTTTCCCCCCAAGAATACCAGTGCATAAAACAACAGCGCAATGCTAAATAAAGAAAAATGAAGCCATTATAAGACCCAGGTCCTATCACATAATGCAATGCAAGCCGGGGGATAGGATTTTTACCTTATAATAGCCAAGAATGCTTGATACGTTTAAAAGAAATCTTTTGATACTATTATAAGTGTATAGTGTATAAAACAACTTCAAATCATAAGTATCAATCATAGGCGGCATGAATGCCCCATACCACTCTGTCGCCATATATAGGTTATACAATCAAAATCGCAAAGTCACTTATTTGGAAATTGGGTTTCCATCTATGAACCGAGGCAAAAGATAGTCCTCAACCGATTCGAGACGCTCTAGTCCGCCCCTCAGGATCAGAGCTCGAGTGACCCTTGGATCGTCAGGGCCGGTCCACCGATGTGGATTAAAATGCCTGAACATGCGTTTCCCCACCCTATGGGGCGTAGGTGAGCCAACTAAATGACTCCATCGGACCCGGATCGTCCGATCAAACCGAGGCACCTCGCAACAACAACAACCACATATGTCAAACTCGTCAGGGCGTGTAAAACCACTGACGCCACTTCTAACTAGAAAGAAACGCATGCCCTCCCTGATGTCCTCTCCCGTTTCTGGTTCACAACCGGGGTGTGAGACTCGCGAATCAACGTTACACAAAGCTATGCCACACAGGCCATGCTTTGATCATCACCCACAAGACTTTGCTTTTCAACAAAAGCCTCGATCAATTGCCACTTAGGCATGCCACACACGCAATTCACTCTATGTGTTTGATATCCATCAGTATATAACCCCTGAGCTCGTACGTCTCAGAGAAGGGCGTTAAGAAAGAGAATAAATTCTCCGCCGCCAAACCGATATATATTTAATAGAAATCAATCACATAGACTAAAATCCAATGTCAGGCACACAGTCCATTTACAAGTCCGTTCTGGGTCTTAACGAAACCGGAGGCACCTAGTACCCCGCATCTCCATCGATCTCCAAGTACGTCTGGACGATCACCAACTGTTTCCATCTTCTTGGGTGTACAGCCCAATCAAGATCATCAGTAATTATCCAAATGATGTGAAGACCTCCGGTCTTCGACCACCGTCTTCATCTTCGACTTATCGTCGTATCAGTTATTCAGAATGGGCTAAACCCGGTCTTTCTAAATAACTCGCGTATATTTTAAATAAGTGTTACACAAACACAACATACGCCTCATTCCAATTCATCAGTCACTAACCGTAAATTAATCAAGAGAATAATTCCCCAAATATTAACCCCGAAGGCCGAAACCAACATCAAATCAATATCCAGAAAACCATTCTGCTTAGCTAACCGACAGTTAATTTCTAAATTTCACATTCATAGGGAAAGGTTCCCATTAATTTTATCAAAGATAAATTCCTTGAATTTATTCTTTAATCTTCTTTTGAATATCAATTCAAACTAGTCGGGTTTAACGAACCTTACCGAAGTAATCATTTGTTTTAATTTCCCAATCCCAACCTATTCTTTAATCATGGTGTTATCGGTAAATTCAATTACCATTTCACGTTCAAATCTAATTAAAGATTTAACTATCGCCTGGAGCAAAACTGGTGATACTCCATTCTCGATCATTTCAATCTAATTAAAGATTCATTAAAACTCCACTTAGTTTTAATCTATGACTGGGTTAAAGAATCAGTGTCATTTAAAACACGGTTCACGATAAACCCAAAATCACATCACATTTTAATCAGTCCCTAACCGTAAAATAGCAAGTGAGCAATTCCCTAAGTATTAACCCCGAAGGCCGAAACCAACATCAGATCAATACCTTAGAAACCATTCAACTTAACTAATCCCCAGTTAGTTTCTGATTTTCTTAACTCCTTTGGGTCTAAGAACAATATTATTGAAGATACCGTTCACAACAACCCAAAATGACATTCCATTAATTATCGGGTTTAAGAACGAGTGTTATTTAAACCACTATTCACGATAAACCCAAAAATCAATACCATTTCAATTCCAATTAAATATTATTTAATTGGTACACTTCATTAAATCTAAATAAAAAGATTTAATCTTTTCTCAACTGGGTTCAAGAACAGTGTTAATGAAGACACCATTCACGACAAACCCAAATCACATTTGATATTAAATACAAGGCTCTGAATAGAAAATGTAACACCCGACGTCCATTAATGTCACTCACAAAGGGAATGCATTAACTTCCATGGAGGTTATAAGTGAATATAGAACAGAAAAATTACAACAAGACAGATAATAAGTAGTACTTGGAAATCTAAAACTTCATTTTATTGCAGCGGAAACATGTTTATTACATCACAAAACCATTAATCAGAGTCAAGTACATTATCCATCTTCATAAAACAGAATACATAATCCCATTACACAAATAGCCATTAAAGAAGATAACAAGCTGGACTTTACTTCAAGGGTCCAAGCTTTCCAAAAAGATGAAACAATCCAATCAAACTCCACTAGAGCTGGGTCCAACCTGAGGACCTGGAGGGAAAAGGGATAGAAATGGAGGGGGTCAGACATAAAGTCTGGCGAGTATGACAATTCTAACAATACTATTATCAAAATAACTAGACTAAGGCATAAGCTGGAAGACAAGTAAATGTCTATGAACTATTAGGCATGGAATGAACAGATAAAGATAACGTGAAGGATAACGTTAAAGATAACGGTAAAGGCATACCTAATTTCTAACGAATAATTATTATACTGCACCGCACATTACTACACTGCACCGCACCAGTCACCCTAAAGGTTGATCCCATTTGCTTCACACAGAAACATATAAATAGCCTTACGTACCCCTAGCTGACTACATAGGTGCCGTCTGCCCCTATCTCCACTAGGTGTACCCCACTACCCACTTTCGATCGGCTCCCTACTCGTAGATACCCGTGATGGCCCCATAGTGGGGTGTATCACACCCCTAAAGTGGAAACCCGATACATCTTGAGAATGCACGGTTTATACCTACACGATGCAACAACGTCTTACCTACCAGCCCGGGTCCACACACGCATATGAAACCCGTTGGACTTGCGTTGCCATCGCTCCCCGTTTTGGCCTCTTATAGTCAAACTCAGTATGCTTGTCCCGTCCTCGACTTGGGTCGAGCCCACAAAGATACGTTTGGGATACTGGTTGAAATGGGCCCCCACAAGCTACCCACCTAAGCTTGTCGTTAATATATCCCACTTAACCCTCTTAGTCATGTTCATTTACATGTGTGTTTGGTTAAGTCTTACTAATCGTATTTCACATGCCACTAAGGGCACCCACTAGATTCCTCATGCCACCCAAGGCACCTACTTAACCCCCATGTCCCACTTTACATGTTTATCTGGTTAATTATTTCTTAATTCATTCAGGCCATAACCTTATAAAGACCTCTCACATTAGACTGACATTTATGGCAGCTGGATTTGCCGGGCAGGTCCGGGCAGTCTTACACCATAAAAGAGTCTAACCTCGTGTCTTTACAACTGTTATGCTTTAGTTTAGGCCTAGGACCTCTCACATTGGGCTGACATTTGTGACCACTGGATTTGCCGGGCGGTTCCGGGAAGGTTTACGTCACAAACGAGTCCAACCTCGTGTCCTAAGCATTGATTGACAACTTTCAATCTTTTACCCCAGTTTTAATAATTCCCTATCCAAATTATTAATTAAGTCCACTTTTATTGATGCCCATAATTGACTCAATTATGATCGTCCACTCATGGTATGCAAAATCATATCAATTGCACCCCAACATCTTATTATTTAAATCCTTAATATTACCCCTACCCCACGTTTATACGTTCGCTTATTCAACGCATAATATAGGCTAGACTTGAATAGTCTAACGCATAGCACAAAGATAAATTATCACAACATATAGACAATTAAAATAAATCTAATCATAATAGGGGTAAAACTTGCATAAACTACACATGTTAAGGATCAAAAGGTGTCAACTTGCTAAATGTCACAATTTACCTGATATGATCATAGCCCAAATCTATACATAAACTTGCATATGGGGTTTTTATTCAACATAATGATGGTGTGAACTAGCATAGGATATCACATATGTCATAGCATAGTTCTAGATGTCATAATAGACGTTATGGCATATGTTCATAACTTTTCTAATCAATCTAACTTGCATATGTAACTTGTCATATAGATCAACATAGCCCAAACATGATGATTTGATTAATATGAACTAGCTAGCATAGATAGTAACATCATGGTTTTTTACATGTATGATTCATCGCAACTTAGTATAGAAACTTTCAGCATACATAACATCATCATAGCATGATTTACAACATATAGTATATCATCACCACATAGCATAGGATTAATAAACTTGCTAAATGTCACAATTTACCTGATATGATCATAGCCCAAATCTATACATAAACTTGCATATGTGGTTTTTAGTCAACATAATGATGGTGTGAACTAGCATAGGATATCACATATGTCATAGCATAGTTCTAGATGTCATAATAGATGTCATGGCATATGTTCATAACTTTTCTAATCAATCTAACTTGCATATGTAACTTGTCATATAGATCAACATAGCCCAAACATGATGATTTGATTAATATGAACTAGCTAGCATAGATAGTAACATCATGGTTTTTTACATGTATGATTCATCGCAACTTAGCATAGAAACTTTCAACATACATAACATCATCATAGCATGATTTACAACATATAGTATATCATCACCACATAACATAGGATTAATAACATACGTGATAGCATATGACAATTCACATCATCTACTCACAATCCATTCATGACTTAACCTAATTAAAATGATAATAATCTTGTTAAGACCATCATACTCACAATTAGAGAAGAAAGAGAGTCTTGATTTGCTTTAGAGTTGAGTAGAATTAGATTAGAAGCGAATTGGATTAGCTATCTTCTTTTTAGTTGGTGGCGGCTCCATTGATTTCCATGGCGACGGTATGACGGCTTTGGTTCCAATTTTAATTAGGTTTAGGGTTAGCATTAGGATGTATTTATAGGTGTAGTTAGTTGTTTTAGGCCTTTAGATAAACCCTAGGATAGATTAGAGCCGTCAGATTTCGTCACAGCCCCCAAAACCCAGCCCAAAACCCATTCAGGTGCACCCAGGTCGCCTGGGCTCGACCAGGGAGGTCGACCCCCAGGTCGATCTAGGGTCGACACCCATGTAGACCTGGTGGGCAGGTCGACCCCCAGGTCGACACCCATGTCGAACTGGTGGGCAGGTCGACCCCTAGGTCGACCCCTAGGTCGACCCCTAGGTCGACCTGGTCTGGGCGGGAATTTTTCCCGCCCAACCTGTTTGGGCTGAATTTTCGAAATTTGAATTTTCTGAATCTGTTTTGAATTTTCCGAAACTTCCGATGGCCATAACTTCTTCATACGAAGTCCAATTCACGCAAACTCGGACTCTATTTCAACCAGAATTCCGAGACGAACACAATGGCGCAACCCGTTTCCCACAATTCTCACGTCTGAGATTAATTATTCTTTAATTTGTGGATATTAATATTAACAGAATTACGGGGTGTTACATTCTCCCCTCCTTAAAGGATTTCGTCCCCGAAATCTTCAAGTCAAGAAGAATGTATATCCTAACATCCAAACAACCATCTACTCAACCATCAAACACAGGCATCCATTGTCCTTATATACCTCTAATGCTTTCATGTTTTAAATGCACAGTGTGTGTATATGTCCCTATCTAATGCAAAATCAGGCGGTCCACTGATTCAGTTGACCTCCTTTAATGCAAACCATGATAGTGCCATGCGTCCATTATGTATGCAAAAGTTCCCGAATGCTACATATTATTTCTACATGCGTGCACAACCATTCACCAAAATGTGGTATCCATATGATAGTACAACCATTATACATCCATTTTTCTAAATACAACCATTTATATGCAATATGCAGTATGAAGTGACTGAGCCGATCTAGTGCCTAATAGTGTATGTATATGCGTCCACGAGCAACCACTAGCAAACACTTGCATCCACTTTGCATTCATCATACATAACATGTCTCAAACACATGTTTCAACCATAGGATGATCCTAACTAAAGGTCAAAGATACTAGCGAGAGGATACACTAAAGATAAGATAAGTACAAGATAAGCGATAAAGGAGAAATTAAAAGACATACCCTCAAAAAGAAAAGGGTACAACGAACGCACCTTCTCTTCTGTCTCCCAAGTAGCGTTGCTTTCATCATCTCCCCTTTGCACTTTGACTAGTCTGACCTCTCGATTCCTCAACTTCTTAATCTCTGACCCAAGAATGCACGTTGGAGCTCGTCGAATCGTCGCGTCACGCTCGATCTCCACCTCTCTAAGCAAGCTCGGCTCTACCACTTCTGTGGTCTCGTGCAAGCACTTCCTCAAATGTGACACATGGAATACGTCGTGTACACCACTAAATCTCTCCGGCAACTCCACTCTATACGCCATCTGTCCAATTCTTTCCTTAATATGAAACGGCCCTACAAACCTTGGGCTAACTTCCCAACGGACCCAAAGCGAACTACGTTTCGTAATGGAGACACTTTGACAAAGACCATGTCCCCAACTTCAAATTCAAGATCCGTCCTTCTCTTATCCGCATATGATTTCTGTCTATCTTGTGCTGCTTTCATCCTCCTTCGAATCAAGTCGATCTTCTCCGAAGTCTCCCTAATCATATCGGGCCCAAGTAAGATCTTGTCCGTAGACTCCCACCAACATGTAGGCGAACGACACGGCCGTCCATAAAGAGCTTCGAATGGTGCCATACCAATTCTAGACTGAAAGCTGTTATTATATGCGAACTCCACCAGTGGAAGATGCTCTTCCCATGTACCCCCAAAGTCTAGGATACATAGCCTCAAAAGATCCTCTAGATTGCGATTCACCCTCTCGGTCTGACCGTCCATCTGAGGATGATATGCGGTGCTCAAACATAACTGAGTCCCTACCGCCTCTTGTAAGCTTCTCCAAAATTCGCTAGTGAAAATAGGATCGCGGTCGCTCACTATGCTAGAAGGAACACCGTGCAAACGAACTATTTCTCGGACGTATACAGAAGCTAACCATGGAGCAGTCCTCTTACTCTTCACGGGAATGAAATGGGCGCTCTTAGTAAGTCTATCTACTATAACCCAAATCCCCGTATTACCCTTTCTCGATCTCGGTAATCCGTCAATAAAGTCCATCGATACGCTTTCCCACTTCCATAGTGGAACCTCCAATGGGTGAAGTAACCCACCGGGTTTCTTTTGCTCCGCTTTTACTTGTTGGCACACCAAGCATCTAGCGACATACTCGGCCACGTCCCTCTTCATACCGGCCCAAAAGAAAACTCGCTTCATGTCTTTGTACATCTTGTCCCCGCCGGGATGAATGGTCATCTTCGAACGATGTGCATCGTCAAGAATAGTCTTCCTTAGGTCATCGTCTCTTGGTACACAAAGTCTACCGTCCCTACGTAACCAACCCTTATCATCTAGGGTATACCTACGGAGATGGCTTGATGACTCCCCCCCCCCCCCCCCCGTTTGAGCTTTTCTACTAACTCAACCAACTGCGGGTCGTCTCGCTGTGCCTCGCCAATCCGTCCCAAAAGCGTAGGTCTGACCTCCAAGGATGCTAGCAAACCGGGTACGAAGTCAACGGAAGGTCTAAAATCAAACATCGAAATGAATTCTAAGCTTCGCCGCTCAACAAAAAAGGACTTAAGGATAATCTTTTTCTACTTAAGGCGTCCGCCACCACGTTACCCTTGCCAGGGGTATATGCTATCTCGAAGTCGTAGGATGCTAAGAACTCCATCCACCTTTGCTGCCTTAAGTTCAAGTCCTTTTGAGAAAATAAGTATTTAGCGATTTGTGGTCAGTGAATAATTCAAATCTCTCGCCAAGAAGATAATGACGCCAAGACTTAAGCGCGAAAACAATAGCGGCCAACTCTAGGTCATGCGTGGGGTAATTCTTCTCATGCGCTCTCAACTGCCTTCCACCATAGGCTATTACCTTACCCTCTTGCATTAAGACTGCGCCTAGTCCTGTCCCACAAGCGTCAGTATATATGGTAAATGGCTTACTCCCGTCTGGCAGCACTAAGACTGGGGCTGAAGTCAAAGCTCTCTTCAACCGTTGGAACGCATCATCACAATCTACGTCCCATGTGAAAACTAGGTTCTTCTTCGTCAAGCGTGTCAATGGAGCTGATATCTTTGCGAAGTCTTTGATAAACTTCCTATAATAGCCAGCCAACCCCAAGAAACTTCTCACTTCAGTAGCATTTTTAGGGACCTTCCAATCTTGGATGGCCACCACCTTCGCGGGATCCACGGCTATCCCTTCTTTGGAAACCACGTGCCCCAAGAACCGTACTTCCTTCCTCCAGAAGTGACACTTAGAAAATTTAGCCTTAAGGCTATGCGTTCGAAGAGTCTCCAACACTTCCCTAAGATGTAGGGCATGCTCTTCCTCATCCTTAGAAAAGATCAAGATGTCGTCTACAAAGACTACCACGAATTTGTTAAGGTACTCCCAAAACACCCTACTCATCAAATCAACAAAGTATGCGGGGGCGTTTGTCAAACCGAAGGGCATCACTAGCCATTCATAAAAACCGTCTGGAGTCCTAAAGGCAGTCTTGTCAATGCTATCCTCAGCCACTCTCAACTGATGGAAACCGGTGGCTAAGTCCAACTGCAAAAACACTGAGGCGCCAACTAACTGATCGAAGAGATCGTCAATCCTCGGTAGTGGGTGTCTGTTCTTCTTAGTAAGCTTATTAAGTTCTCTATAGTCCACACAAAGTCTAAGGGACCCATCCGCCTTCGTGGCAAATACTACTGGAGCACCCCACTCCGATATACTACGTCTTATGAACCCTTCTCAAGCAACTCCTTCACTTGCTTATCGAGTTCCCTCCTTTCACGTGGAGCCATGTGGCGTACTGGCAAAGATATTGGTTTCGCATTATCCACAAGATATATTCGAAAATCTATCTCCCACTTCGGAGGCAAGCCCTTTACCTCCTCAAACACATCCGAGTATTCTCGGACCACTCTAACAGATCGTAGATTTTCCTCAGATGCGTCAAGCGATTCTAAATAACTTAGCATAACAGAATTTATGGGATTACAAAAGATTTCGAGAGTGTTGCCAAGGCGAGTCACGAGCCTAACTACTCTCCTTTCACAATCAAGAACGGCCCCATTTCTAGATAACCAATCCATTCCTAAAATTAGCCCATAGCCCGTGAAGCCCAACACAAAAGCATCACATCGAAACTCAACGCTAAGTATAGAAATTTTCAAATCCAAACACATCATGGACAAATGAGCTGAGCCCCCAATTGGATTCGAAACAACTAAGGGATCCTCTACTAAACTGGTGTTTAAGTGCAGTGATTCAACTAATGATGTAGAGATAAACGAATGCGATGCGCCCGAATCAAATAAGGTACGGACAGGATGATCAAACAGAAAAACTAAGCTTTCAACAGAAATGGTTCTACCTCGTTCTTGCAGCGGTTGGACCGCGAGAGCCTGAACTTGTCCCCTTGCCTGCCCTGGTGCTATAAGAGCCTGCACCTGTCCTCCTGAGGTAGCCCCTGCCCTCTACCCCTTCCTTGGGCAGTCTTTCACTAAATGTCCCGCATCGCCACAATGAAAGCAGCCAGTCTTCTTTTTCTTTCGGCAGTCCTTGCTGAGATGGCCTAGGGTCCCACAGTTAAAACATTTCTTCTTTCCCTTGCCATTATTGTCTTTACCACCCTTCTGGTTTTGCTGTTGGGGTTTCTTCTGATCCCCTTTCTTCTCGGGTGCCTTATCAGCTTTAGCGCTTTTCTCCTCATGCACGAGCGCCATTTCTACTAGCTTCTCAAAGGTGGCCCCCATTGGGATGTGGGTCATGGCCAACCCTTGCAACGGTTCATTCAAGCCATTCACGAACCTTAGAGCCTTCTTCTCCGGCGTGTTTACTAAGTCCAAACCAAACCTTGCTAGCTGATTAAATTTGTTGACATATTCTTTCACTGAAGAGCTTCCTTGCTTCAATGTCAAGAACCTTTCCGTATATAGATTTTCTTCCGCCCTAGAGAGAAACTTCGCCTCGAACCTCCATCTAAAATCCTCCCAAGAGTCAACAGGACGCTCCCCATTAGTGACCTCCCACCAAAACGAGGCCTCTCCCTTCATTAGCCAAGCTGCTAATCTAACTCTCCTCCCTTCTTCCACTTCAAAGATTTCTAGCAATTCTTCCACCTCCTTAAGCCAATCTCTAGCTTCCACAAACGTTTCTGACCCTTGGAAGGGTTTTCCACCCATAGCTTTAAATTCCTTGCACGTCTTTGCAAAAGTATCCACGCGAGGAGGAGGAGGAGGAATGGGTGCAACTGGCGGTGGAGGAACATTGGCCGGACCTGCGGCGGCCCTAGCCTCTAACAGCCTCCTATACCATCCTGGTATCGTTACACCGTCAGGTAAGTTAAGGTCTTCAGCCATGCTGAAACGAAAAAGGAAAGATTCAAAATGGAGAATTCGAAAGATAAAGATATATGGCTATTTGGGGATTATGTTTTTCATAAAAACTTCCTCTTTAAATTTCTCATCAAAACATGTTTTTGAAAACATTTCTTCCAAAAATAACTATTTTTCTAAAGTATTTTTATCTGTTCTGGTAACCTTAAGCTCTGATACCACGTGTAACACCCCACGTCCATTAATGTCACTCACAAAGGGAATGCATTAACTTCCATGGAGGTTATAAGTGAATATAGAACAGAAAAATTACAACAAGACAGATAATAAGTAGTACTTGGAAATCTAAAACTTCATTTTATTGTAGCGGAAACATGTTTATTACATCACAAAACCATTAATCAGAGTCAAGTACATTATCCATCTTCATAAAACAAAATACATAATCCCATTACACAAATAGCCATTAAAGAAGATAACAAGCTGGACTTTACTTCAAGGGTCCAAGCTTTCCAAAAAGATGAAGCAATCCAATCAAACTCCACTAGAGCTGGGTCCAACCTGAGGACCTGGAGGGAAAAAGGATAGAAATGGAGGGGGTCAGACATAAAGTCTGCCGAGTATGACAATTCTAACAATACTATTATCAAAATAACTAGACTAAAGCATAAGCTGGAAGACAAGTAAATGTCTATGAACTATTAGGTATGGAATGAACAGATAAAGATAACGTGAAGGATAACGTTAAAGATAACGGTAAAGGCATACCTAATTTATAACGCATAATTACTATACTGCACCGCACATTAATACACTGCACCGCACCAGTCACCCTAAAGGTTGATCCCACTTGCTTCACGCAGAAACATATAAATAGCCTTACGTACCCCTAGCTGACTACATAGGTGCCGTCTGCCCCTATCTCCACTAGGTGTACCCCACTACCCCCTTTCGATCGGCTCCCTACTCGTAGATACCCGTGCTGGCCCCACAGTGGGGTGTATCACACCCCTAAAGTGGAAACCCGATACATCTTGAGAATGCACGGCTTATACCTACACGATACAACAACGTCTTACCTACCAGCCCGGGTCCGCACACGCATATGAAACCCGTTGGACTTGCGTTGCCACCGCTCCCCGTTTTGGCCTCTTATAGTCAAACTCAGTATGCGTGTCCCGTCCTCGACTTGGGTCGAGCCCACAAAGATACGTTTGGGATACTGGTTGAAATGGGCCCCCACAAGCTACCCACCTAAGCTTGTCGTTAATATATCCCACTTAACCCTCTTAGTCATGTTCATTTACATGTGTGTTTGGTTAAGTCTTACTAATCGTATTTCACATGCCACTAAGGGCACCCACTAGATTCCTCATGCCACCCAAGGAACCTACTTAACCCCCATGTCCCACTTTACATGTTTATCTGGTTAAGTATTTCTTAATTCATTCAGGCCATAACCTCATAAAGACCTCTCACATTAGACTGGCATTTATGGCAGCTGGATTTGTCGGGCGGGTCCGGGCAGTCTTACACCATGAAAGAGTCTAACCTCGTGTCTTTACAACTGTTATGCTTTAGTTTAGGCCTAGGACCTCTCACATTGGGCTGACATTTGTGACCACTGGATTTGCCGGGCGGTTCCGGGCAGGTTTACGTCACAAACGAATCCAACCTCGTGTCCTAAGCATTGATTGACAACTTTAAATCTTTTGCCCCAGTTTTAATAATTCCCTATCCAAATTATTAATAAAGTCCACTTTTATTGATGCCCATAATTGACTCAATTATGGTCATCCACTCATGGTATGCAAAATCATATCAATTGCACCCCAACATCTTATTATTTAAATCCTTAATATTACCCTACCCCATGTTTATACGTTCGCTTATTCAACGCATAATATAGGCTAGACTTGAATAGTCTAACGCATAGCACAAAGATAAATTATCACAACATATAGACAATTAAAATAAATCTAATCATAATAGGGGTAAAACTTGCATAAACTACACATGTTAAGGATCAAAAGGTGTCAACTTGCTAAATGTCACAATTTACCTGATATGATCATAGCCCAAATCTATACATAAACTTGCATATGGGGTTTTTAGTCAACATAATGATGGTGTGAACTAGCATAGGATATCACATATGTCATAGCATAGTTCTAGATGTCATAATAGACTTTATGGCATATGTTCATAACTTTTCTAATCAATCTAACTTGCATATGTAACTTGTCATATAGATCAACATAGCCCAAACATGATGATTTGATTAATATGAACTAGCTAGCATAGATAGTAACATCATGGTTTTTTACATGTATGATTCATCGCAACTTAGCATAGAAACTTTCAACATACATAACATCATCATAGCATGATTTACAACATATAGTATATCATCACCACATAGCATAGGATTAATAAACTTGCTAAATGTCACAATTTACCTAATATGATCATAGCCCGAATCTATACATAAACTTGCATATGGGGTTTTTAGTCAACATAATGATGGTGTGAACTAGCATAGGATATCACATATGTCATAGCATAGTTCTAGATGTCATAATAGATGTCATGGCATATGTTCATAACTTTTCTAATCAATCTAACTTGCATATGTAACTTGTCATATAGATCAACATAGCCCAAACATGATGATTTGATTAATATGAACTAGCTAGCATAGATAGTAACATCATGGTTTTTTACATGTATGATTCATCGCAACTTAGCATAGAAACTTTCAACATACATAACATCATCATAGCATGATTTACAACATATAGTATATCATCACCACATAACATAGGATTAATAACATACATGATAGCATATGACAATTCACATCATCTACTCACAATCCATTCATGACTTAACCTAATTAAAATGATAATAATCTTGCTAAGACCATCATAATCACAATTAGAGAAGAAAGAGAGTCTTGATTTGCTTTAGAGTTGAGTAGAATTAGATTAGAAGCGAATTGGATTAGCTATCTTCTTTTTAGTTGGTGGCGGCTCCATTGATTTCCATGGCGACGGTATGACGGCTTTGGTTCCAATTTTAATTAGGTTTAGGGTTAGCATTAGGATGTATTTATAGGTGTAGTTAGTTGTTTTAGGCCTTTAGATAAACCCTAGGATAGATTAGAGCCGTCAGATTTCGTCACAACCCCCAAAACCCAGCCCAAAACCCATTCAGGTGCACCCAGGTCGCATGGGCTCGACCAGGGAGGTCGACCCCCAGGTCGATCTAGGGTCGACACCCATGTCGACCTGGTGGGCAGGTTGACCCCCAGGTCGACACCCATGTCGACCTAGTGGGCAGGTCGACCACTAGGTCGACCCCCAGGTCGACCTGGTCTGGGCGGGAATTTTTCCCGCCCAACCTGTTTGGGCTGAATTTTCGAAATTTGAATTTTCTGAATCTGTTTTGAATTTTCCGAAACTTCCGATGGCCATAACTTCTTCATACGAAGTCCAATTCACGCAAACTCGGACTCTATTTCAACCAGAATTCCGAGACGAACACAATGGCGCAACCCGTTTCCCACAATTCTCACGTCTGAGATTAATTATTCTTTAATTTGTGGATATTAATATTAACAAAATTACGGGGTGTTACATTCTCCCCTCCTTAAAGGATTTCGTCCCCGAAATCTTCAAGTCAAGAAGAATGTATATCCTAACATCCAAACAACCATCTACTCAACCATCAAACACAGGCATCCATTGTCCTTATAGACCTCTAATGCTTTCATGTTTTAAATGCACAGTGTGTGTATATGTCCCTATCTAATGCAAAATCAGGCGGTCCACTGATTCAGTTGACCTCCTTTAATGCAAACCATGATAGTGCCATGCGTCCATTATGTATGCAAAAGTTCCTGAATGCTACATATTATTTCTACATGCGTGCACAACCATTCACCAAAATGTGGTATCCATATGATAGTACAACCATTATACATCCATTTTTCTAAATACAACCATTTATATGCAATATGCAGTATGAAGTGACTGAGCCGATCTAGTGCCTAATAGTGTATGTATATGGGTCCACGAGCAACCACTAGCAAACACTTGCATCCACTTTGCATTCATCATACATAACATGTCTCAAACACATGTTTCAACCATAGGATGATCCTAACTAAAGGTCAAAGATACTAGCGAGAGGATACACTAAAGATAAGATAAGTACAAGATAAGCGATAAAGGAGAAATTAAAAGACATACCCTCAAAAAGAAAAGGGTACAACGAACGCACCTTCTCTTCTGTCTCCCAAGTAGCGTTGCTTTCATCATCTCCCCATTGCACTTTGACTAGTCTGACCTCTCGATTCCTCAACTTCTTAATCTCTGACCCAAGAATGCGCGTTGGAGCTCGTCGAATCGTCGCGTCACGCTCGATCTCCACCTCTCTAAGCAAGCTCGGCTCTACCACTTCTGTGGTCTCGTGCAAGCACTTCCTCAAATGTGACACATGGAATACGTCGTGTACACCACTAAATCTCTCCGGCAACTCCACTCTATACGCCATCTGTCCAATTCTTTCCTTAATATGAAACGGCCCTACAAACCTTGGGCTAACTTCCCAACGGACCCAAAGCGAACTACGTTTCGTAATGGAGACACTTTGACAAAGACCATGTCCCCAACTTCAAATTCAAGATCCGTCCTTCTCTTATCCGCATATGATTTCTGTCTATCTTGCGCTGCTTTCATCCTCCTTCGAATCAAGTCGATCTTCTCCGAAGTCTCCCTAATCATATCGGGCCCAAGTAAGATCTTGTCCGTAGACTCCCACCAACATGTAGGCGAACGACACGGCCGTCCATAAAGAGCTTCGAATGGTGCCATACCAATGCTAGACTGAAAGTTGTTATTATATGCGAACTCTACCAGTGGAAGATGCTCTAGTTCCAATTCCAATGCAATTATTGGAAATTCTGTATAATCACGAAATCCAACATCGAAATAATCCAAAGACAATTTCGATTCAAATCCATTCCAATGCAATTATTGGAAATTCTGGTTATTTTCAAAACCATTTCTAATCCAATTTATTTATTTTAAAAATAAACAAATTATTATCCTAGTTCAAAACTAGTTCATTTCGATAAAAATCTATTTTTATCTTTTCAAATATGGAGTTTTTCAACCCAATTCTTCACAAATCATTTCTTATGATTTTACACAAATTATTACTATTTTTAATAATTTTATCAAGGCCCGTACAGTCGATTTCCATCAACGGCCATCGAACTGCACTTACAGCGACCTTTTCAAAATTTGATTTGGACATAATTCCAAATCCAACCGTTAGATTTATAATTTCTAATATTCGTTAGAAAGCTCATTTCGATACGAACCCAACGGTTTCGGTTTTAGGAGAATCCGACGGTCGGATCTCCCGCAATATCCGTTCGAAGTCAATGGTCGAAATTCGCGAACTGCCGCGGTGCGGCGTGTTCTATTCAGGCCATTATATTATATATATAATATATATATATATATAATATACTTCATCGATTTCAATTCAAAACGTGCTTTATAAATCGTTTTAAAATTCATTTTCAAAACGGTTTCCACTTCATATTCAATTTCAAATCAAAATTGAATATTCCAATATAAAATCGTTTTAAATTCATTTCAAATTGATTTCAATTCAATTTCAATTTAATTCGAATGCAATTCCTTTCGATTTCAATTCGAATTCAATTCTATTCAATTTCAATTCGAATTCACTTCTATTCAATTTCAATTCGAATTCATTCTTATTCAATTTCAATTTGAATTTCAATTCTTTTCAAAATTTCAGATTTTGAAATCACTTTCGATATTCGTTATAAAATAAATAAAATCGATATAAATATCGTTCACGTTAAAATGGCGTAAATCTACTCAACATGGCTTCATATATTCATATTTTCAAATATTCTATTTCGAATATTTCTATTTCAAATATTTCTATTCAAATATTTCTTCTTCAAATATTTCAATTTTCAAATATTTCTACTTTCAAATATTTCTACTTCTAAACTGGAATGAGGCCCAATCAATTACCATATAATGTTAGTTATATGGATTTTCTACAACACAGGTATATATCAACAACGATGAATAATCAACCATCATCCAAAGTGCATTCCACACTGTATAAGCATCAAATATAAATATTCAACGCTTATAACAGTCTGTCAATCAATCGATCGACATACAACTAAACGATCGAGATTAGTGTACGTCAAATATTATCCCGATACCCGTGTGGGGTTTCAAACAATCAAACGCAGATTTTATTCGTGCAGTTGGGCGATGTGTAAAATTTATCGTCCCAATCAATATCAGTCAAATGTGTGTATATAAACAAATCGTCCGATTTGTTTATTTTTATTTCATTTCATATACACGTTAAAAATTCCATTTTTAACTATATGATATTTATTTTCTATATAAATATTTTATTTCATTTCCAATCACGCAAACAACTACACATCAAAATCAATCAAACAAACAAGCCGTCCATGGTCTGTGGACGACGGGTGTCGGGTGCTACTAAACACCGTCTGCATCCTAGTATATATTTTAACTAGAAAACAAAATTAAAAGGTGAGAAGTTCTCACAGAGGGTTCCGCTCCGCCGTGCTTTTCTGTTGAACTGCTGAACATCTGGATTGGGTTTGAAATTCCAATGCAGTTCTTTTCACACTGTTCATACTAAAAATTATATTCTTATCACTTCATTTCTAATAGATAAAAATTCTATTTTTATTTCGAATTCATATATATTTACATCGCTTATTTCTATATAAAAATTATATTTTTATATTTCTTCTTCTTATATAAAGATTGAATTTTTATTACATCACTATAAAAATCACATTTTTACTTCACCATATATATAATAAAAAATCAGATTTTTATTTCGCTACATATATAAAGATAATATTTTTATACTCTCTATTATATAAAAATCATATTTTAATATCTACCTTATATAAAAATCATATTTTTAATATTTCTATAATATAAAAGTTATATTTTTAATATTTCTATAATATAAAAGTTATATTTTTAATATTTCTATAATATAAAAGTTATATTTTTATTCTTACTTCATATAATAAAAATCGTATATTTATTTCTATGTTGTCTACTTATAGATCATGTTTTTCATTTCTACACATATAAAAATTCAATTTTTAAACCTTTACCTATATAAAAATTAAGTTTTCAGTCCTATGTTAATAAAATTAAAAGTAATAAAAATAAAAGATTACCTTTTTAATGTTAAACAAACGCTATTACTTCTCCCATAATGTCCATTCTTGTTCAACCGACCTACTCCGAAGTTTCCATCGTAGCCTAGGGTTTGAAATCGAACCCCTCATCACACGCCGGAGATCTGCAGGTCGAGGGGTGAGTTGCGGCTGGCCAGGTGGCGGGCCAGGGTGATGGGAGGCATACCAGTTGTCTGGTCAACAGAGGGGGTCATGGCGGAGCTCAGGGGGTGGCTCGGGTTGTGTTTTGGGGTTGATTTGAGGGGATAAACGGCAGCGCTGGAGGAGGTTCGACGTGATGAGGAGGCGGAGGCGATGGGTTGGATGCTCGACGCGGTGGGGGAGGGCGGCGAACGGAGGTGGGCGGCGGTGGAGCCATCGCGATCTGGAGAGGCGCGGTTTTTTTTATTTGTGTTCTGAACGGCAATCGTGAGGGAGAAGGAAAATAAAAGGGGGCTTGAGTGTAAATATATATATTATATTTTTATTTAATTCTCCTATGTTGACTTTTCATTCGAACATGAAATCAAGCCCAACGACTATCGTCCCTAGCTAATTACCCCCATTCCGAACACAATGGGATATGTATCGTAAGCTGATTCGACTGTTTTGACCAGTTTCCGTCAAAATCAACATATAACTCTATATATTGAATTTGAACGCGCATTTCACTTTACCGGGGCCACATACTAACTAGAAAAATTCCCGAAAAATATTTTCCAGCTTCGTATTGACGATACGGTCCTAACAAAACTAGTTTCATCGAATTCCGAGACCGTTTGAAAAATGGCCAATTTTCAGTCGATTAAAATCAACTGAAACTGGTCAAACGCGTTTTCCTTTGCCACGCTCACATATCGAGTCGAAAAATTACGAAATTTGAAACCTAGCAATAACTTGACATCACGGACCCAACAAAAGTGGTTTCGTCGAAATCCGAGGTCGTTTGCAAAATGGCTATTTTTAAGGGCCGAAATTCCATAGCGACTATTCAGAATTTTCAACTGGACATATCTTTTTATCCCCGCTATGAAATTTTGATTTTTCGGATTCGTTGGAAATATATTATCAAATAGATCCTATTATTTCTGGTTTCGCTAAAATCCGGTTTATTTTGCACCCGGTACATTCAATTGAAGTTTGAAATCGAATTATCGAACTACAGGGCCATTTTCAATTCCTTTTATAATATATAAATAATAATTATATTCTAACGACGACGTATATAATATATACGTTCTATTACTATTCAAAATAAATTTCTCGTCGATATTATTTAAAATAATTCATTTTAAATGATCAAAAATCGCTAAAATTGCCAAAATAAATTTTTTAAATTGGCCCAGATTTCCGGGTTATTACATGCCCGTACGGAGTGGTTTTCAGATAATAAATCTGATCCCAATCTCTCCATATTGACGACAGAAAAATGGTCAAACACTTCGACAGTCGGTGACTTAACTATCAAAGAAAAATATGTGTACAACCAACGAACTTATTTCCAGATAGAAATTCGATCGATTAATCATCGATCAACATTTATCTCTTTATATTAAATTATCATAAATTTATCCATTTACCTATTTCCTTTTTCCATATATTCGTAAATTCTTATTTTCTAAATTTAGAAAACATTTCCATATTTACTCCCATTTCTTATTTTCTATATTAAAAAACATTTTTGATTCTTATTTGGAAAATATTCCCAAAATTCCTTCATTGAATTTAAAAAGAAGTTTAAATAAAAGATCGCTATGCCAACTCGAACCATTAACACTTATTATCTAAATTCAATTAACTAACCTTCACTATCGAACCTTAACCATTCCTTAGTCAAAATGAAGTCAATCAAGTTGGGGTATAACTACCTCTCAGACCTTAACTGAATCAACATTTTTCAACCTCACAATAGACAAGGTTCACCTTTTAAACCTCTAACAAACTTCCTTACGTAACTCTCAGATTCTATTTACGAACCCACTTCTTTTATAAAATTCATTTGATTATCATAATAATGTTATAATCCCATACTTCGATATATATAGAATAACTTAAATATAACTTTATTTCTTAATTTAAACAAATAACTAAATAACTATTTATTTATAAATAAATAAATCTTGATTAAAAATCGAAAAGTAAATAATACTTTCCTACATTCGATATCGTCGAATTCTGATGTATAATTCTCTCTCGAATAATCTCTATTCGATAACTCTCTTCCGAATAACTATATTCGATTATCTCTCTTATGAATAAACTATATTCGATAAGTCTCCTTCGAATAAACTATTCGATAATCTCTCCTTCGAATAAACTATATTCGATAATCTATTCGAATAACTAATATTCGATTAACTCTATTCCAATAAACAATATTCGATTTAACTCTAATTTGAATAACTAATATTCAGTTAACTCTAATTTGAATAACTAATATTCGATTAACTCTATTTGATTAACACTTATTCGAATAATCAATATTCGACTGTAACAACCTGGAAAATCAAAACCAATTTAAAAATTTTATTTTGTTATTTTAATAGATTTAAATATTTAAAATAAATCATTTTAAATAATAATGACCAAAAATCTATTTGGATCGAAGTTATAGCGAATATATTTATTTTAATTATAAAACAAGGCCTGAAATGGCTTGGTAGTTTGAAAATTTGAATTCGAACTTTGACTAATTGTATCTGATGCAAAATAAAACGGATTTTAGTGAAACCAAAAATATTTAAATCTATTGATGAATATCTTTCTAACGAATCTAAAAAATAGAAATTTCACAGCGGGAATCAAAAGTTATGGACAAATGAATTTTCAGAACGGTCGCCATGGAGTTTATATAGCCCTAAAAAAATAGCCATTTTGCAAACGACCTTCGTTTTCGACAAAACCACTTTTGTTGGATCCGGGATGTCAAATTATTGCTAGGTTTCAAATTCCATAATTTTTTGAGTTAATATGTGAGTGAGGCAAAGGAAATGTGTTTGGTTAATTTCAGTCAATTTGGATCGACCAGAAAATGGCCATTTTTCAAATGGTCTCCAAATTTGACGAAACTAGTTTTGTTGGGACTGTATTGTCCAAACATAGCTAGATTTATTTTTCTGGGATTTTTGGGTTCAGTATGTGGCCCCGACAAATTGAAATGTACGTTCAAATCAAATATTGAATGTTTTATATTTTAATTTGAAGAATAACTAATTGTAACAGTCAATAGGCTTACGAAACATATCCCATTATGTTCGAAATTGGGGTATTTAGTTAGAGGTGATAGTCATTGGGGTTGAACTGGAGTTCGTATGGAGTGAGGTGTATTTTTGGATTTAAATAAATTAAAAATAATTATTAAAACCCTTGGCCAACCATAATTCTCCATCTCAACTCTCTCTCCTTGATACTCCAGGTCGCGACAGCGGAAAACATCCCAGCCTTCTCTCCTCAAATCCGATCAATCCGTGCAATAAAATCGCAGGCCCCAGTTAGGAAATTTGTAGATCTTCCCATTCTCTTCAAATCCATATAAGGTTTGAGATTTTTCGTTTAGTGTTATGAGAGAATCACCCTAGTGAAGTTCGGACCTTCAAAGACCTTCCACCGCTCCGATCTGCCACCACTCCTACCCTCGTTCTGTGCGCCCTTCCGAGTACTTCAAGGTGGCGCAACCTGATTTCAGTTCGAGCAATGGTTTGGGTAAAAATCCATGACCTAGTTTTGAAGATCGAGCTGAGGTAATAGCTGTTTATTTTCTAGAGGATTATAGCACGTTAAAGCACTACGAATTGTGATTTCACTGTAAAAATCATATATTTTTTCTGTGTTTTCGAAATCCAGTGAAACAAGAGACACCGAGACCATGAGGACGTCTTCTACATTCTAGAAAAGACCGAGGAATTTTTGGATCTTCCTACAATTTTCGGAGGAGTGGAACCCAAAGTGAGATTTCTAAATTATAAACGATATGGAATGGTGATGTATAAATTATACAATCGATATATAATTTAAATAAGCGTTGTACACCTCCTATATAAGTGTTGTATAAGTTGTATGTGCGATGTATAAGTTATATATACGTTGTAAACATCATATGTGCGTTGAATGGAATTGAAATGATATTGAAATGAAATTGAAATATATTTATACATGTATATCTATGTATACACTCCCCTCGTCCACAGACCATGGACGATATATATTGATTGTGATTGTTTGAATTTTGGTTGACGCGAAATTTGGTTGATAAATGCAAATGGTTGATAATGATTGTTTGTGGTTGAAACAAAATTGGAACTGTTTGTGGAAAAATCCGTTGGGATATGAAAATGATTGAAATATTTATATTATAAGGATAAGCCCCTTAGGGAACACTACGAGGCGTAAGGTAGTGCGAGGAGCCGTACTGGGGACGGTGCCGGTTTTTAACCCCGTGCCGTTATGCTGTCGAAATTTTCTAAAATATTCGTGTGTTTGATTTATATTCATGTATTGAAATATATTCATGTGTTGGAAAAATATTCATATGACGAATAAAATTGTTCGCATGATAAAAATGTGAGTATATAAAATATTTGTGTTTGAAATAAATTGTTTTGACAATAAAAATCACATTTTATAATACATACGAATCACTAAAAATAATCATGTTTGAAATAAATTGTAACACTCCGTATTTTCGGTGAACATCAAAGTAACAAATTAAAGTATACTTAATTTTTAAAAGAAGAATTAAGGGAAACAGGTTAAGCCATTGCGTTCATCTCGGAATTCTTCTTGAGATAGAGTTCGAGTTTGCGTAAATCGGATACCGTTTGAAGAAGTTATGACCTTAAGAAGTTTCAGGATTTAAATAAATTAAAACAGCTCCAGGTCAGAAATTCAAATTCGAAATTCAAATCACACACCCGGGTTGGGCGGGAAATTTCACTCCCAGGACCCAGGTCAACCAGGGAGTCGACCTGGGGGTCAACCTAGATAGAACAGGTCGACCATGGGGTTGACCTGGGGGTTAACCTCCCCCCTTTTCCAGATCCGTGGACAGATTCGTTTTTCTGCATTTAGACGCCCGTTCTGACCAGATTCGTTGCTCCTAAGCTATTTAAACACCCCAAACCTCACTTTCTCTCCACACAACTTCATTTTTCCTATACTCTACCCTAATTCATATCAAAATAAATCAAAGGCGGGGTTATGCTGCTCATGTAGAATCAAGTTAGAATTCAAGTAGAGATTCAAAGGCTAATTCAACGACTTCAACAACTATTTCTAAGAATCAAATCAAATATAAATTAGAAGAACAAATAGTCTACTTCAGGGGAGTGCTATTCAGTTTTAGAATATAGATCCCAGAATTCAAGACCGTTCTGTAATTTGTAAGTTCACGTTACTTTCAGAAATAAAAGTTAATTGTTATTATGACATTGTAATAAATCTGGATCTGAGATTATGCCTATCTTTCTATATCTTTAGGATCTATCTCATTGATAATATTATGTCCATTCTTTGTCTCTTCTTTCCTTCTTCCCTTTTGTTTTATAGCCAGGCTACTGCGAGCCTAAGCCAGATCTCATAAGAGATGAACATACGTTGGAAATAAAAATTAGGCATAATTAAGTTGTAACTGATTTGAGGACATACCACATGTTGTATTCAAAACATAAAATATTAAACATATGACTTGAGACTTGAGGCATAAAGTATTGGACAAATGACTTGAGATTTGAGGCATAAATTATTGGACATATGACTTGAGATTTGAGGCATAAAGTATTGGACATATGACTTGAGATTTGAGGAATAAAGTATATTGGACATATAACTTGGGATTTGGGGCGTAAATCGAACTGTAAACATGTAAGTCCAAGTTAATTTCAGATTTAAACACCTAATAGTGATTTTGGCATGTACTGAAATGGATCTAAGTCCATAATACAAATCTTTCAGATTAGTTCCTACCTTTCTATTGAATCAATGATTTACATGCCTAGGAAGTCATTATTCAATCATGCCTAGCTTTGTTGGACATCTAATATATAATCCTTTTTAGCTTCATGATATTACTTATATCAGATCTATATGTCTATGAGGTTATTTCTGTCAGTTTGTTTCAGATCTATCATTGTTATACCCCAACTCTAACAGATCTATAATCCTCTTAGGTCCAAAATATTCGACAGATCTACCATTTTAATGCCTGTTTTATGCCTACGCACGTTTATGTTCCTCTTTCTTCCCCTTTTTATTTATGGATCTAGATTAACCCCGAATCTAGACTGAAATTTATTGTACGTGCAATTGGAATGCGGGGGTAATGGGGAATAGTATATTTGGTAACGGTGGAACAAAATTTTGTAACTTATGATTTGGGGCATAATTTGTCTTTGTTGCGAACTTAGGGTAAATTGAAATATTAAATATAGATTTGGTGCAAACTGTAAATTAGGATATTAATCAATATTGGGCCTAACCATTGGTTGAGACGCCAAAGAATAATGTATATTGGGGTACTGGGGCATGACTATTAGTACAAACTTGGCAAGATTAGGTATAGTCTATTTTGAGTAATAACTCGAAATTGAATTTGGGGGCCATAACTTGCAACTAGTTTTGTTGGGCATAACTTGAGAATTGGAATATGACTGGTTGGGAAAATTAGCATATAAATCTAGACTTGGACATTTATGTAAAATGTGGCATCGTCTGAAATTGACAACAATTGTGAATAATTTACATACAAACTGTAAATATGTAAATATGTGAAAAGATGAATATGTCTAACCCGAGGTTAGATTGAGTTGTGGTGTAAAACTGCCCGGAACCGCCCGACACATCCAGTAACCACAACAACATCTATCTAATGTGAGAGGTTAATGCATCATTGCATCATGCCCAAGAAAAACCCGAGGTTAGATTGAGTTGTGGTGTAAAACTGCCCGGAACCACCCGACACATCCAGTAACCGCAACAACACATATCTAATGTGAGAGGTTGGTGCATTAATAAATTAATTAATGCTAATATAACAAGAAGAACGAATACGGTTAAGTTAATAGGAAACACTTAACCATTATAACTTGATTTATGGTAAGGTTAAGTTAAAACAAGAGGGCAACACTTAACCAATAAAACTTGATTTGTAGAAGGGTTAAGTTGACACAAGAAGGCAAAGTAACATGACAAGTAGGTGCGTTAAGTTAACTTGAATTGACTGATGACACTTAACCAATACAACAAGACGAACAAGTTGGGTTAAGTAACAAGGAAACACTTGACCAATGTAACTTGACGAACGGACGGGGTTAAGTAAGTAAGGCACTTAACCAACATGACACCATGAATGGGTGGGTTAAGTTAACATTATTGGACAACACTTAACCAACATGACACGATGAATGGGTGGGTTAAGTTAACATGAATGGATAACACTTAACCAATATGACATAATGTGTGGGAGGGTGTGGCGATCCCAAAACCCGTACGACGGTGTTAAGGATAATTATTGGAATTTAACTCATTAATCATCATTAGCAGAGTACATATAATAGCATAAACAACAAATAGAATAATTTTACATAGCTATGACAGCGGAATCATAACATGTAACAACATCAGGGTAGCACAATGTAGGATATAACTTAGTGCATAAAAAGTGAATGATCTGTCAACATCGCCATAAGCGGAATATATACATACAGTGAGACATAATAAAGATATCAGTCTACATCGCCTGAGGCGGTACATATACATAATATAATACATACTGGAAGTAAATCAGTCTACATCGCCATAGGCGTAATATATACATAAGATAAGGATAGCGGAAAGTCAATAGCCAAAATACAAGTAAATCTAATCCTCGCCATCAAGCCAAAAGCGCACTCCATACTGCAGTGCTAAGCCAAAATAACCTGTCATCTGTCAACTAGGCTGCCCGTGTGAAAATAAGGGCACCCGAGTTTGCAAAGTGAAACAAACAACGAGTCAGTCTTGGAACTGGTATGAGAAATCTACTTAACTGTTTAACAACAGTAATAAGGCAAATCATAGGACCACGCCATTTTCGCGGAACGGGTTTACTCCAGTGATTGCCATTGCATTTAAAAACAAATTAAATTCTTTAAAACAAGCGCAATGCTTTTTTTAAAAAGAATGAAGCCGTTATAAGACTCAAGTCCCATCACACAATGCAACGCAAACCGGAGGATAGAGTTTTACCTTATAATGGCCAAAATATGCTTAATACATGCAAAGCAAAATCGCTTGATATTATTACTAGTGCATATATGTTTCAAAAACGAATATCATCATAAATATCAATCATAGGCGGCATAAGTGCCTCATACCACTATGTCGCCATACTAGTTCTGCAATCAAATCCGTTATCTCGTATTGGAAATTGGATTTCCGTCATGAGTCGAGGAAAGGGGCAAGCTCCTCTCCGCTTTGAGACACTCCAGAAATGCCTCAGGACTACACACTCTGGGTAACCCTTGGATCTTCAGGGTCGGTCCTCTCTTACGTTTGAGATTGGCAATTCCTGAACACACGTTTCCCGGTCCTTTCAGACCTAAAATCGAGGTGTCTCATTCGAACATCCACATAGGTAAAAATAATATAAATGTCAGCCAGTTTAAGCACTGACACTACCATTAGCTAGAAAGAAACGTCGTGCTCTTTGTAACACCCCACCTCCATTAAGGTCACTCACAAAGGGAATGCCTTAACTTTAGTGGAGCATTTTTAGTAAACAAACACAGAATATCACAAGACAGATATAAAAATTTTGCAGCGGAAAATAAACAACTTTATTAAATCACTAAAATATTTTGTTACATAATACCATGAGTCATAAAACCCTTACAACAAAACACTTCTATCTTATATTATCATAGTACATAGGTATTTAAAAGAAAACATCATTCCCCATATTAAATAGCAAGCCGTATAGGAGACAGAGACTCGAGCCATACTTCTCCTAGAAGATGATATCCAATTCCTGACTAAAACTGGGTGTTTCCTCCCTGAGAACCTTGGGGGAGGGGGAAACGGAAGAAAAGAGGCGAAACAAACTAGGTCAGACATACGTCTCGTGAGTCCAGTAACTTTTAACCAGTAAATAAATAAAGGTAAACATGACAGGCATACAAAGTGGATAAGAGGATCACGGTATAGATGACAGGTATGACAGGACAAATAAGGTAAGGTGTATGCATGATTCACTACTATCTACTCTGCAATATTACTAGTCATATCAAGATGGGATGATCCCTTCCGCTAATGATAACGATGGTGGTAGTTTCGTGTATTCCTAGTTGCTGCCATATGTGCCGCCTAATCCTATCTCACCTAGTCGTACCCACTACCCTCCTACTATAAATTGGTAGACCTAGGGCATATGTCCGGATATACCCTAACCGCTACCCTAATCGATCGGCTCCCTACTCTGTAGATACCCTGTGCTGGTCCCACAACTAGGGGGTATCACTTCCCTAAAGTGACAACTTAAGGTGTGCACAGTTATACCTACTGGTGTCACGGTCGTCTTGACCCCCTCTGCCCGGCCCATGCACGCACATGTCCTCGGTCGGTTTGCGCCGCCCACACCATCCGTCTCGTTTTGGATCTCTTACAATCAATCAGTAAGCGTGCCCCTTCCCCACCTAGTACGGAGATCTTTACTTTGATACCCCTCCGGGTTACTGACAGAAATGGGTCCCACACAACATGATACAAGCTCGCCCCTATGTCTTGTATCCCACTAGGTTTTCTACTGACTATGTATACCCTAAGGTGTCTTTAATTACATAGCCCTCAATCAGTTATGCATACCTATAGGTGTCTTTAATACATAACCGCTATTCTACCTATTAGTTATGCGTACCTATAGGTGTCTTTAATACATAACTCTACCTATTCCCATTAGTTATGCGTACCCCTAAGGGTGTCTTTAATACATAACGTTACCTATTCCCATTAGTTATGTGTACCCCTAAGGGTGTCTTTAATACATAACTTTACTATTCTGCCCCGGTTATGTATACCATTAGGTGTCTTTAATTACATAACCCCTTTTTAATGGTTAAGTTTATGGGCCTATATGTATTAAAATTACCCACCTACCCTTCAGTTGTACTTAACCCTCCCACAATCTAATTCGTTTTGCTTAACCCTAACTTATGTCAACCATCATACAGTCCATATGTATTAATTTAGGTTAAGTAGCATTAACCTAATCGTATTTCACATGCCACCCAAGGCACCCACTTAATTCCACATGCCACCCAAGGCACCCACTTAACCCCTCATGTCCCACTACATGTTTTATCTGGTTAAGTGTTTCTTAATTCATTAAGGCCGTAACCTTATAAAGACCTCCCACATTAGACTGGCATTTGTGGCAGCTGGATTTGTCGGGCGGGTCCGGGCAGTCTTACACCACAAAAGAGCATAACCTCGTGTCTTTACAATTGTTACGTATTTAATTTATGCCTAAGACCTCCCACATTAGACTGGCATTTGTGGCAGCTGGATTTGCCGGGTGGGTCTGGGCAGTCTAACACCACAAAAGAGCCTAACCTCGTGTCTTAGATGATTAATTACTCCTAATTAATCATCCCCCAATTTGAATTCTTTCCCTATTCAAATTATCAATTAATTCCAAATTTCACTATGGCCATAATTGACTCAATTATGTCCCACTATTTATGGTATGAAAAATCATACAAATTTTCATCACAAATTTATTTTATGCCAACTCTAAATATTAATTCTTCAAACTTTAATTGCTTAAACATTCCTCTTTTGATTAATTAAGTTAATTAATTAATCCTTTCCTTTTTCATAGGTGTCAATACCTATCTTACTAACAATTTGGATTTCTTATCCATAAATGGTCATATTCAAATTATACCATTTTTATCCAATTTTACCCATGTCATAATAGGTAATTATTTATATGTTTTCTTACTTGAATCATGTGTCCAATTTACAAAATCACTATGCCTATCACAAATTCCCCTTTCTCCCCATTTCTTAACTAGCGTAACCGTTTGTGTTTTTGGCGTCATCGAGGCAACAAGGTAGCCACGCCATAACAATAAAATAAAGGGAATGACAAGGTGATCGTTTTCAGTATAATTTTTGGCATAAGCATGACAACTAGGGATGATGGCATGATAACTTCGCATATAATTATGATTCACCACATAATTAACCACTCGCATGGATTCGTAACAACTTGCATAGGTTCATGAATTAACAACATAATTAACAACTAACATAGACTCATGATTCTTAACATAATCAACAACTTATATGGGTTCATGATTCACAATATAACAACTTACATGATTCATAACATAATCTTCTTGCATGGGTGACTTACATTGGTTCATGATCCACAACATAACAACTAGCATAGGTTCATGAATCAACAACTTATCAACTTGCATTGGTAACTTACATAGGTTCATGATTCATAACATAACAACTAGCATAGATTCATGAACTAACAACGCAACATCTTGCATAAGTAACTTGCATGGGTTCATAGTTTCTCCACATAATAATTTGCATAACTTCATGATTCACAACAATAATAAACTTGCATCATATCATGATTCACAACAATAATGAACTTGCATAACTTCATGATTCACAATAATAAGGAACTAGCATCATTTCATGATTCACAACAATACAACAATGAACTTGCATAACTACAAACAACATATACCCAAATCATAGTCTACCACAATTCACTTTCATTTATTTAAACCTAAAAGTGACTAGAACTCACCGAATAAAGGAGTCTTGAGTTCTGGGTTTTGAATTCTGTAATTGATTAGCGTCCCCTTGTTGTAGACAATTTCGTTGTTGTAGTCTTAGGCTTGATTTGAATTGAATTGTTGTTTTTAATTTGCGTCTAGTTGGTGGCGGCTACTCTAGAGTTTGGAGTGACAACATGATGGCTACTGATCTAATTTTTGATTTGATTCTAGGGTTTGGGTTTACACATGTTTATATAGAATTTCAATTTAACTATAGCCGTCGGATGATCTTAGGGTTAATCAAAACCACTCAGTCGGGATAGGGTGACACCTCAGCCCTAATGACTCAGCAAGTAGTCAGAAAGGACTCAGCAATGAGTCAGAACATGGGTCATACTGAACCAGAAGGCTGTGCAGGTTTTCTCTTGGCCTGGGCGCACTTGGGAAGTGCGCCAATGCAAATTTGTACTGGCGCACTTCCAAAGTGCGCCAGTGCAATTTTTTTTTCTATTTTGCCACTAGACTTCGTTCGTCCATAACTCCTTCATCTGTTACCCGTTTCCCGCAAACTCGGACTCTATTTCAACCAGAATTCCAAGACGAACGCAATGGAATGACCCGTTTCCCTTAATTCCCAAATTTGAAATTAAGTATTCTTTAATTTAGTTAATCTGATTATTTGAAAATTCGGGGTGTCACATTCTCCCCTACTTAAAGGATTTCGTCCCCGAAATCTTCAAGTTAAGAAGAATGTGTCCTACCATCCAATCACCCATCTACTTAACCATCATCCACAAGCATCCATTGTCCTTAGAAAACTTCTAATGTTGTATGAACATATGAAAAAGTGTGTGTATATGTTCCTTATCTAATGCAAAATCAGGCAGTCTACTGATTCAATTGGCCTCCTCAATGCAAACCATGATAGTGCCATGTGTCCATTATGTATGCGAAAGAATCCTATCGATACATATTATTTCTACATGTGTGATCAACCATTCATCAAAATGCAACATCCATATGATAACACAACCATTGTTCATCCATTAACCTAAATATGCACACACATTTATATGCAATATGAAAGTGATTTGAGCCGATCTAGTGCCTAATGTGTGTGTAAATGCATCCATGAGCAATCACTAGCAAACACTTGCATCCACTTGCAACCATCAAACATAACATGTCCTAAGCACATGTTTACATCCATGGATTTCCTATCTAAAGGTCGAAGATTCAGTCGATGGGATATAAACAAATGATATAACTAAAACAAAAGCTCTGTTCCCATTTGACATCGTTAAGAGGATAATTATCTAAGTCTCAGCCCCGAAGACCGAAATCAACATCAGACTGACACCCAAAGAATTACCCCCATTAAACAATGTCAAAACTGGAGATCTACTTCATGCTTTGAGTAGAAACCCATATCCTTCAGAAATATCCAGATACTTATAGACTACTAGTACAGATCAGATTACAGAATGATTCTCAGAAAGCTAAGCATAAAACACCCTTACGGGCCACAAGAAACTTTGGGGTCTTCCCATGACAAGTTAGAAACTTAACGACCCTCCTCTCAAAATCTAGAACGAACCTCTACATAGAAAGAAGGTCCATTTAGACCCAACCCATAGCCCATAAACTTGAGCACACAAACGTCACATTCAAATTTTTGACGCCTAATACAGATAATTTCAACCCCTTACAAATCACCAATAAATGAGCCAAACCACAAAAGGGGTTTGAAACAACTACGGGATCAGAAACAAGACTAGTATTAAAGTGCAGAGTCAATTACAAAATCAAAATGCCAGAATCCAAAAGAGTCTTAACTTCATAAGGAAATTAAACCTTTTACATAAATTTTTCGTATCCATATCCTATCCATCTGCCACGAGAGCATTCGCTTGCCCTCCAGAAGTCCCTTGCGATCCCTGCGCCTTCGGGCATTCCTTGGAAAAGTGTCCGACCTCTCCACACTTAAAGCAATTGGACTTCCTCCTTTTACATTCTTTGACTAGGTGACCTTCTTTCCCACAATAGTGGCATTTCCTCTTATCCTTTCCCTTGTCATCCATCTTGCCTTTCTTCTACTGTTGCTTTTGCTGTCCTTTCTTGGGTCCCGCCTTCTCATTTTTCAGTGACCCTTCAACCTTTTCCTCTTTCTTTGCTCCTTTGTCCTCTTCATGTATGAGGGCCATGTCCACCAGCTTTTCAGAAGTGGCCCCCATGGGAATGTGGGTCATAGCCAATCCGTGTAGCGGCTCATTCAAGCCTTTAACAAATCTCAGAACCTTCTTCTCAGGTGTGTTCACTAAGTCTAAGCCGAACCTCGCTAACTGATTGAACTTGTTGACGTACTATTTTACTGACAGATCCCCCTGCTTCAATGCCAAAACCTTTCCATATATAGATTTTCTTCCGATCGTGAGAGAAATTTCGCCTCAAACCTACGCCTGAAATCTGGCCATGTATCAACTGGACGCTCTTCATTAGTGACCTCCCACCAAAATGAAGCTTCGTCTTTCATTAACCAAGCAACCAATTGGACCTTCTTACGATCGTCCAAGTCGAAAATGCCAAATAGATCCTCCACTTCCTTCAACCAATTTCTAGCTTCAATAAACGTTTCAGTCCCACTAAAAGATTTTCCACCCATCGAACGAAAGTCCTTACATATATTGGAGAAAGTCTCTCCACGCAGAGGAATGACTGGAGCTGGGGGAGGAGGAGAGACGTTGGCCGGACCCGCAGTAGCGGCCCTAGCCTCGAGATATTGACGAAACCAACCGGGAACATGAACACCCTCTGGTATCTCAAATGCTCCAGACATGCTGAAACCAAAAGGGAAAGATTCAATACAATGAAACGAAGGAAAGATATATGGCTCTTGGGGAAAGTTTTTTAAAACAGTCATTCCTTTTTGAAAATACTTTCTTTTAAAACCTCTTTGAAAATAGTTTTTCAAAAGCTTTTATCTAATCTAGTAACCTTCAGCTCTGATACCAAGTGTAACACCCCACCTCCATTAAGGTCACTCACAAAGGGAATGCCTTAACTTAAGTGGAGAATTTTTGGTAAACAGACACAGAATATCACAAGACAGATATAAAAATTTTGCAGCAGAAAATAAACAACTTTATTAAATCACCAAAATATTTTGTTACATAATACCAAGAGTCATAAAACCCTTACAACAAAACACTTCTGTCTTATATTATCAGAGTACATAGGTATTTAAAAGAAAACATCATTCCCCATATTAAAGAGCAAGACATATAGGAGACAGAGACTCGAGCCATACTTCAGAAATAGCTCCTAGAAGATGATACCCAATTCCTGACTAAACCTGGGTGTTTCCTCCCTGAGAACCTGGGGGAGGGGAAACGGAATAAAAGAGGCGAAACAAACTAGGCAGACATATGTCTGGTGAGTCCAGTAACTTTTAGCCAGTAAATAAATAAAGGTAAACATGACAGGCATACAAAGTGGATAAGAGGATCATGGTACAGATGACAGGTATGACAGGACAAATAAGGTAAGGTGTATGCATGATTCACTACTAACTACTCTACAATATTACTAGTCAAATCAAGATGGGATGATCCCTTCCGCTAATGATAACGATGGTGGTAGTTTCGTGTATTCCTAGCTGCTGCCATAGGTGCCGCCTCCTCCTATCTCAACTAGTCATACCCACTACCCTCCTACTATAAATTGGTAGACCTAGGGCATATGTCCGGATACACCCTAACCGCTACCCTAATCGATCGGCTCCCTACTCTGTAGATACCCTGTGCTGGTCCCACAACTAGGGGGTATCACTTCCCTAAAGTGGCAACCTAAGGTGTGCACAGTTATACCTACTGGTGTCACGGTCGTCTTGTCCCCCTCTGCCCGGCCCATGCACGCACATGTCCCCGGTTGGTTTGCGCCGCGCACACCATCCGTCTCGTTTTGGATCTCTTACAATCAATCAGTAAGCGTGCCCCTTCCCTCCTAGTACGGAGATCTTTACTTTGATACCCCTTCGGGTAATTGACTGAAATGGGTCCCACACAACATGATACAAGCTCGCCCCTATGTCTTGTATCCCCACTAGGTTTTCTACTGACTATGTATACCCTAAGGTGTCTTTAATTACATAGCCCTCAATCAGTTATGCGTACCTATAGGAGTCTTTAATACATAACCCCTATTCTACCTATCGGTTACGCGTACCTATAGGTGTCTTTAATACATAACTCTACCTATTCCCATTAGTTATGCGTATCCCTAAGGGTGTCTTTAATACATAACTTTACATATTCCCATTAGTTATGCATACCCCTAAGGGTGTCTTTAATACATAACTTTACCTATTCCCATTAGTTATGCGTACCCCTAAGGGTGTCTTTAATACATAACTTTATTATTCTGCCCCGGTTATGTATACCATTAGGTGTCTTTAATTACATAACCCCTTTTTAATGGTTAAGTTTGTGGGCCTATATGTATTAATATTATCCACCTACCCTTCAGTTGTACTTAACCCTCCCACGATCTAATTCGTTTTGCTTAACCCTAACTTATGTCAACCATCATACAGTCCATATGTATTAAGTTAGGTTAAGTAGCATTAATCTAATCGTATTTCACATGCCACCCAAGGCACCCACTTAATTCCACATTCCACCCAAGGCACCCACTTAACCCCTCATGTCCCACTACATGTTTATCTGGTTAAGTGTTTCTTAATTCATTAAGGCCATAACCTTATAAAGACCTCCCACATTAGACTGACATTTGTGGCAGCTGGATTTGTCGGGCAGGTCCGGGCAGTCTTACACCACAAAAGAGCCTAACCTCGTGTCTTTACAATTGTTACATATTTAATTTATGCCTAAGACCTCCCACATTAGACTGGCATTTGTGGCAGCTGGATTTGCCGGGCGGGTCCGGGCAGTATTACACCACAAAAGAGCCTAACCTCGTGTCTTAGACGATTAATTACTCCTAATTAATCATCCCCCAATTTGAATTACTTTCCCTATTCAAATTATCAATTAATTCCAAATTTCACTATGGCCATAATTGACTCAATTATGTCCCTCTATTTATGGTATGAAAAATCATACCAATTTTCATCACAAATTTATTTTATGCCAACTCTAAATATTAATTCTTCAGACTTTAATTGCTTAAACATTCCTCTTCTGATTAATTAAGTTAATTAATTAATCCCTTCCTTTTTCATAGGTGTCAATACCTATCTTATTAACAATTTGGATTTCTTATCCATAAATGGTCATATTCAAATTATACCATTTTTACCCAATTTTACCCATGTCATAATAGGTAATTATTTATATGTTTTCCTACTTGAATCATGTGTCCAATTTACACAATCACTATGCCTATCACAAATTCCCATTTCTCCCCGTTTCTTAACTAGCGTAACCGTTTTCGTTTTTGGCGTCATCGAGGCTACAAGGTAGCCTCGCCATAACAATAAAATAAAGGGAATGACAAGGTGATCGTTTTCAGTATAATTTTTGGCATAAGCATGACAACTAGGGAAGATGACATGATAACTTCGCATATAATTATGATTCACCACATAATTAACAACTCGCATGGATTTATAACAACTTGCATAGGTTCATGAATTAACATCATAATTAACAACTAACATAGGCTCATGATTCTTAACATAATCAACAACTTATATGGGTTCATGATTCATAATATAACAACTTGCATGATTCATAACATAATCTTCTTGCATGGGTGACTTACATAGGTTCATGATCCACAACATAACAACTAGCATAGATTCATGAATTAACAACTTATCAACTTGCATAGGTAACTTACATAGGTTCATGATTCATAATATAACAACTAGCATAGATTCATGAATTAACAATGCAACATCTTGCATAAGTAACTTGCATGGGTTCATAGTTTCTCCACATAATAATTTGCATAACTTCATGATTCACAACAATAATAAACTTGCATCATATCATGATTCACAACAATAATGAACTTGCATAACTTCATGATTCACAATAATAAGGAACTAGCTTCATTTCATGATTCACAACAATACAACAATGAACTTGCATAACTTCAAACAACATATACCCAAATCATAGTCTACCACAATTCACTTTCATTTATTTAAACCTAAAAGTGACTAGAACTCACCGAATAAAGGGGTCTTGAGTTCTGGGTTCTGAATTCTGTAATTGATTAGCGTCCCCTTGTTGTAGTCTTAGGCTTGATTTGAATTGAATTGTTGTTTTTAATTTGCGTCTAGTTGGTGGCGGCTACTTTAGGGTTTGGAGTGACAACATGACGGCTACTGATCTAATTTTTGATTTGATTCTAGGGTTTGGGTCTACACATGTTTATATAGAATTTCAATTTAATTATAGCCGTCGGATGATTTTAGGGTTAATCAAAACCACTCAGTCGGGATAGGGTGACACCTCAGCCCTAATGACTCAGCAAGGAGTCAGAAAGGACTCAGCAATGAGTCAGAACATGGGTCAGAATGAACCAGAAGGCTATGCAGGTTTTTTCTCGGCCTGGGCGCACTTGGGAAGCGCACCAATGCAAATTTGTACTAGCGCACTTCCCAAATGCACCAGTACAATCTTTTTTTTTCTTTCTATTTTGCCACCAAACTTCGTTCGTCCATAACTCCTTCATCCGGTACCCGTTTCCCGCAAACTCGAACTCTATTTCAACCAGAATTCCGAGACGAACGCAATGCAACGACCCGTTTCCCTTAATTTCCAAATTTGAAATTAAGTATTCTTTAATTTATTTAATTTGATTATTCGAAAATTCGGGGTGTTACACTCTCCCTGCAGTCCCTATCTCATTTTTAACTCATACCGAGGTGTGATGCTCGCGAATCCACGCTATACACAAAGCCAGGCCACGTAGGCCGTACTTTGATCATCGACCACAAGACTTTGTTTGCAACAAAAGCCTTGATCACTGCATCTTGGCATGCCACACAGGCAATCCACTCCATACGACTGATTTCTATCGATATATAACCTCTGAGCTCGTACATCCTAGAGAAGGGCGTTAAGCAAGAGAATGAATTCTCCGCCGCCAAACAGATATATATTTAACAGAGATCGATCAGTACAGAACAAAATCCAATGTCAGACACACAGTCCATTTACAAGTCCGTTCTGAGTCTGAACGAAACCGGAGGCACCATATTCCTCGCATATCCGTACAATCAACACATACGTCCAGACGGCTACTACTTCCATCCCTTCAAGGTAGCTACTCCAATCAGGAACCTCAGCAGCGCCCATCCATCCGATACGAAGATCGTTGGTCTTGAACCGTCTTCGTGTTTTTGACTTCGAATCGTTCGATCAATTATTTGAAATGTGGATTAGCTCGGCCTTTTCAAATAATTCACGTATATTTAGAATTCAAATCAATTCCTTCCATGGTTAAATTATTCGACATCCACATTTCAGTTCTTTAGTATAATTTTTATGTCAAACACATTCAACCATCAAATTTCAAGCAAACCAAGAAAAATTGGTTTAGTTCCATTCCATGACGCTTATATAATATTTTATAACGATTTTTCGCCATTTTTATTTATTTAAAAATGGCCATATTTAATTATACGACATTTCAGATCGTGTCGTGGCACTGGCGCTGTTTTTCCCCAAATTTGTTTTACACATATTGGGAAATCTAACCGTTGGATTTCTACAAAGTTTATATCACTGGGAAGATATCTCCAAAGCGAACCCAACGGTTCCAGTTTCGTGAAAATCCGACAGTCGGATCTTCTGCACTAGTCGTTTGAAGTTACAGTTTCAAAATACGAACTGCAGCGTCGTTATTCGATTTAATTTAATTATATTTATATTTATATATAAATATAATCGATTCTGGTGCTTTTTTTCTTTAGAATTGAATTAAACATTCTAGACAATCCAACCGTTGGATCTTTACAAAGTTGGTGCGTTGGAAAGATATTTCCAAGGCGAACCCAACGGTTGCGGTTTCGGGAGAATCCGATGGTCGGATCTCTCATACTAATCGATTGAAGTTACGATTTCAAAACACGAACTGCACGACCTCGATTCATTTCAATTTTATTTATATTTCTATATATAAAAATATAGTTCATTCTGCGATTTCAATATCGTTTTCACTTCAAATATTTCACTAACGACCTTATATTTCGAATTTTTTTGCCATAACCTCCTTTGTACGGGAAGGGGTTTGGAAATTTATTGGGCCGTATTAGGTACCCATTAAATCCTAATAAGCATACACATATTTATAGTGATATATTCCGGTGTCCACAGGGGAGTGTGTAGATCATAACTTCGGAGAATAAATTCTCGTCACCCTGTAAATGGTTTTTGTGCCTTAATGACCAGAGAGACGTGTTTATTGTCATCTCCAGACCCGTGTGGGGTTTTTATTAATCTGGCAATTTACCGTTACAATTTATATAGTTCAGATCAGTCATCAGTTCAACCTGTAATATATAATCATCGCCATACAAGCCTCTCGCTCGTATGGTAAATCTTCAACCTCGTCACACAAGCTCCAAATGCTTATGTGGAATATGATGAAGTATGCCTATCGTCAAGAAGTATGCCATGTAGTGTAGTTCAAAATTAATTGTTACTATCCTATGGCGATGTTTATTATTACACACAGAATAACCAGCACTCCGCATCCAATGGCATTCACAGGAGTTGATATAAAAATAAAATTGCGCAGCCAACTCATTAAGGCTTACCTATTTGTCGGGCATGCAAATAATTTCTTTACTCAACAGCTAATCCATTTTCTCTGTTCAACACACACACACATATATATATTTTTATATATATATATATGCCGAACAAAGCTAATAACAATATTTCTAGCGAACAAATATTTATTTCAACACGTATGTATTTTTAGCACTTCATATTCAGAATATAAATGTAATTTTTATTGTTAAATCAATTTATTTAAAACACGAATACTATTCAACACATGAATTTCTATTCAACGAATGAGTTTCTATTCAACACATGAATGTTCTCTATAGTTTGTATTTATAATAAAAATGTGATTTTTATTGTTAAAGCTATTTATTTAAAACACGAATACCATTCAACACATGAATTTCTATTCAATGAATGAATTTCTATTCAACACATGAATGTTCTCTATAGTTTGTATATATAATAAAAATGTGATTTTTATTGTTAAAGCTATTTATTTAAAACACGAATACCATTCAACACATGAATTTCTATTCAACGAATGAATTTCTATTCAACACATGAATGTATTCTATAGTTTGTATATATAATAAAAATGTGATTTTTATTGTTAAAGCTATTTATTTAAAAGACGAATACCATTCAACACATGAATTTCTATTCAACGAATGAATTTCTATTCAACACATGAATGTTTTCTATAGTTTGTATATATAAAAAAAATGTGATTTTTATTGTTAAAGATATTTATTTAAAACACGAATACCATTCAACACATGAATTTCTATTCAACGAATGAATTTCTATTCAACACATGAATGTTTTCTATATTTGTATATATAATAAAAATGTGATTTTTATTGTTAAAGCTATTTATTTAAAACACGAATACCATTCAACACATGAATTTCTATTCAACGAATGAATTTCTATTCAACACATGAATGTGGTTTCAACATATGAAAATAATTTCAACAAATGAAAATTATTCTAACACATGAATATTTCAGAAAATTTCGGCAGCATAACGGCAGGGTAGTTAAAACCGGGACCGTCCCTAGTACGGCTCCTCGCTCTACCTTAATACCTCACGGTTTTTGACAATGGGGATTTCATGCATCTAGTTCGCACGCAGGCGACATGTTTTATTTTCATTTCCACAATCCTATTCTAATTTGTTTCAACCATAAGAGGGTATTTTTCAACCACAAAGGTATTTTTCAACCACAATCCAACAATATCAACCACAAACAATTAATTTCAACCATTCGTCATATCTCATATTTTCACGCCAATCACAAGCAATAAATATCGTCCATGGTTTGTGGATGAGGGGAGTATATATATATTATTTCTATATTTCACTTGCATTTCAACACAATTCAAAGCATATATGTTTCATACAACGCTTGTATAATTTATATATCTGTCATACAACTTATACAACACGTGTACATGAGGTATACAATGCGTATATAATTTACACTTCGCTTATATAATTTATATAACACGATTTCATTCACACATGAATTTAGATTTCTCACATTGGTTTTCGAGGTGCTAAAAATCGTAGATAGCTCAAAAAAATCCGCGGTCTCTTCTAGATGGTAGAAAGCCTTCTTGCGGTCACGATGTTTCCTGTTTCATCGAATTTCGTCAACACACAACAAAGATATGATTTTTCAAAGTTTGCAACACTTAAAAGTGTTATTTTCAATTTAAATAATCAAAGCCGCACCTTTCAGGTTGGGGTTCAAAACTAGGTTTAGCAATTTCTTGAAATCCATTGCTCGTTACCAAAATCAGATGGCATCACGTTGTAGTGCTTGGGGAGGCGCTCAAAACGAGGTATGGGGGGTCCCACTCGGTGCGGCGGTCGAGGCACGGCGGGCTCCGATGCGGCGCGACTTCCTGGTGGCAAATCTCGAGAACCGTGCGACGACAGGGGAAGCTTCTGGTATGGATTTGTAAAGTGGAGGACGCTCTTCAAAAAGTTCAACTGGAGGTGGGGCTAAAGATGGACGTGGCGGCAGCGAATTGGTCGGGAAGGTTGGAAGCTTCGTCGCCGTTAAAATTGAGGGGGGCGGGTTTTCTAAAATTTTTTTAATGAATGGAGAAATCCTATTGGCCCATGGTTTTATTAAATTTTAAAATAGTGTTTCTCCACACGGACACCAATTCAAACCCAACAACTATCGCCCCTAGCTAAATACCCCCATCCCGGACATAATGGGATATGTTTTGTAGGCCAATTCGACTGTTACAGTCAGTTATTTTTCAAATTAAAGTATAAAACATTCAATATTTAATTTGAACGCACATTTCAATTTGCCAGAGCCACAAACTGATTCGAAACATTCCAGAAAATAAATCTTGCTATGTTTTGATGCTACGGTCCCAACAAAACTAGTTTCGTCGAATTTTGAGATCGTTTGAAAAATGGCCCTTTTCTGGTCGATCCAATTTAACAAAAATTGATCAATCACATTTTTTTTTCCACGCTCACGTACTAGCTTCAAAAATTATGAAATTTGAAACCTAGCAATAGTTTGACATCCCGGATCCAACAAAAGTGGTTTCGTCGAATTCCGAGTTCGTTTGCAAAATGTCTATTTTCAAGGGCTATATATTCTCTATAGTGACCTCTCTGAAAATTCATTTGGTGATAACTTTTGATTCCCGCTATGAAACTTCGATTTTTCAGATTTGTTAGAAAGGTATTCATAAACAGATTTAAATATTTTTGGTTTCACTAAAATCTGTTACAATTTACACTTGGTACAGTCAGTCAAAGTTTGAATTCAAAATTTCAAACTGCCACGCTATTTCTAATTCATTATTTTATTGAAATATTCTATTTCAATTGTTTAAATTCTTTTAAAATAACCAATTTAAAATTTTTAAATTGGCTTGCATTTTCCGGGTTGTTACAGAGGGTTAAGTACATATTGGGTTGGTGGGTAATATTAGTAAATATAGGCCCACAAAACTTAATCGTTTAATAAACATGCTTAAATCGATGGAAGGGTTAAGTACTTCTCGTGTAGGTGGGTAATATTAGTAAATATAGGCCCACAAAACTTAACCGTTTAATAAACATGCTTGAATCGATGGGAGGGTTAAGTACACCTCGTGTAGGTGGGTAATATTAGTACATATAGGCCCACAAAACTTAACCATTAAATAAATATGCTTGAATCAGTGGGAGTGTTAAGCACATATTGGGTTCGTGGGTAATATTAGTAAATATAGGCCCATAAACTTAACCAGTAGGAAACCCTAGTAACAAGCACCCGTTTCAGCAGTAACCCACATAGATGCATCACGGTACCCTGAACTAGGCAGGGTGGGGAACGATTACTGGGCTGATTGTAAGCGGTCAAAGCAGCGGCAGAGGGTACGTTAGTGTAGGTTTCGACAGTTTACGGGCGTGCACATACTCCGGAGTGGGAAAAAGAAGGCATTGGGTACCAGTAGTTATACACTGTGCTTCTTGAATCGTGTCGGGTTGCTATCATAAGGATTGATACACATTATGGTGGGACCAGCACATGGTATCTACACGCAAAAGTGGGCTGATTGACACAAACTGTAACACCCCACCCCCGCCAATGCCACTCTTGCAAGCGCACTAGCTTTGGAGGGGCGTTAAACGAGGTAAACATGCATGCAGATATCACAAGACAGAACATATAAGTAAAACAGAGTAAGTAAAGCAGCGGATAAAACTAGTATTTCAAAACCATAGTCAAGTTACATCAAAGTACTGAGTCATTATTTTCCACAAAACAAAGTCTAGAAAAAAACATAAACTGAAAACCGGAAATAATCATAAAGTAAACTATCACCAAAGTAGAATAAGGCCATAGCATGCTCAAGTCCAAACCGTACATGAGCTATCCAGAAAAGCAGCTAAAGATCCAAGCTAGGTACCAGTGTTCCCAGCCTGTAAACCTGGGGGGAGGGGGGGGGAACGGAAGAAAAGAGGCGAAAGAAAACGGGTCAGTCAAAAAGACTGGTAAGCCCTACCTACTATTAGTATAAAAACTAATAAAGTTAACTGGACATGTAAAACAGAGATGAGACATAGGGTGATAACTGGCACGGTGAAAAGTTAACAAGATAGATCAAGTGTGGCATCGCATATACAAGGTTAAGTTGCACCAGGTGTGTACTAGTATTCCAATCCATGTCAAGTATAAACAAGAAATGATCCCTTGGCCCAAAGCTGGCCCAATATCATGAGGTGACCTAAATCAAGGTCCAACTACACGGTCTAGTCGATCGGCTCCCTATAAGACTAACTCGTCGTGTATCGGTGTCATACGGCTTAATCGTGGAATGTAGTTAACTGTGCAAGGTCCACCCCATGGTGTATCCAGCCCTAAGGTGTAAACCACAGACACAATTCAAGCATGCACAGTCTAAACCTACTGGTGCCCATGTTCAACTCCGGACTTAATGTGCACGACCATGGTCCGCCTGAACAACCGGTGCACCCTTCAGCCGTCTCTTTTGGTCTCTTACAATCAGTCCAGTAATCGTGCCCCACCCTAGCCTAGTCCAGGGTACCCATGATACTTCCAAGTTGGTTACTGCTGAAAAGGACCACGTAACTAGGATTTCAAGCGGGTTAAGTGTGGTTGACCCTATCCTAACCATGTATTGAGTTGGTCAAGTGTATTCAAGCAGTTCATGACTTAACCCTATCAATACATCGGGTTTAATTGGTTAAGTATTCAAGTAGTCCATGTCTTAACCCTACCAATCCATCGTGTTTAATTGGTTAAGTATATTCAAGTAGTCCATGACTTAACCCTACCAATCCATCGTGTTTAATTGGTTAAGTATATTCAAGTAGTCCATGACTTAACCCTACCAATCCATCGTGTTTAATTGGTTAAGTATTCAAGTAGTCCATGACTTAACCCTACCATGTGGCATTAATTAACTTAATGCACCCCAACCTCTCACATTAGACTTTGTTGTGGTTACTAGTTAAGCCGGGCGGGTCCGGGTAGCTTTACACCACAACCTAGTCTAACCTCGGGTTTTAAGTGCGATATGACCAACTACTCACATTGGGTCCTATTGTTTGTAGCCACTAGTTAAGCCGGTCGGTTCCGGGTAGATTTATGCTACAAACTCAACCCAACCTCGAGTTGGCCACTTTCATATTTTCTACATGTCATGTCCACGTTCGTGTTTTCAAGCATAAACACATGTCAAACTTTCATGTCATGTTTTCAAGTCATGTTTTCATGTTATTTAAGTTTGCCCAACTACACGTAATGTATTCCCATCCCACGTAAATTTGCATCAACGCAAATAGATCAAAGAGGGAACATAACAATATGACAAGGTGGGCATAAGGTGGCAAAGTCTATCACAAGTCAAACATGGTGATATTTGAGGCCAAAAGGGGTTCAACATACTAGCATATGGCTTCAACATGTATGATAGCATAAAAGGTGACTTGGCCTCAAACATATCAAATAGCATAAGGGTGATTTGGCCACTAGCATGCATAATAGCATAAGGGTGATTTTGCCACAAGCATGCATAATAGCATAAGGGTGATTTGGCCACAAGCATGCATAATATCATTAGGGTGATTTGGCCACAAGCATACTAAGGAACATGAAGAGTTAAGGTTTGGCCACAAGTTAAACATGGTGGCATATGAGGCAAATGTGTTCATCAACTTGCATATTACATTATAAGCCTCAAAACATGCATGATATCAACTTTAGCATAATAGGTGAAACATGGCCATAAATGACATAGGGTGATAGCTAGTGATTCGCATATAACATCATATGCAAGATAACATAAGGGTCATGAGAGTTTCTATGTTGCTTTATGCGACATTTCAAATCAAAGTTCATAGCTTTCCATGCACAAAGCCAAGGTGATAGCTTTACAAACATGCATAGAATAAATCTATGCATAACATGATAGAATCAAAGCTCATAGCTTAAAATGCACAAAGTCAAGGTAATAGCTTTACAAGCATGCATACAATAAATCTATGCATAACATGATAGAATCAAAGTACAAATCATACTTAGACCCAAACTCAAACTTGCAACATGTCATATTTAACTTCAAAGTTAGAATCTAAGAGTAGAATAGGGCTTACAATGCTATGAAGACCTATGAAATAAAATAAGATTGAGACGAAGCCACTAGCAACTCTAAAAAACCCCAATCGCATATAAGCTCCAAGTTGTTTTGAGAAACAATAATCTCCTTTGATTTGTATGAAGAAAGATCCTTGTTTTGATGAAGAAAGGTGGCTCTTTTACTAGCTTAGGACACTCAAATTTTCATGAAGAGGATGGAGGCCATGTTATGAAGATGGAGGCCATGATCAAGAAACATTTTGGCATAGTTTAGTTGTAGGAATGATTAATGAGGGTTTAGGCTAGGTCTTAGGGTCTTTTTATAGAATATTAGGTTAGTTTAGGCCATAGGATTAACCCTAGTTTAGATCTGAGCCATCAATTCATGTCACTAGCCAACAAAACATGACCCAGGAGCCAAAACAGGTGCAACAGGCTAGACTGGCCGACCACCCAAGTCGACAGGGGTGTCGACTGGGCAGTCGACACAGCCTGGGGTGTGTCGACTTCCAAGTCGACTCCCCAGTCGACTTGGGGTGGCGGGAATTTTTCCCGCCTGCCCTGCCCAGCTGAATTTGAATTTCTGAATTCAAATTTGAACTTGAAATTTTGTGAAAACTTTGACGGGCCATAACTTGGTCATACGGACTCCGATTTTCGAAAACTCGGACTCTATTTCGCGTATTTTTCTGAGACGAACGCAATGGCACAGCCCGTTTCCCTTGATTCGGATTTTATCATTTAATTCTACCTTGGTTTATGTTATAACATGTTATTCAAAATACGGGTTGTTACATCCTCCCCACCTTAAAGGATTTCGTCCCCGAAATCTCTAAGTTAGGAAGAACGTATCCTACCATCCATCATCCATCTACTCAAAACATCATCCACGAGCAGTCATTGTCCTTAAAAGATTCTAAATGCTATATGATCATATGCAAAGGTGTGTGTATATGTACTTATTAATGCGAAAATCAGGTGGTTACTGATTCAGTAAACCTCCTTAATGCAAAGTATGTTAGTGAAATGAGTCCATATGTATGCAAATTCCTAGCATAATTTATAATCTCTACATGAGTGCACATAACATTCATCTATATGCAACATCCACGTGATAGCATAACAAGTTTCATCCATGAATAAGTATAAGCACTCATGCATATGCAATATGAAAGTGTGTGAGCCGATCTTAGTGCCTAATGTGTATCATGCATCCACGAGTATCCACTTGCAAACACTTGCAACCACTTGCAAACATCAAGCATAACATGTTTCAAATACATGTTTCATCCAAAGGGTTTCTACCTAAGGTTCTCATGACAAGGTTAACGAGATAACAAGATAAACATGGATAGTGAAAGAAAGATATGCTGGCTAGGAAAAGAGATCGAGAATATACCCTCAAAAAGAAATGGGTGAAGCGCGCACATCTTCTCCTCGGTTTCCCAAGTTGCGTCCTTCTCGGCTTCACTTTACTAACTTGACTTCTCGATTCCTCAGCTTCTTGATCTCCGTTCCCAAGATACGGATCAGAGCTCGCCTCAAGGTCGCCTCTTTCTATACCTCCGTGTCTTCAAGAATACTTGGTTCAACTACCTCTGCTGACTCATGTAGGCACTTTCGGAGATGCGCGACATGAAAAACATTGTGAACTCCGGCCAGCTTCTCGGGCAACTCCACCTTATAAGTCATCTTCTCAACTCTTTCTATAATAGGGAAGGGTCCTACGAACCTTGGTGTCAGCTTCCTAACTGCTCCAAAATGAACCACATTTCGCAAAGGAGAAATCTTCACAAAGACAATATCTCCAACTTTAAATTCTAAGTCTATCCTTCGCTTGTCTGCATAGGATTTCTGTCTATCTTGGGCCGTTTTCATCCATCTTCGAATCAACTCTACCTTCTCGGATGTGCCCCATATCATGTCGGGCCCGAGTATAAGCTCATCCGTCGTCTTCCACCAACATGTTGGTGACTTGCTCGGCCTCCCATACGAAGCTTCGAATGGTGTCATTCCTATGCTTGCTTGGTAGCTGTTATTATAAGCAAACCCTACAAGAGGAAGGTGGTCTTCCCAAGTACCACCAAAGTCAAAAATGCATAGCCTCAACAGACCTTCTAGTACTCTATTCACCCTCTCGGTTGGGCCATCCATCTGGGGGTGATAGGCTGTACTTAGATTCAATCGTGTACCCATCGCTTCTTGTAAACTATTCTAGAACTAGATGGTGAAGATTGGGTCACGACTGCTAACTATGCTGGAAGGAACTCCATGCAATCGCACTATCTCTCGAAGATAAATAGATGCTAAACCTGATACAGTCCTCTTGTTCTTTACTGGAAGGAAATGGGTGCTCTTCGTAAGTCTATCAACTATGACCCATATCCCATAAAGCCCAAATAGTTTGGTCATCTTAATGGACATCTTCACCCCAACTATAAATCACAAACAGGCGAGTCATACTCCTTATGGGGTTTGCAACAGAACTAAGATTGAGAGTAGGACCGAGGGGATATACTTAAAAGATAGCATGCGAGTAAGCTCTACAGAATAGTAGGGGTCAAGGACATACTCTTAAAAAGAAATATAATGCGCGTATCTAGTCTTCAATCTTCTAGGCCGCATTTTCTTGTGCTTAATCCCATCGTGACTTGACCGTCTTTCAATTTCGTAGCTCTTAATTATTATTTCCAAAATATGAGTTAGAACTCATTTCACCGTTGCCTCTCGTTCCACTTCCACTTATTCTTTTCCTAAAATACTTGGCTTAAACATAACTGCGTGCTCATGGTTTCATGCAAGCTTTCCAAAATTCGTTAGTGAATCCTGGATCTCGTTTACATACCATACGGTATTCCACGCAGAAGAACTATCTCTTGAAAACAAATGCCACTCTATGTTGCCAAATGTTCTTACTAGGGTGATTTTTATAACCCATGCTTAAGCGGAATGGACTATCCACCTTAGTGGCGAACACTACTCGATTGGATTACAAATTTCCAATAAAAGTGCCAAGGGATTCTGGATAACTAATCATGACGGAACCCTAAAGGTCACACGGTATTTCAAGGGTACTACCGAGGCGAGTCATGAGCCTCGCAACCCTATGTTCAAAGTCAAGAATGGCTCCATAACTGGACAACCAACCCATGCCCAACATCAACCCGTGTCCCATAAACCCGAGAACATAAGCATTACACATGAATTCTATGCTCAAGATAGAGATTCTCAAATCCATACAAATCGCAGATAGATGGGGGAAACCCTCAATTGGATTTGAAACTTCTAACGGGATCCTCAACTAGACTAGTACTTAGGTGCAAACTCTCAACAAGATCAGAAATAAAACTATGCGATGTGCCAGAATCAAACAAGGTGCGAACAGGATAATCAGAAATGTAAACAAGGTTTTCTATAGAAATACTACCTCGATCAAGAACTGGAGCGATGGGGGCCTGCAACTGCCCTCCAGAGGGTCCTGCTTGCTGAATTTGCCTTTTCCCTTATCCTCGTTTTTTCGGGCAATCCTTACTATAGTGTCCAGACTCTCCACAATGAAAGCATTTGTCCAACTTCCTCTTCTTCTTCCTACAGTCTTTGACTATGTGCCCAGTGATCCTACAGAAGTTGCACTTCCTCCTTTCTCTTGACTTGTTGTCCTTGCTATTGTTGTTCTTGCCTCCTTTCTCGGAATCTTCCTTCTTGCCTTGAGACTCATTTTCCTTGACCTCCTTCTTGCCACTCTTATCTTCCTCTTGAAGCAGGACCATATTCACCAAACCCTCGAAAGTCGCCCCCATGGGTATATGAGACATGGCCAAACCGTGCAATGGCTCATTCAATCCTAGAGCAAAGCGTAGGGCCTTCTTCTGAGCTGTGTTAACCAAGTCTAGACCGAAGCGAGCAAGTTGATTAAACGTATCCACGTATTCCCTAACTATCATGTCCCCTTGCCTTAGAGATAGGAACCTCTCCATCCGAAGGTTCTCTTCTGTCGATGATAGAAACCTCAATCTGAACCTTCTCCTAAAGTCATCCCAAGTCTGAATTGGTCTAGTAGTGGTGGTGACTACCCACCAATATGCAGCCCCCCTTTCAACAGCCATACCGCTAACAGAACTTTCCTATGGTCTTCTATATCAAAGATAGCAAAGAGGCCTTCAGTTTCCTTCAACCAATTTCTTGCCTCAACAAAAGTCTCCGTCCCAACAAAATTCTTGCCACCCATCGCCTTAAAGTCCGTGCAAATCTTCGCGAAATCCGCTTGCGGATGCTTAGGAGGAGGAGGAACCTCAGCTACGGGAGGGGGAGGAATGTTAGCCACGGGGGAAGGAGGAGGAATGTCCGCGGGGCCGGCTTCATTCGCCCTTGCCTCCATGTACCTTCTAAACCAAATAGGTACTGGTACGCCCTCCAGAATGGCAAAATTATCGGCCATACTGAAACGAAGAAAAAGATAGATTGAGAACGAGGAAACAAAGGATAGTGCTATTGGCTTTTGGGGAATAGCCTTTTAAAATAAACTAGACTTTTCTTGGAAAATACTTAATTGGTTTTGAAAATAGTTTTTCAAAAGGTAAGTTTTAAAAAAAAAAACTTTTGCTCAAATCTTGTAAACCTTATGCTCTGATACCAAATGTAACACCCCACCCCCGCCAATGCCACTCTTGCAAGCGCACTAGCTTTGGAGGGGCGTTAAACGAGGTAAACATGCATGCAGATATCACAAGACAGAACATATAAGTAAAACAGAGTAAGTAAAGCAGCGGATAAAACTAGTATTTCAAAACCATAGTCAAGTTACATCAAAGTACTGAGTCATTATTTTCCACAAAACAAAGTCTAGAAAAAAAACATAAACTGAAAACCGGAAATAATCATAAAGTAAACTATCCCCAAAGTAGAATAAGGCCATAGCATGCTCAAGTCCAAACCGTACATGAGCTATCCAGAAAAGCAGCTAAAGATCCAAGCTAGGTACCAGTGTTCCCACCCTGTAAACCTGGGGGGGGGGAACGGAAGAAAAGAGGCGAAAGAAAACGGGTCAGTCAAAAAGACTGGAAGCCCTACCTACTATTAGTATAAAAACTAATAAAGTTAACTGGACATGTAAAACAAAGATGAAATATAGGGTGATAACTGGCACGGTGAAAAGTTAACAAGATAGATCAAGTGTGGCATCGCATATACAAGGTTAAGTTGCACCAGGTGTGTACTAGTATTCCAATCCATGTCAAGTATAAACAAGAAATGATCCCTTGGCCCAAAGCTGGCCCAATATCATGAGGTGACCTAAATCAAGGTCCAACTACTCGGTCTAGTCGATCGGCTCCCTATAAGCCTAACTCGTCGTGTATCAGTGTCATATGGCTTTATCGTGGAATGTAGTTAACTGTGCAAGGTCCACCCCAGGGTGTATCCAGCCCTAAGGTATAAACCACAGACACAATTCAAGCACGCATAGTCTAAACCTACTGGTGCCCATGTTCAACTCCGGACTTAATGTGCACGACCATGGTCCGCCTGAACAACCGGTGCACCCTTCAGCCGTCTCTTTTGGTCTCTTACAATCAGTCCAATAATCGTGCCCCATCCTAGCCTAGTCCAGGGTACCCATGATACTTCCAAGTTGGTTACTGCTGAAAAGGACCAAGTAACTAGGATTTCAAGCGGGTTAAGTGTGGTTAACCCTATCCTAACCATGTATTGAGTTGGTCAAGTGTATTCAAGCAGTTCATGACTTAACCCTATCAATACATCGGGTTTAATTGGTTAAGTATTCAAGTAGTCCATGTCTTAACCCTACCAATCCATCGTGTTTAATTGGTTAAGTATATTCAAGTAGTCAATGACTTAACCCTACCAATCCATCGTGTTTAATTGGTTAAGTATATTCAAGTGGTCCATGACTTAACCCTACCAATCCATCGTGTTTAATTGGTTAAGTATTCAAGTAGTCCATGACTTAACCCTACCATGTGGCATTAATTAACTTAATGCACCCCAACCTCTCACATTAGACTTTGTTGTGGTTACTAGTTAAGCCGGGCGGATCCGGGTAGCTTTACACCACAACCTAGTCTAACCTCGGGTTTTAAGTGCGATATGACCAACTACTCACATTGGGTCCTATTGTTTGTAGCCACTAGTTAAGCCGGTCGGTTCCGGGTAGATTTATGCTACAAACTCAACCCAACCTCGAGTTGGCCACTTTCATGTTTTCTACATGTCATGTCCACGTTCGTGTTTTCAAGCATAAACACATGTCAAACTTTCATGTCATGTTTTCAAGTCATATTTTCATGTTATTTAAGTTTGCCCAACTACCCGTAACGTATTCCCATCCCACGTAAATTCGCATCAACGCAAATAGATCAAAGAGGGAACATAACAATATGACAAGGTGGGCATATGGTGGCAAAGTCTATCACAAGTCAAACATGGTGATATTTGAGGCCAAAAGGGGTTCAACATACTAGCATATGGCCTCAACATGTATGATAGCATAAAAGGTGACTTGGCCTCAAACATATCAAATAGCATAAGGGTGATTTGGCCACTAGCATGCATAATAGCATAAGGGTGATTTGGCCACAAGCACGCATAATAGCATAAGGGTGATTTGGCCACAAGCATGCATAATATCATTAGGGTGATTTGGCCACAAGCATAATAAGGAACATGAAGAGTTAAGGTTTGGCCACAAGTTAAACATGGTGGCATATGAGGCGAATGTGTTCATCAACTTGCATATTACATTATAAGCCTCAAAACATGTATGATATCAACTTTAGCATAATAGGTGAAACATGGCCATAAATGACATAGGATGATAGCTAGTGATTCGCATATAACATCATATGCAAGATAACATAAGGGTCATGAGAGTTTCTATGTTGCTTTATGCGACATTTCAAATCAAAGTTCATAGCTTTCCATGCACAAAGCCAAGGTGATAGCTTTACAAACATGCATAGAATAAATCTATGCATAACATGATAGAATCAAAGCTCATAGCTTTCTATGCACAAAGTCAAGGTAATAGCTTTACAAGCATGCATAGAATAAATCTATGCATAACATGATAGAATCAAAGCACAAATCATAATTAGACCCAAACCCAAACTTGCAACAGGTCATATTTAACTTCATAGTTAGAATCTAAGAGTAGAATAGAGCTTACAATGCTATGAAGACCTATGAAATAAAATAAGATTGATAGGAAGCCACTAGCAACTCTAAAAACCCCAATCGCATATAAGCTCCAAGTTGTTTTGAGAAACAATAAGCTCCTTTGATTTGTATGAAGAAAGATCCTTGTTTTGATGAAGAAAGGTGGCTCTTTTACTAGCTTATTACACTCAAATTTTCATGAAGAGGATGGAGGCCATGTTATGAAGATGGAGGCCATGATCAAGAAACATTTTGGCATAGTTTAGTTGTAGGAATGATTAATGAGGGTTTAGGCTAGGTCTTAGGGTCTTTTTATAGAAGATTAGGTTAGTTTAGGCCATAGGATTAACCCTAGTTTAGATCTGAGCCATCAATTCACGTCATTAGCCAACAAAACATGACCCAGGAGCCAAAACAGGTGCACCATGCTAAACTGGCCGACCACCCAAGTCGACAGGGGTGTCGACTGGGCAGTCGACACAGCCTGGGGTGTGTCGACTCCTAAGTCGACTCCCCAGTCGACTTGGGGTGGCGGGAATTTTTCCCGCCTGCCCTGCCCATCTGAATTTGAATTTCTGAATTCAAATTTGAACTTGAAATTTTCTGAAAACTTTGACGGGCCATAACTTGGTCATACGGACTCCGATTTTCGAAAACTCGGACTCTATTTCGCGTATTTTTCCGAGACGAACGCAATGGCTCAGCCCGTTTCCCTTGATTCGGATTTTATCATTTAATTCTGCCTTGGTTTATGTTATAACATGTTATTCAAAATACGGGTTGTTACACAAACACATGGAACATTAATGCAAGTAAGGAGCCGATCGATAGGGTAGTAAGGGTACATCTAACATGTTCATGGCAATTAGGCTGATTGAGGTGGAATCCACACGATGGATGTACACCTGAAGGCTACCACAATTACGGTGATTGGGATCACGTTATAATTTTATATAGATTAGTTAGGTGGTGTAGAGATAGATATTGGAATCAGAATAACAAAGTAGTAGCGAAGCAGAGAAAGAGCAGAAGCGCACTCAGTTTACTTTGCCTTATCATACCTTATGCTTATCGTATGTTATCACGGTATTGTCTTATATTCAGTTTATTCATGTCATGATGCTTTTGCCTGTTTATATGCTGAAAGTCACCGGACTTACCAGACTTATGTCTGACCTAGTTTTGTTTCGCCTCTTTTCTTCCATTCCCCCCCCCAAAGGTTCACAGGGAGGAAATGTTATCACTTAGCTCAGTTTTCTTTCCAAGCTCGAAGATAGTCGATGTATTGCTTTGGACTCTCTCTTCCACTGCTATGGCTGGTTCATGCTTTATTGGGGAATATCATCGTTATTTTTATGCTTCTTTTATATTTGGAAGTTTTTGAATCAAGACAAAATTTCAATGTATTACTTTTAAGTATGTTTGAGACAATTGTTGTAAAAGCTTGACTGAATTAAATTGTTTATAAAATGACTTTATTTTCCACTTCTTTATTTGTTTATCTTGTAATTTATCTGCATCATTTACCTAAAATGCTCCACCAAAGTTAAGGCATTCCCTTTGTGAGTGACCTTAACGGAGGTGGGGTGTTTCATAAATTGTTGTAACAATAAAAATCACATTTTTATCATGTATATGAAGTATATAAAATATTCATGTTTGAAATAAATTGTTTTAACAATAAAAATCACATTTTTATAATATATACGAATCACTAAAAATAATCATGTTTGAAATAAATTGTTGTAACAATAGAAATCACATTTTTTATCATCTATATGAAGTATATAAAACAATCATGTTTGAAGTAAATTGTTTTGACGATAAAAATTAAATTTTTATCGTATACATGAAGTGTTAAAAATAGTCATGTGTTGAAATAGATATTTGATGGATAAAAATATTATTTTTAGCATATATATGAAATGAAATGGTGTGGAAATAAAAGAACGGATTATATATATATAAATATAATTAAAATAAAATGAATAATGATGCTGCAGTTTGTGTTTTGAAATCGTGATTTTAAACGATTATTGCAGGAGATTTGACCGTCGGATTTTCCCAAAATCGAAACCGTTGGGTCCGCTTTGGAAATATCTTTCCAACGACACCAAATTTGTAAAGATCCAACTGTTAGATTTTGTGAAATGTTAAATTCAAATCTGAATGAAAACAGCGTCAGAATGGATTACATTAATATATATAAATATAATTAAATTAAATCGAATAGCGACGCTGCAGTTCGTATTTTGAAATCGTAACTTCAAACGATTGTACCGGGAGATCCGACCGCCGGATTTTCCCGAAACTGGAACCGTTGGATCCATTTTGAAAAGATCTTTCTAATGATATAAAATATGTAAAGATCTAATAGTTAGATTTTTAGATAGTGTAAATCAATCTGGAGAAAAACAACGCCATGGCCGCGTTATGGCCTGAAGCATCGTTTGAATAAATTGGCTATATTTAAATAAATAAAAATATCGATAAATCATTATAAAATATTATAAACGATATGGAATGGAAATAAACTGAATTTACTCGACTTATAGGATATTTGATGGTTGAATGTGTTTGACGTGAAAATTACATTAATGAACAGAATTATGGATGTCAGATAATTTAACCATTGAAATGAATTGATTTGAAATTCTAAATATACGTGAATTATTTGAAAAGGCCGAGTTAATTATCATTTCAAATAATTGGTCAATGGTTAGAAGTCGAAGATATGAAGACTGTGCAAGGCCGAGGATCTTCACATCGAATGGATGACTACTGATGCCTTTGATGGGAGTTGCTGCCCTGAAGGGGTTACAGTGGTGGTCGTCCGGACGTACTTGTTGATCGTTCGAATGTGCGAGGGCCTCTCTCTCCTGTACTGGACATACGGGAGAGGAATAAGGTGCCTCCGGTTTCATTCAGACCCTGAACGGACTTGTAAATGGATGTGTGTTTGACGTTGTAGATTGACAACGTAGCATACAGAGATGCTGTGATCAAGGTTTTAGTTGAAAAGCAGATCCTTGTGGTTGATGATTAAAGCAGGGCTTTAAATAGCTATCTTTGTGTTTAGCGTTGATTCGCGGGCCTCACACCTCCTCGATATGAACCAGAAACGGGAGAGGACTTCAGGGAGGACATGCGTTTCTTTCTAGCTATGAGTGGTGTTTTGGGTTTTATATGCCCAGACATTTTACTTATGTGGATGATGGATAGCGAGGCGCCTCGGTTATAACGATCGCTCTGGGGCTAATGGTTTGGTCGGTATAAGACCAGTTTACGCCCATAAGGCGGGGAAACGCAGTGTTCAGGCATTTTAATCCACTCTGTGTGGACCGGCTCTGACGATCCAAGGGCCCACCTGAGTCTGGGCCCTAAGACATGGTAGGCTAGATTGTCTCAAAGCGGTAAGGACGATCGCTTGCCTTGGTTCATGACAGAAATCCAATTTCTAAATACGACATCGTGCGGTTTTGATTGTAAACCTTTATATGGCGACACAGTGGTATGTGGCACTTATGCCATCTATGATTGAAATTGTTTTTGAAACATATAAACACTAGTAATAATATCAAATGCTTTTGTTTTATTTGTATCAAGCATATTTTAGCCATTATAAGGTAAAACTCTATCCCTCGGTTTGCGTTGCATCGTGTGATGGGAACTGAGTCTTATAATGGCTTAATTTTTGTAAAAAGCATTGCGATGTTTAAATGATTTACTTGTTTTAAGCACTGGCAATCCAATGGAGTAAACCATTTCCGCGCTAGCAGCGTGATCCTGTGATTGGCCTGGTTATAAAAATAAGTTAAGTAGATTTCTCATACCAGTCCCATGATTGACTCGTAGTTTATTTCACTTGCAAACTCGGTGCCCTATTTTCTACACAGGCGGCCTTGTATTTAGGTTTTAGCAGGCTCTTTCTGGATAGCTATGGAGCTGAAGATGGATTCTATCACTTCTTTCTTTTTATGTTGTTCAACTCCTGTTGTACAAATTATGTTTGATTCCACTGTAGACATTTTATGTAAAGCTGAAACTGTATTTTGTACTAAGTACGATCCTGTATAGTGTGTAACTCTGATGATTATCTTTATCCAATATATTTTTATGTACATTATCTAGTGTGTTTATATATTTCTGTTCTGCTATTATTTGTTTATGTGTTATATTCCAAAGACTACCCTTGCCACAGTGGAACGGGAATTTGGGGTCGTCACATCGACTAAGGACTAACTAATATTATTTTAACTCTATTTCCTTTCTCATCCAAACTCCCATTTGAATTCGTATTTCAAAACCCAAGTTTTCTTTATAAATGTTTTAATTTATAAAATATTTATTTTTAATCCATTATTCACATCGAATGTGAAAATATTTTATTTATATAATCCATTAAGTTTGATTTCGTATTTTAAAATAATATCCCATTTCCAAATTCTATTTATACCTCTAATTATAGAATTATTCATATGAAATCTCCTTTTTATTCCTAGCACTTAAATCTCATTTATAATTCCCTTTATAAATGCTACATTTAATTTCAATCACAAATATCGGTGTTAAAACCGATTTAGTTCCATACATAAACTCAGACTTATATATTCAATTTATCCAATGATTAATTATTTACTTAATTTATAAAACATTATTTATAAATTAATCTTCTACATTTTATCTGTTAAAACAGATTTCTACAATTCTACTTTAAATTAATCTTTCCCATTCATCTGTTAAAAAACAGATTTCCATTTAATATTTATTTCCCACTTATTTTCTTTTATAAAGTTCAATTCATTTTATACAATACTCCCTTTTATAACTCCTATTTATTTTCTGAATAAATATCCCCTTTATAATTCTATTTATAAATGATTTCAAATATTTCCTTTTCAATTCTATTTGTAAATGTTTACAAATATTCCCTTTTCAATTCTATTTGTTTTACAAATATTTCCTTTATATAATTCTCTTTATTTCATATAAATATTTCATTTATAAAATTCTATTTATTTTATATAAATATTTCCTTTATATAATTCTCTTTATTTTATATAAATATTTCATTTATACAATTCTATTTACTTTATAAATATTCCCTTTTCAAATTTTATTTATTTTCCAAAATATTACCTTTTATAATTATATTTATTTCATATAAATATTTCCTTTTATATAAAATCCATTGATTTTATATAAATATTTTATTATCAAATTACACTTTGAAAATTCCCTTTTTACATTCTAGTATTTCATATAGTATTTAAAATACCAAATCAAAAGGACTAATCATCATCCAAACACACATAATCAATAACATATTATATACAACACCATATATCACAATATATGAAAAATAATATTATAAATATTGAGTAGTCTAGTTGGATTCCTCCAACCTGTTTTGCCTGCATCCACAGATGTTAAACAATATAATTAACATCAATTTCATTTCAATATGAAATATTCTAATTAACAGAATCAATATTTAATTAACGATATATATATATATATATATATAACTATATCGGTATTTTCAACTAATTAGTTAGCAGTTCAACCAACCAATCAACACACAGCAATCAACCAATATTTATCAGTTTTAAAAATACATTATGAAAATATAAACCGAGCAGAGTTAATAAGACTTACTCACATTGGACGATCATCGTTAAATAACGATAACTGTTGATTGATTCAGGCTGACAATTTATTTCTCTATAAATTGTAACGAGCTCCACTTCACTCCCAGTCAGTTCCATTTTATAGGTGTCGTCCATACAATCCCAACGTGACTGACCTTACGAAATTCTGATCCAGTATGATAAGGATATTAATTTTACAAGTTAATATGCTATTTTATTTTAAATAAATCTTAACAATTTAAATTCCTTGGGCCTCACCATTTAAACCCATCGGCGCATATACCAATTTGAAAAGCCCACCCATTTAAATACTTCTTCCTCCCAAAACCAGTTGCTTGCGATTTCCTGTAGACCACCATAGCCGATTCTTACTTCCACAACAACTCCCTCTCCAAACCACTAATCCTCCAACTGGCCATTCCATCATCTCACTCTTCTCGAGCACTCCATCTTCCACCAAAACACCATCTAACTCGCACCCAATCTCCTTATTGCGACAAAAACCGTTCTACAGGAGTTTCACGCCAAACAGTGAACATCGGACAACCTCTTCCAAGTACGAATTAATTGGAGAACACCATAATTTTTCTCCTTCAATCCTCATCCATTTCATCACAACCACATGAAGCTCGATCCCCTCCTTCTTCATCGCGTCGGCTCCATCTTCTCGCAGTTTGCTCACGCCCCTAGAAATTCAACGACACTTTTAATTTCAGAAAATTCCAATACTCCGCCAAACCCCTCCTTCCTAAACCCCGAATCCAAATATAACAACCGAAATTTGAATTGATGCGTATATTCCTAGATTATTCGAACCCTAGGTTGCCTTCGCTATTTCCAGCAAATGAAAAATGAAGTCGAACACATTAAATGTTCATGAGATTGAAGCTCACACTAATACCAACTCATAAATACATGTTATATGATTTATGGGAGTTTATATCATTTTCTTTTGATTTTTAAACTTCCATTTTTACTGTTGAGTTTGCTTTCGGTGGCGGCTGAAACACCCCACCTCCGTTAGGGTCACTCTCAAAGGGAATGCCCTAATTTTGGTGGAGGTTTATAAGTACAAGTCACAGATATACAAGACAGATATAAGAACACATATTTGTAAACAACGGAAGAACAACAAACTTTATTTCATAAAGTCAAATACGTGTTACAACAACATCCTTTCCAAAAACATAACATAACACTTCATAATCTGTCTTGAGTACATTATTTTTAAAGAAGCATAAATAAAACATAGACAAACTGCCAAAGCCCCATAGTGGATTGTCCAAAGCCATAGTTCAAAATAGGAAAGTCCAAGCAATACATTTCTCTTCTTCAAGCTGGATGTTGAGGTAGGTCAAGCTGCTATGTTCCCTCCCTGAGGACCTGGGGGGGAAACGGAAGAAAGAAGACGAAAGAAAAATAGAGTCAGACATAAAGCCTGAGTAAGTCTAGTACTACTTTGTCTATGAATAAAGAACTGGGTATGATAAGTAAAACAAGAAGTGGGCAAGCACAATAAACTTGGTTAAGTTGTCTAGGGTCGAATATACTATCGTACCCCATGTTAATCTCTGAACCCATATAAACTAGTTTCCAATTTGCACCCCAAAATCAGGGTGATGTGATCCATTCTACGATGATCGGCTCCTACTCGCATAGTTACATGTGTCTTACGGCCCCCGATGTCTGTAGTTACCTATGCTGGTCCCACCATGGGGTGTATCAAGTCCCATAGTGGCAACCCGACACAACCTTAGAGTGCAAAGGTATGCTACTGGTGTCCAGTGCTTTATTTTTCTGCGCCGGAGTGCGTGCACGCCCGCACACCGTTAGAACCTACACTGCTACACCACCGCCGTCGATTTGACCTCTTACAATCAGCCCAGTAATCGTGCCCCACCCTGCCTAGTTTCAGGGTATCCTGATACATCTTCTAGGGTTACTGCTGAAAAGGGTCCCCCGTTACTAGGTTTTCTATCTCTAGCCAACATGCTAAGTTGGTTAAGTGTTTCCCAACCTAACCCCACCAGTCCGTTTAGTTTAGCATGTTCCATTTTGATTAAGTCTTTAGTTCACTTAATCCTAACAATCCTGACTCAGCCTTAATTGTCTTATTAAGGCCCTGACCTCTCACATTAGACAGGTATTGTTGTGGCTGCCTGTTGCCGGTTGGTTCCGGGCAGTCTTACGCCACAACTCAGTCTAACCTCGGGTCCTTGCTGGGCTCCATGTTTAACCTCCCACATTGGATAGGTATTGTTGTGACTACTGGACAGCCGGGCGGTTCCGGGCAGGTTTACATCACAACTCAATCCAACCTCGGGTTAAACACATCGTATTTTCTACATTTACATATTTTGTCATTCTTCTTTATTTCTTATATGTAAATATTTGCGGCCCATTATTATGTTAATGGTGTAAAGGTTACACCAACCATGGGCCCAACCCATACTTGACTTTGGGCCCTTCTATTTCATATTTTCATTTATTAATTAATTTTTAACCCAACGTTATTTTCCCCCGTTTTACACGTCCGTTCATATATATTGGGCTTAGCCTTTTAAAGCCCAATTTAGCCATGCGAAAGGGGAGGCTTATGGCGCATACACAAAGAGGGGAAGGTGAGCGCATGAACTTGCAATACGACGTTGGAAATACAAAATAGAAATTGGTGTACTTGCATAGTGGTAACATAGGTGACATGAATAAAAGCATGTGAACTTGCATAGGTTTAACTACAACATGAACCTATATTCTTATTTAGGCATATTGTCAAACATAAGCATGGCCTAAATACTTCTAGCATAAACATGGCATATTGTCAAACATAAGCATGGCATAAAATACTTCTTGCATAGGCATGGCATATTGTCAAACATAAGCATGGCATAAATACTTCTAGCATGAACATAGCATAATTCAACTTAATCACGATTTAAGCCTAATCACATAACGATGGTATAAACATACTTATGCATAAATATTCCTAAACATGGTGTTTGCTTTAAAACTTGCAAAAAAAGGGATTTTTGAGTCTAACCTAGCCATGTCTCACATATGTCATCATATAATTCTTTTAAACAAGATAGACTTAATCATAGGTTTCAATTATGCCAAATATCATTCATAGCCTAGCCATACTCATAAGTTTTGCAAATACATGGATTATGGTGTCAAAATTCCAACATAGTTTCATATGAATTATAACAACCAAACTTGTTTCAATTACTTGCAAAATGATTTATGCACAAAATATACATCATGATGGCATAATAACAAAGCCCAAACTCGCATAAATTTCAATCAACTACATACATGTAGCTTCAACATAGATAACATAATTTGCACGATATTCCAAACGTAAACTTGTATAGAACTACCGCATGTAGTTCTTTATAACATAATCCATAAATATCCAAACGTATATAAATTGATAAGAACGCATAAATATGAATTACTTCCATTGCCACAATTCAAGCATACACATCAACACAGTTGTTTATTATACCAAAGTAATACTCTACTTACAATGGTTGCGGTGAATTCTCAAATTAAGAGATATGATTCCTTTGTTGAATTGATTAGCTTTAGGTTGCTTGAATTGCTTTAGGCTTTAGAACTCTCCTCCTAATTCTCTCTCTAGTTGGCGGCTACTCTTTGTCGTTCCTCAGCAACATGGCGGCTATGTTCTTAATTTGAATGAATAGATTAGGGTTTAGTCTAGGGTTGTTTATATAGAGGTTAGGAATTGATTAGGACCATTGATGTTGCTAGGTTAGATCATAGCCATTCATTAGGAAGAGAGACCAATAAAAACCCGCCACCTAGCCCTAATGACAAAGCAGACCACAGAAATTCGACCACACACCGACCTGGCCAGCCAGGTTGACTGGGCTCGACCAGGTCGATACCCCTGTCGACAGGGCTGTCGACAGCCCTGTCGACATGGGTAGCCCAGGTCGACAGCCCAGTCGACCTGGGTGGCCCAGGCGGGTGTTCTTCCACCCTGGCCCAATGGGCCCGATTTTAAATTATTTTATTCTGTTTGAATTTTAAACTTAATTCAAAACTTCCGAAGGCCATATCTTCTTCATACGGACTCCGTTTTTCGAAAACTCGGACTCTATTTCGCGTATTTTTCCGAGACGAACGCAATGGCGTATCCCGTTTCCCTTAGTTCTTTGATTTGAATTTGATTATACTTTAATTCATGAATTTCACAGTTATAGAATTCTCGGGGTGTTACATTCTCCCCCACTTAAAAGGATTTCGTCCCCGAAATCTTCAAGTTAGGAGGAATGTATATCCTAACATCCAATCATCCATCTACTCATCCATCAAACACGAGCATCCATTGTCCTTAAAAGACTTCTAATGCTTCATGATCATATGCGAAGTGTGTGTGTGTACATGTACTTATCTAATGCAAAATCAGGCGGTCTACTGATTCAGTTGACCTCCTTAATGCGAATTATGTAAGTGCCATGAATCCATTATGTATGCAAATTTTCCTATTCTTGATTCTACATGAGTGCACAACCATTCAATACAAATGCAACATCCATATGACAACACATTATAGTTCAACCACATACGAAAGCAAACATATATGCATATGCAATATGAAGTGACTGAGCCGATCTAAAACCTAGATTGTGTGTGTATATGCAACCACGAGCAACCACTAGCAATCACTTGCAACCACTTGCAACCATTCATACATAACATGTTTCAACTACATGTTTTCATCCAAAGGTTTTCTACCTAAAAGATACGGTCGAGGAAATATACCTAAAAAGATAGATAGATAAAAGCGCAACTTAAGGAAAAGAAAGATCAAGGATGTACCCTCGAACAGAAAAGGGTAGGCAGTACGGATTCTATCTTCAGTTTCCCAAGTCGCGTCTCCCTCGGCGTCGCTCCACTGAACTTTGACGAGCTTGACTTCGCGGTTGCGTAGCTTCTTCACTTCCGTTCCTAATATGCGGGTTGGAACTCTTCTTATGGTTGCTTCGCGTTCCACTTCGGCCTCTTCGAGGATATTCGGCTCTACCACTTCAGCAGACTCGTGTAGACATTTTCGGAGATGTGAAACGTGAAAAACGTTGTGGACTCCGGCCAACTTCTCGGGTAGCTCTAATCTATAGGCCATTTTCCCAATCTTCTCGATAATAGGGAATGGCCCTACGAATCTTGGCGCTAGCTTCCCTGTGGTTCCAAAACGAACAATGTTCCTTAGCGGTGATACCTTGAGAAAAACTTTGTCTCCAACTTCAAATTCAAGGTCGGTCCTCCTCTTGTCGGCATAGGACTTTTGTCTGTCTTGGGCCGTCTTCATCCTTCTTCGTATTAAGTCTACTTTCTCTGAGGTCTCTCGGATCATGTCTGGTCCAAGTATGAGCTTATCCGTGGACTCCCACCAACAAGTGGGCGATCGGCACGGTATTCCATATAAAGCTTCGAAGGGCGCCATTCCTATGGTTGCTTGATAACTGTTGTTGTAGGCAAATTCCACCAAAGGAAGGTGGTCTTCCCATGTCCCTCCGAAGTCAAGGACGCATAGCCTTAAAAGGTCTTCCAAAACTCTGTTCACTCTCTCTGTTTGGCCGTCAGTTTGGGGATGATAGGCTGTGCTCAAGCATAACTGCGTTCCTACTGCTTCTTGCAGACTCCGCCAAAACTCGCTAGTGAAGATGGGGTCTCGGTCACTAACGATGCTAGATGGTATTCCATGGAGTCGCACGATTTCCTTGAGGTAAAGTGATGCTAGGGATGAGGCAGTTCTCTTACTTTTGACAGGTAAAAAGTGGGCGCTCTTAGTAAGCCTATCCACTATTACCCAAATACTAGTGTTGCCTCTCCTAGACCTAGGCAGCCCATCGATGAAGTCCATTGAGATGCTATCCCACTTCCACTGCGGGACCTCCAGAGGATGTAGCAGTCCGCCAGGCTTTTTCTGTTCCGCCTTAACCTGTTGGCACACCATACACTTAGAAACGAACTCTGCCACGTCCTTTTTCATGCCGTTCCAGAAGAAAGTTCTTTTTATGTCTTTGTACATTTTATCTCCGCCTGGGTGTATCGTCATCTTGGAGTGATGTGCTTCCTCTAGAACCCTCTTTACTAAATCTTTTGCTTGTGGGACGCATAGTCTTCCATCTCGCCTTAGTACACCCTTATCGTCAATGGAGTATCTGTTGAGGTGACTTGAAGTCTCACCCCTAATTAGCCTCTCAATTATTTCCACAAGCTGAGGGTCTTCGCGCTGTGCTGTCCCTACTGAATCCACTAAAGTTGGGCGCACTTCGAGAGATGCAAGCAAGCCCGGTACGAAATCGGAGGAGGGCCTAAAGTCGAAGCTGGCTATAAACTCTAGGCTTTGTCTTTCAACAAACAATGGGCTTAGGGTCAATTTCTTTCGGCTCAACGCGTCTGCCACTACGTTGCCTTTGCCCGGAGTATAGGAGATTTCGAAATCGTACGAGGCAAGAAACTCCATCCACCTCTGTTGCCTCAAGTTAAGATCTTTCTGCGAGAAAAGATATTTCAACGATTTATGGTCAGTGTAAAGTTCGAACTTCTCACCTAGGAGATAGTTTCGCCAAGACTTGAGTGCAAAGACGATGGCGGCTAGCTCTAGATCGTGGGTTGGGTAGTTCTTTTCGTGCACCTTCAACTGCCTCCCGCCATAAGCTACTACCCTTCCTTCTTGCATTAAGACGGCGCCTAGCCCTGTCCCACATGCATCCGTATAAACAGTGAACATCTTGCTCCCATCTGGCAGCGTCAAAACTGGGGCTGTTGTGAGAGCCCTTTTCAGTCGTTGGAAAGCAAACTCGCAATCCAAATCCCAATTAAACACTAGATTCTTCTTAGTCAATTTCGTGAGCGGAGCTGAGATTTTCGCAAAATCCCTTATGAATTTTCGATAGAAACCTGCTAGTCCTAGAAAGCTTCGGACCTCAGTTGCATTCCTTGGTGTCTTCCAATCTTGTACCGCCACTACCTTAGCAGGGTCCACCGCTAACCCTTGTTTGGATACTATGTGCCCAAGGAACCTCACCTCTTCTCTCCAAAAGTGGCATTTGGAGAACTTGGCTTTTAGTTGATGGACTCGCAAAGTTTCCATGATTGCCCTTAAGTGCTGAGCATGTTCCTCTTCACTCTTTGAGAAGATAAGGATATCATGTACGAAGACCACTACGAATTTGTTGAGGAAATCTCTAAATACCCTACTCATCAGGTCCACGAAGTAAGCAGGTGCATTTGTCAAGCCGAAAGGCATGACAAGCCATTCAAAGAAGCCGTCTGGGGTTCTGAAAGCCGTTTTATCGATGCTATCTTCAGCCACCCTTAGCTGATGAAAACCGGTTGCTAAATCGAGTTGGGAGAAAACAGACGCTCCTACAAGCTGGTCAAATAAATCGTCAATTCTAGGGAGAGGGTGCCTATTCTTTTTCGTTAGCTTGTTGAGCTCCCTATAGTCAACACATAGACGGAGTGAACCATCCGCCTTTGTAGTGAACACCACCGGAGCGCCCCATTCTGAAATGCTCCTCCTAATGAACCCCTTTTCTAGAAGCTCTTTAATCTGTTTACTGAGCTCTTTCCTTTCTCGTGGAGCCATATGTCTAACGGGCAACGCAACGGGCTTTGCATTATCTACCAGATATATGCGGAAGTCTATTTCCCGCTTCGGAGGTAAGCCCTTCACCTCTTCGAAGACATCCGGATATTCCCGGACCACTATAACTGATTTCAAATTTTCAACAGAGGCATCTAGCGATTCAAGATAACTAAGCATAACCGCATACGAGGGATTACAAGAAATTTCCAAAGAATTACCGAGCTGGATTAGGAGCCTAACAACCCTTTTCTCACAATCAAGGACGGCCCCATTACTGGATAGCCAATCCATACCCAAAATCAAACCATACCCCGAAAAGCCCAAAACAAAGGCACTACATAGAAATTCAACACTTAGGATAGAAATTTTCAAATCCAAACAGATCATAGACAAATGAGCTGGGCCCCCAATTGGGTTTGAAACAATTAAGGGGTCCTCTACCATACTAGTTTTTAGGTGCAGAGATTCTACTAAAGCAGACGAGATAAAGGAGTGTGATGCGCCAGAATCAAACAAAGTGCGAACGGGGTGATCATAAAGATAAACTACACTTTCTACAGAAGTATTTATACCTCGCTGTTGCAATGGTGGCGCTTCTAGCACATGAACCTGTGCCCCTGGGGTGGATCCAGTGCCCTGCCCCTGTCCTCGTTTCCTTGGGCAGTCCTTAGCCCTATGGCCTGTCTGACCGCACGAAAAGCACCCACCATTCTCCTTAGCCTTCTTCTTCCGGCAGTCCTTTACTAAGTGCCCCACTTTGCCACAGAAATTGCACTTCCTCTTCTCTTTGTTGCCTTTCCCGCCTTTCTTAAAGTCTGTCTTCTTGGGCTGCAAACCCTCTTTCTTCCCTTGAGAGCTTTCTGCCTTGGTCTCCTTCTTGCCCTTGTCCTCTTCGTTCAGCAATGCCATTTGCACCAATCTTTCTTACGTGGCTCCCATGGGTATATGGGTCATGGCCAAACTATGTAATGGCTCATTTAACCCCTTGACGAAACGGAGAGCCTTCTTATGCGGGGTGTTGACTAGGTCAAGCCCAAACCTAGCCAGCTCATCGAACTGATTCACATACTCTCTGACAGTCTTGTCTCCCTGCTTAAGAAATAAGAATTTTTCCAACTGCAAACTTCTTTCTGCATCTGAGAGAAACTTAGTCTCAAACCTTGCCCTAAAGTCCTCCCATGTATCCACTGGTCTTCCAGCATTGGTGACTTCCCACCAGTAGGAAGCCTCGCCCTTCAATAGCCACACCGCTAGTTGTACCTTTTGTCTATCTTCTACCTCAAAGATGATGAATAGGTCCTCCGTTTCTTTTAGCCAATTCCTAGCTGCTACGAAGGACTCAGTTCCATGGAAATCCCTTCCTCCCATAGCTTTAAAATCTTTACATATCTTAGCGAATGTGTTTCCCCGAGGAGGAGGTGGAGGAAAAGGTGCTGCTGCAGCTGGATGATTTCCTTCCGCTGGAGGAGGAGGAACGGTAGGACCTGGCTGAGTGGCCCTTGCTTCTAAGAACCGTCTAAACCAACCAGGTATGGGTACCCCTTCAGGCAAGTTAAGTTCTTGGGACATGCTGAAACAAAAAAGGATAGATTCAAAACGAAGGATAAGAGATAATACTTATGGCTTTGGGGAGTGGACTTTGCCTTTTTAGAATAAAATAATATTTTTCTTTTTAAAAAATGCTTCTTTAAATTTCCTTTTTTTGAAAATAATTTTTCAAAACTTTTTATCTTATCTGGTAAACCTATGCTCTGATACCAAGCGAAACACCCCACCTCCGTTAGGGTCACTCTCAAAGGGAATGCCCTAATTTTGGTGGAGGTTTATAAGTACAAGTCACAGATATACAAGACAGATATAAGAACACATATTTGTAAACAGCGGAAGAACAACAAACTTTATTTCATAAAGTCAAATACGTGTTACAACAACATCCTTTCCAAAAACATAACACTTCATAATCTGTCTTGAGTACATTATTTTTAAAGAAGCATAAATAAAACATAGACAAACTGCCAAAGCCCCATAGTGGATTGTCCAAAGCCATAGTTCAAAACAGGAAAGTCCAAGCAATACATTTCTCTTCTTCAAGCTGGATGTTGAGGTAGGTCAAGCTGCTATGTTCCCTCCCTGAGGACCTGGGGGGAAACGGAAGAAAGAAGACGAAAGAAAAATAGAGTCAGACATAAAGCCTGAGTAAGTCTAGTACTACTTTGTCTATGAATAAAGAACTGGGTATGATAAGTAAAACAAGAAGTGGGCAAGCACAATAAACTTGGTTAAGTTGTCTAGGGTCGAATATACTATCGTACCCCATGTTAATCTCTGAACCCATATAAACTAGTTTCCAATTTGCACCCCAAAATCAGGGTGATGTGATCCATTCTATGATGATCGGCTCCTACTCGCATAGTTACATGTGTATTACGGCCCCCGATGTCTGTAGTTACCTATGCTGGTCCCACCATGGGGTGTATCAAGTCCCATAGTGGCAACCCGACACAACCTTAGAGTGCAAAGGTATGCTACTGGTGTCCAGTGCTTTATTTTTCTGCGCCGGAGTGCGTGCACGCCCGCACACCGTTAGAACCTACACTACTACACCACCGCCGTCGATTTGACCTCTTACAATCAGCCCAGTAATCGTGCCCCACCCTGCCTAGTTTCAGGGTATCCTGATACACCTTCTAGGGTTACTGCTGAAAAGGGTCCCCCGTTACTAGGTTTTCTATCTCTAGCCAACATGCTAAGTTGGTTAAGTGTTTCCCAACCTAACCCCACCAGTCCGTTTAGTTTAGCATGTTCCATTTTGATTAAGTCTTTAGTTCACTTAATCCTAACAATCCTGACTCAGCCTTAATTGTCTTATTAAGGCCCTGACCTCTCACATTAGACAGGTATTGTTGTGGCTGCCTGTTGCCGGTTGGTTCCGGGCAGTCTTACGCCACAACTCAGTCTAACCTCGGGTCCTTGCTGGGCTCCATGTTTAACCTCCCACATTGGATAGGTATTGTTGTGACTACTGGACAGCCGGGCGGTTCCGGGCAGGTTTACATCACAACTCAATCCAACCTCGGGTTAAACACATCGTCTTTTCTACATTTACATATTTTGTCATTCTTCTTTATTTCTTATATGTAAATATTTGCGGCCCATTATTATGTTAATGGTGTAAAGGTTACACCAACCATGGGCCCAACCCATACTTGACTTTGGGCCCTTCTATTTCATATTTTCATTTATTAATTAATTTTTAACCCAACGTTATTTTCCCCCGTTTTACACGTCCGTTCATATATATTGGGCTTAGCCTTTTAAAGCCCAATTTAGCCATGCGAAAGGGGAGGCTTATGGCGCATACACAAAGAGGGGAAGGTGAGCGCATGAACTTGCAATACGACGTTGGAAATACAAAATAGAAATTGGTGTACTTGCATAGTGGTAACATAGGTGACATGAATAAAAGCATGTGAACTTGCATAGGTTTAACTACAACATGAACCTATATTCTTATTTAGGCATATTGTCAAACATAAGCATGGCCTAAATACTTCTAGCATAAACATGGCATATTGTCAAACATAAGCATGGCATAAAATACTTCTTGCATAGGCGTGGCATATTGTCAAACATAAGCATGGCATAAATACTTCTAGCATGAACATAGCATAATTCAACTTAATCATGATTTAAGCCTAATCACATAACGATGGTATAAACATACTTATGCATAAATATTCCTAAACATGGTGTTTGCTTTAAAACTTGCAAAAAAAGGGATTTTTGAGTCTAACCTAGCCATGTCTCACATATGTCATCATATAATTCTTTTAAACAAGATAGACTTAATCATAGGTTTCAATTATGCCAAATATCATTCATAGCCTAGCCATACTCATAAGTTTTGCAAATACATGGATTATGGTGTCAAAATTCCAACATAGTTTCATATGAATTATAACAACCAAACTTGTTTCAATTACTTGCAAAATGATTTATGCACAAAATATACATCATGATGGCATAATAACAAAGCCCAAACTCGCATAAATTTCAATCAACTACATACATGTAGCTTCAACATAGATAACATAATTTGCACGATATTCCAAACGTAAACTTGTATAGAACTACCGCATGTAGTTCTTTATAACATAATCCATAAATATCCAAACGTATATAAATTGATAAGAACGCATAAATATGAATTACTTCCATTGCCACAATTCAAGCATACACATCAACACAGTTGTTTATTATACCAAAGTAATACTCTACTTACAATGGTTGCGGTGAATTCTCAAATTAAGAGATATGATTCCTTTGTTGAATTGATTAGCTTTAGGTTGCTTGAATTGCTTTAGGCTTTAGAACTCTCCTCCTAATTCTCTCTCTAGTTGGCGGCTACTCTTTGTCGTTCCTCAGCAACATGGCGGCTATGTTCTTAATTTGAATGAATAGATTAGGGTTTAGTCTAGGGTTGTTTATATAGAGGTTAGGAATTGATTAGGACCATTGATGTTGCTAGGTTAGATCATAGCCATTCATTAGAAAGAGAGACCAATAAAAACCCGCCACCTAGCCCTAATGACAAAGCAGACCACAGAAATTCGACCACACACCGACCTGGCCAGCCAGGTTGACTGGGCTCGACCAGGTCGATACCCCTGTCGACAGGGCTGTCGACAGCCCTGTCGACATGGGTAGCCCAGGTCGACAGCCCAGTCGACCTGGGTGGCCCAGGCGGGTGTTCTTCCACCCTGGCCCAATGGGCCCGATTTTAAATTATTTTATTCTGTTTGAATTTTAAACTTAATTCAAAACTTCCGAAGGCCATATCTTCTTCATACGGACTCCGTTTTTCGAAAACTCGGACTCTATTTCGCGTATTTTTCCGAGACGAACGCAATGGCGTATCCCGTTTCCCTTAGTTCTTTGATTTGAATTTGATTATACTTTAATTCATGAATTTCACAGTTATAGAATTCTCGGGGTGTTACAGCGGCTGTATGTTTTGACCAGAAGGAGGAAATGAAAATTAGGTTTTAGGGTGGGATAGTATATTTATAGAGTAAGTATATTATTTTTATATTTATTATTTTATTAATTTTTAACCAAGCGCTATTTGTATTTATCATTAAAAATCCCTATGATCATGTATAATACCTAAATTCGATGAAAATGGACAGACAACTACAGTTTGACATTACAGACCCAATGAAACTTGTTTCATCGAATTCTGAATTCGTTTGCTCATACATCGTATTTTTAAAGTCATATAATTGACTGTTTTTGACATTAAAATCCCGTACGGTCACATACTGACTTTAAAAATCACGAAAATTGAAATCTAACAATAATTTAATATTCCGGATCCAACAAAATTAGTTTCGTCGAAAGCGAAGGTCGTTTGCTAAACTGTTATTTTTAAAGCTCTAAATAAACCAATTTAAATATTAATATATTTAAAAATAATTAAATAAAATAAAATTAATTTAATATTATCGCATATAATATCATATAGCTCCGAAATAACCATATCAGAATCTATAACTCAATATTTCAAATCCAGATTATATCGATATCCAATTTATATTAAAAATCCATTTAAAATATTAATAAATCGTTATAAATTATAAAGGAATTCCGTAGCGACTATTTTAAATTTTGATTTGGACATAACTCAAAATTTACACGACGAAATCCCAATTTTTCCCTTCCATTAGAAAAATATACTTCAGCGGTTCTGAACGTTTCTTGTTTCACAGAAGTCCGGCTTAAAACGGATTTTGTATATTCGTTTAAAGTTCGAATCGCCAAATTACGAACTGCCGCGCCATTTCGAGCTTGATAATATAAATTATACGTTCAGCTAACATGTATAAATAAATTCGTTAATATAATTCAATTTTAAACTAAATTATATATTTTAAACTGTCCAATTCACACAATATTGTCAATCCATTATTTCTGACTATTTCGAAATTAAATATATTATTCTATTATTTATATTAATTAAATACTAAATATTATTTTATTAAACGACTGTTTAATTCTCTACATCATTATTTAAATAATTAAATGAATTAATTATTATAACTTAAAAATACGGGACGTTACATTTTTCCCCCCTTAAAATAATTTCGTTCTCGAAATTGCTAAGGTAGAGAACAACCCTATTAACTGGTTTAAAATTATTCGTCTACTTTTTTAATTTCAGTTTCAACTGAGTTAATTTAGGGTGCCCCTATTTTCGACACGGGCTGCTAGTAGTTTTGGTTTTGCAGATTTATATTCACAGGATCCTGGTTTACAGCTGGAACGATATCCGGAAAGCTTTGTATCCGTATATCTCCTTCTAGTTGTGTATTGTATTATATCCCGCTGCGATGTATTCAAATGTAATTTAAATCTCTGATATTTCTGTGTAATATTTATTCATTTATACTCTGTATATTCTTGTAATCTGATGCATTGTTGTAATATACAATGAAATGTTCTTTTGTATGCATTCTGTTGTGGCTTGTTCTCGAACTATCCGACGCTTTCCTTTACGGGGAAGTTACGGGTTTTTACAGTTGGTATCTGTTAATTCGTTCTAATTAACGAAAATTTTCAAAAATTCTGAAAATTATCTAACACCCCAAATTTCTGAAATTTTTTGCCAGCACCTCCTTTGTACAGGTCAATCTGTACTACTACAACTTGCCTCTCTAGGCCTTCTCCAACCCAAAAAAAAATCAAATAGCCAAGCGGCTTGCTAATTCGGCTCATAAAAAATCTCATACCCAATTAAAATATAAACGTGTACCTTTTTGTCGGGCATATCATTATATCATTTCCATCTGTTATCAATTTTGCATATACCAATGACATCCCCATCAAACTCCAAATCAGCTTTTATCCTCAAACTCAATCATTTGTTTCTATCCAAGCCAAATTCCATTTCAAACCAAAGTTCCATTCTGGATTCCAAACTCCTAACTCATCAATTCAAGTTACTTAACCTCGTTAAGTTCCATCCACATATTTCATTAACTAATTAATTCTTCTAATCAGTTATCTTCATCCCAAAATCACAATTATGATTTTTATTTCACAGATCAATCCATTTACTCAGTCGGGTCCAATTATATACCAAATCCCAACTTTACTCGATATTACTCCATTTCAATTCAAGTCTCACTTAACGGATTTCAGTTCAGTTTCAATTTGCTTTCACAAATTTTTATTTAAATTTCTTTTTAATTCAAACAGTCTTTCCCTAGGAATTTTAAACAGTTTAATTTTTCTAAAACCAAATATCTCTTTTCGGGATTTAAAACAACTTATTTCCTCAAAAGAATTTCTTTGGTAGTAATCCGTCACTTGCAACCCGAAAATGAACACTGATGATGTGGCTAGCATCATCATAGTTATTTCCCAGCTATTGAAGTGAGTTCAGTACTATATCATTTTTCAAGACCATTTCTTAAACATTTCCATTTTGGAATTGTTTCAAAATATTCTTCCAATGTTTGTAAAACAATTTAAAATCACCCAGGATTTTAAAATTTCCATATATTTAATACAAATTCATTTCCAAACACTTATTCCAATTTTAGGAATTTTAATTTCAAATTCTGGTTTTAATTCCAGATTTAATTCATCTGATTTCACATATTACACTTATATGAATCCTGATTGGCTATTACATAACAATTTATTTTTATAATCTCATTCAATTATAATGATAACCAACACATCCAATATTCTATAATATTTCCAACATTAATCATTCGTTATATCAAAATATAATTTGGGTAAAATTATCTCATTTATCCACTTTTCAAAACATACTGTGTCGGTTTAACGTATTCAAGTGTTTAATAACCCTTATCGATGTAGTGGACCAAATTAATCGATCAGAATTCACAAACTACTCAATCAATAAATCTCCACGGTATAAAATCATTTTACATCAAATAACAAATACGTTCACTCATATACATACACTCAAACTCAATCTAGGGTAGGGCCGTCAATTTCGTACACGACCCGAAACACGACTCGTAACCCGCACGAAAAAAACCCGACCCGACCCGACCCATTTATAAACGGGTCATTTTCGGGTCAACCCCCTCTGACCCGTTTAATAAACGGATGGGTTACGGGTTGACCCACGAACCCGTGGGTTGACACGTCCTAACCCGTTTAACATAAAACATACCAAGCCTAAGCCATATAAAACCATTTTTATGGAATTCATACGCCCAGCAGAGAGGTATTTTTAAGCATAAAACCATGTATGTGCCTTTTTAAGTGTTGTGTTTTTGAGCAATGTATTATTCTATTTGGGTATTCTTTTATTTTGCAAAATGTAGGTGTTAAAGGGATATCTGCAAAATTAAACGGGTCAAAATGGGTTGACCCGACCTGACCCGTTTATAAACGGGTTGGGTTCGGGTTGGCATAATATGCCCGTTTATTAAACGGGTTGACTCGACCCATTTAAAAATTGACCCGAACCCGACTTGACCCGACCAGAACCCGACCCGACCCATTGACAGCCCTAATCTAGGGTACTACTAACCCCATCTCTACCGAGTCACGCCTTAGAGCCAAGGTAATTACTTAACCTTCAGCTCTGATACCACTGTAATGACCGGGGGATTTTCGACTCCGAAAATCGAAACAAATACCAATGTCGACTATTCAGACATCGGAAATACCTGACCATTAATAGAAAGAATTTAGAGGGTGAGAATAGATAAGATAGAAAATTAGAATAGAAAAAGAAGAAGAAGAACACAACAACATAAGAGTAACACAAATCTAACAGCGGAACGAATAAAATATAGTATACAAAGTAACATTAAAACACAAATCTGTGTATTTGTATATTATAGTACAACACTTACATCACAGAAATAAACAATAGTTATAAAATGCCACTGAAGCCTCCTGCTCCAAGCCCCATCTAGTGTATCTGTAAATCCCGACTACTTGACTGCCCGTACAAATTTTGGGCACCGAAGAGTTTAGGGAAAACAAAATAAAATAAACTCTGGGTCAGTCATGGGACTGGTGTGAGTAAACTCCAACCATTCGGTTTAACTTTTCAAAATCCTTTTCAAAAGAAATGACAATCATAAGACCGATCCACACATAAATACAGACGGTTTTTATCTTATGATAAACGAAAAACATTTTCAAAATCAATAATTTTCTGATATTATAATAATTTCTAATCACAAATAATTAACAATCTAACAGAACGCTTGCATCTCACTCTCCACATATATGTAGTATACAATCAAAAACCGAAGGCGTTTAGTGGAGATTGGATTCCGACTATGACAAGGTATGGAACCACCTGCCGATAGTGTATCTCTAGAGAGGAATACACTGGGTTCACCATGAATGGCTTGCAACCCAGCCCACACATGACCGACCACTCATTTCTCTTGAGTGTATCGAATATATTGTCACCTACGGTAGCTAGCAACATAACCGTTCCCAGGATATACAGAAGCAAAAATAAGTAACAAATATGAATATTCTCTGGATGGTGACAATGCACCCTAATGGGGGCAACCCACATAGCCATGCTGCGTGCCCGATTTTTGTCATTTCCCGGTTGATGAGGCTTGAGGTACATATCTTTTGACAGATCACACCTCCATTTACTTTGAATGCCACATCGCCATACCCGCCAAATCACAAATTGATTTCCACAAAAATACCACGGGTATAAAGCTAAGAGAAACAAATTCCTCCGCCACCAAACGTGGATACGTTTGAAGCGACCAACTTACGTGATCCATTAGATATATTCTGTCATACATTCATCCATACACATTGTCCTGGGTCTGGAAAAACTGAAGGCACTATTCTGTAAATCCATCTTGGGCAATTTCTACCTAGTATCGCCAGAACAGCCCTTGCACAACTCCATCTTTAATTATCTTCATCATATTTTGATTCGCAACGCTAATGCCCATACGGAGTGTTTTTCAGATAATAAATCTGATCACGGTCTCTCCGTATTGACGATGGAAAAATGGTCAAAAACTTCAATAGTCGGTGATTTAACTATCAAAGAAAAATATGTGTACAACCAACGATCTTATTTCCAGATAGAAATTCGATCGATCGATCATCGACCAACATTTATCTCTTTATATTAAATTACCATTAATTTATCCATTTACCCATTTCCTGTTTCCATATATTCGTAAATTCTTATTTTCTAAATTTGGAAAACATTTCCATATTTACTCCCATTTCTTATTTTCTGTATTAGAAAACGTTTTTGATTCTTATTTGGAAAATATTCCCAAAACTCCTTCATTGTATTTAAACAGATGTTTAAATAAAATATCACTATGCCAACTCGAACAATTAACACTTATTATCTAAATTCAATTAACTAACCTTCACTATCGAACCGTAACCATTCCTTAGTCAAAATGAAGTCAATCAAGTTGGGGTATAACTCTCTCTTAGACCTTAACTGAATCAACATTTTTTAAGCTCGCAATAGACAAGGTTCACCTTTTAAATCTTTAAAAAACTTCTTTACATAACTCTCATATTCTTTCTACGAATCCACTTCCTTTATAGAATTCATTTGATTATCATAATAGTGTTATAATCCCATACTTCCGATATATATAATAACTTAAATATAACTTTATTTCTTAATTTAAACAAATAACAAAATAACTATTTATTTATAAATAAATAAATCTTTATTAAAAATCGGAAAGTAAATAATACTTTCCTACATTCGATATAGTCGAATTCCAATGTATAATTCTCTCTCGAATAATCTATATTCGATAACTCTCTTTCGAATAACTATATTCGATTATCTCTCTTTCAAATAAACTATGTCCGATAACTCTCCTTTGAATAAACTATATTCGATAATCTCTCCTTCGAATAAACTATATTTGATAATCTCTCCTTCGAATAACTAATATTCGATTAACTCTATTCTAGTAACCAATATTCGATTAACTCTAATTCGAATAACTAATATTCGATTAACTCTAATTCGAATAACTAATATTCGATTAACTCTAGTCGATTAACTCTTATTCAGATAATCAATATTCGACTAACTCTTATTCGACTAAAAAATATTATTTTAACTCTATTTCCTTTCCCATTTAAATTCCCATTTGAATTCATATTTCAAAACCCAAGTTTTCTTTATAAATGTTTTAATTTATAAATATTTATTTTTAATCCATTATTCACATCGAATGTGAAAATACTTCTTTTATATAATCAATTAAGTTTGATTTCGTATTTTAAAATAATATCCCATTTCCAAATTCTATTTATACTTCTAATTATAGAATTATTCATACGAAATCTTCTTTTTATTCCTAACACTTAAATCTCATTTATAATTCCCTTTATAAATGCTACATTCAATTTCAATCTCAAATATCGGTGTTAAAACCGATTTTTACTTAAATTCAGACTTATATATTCAATTTATCCAATGATAAATTATTTACTTAATTTATAAAACATTATTTACAAATTAATCTTCTACATTTTATCTGTTAAAACAGATTTCACATAATTCTACTTTAAATTAATCTTTCCCATTCATCCGTTGAAAACAGATTTCCATTTAATATTTATTTCCCACTTATTTTCTTTTATAAAGTTTTATTCATTTTATACAATACTCCCTTTTATAACTCCTATTTATTTTCTGAATAAATATCCCCTTTATAATTCTATTTATAAATGATTCCAAATATTTCCTTTTCAATTTTATTTGTAAATGTTTACAAACATTCCCTTTTCAATTCTATTTGTTTCACAAATATTTCCTTTATATAATTCTCTTTATTTCATATAAATATTTCATTTGTAAAATTCTATTTATTTTATATTAATATTTCCTTTATATAATTCTCTTTATTTTATATAAATATTTCATTTATACAATTCTATTTATTTTATAAATAATCCATTTTCTAATTTTATTTATTTTCCAAAATATTGCCTTTTATAATTAAATTTATTTCATATAAATATTTCCTTTTATATAAAATGTATTGATTTTATATAAATATTTTATTTTCAAATTACACTTTGAAATTTCCCTTTTTACATTCTAGTTTTTCATATGGTATTTAAAATACCAAATCAAAAGGATCAATCATCATCCAAACACACATAATCAATAACAGATTATATACAATACCATATATCACAATATATGAAAAACAATTTTATAAATATTGAGGAATCTAGTTGGATTCCTCCAACCTATTTCCCTGCATCCACAGATGTTAAACAATATAATTAACATCAATTTCATTTCAATATGAAATATTCTAATTAACAGAATCAATATTTAATTAAGATATATATGTGTGTATATATATATAACTATATCGGTATTTTCAACCAATTTGTTAGCAGCTCAACCAACCAATCAACACACATTAATCAACCAATATTTATCAGTTCTAAAAATACTTTATGAAAATATAAACTAAGCAGAGTTAGTGAGATTTACTCACATTGGACGATCATCGTTAAATAACGATAACTGCCGGTTGATTCAGACAAACAATTTATTTTGCTATAAATTGTAACGAGCTCCACTTCACTCCTAGTCAGTTCCATCTTGTAGCTGTCGTCCAAACGATCCCAATGTGACTGACCGTTCAAAATTCTAATCCAGTACGATGAAGATATTAATTTTACAAGTTAATACGGTATTTCATTTTAAATAAATCTTAACAATTTAAATTCCTTGGGCCTCACCATATAAACACATTGGCCCATATACCAATTTGAAAAGCCCACCCATTTAAATACTTCTTCCTCGCAAAATTAGATGCTTGCGATTTCCTTTAGACCACCATGGTCGATTCTTTCTTCCACAACAACTCCCTCTTCATACCACTAATCCTCCAACCGACCATTCCATCGGCTCACTCTTCTCCAGCACTCCATCTTCCACCAAACACTGTCTAGCTCGCACCCAATCTCCTCATTGCGACAAAAACCGTTCTATAGGAGTTTCACGCCAAACAGTGAACATCGGACAACTTCTTCCAAGTATAAATTAATTGGAGAACACCATAATTCTTCTACTTCAATCCTCTTCCATTTCATCACAACCACATGAAGCTCGATCCTCTCCTTCTCCATCGTGTCGGCTCCATCTTCTCGCGATTTGCTCATGCCCCTAGAAATTCAATGACACTTTTAATTTCCGAAATTTCGAATACTTCGCCAAACGCCTCCTTTCTGAACCCCGAATCCAAATATAACAACCAAAATTTGAATTAATGCATATATTCCCAGATTATTCGAACCCTAGGTTGCCTTCGGTATTTCCAGCGAATGAAAAATGAAGTCGAACACATTAAAATGTGCACGAGATTGAAGCTCACACAAATACCAACTCATAGATACATGTTATATGATTTATGGGAATTTATATCATTTTCTTTTGATTTTTAAACTTCCATTTTTACTGCTGAGTTTGCTTTCGGTAGCGGCTGTATGTTTTGACCAGAAGGAGGAAATGAAAATTAGGTTTTAGGGTGGGATGGTATATTTATATAGTAAGTATACTATTTTTATATTTATTATTTTATTAATTTTTAATCAAGTGCTATTTTTATTTACCATTAAAAATCCCTATGATCATATATAATACCCAAATTCGACAAAAATGGACATACAACTACTGTTTGACATTACGGACCCAACAAAACTTGTTTCATCAAATTCTGAATCCGGTTGCTCACACATCTTATTTTTAAAGTCAGATAATTGATTGTTTTTCACATTAAAATCCCGTACGGTCACATACTGACTTCAAAAATCACAAAAATTGAAATCTAACAATAATTTAATATTCCGGATCCAACAAAATTAGTTTCATCGAAAATGGAGGTTGTTTGCAAAAGTGGTTAATTTTAAAGCTCTAAATAAACCAATTTAAATATTAATATATTTAAAAATAATTAAATTAAGTAAAAATAATTTAATATTATTGCATATAATATCATACAGCTCCGAAATAACCATATCAGAATTTATAGCATGGTATTTCAAATCCGGATTATATCAATATCCATTTTATATTAAAAATCCATTTAAAATATAAATAAATCGTTATAAATTATAAAGGAATTCCATAGAGACTGTTTTAAATTTTGATTTGGACATAACTCAAAATTTTCATGACGAAATCCCTATTTTTCCCTTCCATTAGAAAAATATACTTCACCAGTTCCAAACGTTTCTTTTTTCACAGAAATCCAGGTTAAAATGGATTCTGTATATTCGTTTAAAGTTTGAATCGCCGAATTACGAATTGCCGCACCATTTCGAGCTCGATAATATAAGTTATACGTTCAGCTGACATTTATAAATAAATTCGTTAATATAATCCAATTCTAAACTAAAATATATGTTTTGAATTGTCCAATTCACACAATATTGTCAATCCACTATTACTGACTATTTCAAATTTAAATATATTATTCTATTATTTATATTGATTAAATATTCAATATTATTTAATTAAACGGCCATTTAATTCCCTACATCACTATTTAAATAATTAAATTAATTAATTATTATATCGTAACAATATAGGACGTTACAGATATAACCCTGTTTTAGTCATTTTAATTATGACCCTAAGGTCAAGGGCATCCATCGTCGTTCTCTTTCTTCAAATCCAGGAACATTCGCCAAATCAACCTACTTCATTCTGGATTCTCCACCACGTACATAGTTGTTAAAGTGGTTTTATGTAGTAGCAGAAAGTATGAGAATATCTGATCCCGGTCTCTCTAACAACCAAACGTTCACATTTTTCAAACCATGGTCATTTTATATTCAGTTTTAAAAAAAAATCATTTATACGGAATCTCAGATTTAAATTTGAAAACAAAATTAAATATCTAACTTCGATTATATTTAATTTTGAAAACTACTCATTCAAATCGCTTTAACTAAATCGAATTAGATGATCATATCTTAAAGGTCTCAAATTATAGTATAAACCAATTCTAAAATATTTAACTTTGATTCTATTTTATTTTAAAATAATTTCATCAAAGTCCAAGTTCAAATTATTCATGTATTCATATTTTCCACCTTTGTAAGAATTTTTTTTAAGTCGATTCATAAATCCAATGTTATAGTCCAATTTCAATTTCTATAATTCAAATCAAATGTTATTTTTTAGTTCAACAGTTCAAAACATATTTTATAATTTCAAGTTGTACAGTTCAAAATCTTTATCTATAAATCCAAGTCAATTTCAAAATCCTTTTTATAAATTCAATTTAACAAATTTTCTAATTCATACTAATCGATTTATATAATCAGTTCCATATAAAATAGATTATACATTCAAATTCACATCCAGTCACTTAAAATCGAGTTCATTTCATATAAATTAAAATTCAAATTAAACATCAATTTATGCAATTCAAGTTCATTTCTTGTAAAAGTTCAATATTTCAACCACTTCAAATTCGCATTCAGTTGATTTTGTAATCGAATTCATTTCATATAAATTATAGGTTCAAATTCATTCCTTAAATTTGGAAATTCAAATTCAGAAAAA